>CM056056.1:94226191-95426191 GCA_029574335.1 Rana kukunoris
ACTGATCGCAGTGACAATTTTTTTTTTCAGAATAGGTTTATGTGATCTTGAATTCTCTTAAAAAAAGGTCTTTTAGTTTTTCCTATGTAAAAGCCTCCACAGCGACATTGGGCTAAATAGATAACACCCACTGTTTGACAGGTAATGACCTTTTTGGTCGAGTGCCAGTCACCTTTGGGCAATTTAAATTTTTGTTGATCTCCAACAAACATGCATACGTCACATTTGCCACAGGGGGCGGTACCACCTTTAGTTGGTGTTTGAAATGGGTCAGCCATGTTAAAATGGCTATGTACTAAACGATCTTTAAGCGATGGAACCCGTCTAAAAGTCACTTCTGGGGATTCTCTAATGAATTTTTTTAACTTTGGATCTGCAGATAGCAACGGCCAAAAATTCTTTAGAATATTGCGCATCTCTCTGTGCTGACTGGAATACTTGGTGATTATTCTTACTGTGTCCATTTGCTTTTAGTGTTAGAAGAGAAGTATAAGTGAGCTTCTCTTTCTGTTTGAACTTTCACCCGATTATACGCACGTTTAAGTAGCCTATGGCTATAACCTCTTATTCTCAATCTGTGCTAGAGATCCTTTGAGGTTTTCTTGAAGTCACTATCAAGGCTGCAATTGCGTCTCAGCCTAAGATATTGACTATAGGGAATACTTCCAATTAGGGAAGCAGGATGCGAGCTGGTGGCGTGAAGAATTGTATTTCCAGCTGTAGGTTTTCTAAACAGACAGGAATGTAGAAAGCCATGTTTGTCTTTGGAGATTTTAAGGTCTAAAAAATCAATGTCAGTTTGACTATAACTAAATGTGAATTTTAGGTTAAAGTCATTAAATTTAATTAATTCCATGAATTCATGCAGTTGCGATTCGCTACCAGACCAAAAAATCAAAACATCATCGATATATCGATGCCAACTAACTATGTAGTCCATAAGGGGTGTTAAATCATCACGGGAAAAAATGTTTCTCTCACCCCCCCAGGTACAGGTTGGCATACAATGGGGCACATTTAGTCCCCATCACAACCCCCTGTACCTGGAGGTAGTGGGAGGAACCAAAAACAAAAACATTGTGTCGAAGAATGTAGTTCAGAAGTTTAAGGACAAACTCATTATATTTGGAGGCTTCCGGTCCTCTCTCAGATAGAAGACCGGAAATAACCTCCAAACCCCTATCATGGGGGGATGGTATTATACAAACTTTCAACGTCTAGGGCTACCAGCCATGTCTCAGGTGGAAGTTGAATACCTTCAATAGTTTTGAGCAAGTCTATGGTATCTTTAATATATGAACTCAGTGATGTGACATGTGGAGATAGGTAACAGTCAACCAGAGAACTGGCGTTCTCTGTTAGACTGGCACAGCCAGATACAATAGGCCGGCCAGGGAGGATCTATTAAAGATTTTGTGGGTCTTGGTAGAGCATAAAAGGTTGGAGTTCGCGGATCTTTAACCTCCAGAAATTTCCACGTATCTTGATCAATGATTCCTTGATGGAATGCTTCATAAATTAGTTGGCGATATTGCGTGTGGAAATTAGCTAGCACCGTTTTGGAGATAGGTCTGTACCATTCTACATTGGATAAGATTTTGATACACATAGCTTCATAGTTACTAGTATTCATGATCACTAAATTGCCTCCTTTGTCAGCAGGTTTTTATAGTGATTTCTAGATTTTTTGTAGTGATTTAATGGCATTTTTTGTGGTATTGTAAGGTTTGATTTGGTACAAGGTCTGAAATTGCTTTGTTCTATGTTTTGCGTAACTTGTTGTACAAAAGCCCATAAATTTGGGTTCGTATTCAGTAAAGGAAAATGTCTAGATTTTGGTCTGAATGTTTGAGGCGGGGGGAAAGACAACCCCGCGACCAGTACAGTGGAGGAAGAATCCAACCACTGCTCCTCGTCGAGGGGATGGCCCTCCTCCCACAATTCAGCCAGGTCAGTTAATGCACGTTGTTCCAACATGGTGTTATCCATATCGGTAAGACTAGGAATATCAAACTGTGCAAGAGGTCTGTCAAACATGGCTTTGTACATTAAGCGACGTGCAAACAGATGCACATCCTTGACTAAATCAAATTGGTCTATATCTGAGTCAGGGCAAAAAGTTAGCCCTAGCTTTAAGACCTGTTCTTCCTCACTTGTTAGATTATAGGATGATAGGTTTATGATGGCAGAGCAGTGGTTGGATTCTTCCTCCACTGTACTGGTCGCGGGGTTGTCTTTCCCCCCGCCTCAAACATTCAGACCAAAATCTAGACATTTTCCTTTACTGAATACGAACCCAAATTTATGGGCTTTTGTACAACAAGTTACGCAAAACATAGAACAAAGCAATTTCAGACCTTGTACCAAATCAAACCTTACAATACCACAAAAAAATGCCATTAAATCACTACAAAAAAAATCTAGAAATCACTATAAAACCTGCTGACAAAGGAGGCAATTTAGTGATCATGAATACTAGTAACTATGAAGCTATGTGTATCAAAATCTTATCCAATGTAGAATGGTACAGACCTATCTCCAAAACGGTGCTAGCTAATTTCCACACGCAATATCGCCAACTAATTTATGAAACATTCCATCAAGGAATCATTGATCAAGATACGTGGAAATTTCTGGAGGTTAAAGATCCGCGAACTCCAACCTTTTATGCTCTACCCAAGACCCACAAATCTTTAATAGATCCTCCTGGCCGGCCTATTGTATCTGGCTGTGCCAGTCTAACAGAGAACGCCAGTTCTCTGGTTGACTGTTACCTATCTCCACATGTCACATCACTGAGTTCATATATTAAAGATACCATAGACTTGCTCAAAACTATTGAAGGTATTCAACTTCCACCTGAGACATGGCTGGTAGCCCTAGACGTTGAAAGTTTGTATAATACCATCCCCCATGATAGGGGTTTGGAGGTTATTTCCGGTCTCCTATCTGAGAGAGGACCGGAAGCCTCCAAATATAATGAGTTTGTCCTTAAACTTCTGAACTACATTCTTCGACACAATGTTTTTGTTTTTGGTTCCTCCCACTACCTCCAGGTACAAGGGGTTGCGATGGGGACTAAATGTGCCCCATCGTATGCCAACCTGTACCTGGGGGGGTGGGAGAGAAACATTTTTTCCTGTGATGATTTAACACCCCTTATGGACTACATAGTTAGTTGGCATCGATATATCGATGATGTTTTGATTTTTTGGTCTGGTAGCGAGACCTTAAAATCTCCAAAGACAAACATGGCTTTCTACATTCCTGTCTGTTTAGAAAACCTACAGCTGGAAATACAATTCTTCACGCCACCAGCTCGCATCCTGCTTCCCTAATTGGAAGTATTCCCTATAGTCAATATCTTAGGCTGAGACGCAATTGCAGACTTGATAGTGACTTCAAGAAAACCTCAAAGGATCTCTATCACAGATTGAGAATAAGAGGTTATAGCCATAGGCTACTTAAACGTGCGTATAATCGGGTGAAAGTTCAAAAGAGAAGCTCACTTATCTTCTCTTCTAACACTAAAAGCAAAATGGACACAGTAAGAATAATCACCAAGTATTCCAGTCAGCACAGAGAGATGCGCAATATTCTAAAGAATTTTTGGCCGTTGCTATCTGCAGATCCAAAGTTAAAAAAATTCATTAGAGAATCCCCAGAAGTGACTTTTAGACGGGTTCCATCGCTTAAAGATCGTTTAGTACATAGCCATTTTAACATGGCTGACCCATTTCAAACACCAACTAAAGGTGGTACCGCCCCCTGTGGCAAATGTGACGTATGCATGTTTGTTGGAGATCAACAAAAATTTAAATTGCCCAATGGTGACTGGCACTCGACCAAAAAGGTCATTACCTGTCAAACAGTGGGTGTTATCTATTTAGCCCAATGTCGCTGTGGAGGCTTTTACATAGGAAAAACTAAAAGACCTTTTTTAAGAGAATTCAAGATCACATAAAACCTATTCTGAAAAAGAAAATTGTCACTGCGATCAGTAGACATGTAGGAACCCATCACAACTTTGACCCAAACTTCATAAAGTTCTTTGCCCTTGAACATATCCCGCCTGACACAAGAGGAGGCAGCGTGGATGGAACCCTGCTTCAGCTTGAAGCACGCTGGAGATATACAAGCTTAGGGCTACCATTTATCCTGGGTTTAATGAAGTCTTAGTTTCAAACCTTTCATATGATATATTTTGACTACTTGATTATACCTATGTTCCTTGAGTACCCCCTCCCATCAGTTCTAACAACTGGTCCCTGGTCTCCTTTTTTTTTTTTTTTTTCCCTTCCCCTTGCTTTCCCTTCCCCACTTGCAGTCCCTTATCGTTGCCACTTCTCTCCCCTTTCTTGGCAACATACCACTGCCTCGGGTCTATGATAACCCGAGGTATGCTTTTCTGTACAGCGTTGCGCTACACAATTGAGTAATGATTATTCATATCTATCTAATGAATCAATGTTACATTTTGTATTTAAATATATTTTGAGTAGTTATGATATTGTTCATGTGTATTTTTGTTTTTTTTGTTTTTTTATTTTCTATATTCTTTCTGGATTGCAGAGGCACTAGGGAAGTATCGGAGGCAATTCGGTCTACCCTTCGATTCTTTCCTATGCTCCCCCTTTCCATCCTTGTGTGCTTGGTTTGTCTCTGCTTCGGCGCCCGGTCTAGCAAACATAAACATCTTCCCCCCCCCCCTCCCTTTATCTACACACTCGGCCTATGACAGCTAACTCCCCCCTTGTGTCTATGCGTTTTTTCATTATTTATTCCTTCTGACATGCCTCCTCTGTTTGTTTTGGTTGTTCTAACTTTAATACGCTTTGTATGAGCATAGAGGCGGTGTCCTCTGCTTTAATATACTCGAGTCTCACGCTGAGGCGTCATGAACGTCCACACGTGATCATCCCGCTGCCTTCTGGGATGTGTAGTCTCGATGGGCATTTTTCTGTCTCAACGGCTAGCGTCGTTTGCATCACCCGCTCGTCACGTTGCTCACGTGTTTGCTACGTCAGACGAGTCTGTCCTTTAAATAGCCGTCTGCTTCACAACATAGCGTAGATGACACTGGCTGTAACTGCTCACACCACTGCACGGTAAGACCTTACTCTGATACATACATTCTCTCTATGTCTCTCAGTCCTTTATACTGAGTACTTTTTTCCCCTAGTATCTATACATCTATGTTTGATGTTTCTTTATAAGTCTATGGATCTGAGACTCTTGGTCCTTTCCATAATATGTATTGCAATAAAATACTCTCCAGTACCTATGCAAATTACTGTAAGTCCCTCTTCGTTACCCCTATTTTGTTTTTACTTTCTACTTTCTGATATTCTTTTTTATTTTTATCTTCTGGTTCTCATCATGTTTAGAGTTACCTGTGCTATCTTTAGCACACCTGCAGTCCATGTCCAGTGTTCCTCTAGTAACCACCTCCATTTTCAAGCATATCACTCGCTCCATGTAAGTGAAGTTGTCTTTTTCTGATTCAACTTTAAACATAATTCTTTTCCCCTTCCCCTTCTAATTATCATATCCAATTCTCATTTATTTCATTTTTTTAAGTACTAGATCTCCTGTCTATCCACACGATCGAGGTGCCGTTTTTGTCAACCTGTGTATTTTAGGTTGGGTGGTTTTGCTCCCCCTGGTGGCAAGATATGAGATGGCCCATGATATCCTGTGGTTAAAGGGTGAGCTTAATTGTTTGTGCCTCTGCAGCCCAGTAATATCATATTTAATGTGTATATGCATATTTTGTACCTACATTTCATGTATGTATAAAATTAACAATGATGTTTTTCTACATTTTGTAGTCTAATCAATTTAAAAGCCGTGATTGTTACCATCTACCCCTGAGGAACCTTATTATAAGCGAAACTGTTGGGACACAACAATCAACTGTAGGCTGAAACCTGATTTTACTTATCTCTGACCGATCATTTGTCTGTTTTAATATTCATAGAATTTTTGTGTTTTCTGTGAATAATTATTGCATTGTTGTATATTGAATAAATTATATTTTCTATTTTTGTACTTTTCTGGTCTGTACAATATTTTCTTTCTCTTGCTAACAATTATTATTTTTTGCTAATTGCACCGTTTAGAAAATCCCATTTCTTTCCCCCCTCCTTTTTTCCATATGTATATACTGTGTGTGTATATATGTATATATGTATATACTGTGTGTGTGTGTATATACTGTGTGTGTGTGTGTATATACATGTATATACTGTGCGTGTGTATATATGTATATACTGTGCGTGTGTATATATGTATATACTGTGCGTGTGTATATATGTATATACTGTGCGTGTGTATATATGTATATACTGTGTGTGTGTATATATATGTATATACTGTGTGTGTGTATATATATGTATATACTGTGTGTGTGTATATATATGTATATACTGTGTGTGTGTATATATGTATATACTGTGTGTGTATATATGTATATACTGTGTGTGTATATATGTATATACTGTGTGTGTGTGTGTATATATGTATATACTGTGTGTGTATATATATGTATATACTGTGTGTGTGTATATACATGTATATACTGTGCGTGTGTGTATATACATGTATATACTGTGCGTGTGTATATATGTATATACTGTGTGTGTGTGTGTATATATGTATATACTGTGTGTGTGTATATATGTATATACTGTGTGTGTGTATATATGTATATACTGTGTGTGTGTATATATGTATATACTGTGTGTATATATGTATATACTGTGTGTGTGTGTGTGTATATACTGTGTGTGTGTGTGTATATATGTATATACTGTGTGTGTGTAAATATGTATATACTGTGTATATGTATATACTGTGTGTGTGTATATATGTATATACTGTGTGTGTGTGTATATATGTATATACTGTGTGTGTATATGCGTATGTATGTGTGTGTGTATGCATATGCATATGTGTGTGTGTGTGTGTGTGTGTGTATATGTATGTACTGTATATGTGTGTATATGTATGTACTGTATGTATGTTGTGTGTGTTATATGTATGTACTGTATGTATGTTTGTGGCAGGGTGTGGGCAGTGTATGTGCATTGTTTATCAGTGGCAGAGCGCCATAAGGGCGCATGTGTGCCGATCCCCTCTCCCCAGGTCACTCCCAGTCTATGCCACCCCCATATTTAGGTGACCGGTGCTCCTTTTCGGGCGCCTGAATCACAGGGGTGGTGATTGAAGGCACCTGATTAGAGCCATAGTCTCTAATAGGCTTCAAAATAGTGTGAACCGCGAGCGCCATGCTGGGCGCTTACACTCCACCCATGTGTGTTAGAAAGGCAAAGTTAATATTCACTTTGCTAACACTGAACCACCTCTCCACCAATCAGGTGTGCGGGTCTGTTACCATCACCTGATTGGCTGAAACAATAGGAGCGGCTATTGGACACTTATCAGGAGGAGAGGACGGGAGATGAGGATGGCAGGAGATGCATGGAGGACCCTGGCAGTCACCCGCAGCCCCACGAGACAGGGTAAGAGTCGGAAGGGGCGAGGGGGGATTCACAGTGGTGGCATTCGATGGCACAGTTGCAGCATTTGATGGCACACTGGCAGCATTTAATGGGCACACCAGTATTTTCTGGGTACACTGGCGGCATTTGATGGGCACAGTGGCAGAGTTTGATGGGCACCGTGGCGGCATTTGATGGTGCAGTGTTTAAATGGGCACAGTAGCAGCGTTTTGGCACAGTAGCAGCATTTGATGGAAACAGTGGCATCGTTTGGCACAGTGGCACAGTTTGGGCACAGTGGCAGCATTTGCTGGGCACAGTGGTGGCGTTTGATGGGCACAGTGGTGGCGTTTGATAGGCACAGTGGCAGCATTTGATGGGCACAGTGAGAGCTTTTGATTTGCACTGCAAATTATGTTTTTTTAAGCATTTTTCCATTTGCTTGCGCCCCCCTAAAAATTTTGAGTCCCCTATTTGTGTACAATCAGAACCTATTTGTTTATTTTTATTTTTTGCTTGTTCATAGTATCTTAAAAAAATGCTATGCCTCCGAAAAGCGATCCATGCTTGGATCGTTTTTCAGAGACATTTGACAGCCGGTGAAGAGGCAACATGTTGCTTCCTGACTGCCTGTTTTAACCCCTTAAATACATCATCACTATGCTGCAACTGTATGCAATGCACACAGTTGCAAGGGGGTTGCAGTGTAGCCACATTCACCTAGGGGTATACTTCAAGGGTGCTCTGACTGGAAAAAGATTGCGAAACACCGACATAGAAGAATCGATCTCTCCATTTTCCTCCTGCAGCCGCTGAATGCCTGCGGGAGGGAGAGGAAAAAAAGCAAGGGGAACTGGAGAAATCGGTTCATTTATATGCAGCCGCCTACTTGCGACCGTGTCCTGTAACGCCACCGGGCTCGGAGAAAAGAGCCCTATCTGGGGGTCAGGGGGGGGCCTCTCCTGGTTTCTTGCATCGGGGCCCTGAAGGTTCTAGTTACGCCACTGAGACTGTTCTTTGTACATTAAGACTCTGTAGAAAACGATTAACGAACCAAACAGATAATTATACATGGGAAAACTGTTGCCAGTCATATGGAACTTATGTTTCTATTAAATATTTTGGCAACAATAAAGTAATTTCCTGCCAGTTAGGCTTAAAAGAATTTACAAAATCTCCCAGTTTGTCATTTGCCTACATTAAATTACCATAGCAAGATGCCCAAGCTTTCTGAATCTATTGTGGAGCTGTGCTGCAGATAGAACGGTGAGTAAAAATTCAGTGGTGACAGTTATTTAGGTCAGGCCAGGCCTAGGGCAGCACTTTGCAGGGGGGCAGCATGGAAAGAAACCCCGCCGGCTTGCGCTACACTGTTAGTGTAACGCAAGCTGCTTCAAATTTTGACTGTCCTATCATTCTGGACCACAAACCTACCTCGCTGTGCTATATGTTTTCTGCTGCACCATTGACATGGTTGTATCTTCTTAGTCCTCTTCATGAAATTACCAGTTACACTTACCGGTATGCTAGATTTCTACGAAGTCTTACAGGACGGCACCCTGAGAGTAGACTGGTCCACCTGACAGGAAACACAATCAAAAATGAGGTTAAAAGGCCCCACCCCACAGTTTGAGATAAGTAACCGGTATAAGAACACGGCCTAGGAAACCAGGAAAAATAATCCCAGATAGAAGTAAAAGGGAGGGAAGTAGGCCTGCTGTCCTGTAAGACTTCGTAGAAATCCAGCTACCGGTAAGTGTAACAGGTAATTTCTCCCTCGTCTTCCAGGACGGCACCCTGAGGGAAAAGCAAGTAACTTCAGGCCTACCTTAGGGCGGGACCACCGTCTGTAGGACCTTCCTATCAAACATCAAGTCTTGCGGAGACAGCAGTTCGACTCTGTAATGCCTGAGGAACGTATTCTGGCTTGACCAGGTCGCCGCTCTACATATTTGTTCTATGGAAGCTCCAGCCCTCTCGGCCCAGGAGACTGCCAGTGATCATTTGGAATGAGCTTTAATAATAGGAACTGACCTACCCGCCTGAGTGTAGGATAAAGAATTAGCCTGTCTAATCCATCTGGATAATGAAGCTTTCGTTGCCTGCTGACCCCTTTTCTGCTCTGAAAAATTAACCAAAAGATGTGGGAAATTCCTGAACTCACTTACCCTTTCTAAATAAATCAAAAGGCAGTGTCTTATATCCAAGCAATGTAAAGTTGCTTCCTTCTCATTCTTGGGGTTTGCGCAAAAGAAAGGGAGTACTACCTCCTGAGATCTGTGGAACTTAGTTGCCACTTTGGGTAAATACAGAGGATCCTGACTCAGTACCACCCTGTCTTCAAACACTCGAAAAAAAGGTCTCCTTAATAGAAAACGCATGTATATCTCCAATTCTTTTGGCAGACGTAATGGCCAACAGAAAAGCAAACTTAAATGTAAGAAACTTAATGCGAATGCTATCTATAGGCTCAAACGGAGCCTTAGTTAGCTGATCCAAGACTAGGGAGAGGTCCCAGGGAGGAACTCCAGAAATTTGTATAGGGGAAAGTCTGTCCCTGGCTGTTAGAAACCTCTTGATAGGAGGGTCTCCTGAAAGGCTCTTGTCCAGAAAATAGGACAAGGCTGCTACTTGGACCCTTAAGGTCCTAGTGGCTAAGCCTAGTTCCACCCCATCCTGGAGGAACTCCAGGATGGTGGGGGTTCTGGGGGAGAAGATTTGTTTTGTGGCGCACCAACGCGAAAAAGGCCCCCCAGATTCTCGCGTAGATGTGTCTGGTGACTTTTTTACGGCTAGCTAACAAGCTGTCTATAACTCTGTCAGAACAGCCCCTCTGCTGCAGGTTCCACCTCTCAAGAGCTATGCCGTCAGGCTGAAGAATTCTGGATTTGGATGAGAAACCGGCCCCTGCCGCAGAAGACCCGCCCGGAGAGGGTGGGGAAGAGGGGGAGCTAGAGACCAGTGTTTTAGGGTGGAAAACCAGGTCCTCTTGGGCCACCAAGGGGTGATCAAAATCAGGTTAGTATCTGAGGTGCTCAATTTTTGCAGGACCCTTGGAATGAGATTCAAGGGAGAGAAGGCGTAGGCCAACCGGAACTTCCAGGACTGGGCCAACGCATCCACCCCCTGTGAACCCCCTGTGAACCCTGCTCCCGGGTGAGGTAAAATAACCCATTCACCTTTCTGTTCCCTTTGCAAGCAAAGAGGTCTATTTCTGGATGCCCGAACTGCTGGCATACCCAGCTGAAGGTCTCTGGGCACAATTACCATTCCCCCTGATGGATGGGCTGGCGGGTCAGAAAGTCGAAGAGAAGAGAAGAGAAGAAAAATTGAAGTCGCGCTACAAATGATATACAGTTAAACTAAAATGAATAGTGTCATAAGTGCAACATAATATATCACATGAACAAACTTTTTTTAAAAAGCACAATTAAAGTGAACAGTTAACGTGATAACAAGTCCATATAATCAATATACAGTCCATCTAGGGATATGATTAGGTTAGCAGAAAAGTTTCCCCGTGTAGAAAGATCCACGAACAGGTGTGAGTAGTGACCAAACAAAGACCTCCACCGCACAAGAAACACTGACCCTTACCAGAGTCTATGATCTCACCGAGATCAATATCAGCAAAATGTGGCATTCATATTCAGCAAGGAGCAAAGGAGACATCCATTCAATGTAGCCAGTAGATGTAATTCAGCTCAGATAGCGATCAAGTATCAACCAATGGTCCCATAAAGAAATCAAAAGAAATCCACATAGTGTAAAACCGTAGGTTTAATGGATAAGAAAAAAAGATTGTGCGCACTTACATCAATCCACGTTAAAAAACAGCAAATAATAGCATAAAATTTAAAAGCCGGCCGGCGTTCAGAGCGTGTTACCCGTCTTCCGGGTCCTCACACGTGATGCGGTGACGTCAGCGCGTCGCCTCCCAACGTTTCGTCACAAAAGGGACTTGGTCCAGATTGAGGGTCCCTCTTATATGGACTGCCAGAAGAGAGGGTACCCTCTGCTTCACCCAGCTCAAGATCCTCAGGGAGAGGGTTAGGAGAGAGTGAGACCCGGTGCCTCCTTGCCGGTTGAGAAAGGCGACTGTAGTCGCATTGTCGGAGAGAACTAGGACCTCTCGGCCCCGAATTCTATCATCGAATACTTCCAGCGCCTCCCCAACCGCCAATAACTCCCGGTAATTGGAAGAAGCCTGCCTTTGCTGGTGATTCCACAAACCCTGGGCTCGAAGTTCCTCTGTATGGGCTCCCCACCCCCAGGCGCTGGCGTCCGTGGTGACTTTGATCGGGTTGGTTTGACTCCACAGGCGGCCCTTCAGTAGGTTCTGGGGGCAAAGCCACCAATCTAAGGTGTCCTTTACCGAAACTGGGATGCTGACCTGGGTGTCTAGAGAGTCTTCCCTTCCATCCCAAGAGGAGAGAAGGAAGAGCTGCAGGGGTCTTGAATGAAGCTGGGCCCAAGGGACTGCCGGGATGCACAAAGTCATCCGGCCCAACAACCTCATAATCTCTCTGAATGAATGAATGAATGAAAACTTATATAGCGCAGCACATGCGAAGTAAATCGCCTCTGGGCGCTTGTTGTTCCTGTCTCCTTTGAGATCAAAAGAGATGCGTCTTAATCTTTCTCCTGAAGACTAGATAGTTCTCCTCCAGCCGAATGCTGGCTGGTAAGGCGTTCCATAGTCTGGGACCTTGGACAGCGAATCTCTTGTCTCCTTTGGACTTGAATCTGGCTTTTGGTATCTGAAGCCGATTTTGATTGGTGGATCGTAGAATACGATTGGGATTGTGAACTTGTAATTTTTCGCATAGATAATGGGGAGCATTCCCATGGATACATCTATGCGTTAGACAGAGAGCTTTAAAGGAGATTCTGTCTCTAACTGGTAGCCAGTGGAGGGATCTCAGTGAAGGTGAGATTGATTCCCATGGTTTTTTCCCAGTCACAAGTCTGGCGGCCGTATTTTGAACGACTTGAAGACGAGCAATCTGGTACTTGGGGAGTCCGAGGTAAAGGGCATTTGCATAGTCCAGTCTGGAATTTACAATCGCTCCCACCACGACCGCTATGTCTTTCTTGGGAATAAAAGGCGTGAGTCTGCGTAGTAGGCGCAGCAGATGGTGAGATCCGCTGACTACTGACCCTATTTGTGCGTTCATTGTCATGTCGGAGTCAAAGATGACCCCAAGACTTTTGACTTTGGCGCTAGGGGTGATAATTTTGCCCAGAATGGGCGGCGGGATCCAAGTTGGTGTCGATAGATTCCTACGCTTGGCGTGAAACAGAAGAAGTTCTGTTTTTGCTCCGTTGAGTTTGAGATAACTCTTTGTCATCCAGTCCTCTATCAAAGAGAGGCATGTCTCTAGATTGAGGTGGTGATCCTTTTTATTGCAAATGCGGAAGTACAGTTGCGTGTCATCTGCATAGGAGTGATATAGCAGTTTTTGGCTGCTGATGATTTCGAAAAGAGGACGCACATAGATGTTGAATAACATCGGCGACAGGGGAGATCCTTGAGGAACCCCGCACGATAATGTGCGTTGTTCAGAAGTGAAGGGTCCTAGCTTCACTATTTGCGATCGGTTTTCCAAAAAAGAGGAGAACCAGGATAGATCGCGTTCTGCGACTTTAGCTATTTTAGCCAGCCGGGTCAGCAACAGCTTGTGATCTACTGTATCAAAGGCTGCGCTTAGGTCCAGCAGAACCAGAAGAGAAGATTCTCCTTCGTCTGCGGCCTCGAGAACGTCGTCCCATATCTTAAGCAATGCAGTTTCCGTCCCGTGTCCGGGACGGAATCCTGATTGAAATGGGTCGAGTAAGTTGTGGGTGTCTAGATGCTGTTGCAGCTGCTGCACCACTGCTTTCTCCATTACCTTGGAGAGAACATTTAGGCCTGTTATGGGGCGCCAGTTGAGTGGATCCTTAGGATCCAGGGTGGCTTTCTTCAGGATGGGTTGAATGAAGCCCTCCTTCAACTGGGAGGGCATTATGCCCTCCTTGAAGGATTGGTTGACAAGCTGCGTGACAGGAGGTGCCAAGATGTCGGCGCATTCCTTCAGCAGTTTGGTGGGGATAATATCATTTGGCGCAGTGCTGTTGCGCAGAGTGCCGATGATATTTTTAGTGGTCTGAATGGAGATGGGTTCCAGCGTGAACTCACCTAACTGTGGTGACTTACTGCCGGTGCAGTGTAATCGACTCCGGGGGGGGCTGGAAGAGCGATTGATTTGCTGAATGCCTTGCCGGATTACCTCAATTTTGGTAATGAAGCAATCCGCTAACTCATCGCAAAATTCTTGTGAATCCAAGTTGGGGGCCACAAGACATCCTGGATTCATGGTCTGACCAGCTTGAAGAGTTCGCGGGGGCGATTTAGGGCACCGTTGATAGCCTCAGAAAAATAATTTTTCTTGGCTTCAAAGATTTGTTTGTAGTATTTTCTAGTTATTACCTTGTAGATCGAGAGGTTCTCATCTGAAGAGTTTCTTTTCCAGGCTGCTTCTGCCCTTCTGCGCTCTTGCTTCAGTAACGCCAGCTGGTTGTTGAACCAGCCGGAGTTATTTTTCCTGATCTGGGTCTTTCGTTTAGGCGCTATCAAGTCAGCTGACTGCAATAGTGCTGTGTTTATGGCCACCAATGTTTCTTCCGCTGTTTGGTGCGGCTGAATTGTATTTATTTTTTCCCCTAACGTGGCTTTGAAAAGCTCAGAGTGGAGCTTCTTCTGACATCTAGTCCAGTGTGTTGTCACTGGATTTGATGTTTTTGTTAAGGGGGGGAAATCGGAAATAATGAATTTAATTGCATGGTGATCTGTCCATGGCAATGGTTCATTTTCCAAGATTTTTATTTCCAGATCTTGTCTGAAAATAAGATCGAGCGTATGACCTGAAGCATGTGTGGGCCCACATACTAGTTGCTGAAGCCCTAATCCTTCTAGGTGGTCGATGCAGGCGTCGGCAATGGGGTCTTGCGGGGAGTTGGCCCAGAGATTGAAGTCCCCGAGCAGCAAAAGGTGTCTGCTATTCAGGGTGTAGGTGGAGACAAAATCCGTCAAGGATGGGAGCAGCTGCGACTTGGGGCCAGGTGGCCTATGACAGAGTAGAATCCGGACGGTCTCCTGGCCGTTTACTTGCAGTTGGAGAGTAAGGGTTTCCATGAATGGAAGAGGGTTTTGGAGGCTTGGTTTTGTGATCGCAAGACGTGCCTTATGAATCACCGCCAATCCTCCTCCTCTATGCCCTATTCTATTTTCCGTTATAATACGGTAGTTTTCTGGCACCAATTCTCCAAGAATGGTGTTACAGTCGGCTGTGAGCCAGCTCTCTGTGATAAAGAGGCAGTCTAAGTCATGTTGCAATAAGAAATCGTGGATTTCTAATCGATGTTTTACTGCCGATCTAGTGTTAATAAAAGCACATGATATGTGCTTTGGCTGTGGTAACTGCCTGCGATTTTGTGTAGTCGATCGTCGCTCGATCCTCAAAAGTCGCAGATTTCCTAGGGTCTTTTTGGTAGCGGCCGACAGAATTGCGGCAAATCGCTCCAGATCCCAAATGTTCTCCGCCGAGTATTGCCGATTAACCATGGCAGGAGTGGGGGGGGTGGATTCTCAAGGATAACCGAATCCTCTGATCCTGGCTTGGTCCAGAGGAAGGCAAAAAACCCTGACCAGGCTGTGCCAATATGCTGTGGTAGGGAAAAAATTCCTTCCTGACCCCTAAATAGGCGATCGGGTTTTAGCCCTGGATCAAGTTATAAATGAGTAAGAGAGTCTGGACCGCAGGTCCAGAACTAGTGTCCCCACTTTTGACAGAAAGGGGTCTGGCCTTGACAGAGAGGGGTGTGTCATATTTAAATTAGGGGGTGCACGAGTTTAGTCAGGCCTAGGGCAGCACAAAACTTAAATACACTATTGCTTGACCCTCCCTTCTAGATTGTAAGCTCTAACAAGCAGGGTCCTCTTATCCCTCCTGTATTGAATTGTATTATAACTATACTGTCTTCCCTGATGTTGTAAAGCACTATGCAAACTGTTGGCGCTATATAAATCCTGTATAATAATAATAATAATAACACAAATACCATTGGTATTGCTAAATTGAAGTTTAATCTGCTTATATTTTGCCTTTCTGGTTCCTCCCTTCACCTTAAAGTAGAACTATGGGCAAAACGTTTTTCATTTTGGATAGGGCAAGAGAGGGTTATAACCATTTCATTACCAATCATTGCAGAGATTTCAGAGATTTCTCTTCACTTCCTGTCCCATAGCCAAACAGAAAGTGAGAGGAAATCCCTGCAAATTAGAGGATTTTCTTGGGGACCCCCAGGCCACCAGAGCTAGTGTCCCCATTGGAAGATTTCCCGTCTATTACTTTTTTGGGGACAACCTAAAATGTGGGATTTTCTTTTATTTTCACTTTTCATTATGAGTGATGACCTGTTAATTAGGGGCGTATGGGCGCGGCCCCCTAATCTACATGTGGGGCGACCGACACATGGATTCCAATGGGGGGATTTTGTTTTTGAAGTACGAACAGCCAGAGGCTCTAATATGATTAAAAAAAAGTGGACTCAGTGCACAGAGCACTGCAGCATGAGTCCACCCAGTTGTGTGACAATTGGGAATGAATATTAATTATTGTCACACTGATCCTCCTTCCGGCCAATCAGGAAGCGGGTCTTGAGACCCATCACCTGATTTGTTAAAAGTAAAGGCGATCGTATTGGGTGCCTAGGAGGATGCAGATGAGGAAACACGATGGAAGCCGCTACCCGTAGGAGGGCTGCCCGCCCATGACCTAGATGGGATAAGTGCGGACTGGATGAACATCTGCTCGTCTGGGGGGGGGTGGTGCAGGTGACACTACCGACAGCGTGGAGGGGGTGGTTGTTTGCCAACCCCCAAAAAAAAAAAACACCAGCCGCCACTGCTTTTAGTGATAAAGGTAAACAGGACAAATAGAGAGGGTAAATCTCCTTAACGGGGGCCACAGACAAAGGTAAAAACTGAGAAACATTCTAATCCCTCTGCACTCTGTTCAAAACTATAAAAAAAAGTTTTGCCTTTAGTTATACTTTAAATAATAATAATATTTTAGACCCAGCATTGTTATCACTGTGTTTCTCTCTGATATGCAGGCGGATCATCGTTGGTGGGAGGGGCTGGCAAGTTGCTGTAGCTAGCTTCCTAAAAAAGTAAAAGCACCTTGCTTGAGAATTCCTTCTAAATTCCTTTTAAAAACCCCCAGGCTTAAAGTGGAGCTTTAGTTAGAAAAATAAGTCCTGCTAGATCCCTTAATGCTGGCCCCTTATCCAGGTATAGCTATATAAAACATTACAAATAAGTACCTACAATGTTTAAAATCCAGTAATACACTGTCTCACCCTGCTCTGCACATGCTCAGTTGCTCTTCATTTTTAGGCATTGCCAAGTTTGTAGAGGCCAATCTGCTAACAGCCTTAACTACTTCAGCCCCGGAAGTATTTACCCCCTTAATGAACATACAATTTTTTGCGATACAGGCACTGCGTCGATTTAACTGACAATTTCGTGGTTATGCGACAATGTAACCAAATAAAATGTATGTCTTTTTTTCCCCACAAATAGAGCTTTCTTTTGGTGGTATTTGATCATCTCTGCGGTTTTAATATTTTGCATTATTAAACAAAAAAGCAGACAATTTTGAAAAAAAATAAAAATATTTTTTACTTTCTGCTATAAAACACATCCAATAAAATGTTGTCAAAAAAATTATCTTTTTATCAGCTTTTAGGCCGATATGTATTTTTCGACATATTTTTGGTAAAAAAATAAAATAACGCAATAAGCATATATTGATTGGTTTGTGCAAAAGGTATAGCGTCTATAAAATAGGGGATAGATTATGGCTTTTTTTTTTACTAGTAATGATGGTGATAAGCGATTTTTAGTTGGACTGCGACATTGCATTGGACAGATCGAACACTTATGACACTTTTTGGGAACCAGTGACATTATTACAGTGATCAGAGCTAAAATCATCCTCTGATCACTGTATAATTGACACTGGCACATAAGGGGTTACGTGTGTCCTAGGGAGGTGTTTCTAATTGTGGGGGAAGTGGACTGATTTGGAGTACAGAGAGATCGCTGTTCCTGATCACTGGGAACAGACAATCTTACTGTACTCTCCTTAGATTTTTATCAAGTTGTTAAGAATAAAGTTCTGCTTCAAACAAAGTAGTGGGCTGGTTCTTGGGAGGAGTTATGCAAATATCATGGGAGGACTAGGCATGCTTGACTAGGCATTGTTAGGCTGACTGAACTTTGCATGTTTACCATTTTCATTGAAAGTGAAAACAAAGGAAAATCCCAAAAGTATTAGAGGGGAAATCTTTCAATGGAGAGAATAGAATTCCCCTATTTTGCAGGGATTTCCTCTCAGGCCGCGTACACACGGCCGAGGAACTCGTCAGGCGAAACACATAATTTTCCTCGCCAAGTTCCTTGTTAGGCTTGTCGAGGAACTCAACAAGCTTGCTTTGCGTACTAACTGTCAAGACCAAATCTCCTCATTCTCAAACGCAATGACTTCAATACATACTACGTTAGGGGAAGTTTGATTCCACTGGCACAACCCTTGGGGCTGCTTTTGCTAATCTCATGTTACTGCGTGTTAGGAAAAAGTTTGGTATTTTTCAGTCTGTTACAGCGTGACAAATGTGCTATTTCCATTACAAACGCTACTTTTACCGAAGGTGCACGGGTTTCTAAGCATACACCCGCTCAAGTTTCTCGATGAAAAGCAGCCCGACGAGGAACACGACGAGCCAATTTAGACTCCTGATGAGGAAAAAGAGAAAAGAACTTGCTCGATGAAAAACGTACACACGACCGGTTTCCTCGGCAAAAAAGCTCTCCCACCGAGTTTCTTGATGGATTCTGCCGAGGAAACCGGTCGTGTGTACGCGGCCTTACTCCTGTTTTGGCTATGGGACAGGAAGTGAATGTAATTCTCAAATAATGGGGCACAGGTGGTGGAAAAAAAATCTGACAGAGGTTAAAAACTCTCCATTTGCCTATACTTTTGAACCTGTAATTCTTTGGATTTCAAGTAGGACAGGGGAATCAAACTGGGAGAAGGGGCTAGATGGTTCTGGACGCCCTCCAGCCCAGAAATTAGGTGGGCTCTCTCTGACTTGCTGCAGTTATTAATGTACCAGAGTGGAGCCTTAACAATTGTGTAAGCCTGAAAATAAAACAATACAAAGTAGAAGAAACAAAAAGTATGACATGAATGTAACCTTTGTTTCTAATCTGATCATATGATTTGGCAACACATGCTCAGGACCTGTTGGGCCAATGCAAAGAAGCAGGCGGCAGGGAGAATGTTATTGGCCGTGTTTTCAGGGCCGTCTTTAATATGGTTTGGGCCCTGGGCAAAACATTTTTTTGGGCCCTGGGCAAAACATTTTTTTGGGCCCCCCTTCAGCTTATTTTGGGCCTGGCTGGTTAACATGTATGTGTTTTGGCGGCCCTTATTTGCACAGGCACAGCAGCCCATTCATTTCCTGCAGAAAAAATGCAGTTGCCTTGAAATCCATTCTGCTTTTGTACCATGCAACTTACCTGCAGTTCTTACACACACACAAACGCACTGTGTTTTTAAAAGCATGACCTAAACATCTAAAAATGCAGCAAGTTTGCCTGTGCAGGAACTGCAGATAAGTCACATGGTGCAAAAGCAGAATGGACAGACAGTGCTGTATTTCATTGCTTGATGGGCATAGGTGTGCTGTGTGCGCAGCGTATTACATGATCCATGCACTTTTTTTGGCAGGAAACGCAGGCATGGCAGCCCATTCAAATGAATGGGCTGCTGTGCCTGTGCAAATGTGTGCTGCCAAAACACATACATGTGAAACAGCCAGGCCCAAAATAAGCCCATCAATCAGTTAAATACAGACAGCAATGCCATGTGCTGTAAATTATGCTGTGTCATCTGAGGCCTCACTCAGCCTGGACTGCAGGTCTGGTCAGCGATTTAAAAAGTTTGTCTATTTACACATGGCATGGCATGGGGATAGGGAGCGGGAGCCAGGGGAAGAAATAAGACCTAACCTTGTCCTGGCAAGCTCAGTTCCAGCCTCCAATAAATTCTCCACAGTCCACACACACTGCTAGCCTAGTTTTACTTGACTAAGCCCAGCAACCAAGCAGCACTCCACTCTGCGGTCTCACTCCTGCTGGTTCAGCAGAAAACTCAATCTGTCTAGGGTGGCCCAAGTCCACCAGCCTTTGGGTTTAATAATATGCTCAAATCTTCTGAAAGGGGTGCTCCACTTAGGTGTAGAAATTCACTTTTTACCTTATTTCCAGAACTCTTTAGGTATTAGATGTGCAAACAATAAGGTGAGAGCACATTAAATACCCACAGAGAGTAATGGAAATAAGGTGGAGTTCAAGGTGACCTGTGCCATTACCTGGAGGGATTGGCATTTAGGGGGTTAAAACAGGCAGGGACGAAATGTAATATCACCTCCTCTGCCTGTCACTTTTCAGTGGAGTGACAGTGTCTGCTGCAAGTGAATACACGTCTTTGGGTTCACACTGGTGTACTGGCAGTTTTACACAGTCATAGTCCCTCAGGTTGCAAATTTTTGCTGCATTTTCTAGAATTGTGCCGAAGATACAGCATGCAGGAAGTTTTGTGCACTTTAAGAACATGCAGTAAAAATGTGCAACCTCTATGGGACATGGGGCAACATGCAGGAAGACAAACTGCAGGATACCAGTGTGAGCCCACATCATAACACAGAGGGCAAGGTAGTGTCACAGGCTACTAGAAAAACAAAACTCTAGCTACAGAGAGAGGGACAGAGGAGGAATTCACTTACTTGGATGGCCACAGCCTCCAGGAGATTCACTTGACTGGAGCCGACTGCTCAGATTGAACTTTCCCGCCCACACATCCTCTTCACAAACAGCACACAGGCAGGCTGCTCAGAGTGTGGGCGGGGAAAGAGAGAGCAGGTCCAGCCTTTGCCAGCCAATCATGTCGAGGAGGGAGGGACTGGGCACTGTAACACAGACTGTCAGCCGTGTGACAGATAAGACATAGCTGGCTCACAGTATTGTATAGCTGTGCGGTTCTGAGCTGGCGACACCGACAAGGCAGCCTTTGCAGAGAATGTCAAAGCATCCAGCCAACTCTGGTCACTGAACACTGTGCACGTATAGCAAGGGGCGGGCCAAAGCGTCTGTGGAACGCCTGGCCAGCTCCTCGATCTAAAAAAAAGCAATGCTGGCACTGTGATTAAATGCACCTTTTAATGACCTGGGAATGCTCTCAGAAGCACCTCAAACTCTTGTGAAATGCAGGCTGAAGGCACCCCCTAAAGCACAGGTGTCAAACACAAGGCCCACGGGCCGAATATGGCCCTTCAGGCCATTTCATGTGGCCCTCGCACCTCTCCTGCAGCTGCAGGAGATCTCCAGCCCTCCTCTGGTCCTACTCCAGACCCTTACTTTCTGCTTTCAAGCAATGCATTCAACTTCTTCCCAGCAGCAGCATAAGGAAAATGGGGTGTACTGTGATGTAAGGGAGAGTGGGGGACTCTGATGGTGGGGTGACTCTTGACATCTAATGTAAAGGGGAGGGGATGCGCTGGACATCTAATCTTACAGATACAACCGGCCCTTTTGAGGGAAATCATGATGCGGCCCACAATGAAATTTAGTTTAACACCCCTGCCCTAAAGCTTGCTACATTTTCCATTTGACACAAGCCTTTATGCTGGCCATACATCTAATGATACAGAACAATCATTCCACAAAACAATTTCTTAGATGAAAAAAGTGTTTTGAATGTATGACCCTCAATACACTATTTGATCAATAAAGGACTGTCTTTCAAAAAATTTCTTATTTATCTTGCTGGAAAGTCCTGCTGAGTTTAGGCAGACTGATCTTTGCTGTGTGGAACAGTTGTTTTCCATGGAGAGATCATTTCAAATTGCTGAATCTCTGATCAGTTTATTGTTTATCATGAAGTCTCCTTGGTGAGTAGAATGTTGGCTTAAACAATCCATAGGAGGTTTAATAATGCTATCTGATATTGTGAACAGTATTTCTAGTTTAACATTCTGGCAAAAAAAGCTATATGCTATTTGGAGAAAATTGTTGTATTGCATATTGAGCGTTGTGGTATCCCTGGAAAGTGGAAGTTTGGGGGTGTCAAATAGGAGTTTCAGAGCCTTGGAGACGGGCTTCTTTCAAAGTGGTAATACCAGTGGACAAGGGTGATTGACCCATAGTAAATAAAACCCCTAAATGAATGACATTTAGTGATAGGATGTTTTTTAGATGGTATTTGACAGGCTGTAAGAAAACATTATGTATGTTGCCTCCTGACTGCCTGGTTTAACCCCCAGAGCCTATTTACTTAAACAGGTTGCACTTAGTGGGCGGTATGAATGCAAATACAGTAAAACCTTGGTTTGCAAGCATAATTCGTGCCAGAAACATGCTTCTAATCCAAAGCACTTGTCTGTCAAAACATTTTTTTTACAGGGTATATAAGAGAAGAGAGGCACATCTAATGCCCTGTACACACGATCGATTCATCCGATGAAAACGGTCTGATGGATTTTTTCATCAGATATCCGATGAAGCTGACTTTCATCAGTCTTGCCTACACACCATCAGTTAAAAAAACGATTGTGTCAGAACGCGGTGACGTAAAACACGACGTGCTGAGAAAAATGAAGTTCAATGCTTCCGAGCATGCGTCGTCTTGATTCTGTGCATGCGTTGATTTTTAACCGATGGATTTTCCCACAGACGATCTTTTTTTCCGTTTTTTTTAACCATCAGATAATTTTAAAACAAGTTCTACGTTTTTTCACTGATGGGGCCCACACACGATCGGTTCGTCTGATGAAAACGGTACATCAGACCATTTTTCATCAGACGAACCGATCGTGTGTACGTGGCATAAATGTAGCAATAAGTTGCTAAATGTATCCATATTCATTAAATGTATCCATATTGCTACAGTTAGAGTCTCTTCTCTTTTATACTCAGTTGTGACATGACACTACTCTTATATCAAGACACCACTTGTCTATCAAGGCAAAATGTATTAAAACATTTTGCTTGTCTTGCAAAACGTTCTCAAACCAAGTTACTCTCAAACCAAGGTTTTACTGTACAGCAAATGTCAAATACAACAGGGGGTTTTATTCTCACTGGGTGGCAAAGCAAAGCACATGTAAACCTCTGTCTGCTGCCTTTTCAGAATAATGGGAAGTAGCTAGGGAGTTAGTAAAAAAGTTGTTCTACCTTGTGGCTTTACTGCCCGTCAAAACACCCCCCCCCCCCCCCGTTTGGTTCGCACCAGAACCTTCGAACGGACCGACCGTTCGTGCGAACATTTAGAACCCCATTGACGTCTATGGGACTTGAATGTTCAAATTCAAAAGTGCTCATTTTAAAGCCTAATATGCAAGTTATTGTCGTAAAACGTCTTTGAGAACCCGGGTCTTGCCCCAGGGAACATGTATCAATGGAAAAAAAGTTTTAAAAACTGTTGTTTTTTCTGGAGTGATTTTAATTATGCTTAAATAAAAAATAAACAAATGAAAAATTCCTTTAAATATTGTACCTGCTGGGTGTCTATAGTATGCCTGTGAAAACGTCTTTCCGAACCCGGGTCTTGCCCCAGGGAATATGTATCAATGGAAATTTTTTTTTAAAAATGCTCCTTTTTTCTGGAGCAGTGATTTTAATGATGCTTAAATAAAAAAAATTAAAAATTCCTTTAAATATTGTACCTGCTGGGTGTCTATAGAATGCCTGTGAAGTGGCACGTGTTTAGAACTGTCCATGCACAAAATTAGATTACTATAAAAAAAAGTAATTTAAAACTGCTTGCGGCTTTAATATAATTACTAGTCCCTGCAATATGGATGAAAATCATTGATAAAAATAGCACAGACAGTACACACACCACGTAGCTTTAGGTGCACACTGCAGAGGACACGGCAGTACCCACTACGTAGCTTTAGGTGGAAACTACAGAGGACACGGCAGTACACATCAAGTGGCTAAAGGTGCAAACTACAGAGGACAAAGGCAGTACACACACCACGTAGCTTTATGGTGCACACTGCAGAGGACACAGGCAATACACCACGTGAGAATACTGAATGAATGAATGAAAACTTATATAGCGCAGCACATGCAAACTAAATCGCCTCTGGGCGCTTGTTGTTCCTGTCTCCTTTGGTATCAAAAGAGATGAGTCTTGATCTTTCTCCTGAATGCTAAGTGGTTATCCTCCAACCGAATGCTGGTTGGTAAAGCGTTCCATAGTCTGGCACCTTGGACCGCAAATCTTCTTTCTCCTTTCGACTTGTATCTGGCTTTCGGTATCTGGAGCAGATTTTGGTTGGTGGATCGCAGAATGCGATTGGGATTGTGAGCTTTTATTTTTTCGCATAGATATTGGGGGGCATTCCCATGAATACATCTATGCGTTAGACAGAGTGCTTTAAAAGTGATTCTGTCTTTTACTGGTAACCAGTGAAGGGTTCTCAGTAAGGTTAGATTGATTCCCAGGTTTTTTTTCCCAGTCACAAGTCTGGCGGCCGTATTCTGAACGACTGCCAGAATGACGAGAATTCTGCAGCTAGCACAATCACCTGCCTGCCAGTAAATTAGGAAGAGCTGATATAGCTATACTATACAGTGTGTAAATATATGTACAACATCTGGGATGCATTTAAATCCTCACCACACTGTAACTTTAACTGACTAGCCTGCCTGCCTGCTCTATCTACCTGCAAAAAATTACACTCTCTCTGTCTCTCTCTGTTCTCTCTTAACCACCGCAACACACTACACAAGGCCGACCTGCAGGCAGTGAATTATGGGCTGTGAAACGTAACTCGAAATTGGCGCGAACGACCCAAAACGTTTGTAATTCGACGAACGATCGAACATACGATGTTCGAGCCGAACATGAGTTTGACTCGAATACGAAGCTCATCCCTACTCCTCAACTGCAATTGTAAACAAGCCTTTTTTTAACCACTTGTTGACCCACTCACAGTAATTATTCTGCAAGCAGGTGGCAGCTGTAGACTCAACAATGTACTGGTACATCACTGAGAACATGCGCACTGGCATGAATCCGTTACTGCTGTGCCCACTGTGATTAGGACCCAGATGTAGTATAACAAGGTCTTACTTTATCAGCATTATCATACAACATGAGTGGTACAGTCATCACAAGCATGGCTATACTATACAGTGTATAAATATATGTACAACACCTGGGATGCATATATATCCTCTACACACTGTAACTTTAACTGACTACTGCCTGCTCTATCTACCTGCAAAAAATTACACCCTCTCTGTTTCTCTCTGTTCTCTCTTAACCACTGCAACACACTACACAAGGCCGACCTGCAGGCTACCTTTTATAGTGTGGGGCGTGTACTAAACCCCCTGAGCCAAAATTGGCCAAAGCCACCCTGGCTTTGGCCAATTATGGCTCTCCGTTTTTTGCAAGCTGTGATGGGCCAAGCATGCGGGTCATAATGCATGCTTGGCCAATCATCAGCCAGCAATGCACTGCAAGGCCACAGTGAATTATGGGCTGTGAAACGTAACTCGAATTTGGCACAAACGACCCAAAACTTTCGTAATTCGACGAACGATCGAAACATACGATGTTCGAGTCGAACATGAGTTCGACTCGAATACAAAGCTCATTCCTACTCCTCAACTGCAATTGTAAACAAGCCTTTTTTTAACCACTTGTTGACCCACTCACAGTAATTTTTCTGCAATCAGGTGGCAGCTGTAGACTCAACAATGTACTGGTACATCACTGAGAACATGCGCACTGGCATGAATTCGTTACTGCTGTGCCCACTATGATTAGGACCCAGATGTAGTATAACAAGGTCTTACATCATCAGCATTATCATACAACATGAGTGGTACAGTCATCACAAGCATGGCATCTGTAATACAATGACACGTCTATCCTCGTCCAGGGCCGTACAAACCCCAATCTAAAACAGCAGGTAGGTAAAATGAGAGATCAAGCGTAGCTCGGGAAACCATAAATGGGGCAAGGCTAATTGCAGGTTGCAGACTCATTCAGCCATCGATCCCAGATTTTGTAATATTTATCCGGGCAGGCTCTATTAATATACACGCATTTCTTGCAGGGTAGAGTTATATTTATTTCTGCCTTCCATTCCGAGAAAGTGGGGGGGAGCTGCCTCATCCATTTACGAGCTATAATCTTTCTGACCGATAATAGCGACTCGTGTAGGAAAATTTTGGTATATTTAACAACGCCTGTAGGAAAAATCCCCAACAGGCATTGTCTAGGGTCCAGCGTGACAGGGGAGCCCATAGTGTCATGGAGGAATGTTATCATTTGTTTCCAAAGATCTTGGATTTTTGGGCAGGCCCAGATGAGATGAAAAAACGTTCTCATAATAAATATGCCCCCCTCTTTCTCACCAGTCATATCTGTAATATCTTCATATGTTTTACTGCGTCTCTGTCTGCTTGCCCTCTGTCACCGGCATGTTGGGGCAATGCTCCACTTGCATCTTGCCACATGACGATACCTGTAAACAGGATAAACTAATTTGTATTGTTGTGTATGTTTTGTTTCTTTACTGACTTTTGTATACAAATAACTTATTGCTTTTTTGTTTGTATATGTTTTAATAGATCGATATGTCTATGCTCCTGAGGAAGCGTTGTTTTAACGCGTAACATGTAGAGCAAGCCCTCCTTTCCTCTGGACCCGCCGCCTGGTTACACATCGCACAGCTAACTTTTGAATATACTCTTATTTGAGTCTTTGATGATACAACTGTACTATGAATGTGATAACCTGCGTGGACCAGTTATTGATCTAATCTCTTTGATTTTACTTTTGTAACTGCTTTTATGACATTTCTATAAAATAAATTATCTAGTTTCTTAACATATCTATCGTGTGCCTTTAAAGTCCACAACCTTAGTCTCTAGTCCATTAGTACATAAGGATTGATCAAATATATATATATATATATATATATATATATATATATACACACCATAGTTTGTAGATGCTATAACTTTCACAAAGACTAAATAATATACACTGATATGGGTTATTTGTACTAAAAATGTTGCAGAATATATTTTGGCCTAAATTTGAAAACAAAATGTGTGGTTTTTTTTTAAGATTTTTGTTATTTTCTCAGTTATATAGCAAAATATTTAAAACCAAGTGGTTATTAAATACCTCCTAAAGAAAACTCTATTTGTGTGAGAAAAAATATATAAATGTAATGTGGGTGCAGTGTTGCATGACCGAGCAATTGCCAGTTAAAGTAGCACAGTGTTAAATAGCAAAAAATGCCCTGGTCATGAAGGGGGTAAAACCGTCTGGTGATCAAGTAGTTAAATAAAATATTTATTTTCACCTTTTTACATCCCAGCATTGCCAAGGTTCTATAGCCTCTGCAACCACTTATTGTCTACGTTATACATGCATGTACTCCAGAAACTGCTTACATAATTTCTAAGGCTGGATTCTCTGACAGTGACAGCAGTGATGCATGACCACTTTAATTCTCCAATGGAAGAGCTTGCAATAGGTGGAGAATGCAATAGAATAATTGGGAGACAGGAACATAGCATTGTCACCCACGAGGACCTTCATGGTATTGTTTTATTGAAAGCTGCAGATTTAAAATGATTGACAATGGCTTTTGAAATTCCATTAACATGTTAAAGCTAATACTAATATTTTAGTAATTGGGTTTTGTAATTTAATATCCTTCTGTATCAATTACTTGTGTTACTTTTGGGTGAATGTAGAAGACTATGTGCTGTATTGCAGATAATTATACTCCCAATCAAGCAGAAAGTTTGTTTTGTCTGTCAACTGAAAATTACTTGTATTCCTGTAGCACAGTATTCTCTTTCTATGCACTTTTTTCAAAAAAAGAGATAAAATTCACAACACATTTTTTTTTACTCCTGAACTGTCGATAGCTGAAAATATTATAGTTTTTGAGTGATACAAATATAATAGTTTTCCGCTAGGATAAAAATCATCTTTTTACCCAATTGTAATTGTAAAGCTCTAGTCTGCAAATATCAATGTTGCTTTTCTAAGTCATCGTTTTATATCATTCACACCAAGTATTCTCGCAGTGAGCAGCAGTGAATTATTATACTTTTTCCCTACACAGACCCAGTGTTTTTATTTATAAGAAATAAAAAATACATTGCTTTTTTTACTTTTCAGATATAGTCAGACTGCAAAATAATACCAACTTTTGTGGCAGAATTTTTTTTCTACCCAAGCTGTGCTAGCACTAAAAATGATACCGTATTTTTTGGAATTGCCAGTGTTTATTACATAGAAAACAAATTTTCTAAGTCTGCAAACGTACTCTTACAATCACTACATGAACTAGATAATGTCTTGACAGTGACAGGCTAAAGCTGTGAGTTATTTTTTCATTAAACCAGCAGGCTGAACGAAAAAGGGTGGAGAAAAGGAGGGGGTGGCAAAAATGGGTTTCACCTAGAGTGGCAAAAATCCTTGCACCAGCCCTGCGTGGGTCATCAGGTTGCCGGTTGGGGATCCTATATTAAATGGCAGATCCTTTGAAAGCCTGTTCCAGGACATCCTATTCCCTTGAGCTTTGGTGTCTTCGGCAAAGGTGAGTGGGCAGAAGCCCACCCTGAGTACACAATATAGAGACACTGCATGCAGACACCTTTATCCCATCTCTTTACATGAGAGCTTCTGAAGGAAACACTTTTTATATGTTATTCTTTATTGCTGGTCACTATTGCACAGCAGTTGCCATGGGCCCTTGTTGAGCTAGCTGAAGACTTTTACACTTCAAGGATTTCTCCACTTTCTTCTCCCTCCACTTAAAGGACTGTGTATAACATTAGTGCACAATAAGGGGAACTCCTACTCAAAAGTTGAATATTGCATTCCTTATGAATTACTGTTTTAAAAACTGTGCTGTTTACTTTCTGGGCCCAAGGCATCAAGATTTTGAAGGAAGCAGTTTGACACAGAAAGGTCATTCTTTCTCTCTTTTATCCCTGAGGTCATACGTTCTTTTAGGGCCTGCAGGTTATTATTGGTTGACTTACTGTGATCTTTCTTTGCATTGAATATATTTTATATACTTGCTTAGACCAACATTTGAGATTGAATATATTTGCATTAACATTCCCTTCTTTTTGTTGCCATAAAAATCCCTAGTAACATACTGCTCAAAGAAATTAAAGGAACACTTTGAAAACATATCAGATCTCAATGGGCAAACATCTCATGCTGGATATCTCAACTGATATGAACTGGGTAATGTGTTAGGAATGAAAGGATAACACAGCATTTGATGAAAATGAAAACAATCCGCCTACAGAGGGCTAAATTCAAAGACACCCCGAAAATCAAAGTGAAAAAATTATGCAGCAAGCTGGTCCATTTTGCTGAAATTTCATTGCAACAACTCAAAATGGTCCTCAGTAGTTTGTATGGCCTCAAATGTGCTTGTATGAATGCCTGACAACATCAGGGCATGCTCCTAATGAGATGACGGATGGTGTCCTGGCTGGGGTATTTCCTCCCAGAACTGGACCAGAGCATCACTGAGCTCCTGAACAGACCGAAACATAATGTCCCAGAGGTGTTCTTTTGGATTTTGGTCAGGTGAGCGTGGGGGCCATTCAATGGAATCGATTTCTTCATCCTTCAGGAAGTGGCTGCATGCTCTCATTACATGAGGCCGGGCATTGTCGTGCACCAGGAGGAACCCAGGACCCACTGCATCAGCGTAGGGTCTGACAATGGGTCCTAGGATTTCATCCCGATACCTAATAGCAGTCAGGGTGCCATTGTGTAGCCTGTATAAGTCTGTGTGTCCCTCCATGGATATGCCTCCCCAGACCATCACTGACCCACCACCAAACCGGTCATGTTGAACGATGTTACAGACAGCATAAAATTCTCTGCGGTTTCTCCAGACCCTTTCGTGTCACATATGCTCAGAGTGAACCTGCTCTCATCTGTGAAAAGCATGGGCACCAGTTGCGGACCTGCCAATTCTGGTGTTCAATGGAAAATGCAAATCAAGCTTCACAGTTTCCAGCAGTGAGCACAAAGCAAACTAGAGGACGTTGGGCCCTCAGGCCACAATCACACCAGTGGCCTGCTGGAGGTCATTTTGTAGGGCTCTGGCAGTGCTCATCCTGTTCCGCCTTGCAGATACCAGTCTGCTGATGGGTTAAGGACCTTTTACGGCTCTGTCCAGCTCTTCTAGAGTAACTGCCTGTCTCCTGGAATCTCCTCCATGCTCTTGAGTTTGCTGGGAGGCACGGAAAACCTTCTGGCAATGACAAGTATTGATGTGCCATCCTGGAGGAGTTGGACTGCCTGTGCAACCTTTATAGGGTCCAAGTATCGCCTTGTGCTACCAGTAGTGACACTTACCCTAGCCAAATGCAAAACTAGTGAAAAACAGTCAAAAAAGAGTATGGAATAAAAATGTCAGACACCTCCACCTTAAAAAACATTCCTGTTTTGGAGGTCGTCTCATTGTTGCCCATCTAGTGCACCTGTTGTTAATTTCAATTAACAGCAAAGCATCTGAAACTGATTTTAAACCCCCTCTGTTTACACCCCTCCCCATCTGGTACTTAACTGACCAGATCAATATCCCAGGAGTTCTGATTCAAAAGTGTTCTGTGTTTTCCGTGTTTTTTTGAGCAGTATATATTAATTTGCTTTGCTGGTGTCTTTTGCACTTGTGTTCACAGTAATTTTATTCAACCTGGTGTGCCAGAGGGGCTGAGGTTGTTCTTGGGGTTGAGGCATAGAACAGAAAACCCAAAACTTACCAAGTAACTCCTTTCGATGGTGGCACTACATATGGAAACTTGCAATCCTATTGTATGAGAAAGCTCAGCCTAAGGCCCCATGCACACGAGACGCTGGTAAACGCTGGTAAATGGGTGTTCAGAGGCAGTTGGACAGCTTTTTCAACTGCCCCTGAACACATTCAATGTTATCCTATGTTTCCATGCACACAGTCTTGTTTATTGCCATTTTTAGGCAGTTGCGTTTAACCTAGTTTTTCCAGAAGCAAAAAAATGGGTTCAGATGCAAAAGTTTACACGTTTCAGACGCAAAACTCCGCTAAACGCGGCGTTTTGCTGCGATTTAGTTTATAATCGTTTTTAAAGGTGACCTATTTTTTTACATTAGAAATCTCAAAAATTATGGCAAATGATGGAAAACCATTAAAAAAACATAAACAAACTGTAATTGCTTGCATTGCATTGTGGACAATCCACAACTTGTGGCAGGTGATGTGGCAGGTGACATGGCCAGTGGACAATCCAGAACTTGTGGCAGGTGACATGGCCAGGTGATGTGGCAAGTGGACAATCCACAACTTGTGGCAGGTGACATGGCCAGGTCTTGTGGCAAGTGGACAATCCACAACTTGTGGCAGGTGATGTGGCCAGGTGACGTGGCCCGGTGACGTGGCTAGTGGACAATCAACAACTTGTGGCAGGTGACGTGGCAAGTAACATGGCCAGGTGATGTGGCAAGTGAACAATCCACAACTTGTGGCAGGTGATGTGGCCAGGTGATGTTGCCAGTGGACAATCCAAAACTTGTGGCCAGGTGACGTTCCAGGTGATGCGAACAGGTGACGTGGCAGGTGACGTGGCCAGGTGACATGGCAAGTGGACAATCCACAACTTGTGGCAAGTGGACAATCCACAACTTGTGGCAGGTGACATGGCCAGATGACATTGCCAGGTGACGTGGCCAGTGGACAATCCACAACTTGTAGCCAGGTGACGTGGCTAGGTGACGTGGCAAGTGGACAATCCACAACTTGTGGCAGGTGATGTGGCAAGTGACGTGGCTAGGTGATGTGGCAAGTGGACAATCCACAATTTGTGGCAGGTGACGTGGCCAGGTAACATGGTCAGTGGACAATTCACAAATTGCTTGCATTGCATTGTGGACAATCCACAACTTGTGGCAGGTGACGTGGCCAGTGGACAATCCAGAACTTGTGGCAGTCGACATGGCCAGGTGATGTGGCAAGTGGACAATCCACAACTTGTGGCAGGTGACATGGCCAGGTGACATGGCAAGTGGACAATCCACAACTTGTGGCAAGTGGACAATCCACAACTTGTGGCAGGTGACATGGCCAGATGACATTGCCAGGTGACGTGGCCAGTGGACAATCCACAACTTGTAGCCAGGTGACGTGGCTAGGTGACGTGACAAGTGGACAATCCACAACTTGTGGCAGGTGACGTGGCTAGGTGACGTGGCAAGGTGACGTGGCAAGTGGACAATCCACAATTTGTGGCAGGTGACGTGGCCAGGTAACATGGTCAGTGGACAATTCACAAATTGCTTGCATTGCATTGTAGACAATCCACAACTTGTGGCAGGTGATGTGGCAGGTGACGTGGCCAGTGGACAATCCAGAACTTGTGGCAGGTGACATGGCCAGGTGATGTGGCAAGTGGACAATCCACAACTTGTGGCAGGTGACATGGCCAGGTCATGTGGCAAGTGGACAATCCACAACTTGTGGCAGGTGATGTGGCCAGGTGACGTGGCCCAGTGACGTGGCTAGTGGACAATCAACAACTTGTGGCAGGTGACGTGGCAAGTAACGTGGCCAGGTGATGTGGCAGGTGAACAATCCACAACTTGTGGCAGGTGATGTGGCCAGGTGATGTTGCCAGTGGACAATCCAAAACTTGTGGCCAGGTGACGTTCCAGGTGATGCGAACAGGTGACGTGGCAGGTGACGTGGCCAGGTGACGTGGCCAGGTGACATGGCAAGTGGACAATCCACAACTTGTGGCAAGTGGACAATCCACAACTTGTGGCAGGTGACATGGCCAGATGACATTGCCAGGTGACGTGGCCAGTGGACAATCCACAACTTGTAGCCAGGTGACGTGTCTAGGTGACGTGGCAAGTGGACAATCCACAACTTGTGGCAGGTGATGTGGCAAGTGACGTGGCTAGGTGACGTGGCAAGTGGACAATCCACAATTTGTGGCAGGTGACGTGGCCAGGTAACATGGTCAGTGGACAATTCACAAATTGCTTGCATTGCATTGTGGACAATCCAGAACTTGTGGCAGGTGACGTGGCCAGTGGACAATCCAGAACTTGTGGCAGGTGACATGGCCAGGTGATGTGGCAAGTGGACAATCCACAACTTGTGGCAGGTGACATGGCCAGGTGACATGGCAAGTGGACAATCCACAACTTGTGGCAAGTGGACAATCCACAACTTGTGGCAGGTGACATGGCCAGATGACATTGCCAGGTGACGTGGCCAGTGGACAATCCACAACTTGTAGCCAGGTGACGTGGCTAGGTGACGTGGCAAGTGGACAATCCACAACTTGTGGCAGGTGACGTGGCCAGGTAACATGGTCAGTGGACAATTCACAAATTGCTTGCATTGCATTGTGGACAATCCACAACTTGTGGCAGGTGATGTGGCAGGTGACGTGGCCAGTGGACAATCCAGAACTTGTGGCAGGTGACATGGCCAGGTGATGTGTCAAGTGGACAATCCACAACTTGTGGCAGGTGACATGGCCAGGTCATGTGGCAAGTGGACAATCCACAACTTGTGGCAGGGGATGTGGCCAGGTGACGTGGCCCGGTGACGTGGCTAGTGGACAATCAACAACTTGTGGCAGGTGACGTGGCAAGTAACGTGGCCAGGTGATGTGGCAAGTGAACAATCCGCAACTTGTGGCAGGTGATGTGGCCAGGTGATGTTGCCAGTGGACAATCCAAAACTTGTGGCCAGGTGACGTGCCAGGTGATGCGAACAGGTGACGTGGCAGGTGACGTGGCCAGGTGACATGGCCAGATGACATGGCAAGTGGACAATCCACAACTTGTGGCAAGTGGACAATCCACAACTTGTGGCAGGTGACATGGCCAGATGACATTGCCAGGTGACGTGGCCAGTGGACAATCCACAACTTGTAGCCAGGTGACGTGGCAAGTGGACAATCCACAACTTGTGGCGGGTGATGTGGCAAGTGACGTGACTAGGTGATGTGGCAAGTGGACAATCCACAATTTGTGGCAGGTGACGTGGCCAGGTAACATGGTCAGTGGACAATTCACAACTTGTGGCCAGGTGACGTGCCAGGTGATGTGAACAGGTGATGTGGCAGGTGACATGGCCAGGTGATGTGGCAAGTGGACAATATGCAACTTTTGGCAGGTGACGTGGCAAGTGGACAATCCACAACTTTTGGCAAGTGGCGTTGCCAGGTGATTTGGCAAGTGGACAATCCACAACTTGTGGCAGGTGTCGTGGTCAGGTGACGTGGCAAGTGGACAATCCACAACTTGTGGCAGGTAATGTGGCCAGTTGATGTGGCAGGTGACATGGCCAGTGGACAATCCACAACTTGTGGCAGGTAACGTGGCCAGGTGACGTGGCAGGTGACGTGGCCAGGTGATGTGGCCAGTGGACAATCCACAACTTGTGGCAGGTGACATGGCCAGGTGACGTGGCCAGTGGACAATCCACAACTTGTGGCAGGTGTCGTGGTCAGGTGATGTGGCAAGTGGACAATCCACAACTTGTGGCAGGTGATGTGGCCAGTTGATGTGGCAGGTGACGTGGCCAGGTGACGTGGCCAGGTGACGTGGCAGGTGACGTGGCCAGGTGATGTGGCCAGGTAATGTGGCCAGGTGACATGGCAAGTGGATAATCCACAACTTGTGGCAGGTGACATGGCCAGGTGATGTGGCCAGTGGACAATACACAACTTGTGGCCAGGTGACGTGCCAGGTGATGTGGCAGGTGACGTGGCCAGGTGACATGGCCAGGTGACAATCCGCAACTTGTGGCAGGTGACGTGGCAAGTGGACAATCCACAACTTGTGGCAGGTGATGTGGCCAGGTGATTTGGCAAGTAGATAATCAACAACTTGTGGCAGGTGACGTGGCCAGGTGACATGGCCAGGTGACGTGGTAAGTGGGCAATCTGCAACTTGTGGCAGGTGACGTGGCAAGTGGAAAATCCACAACTTGTGGCAGCTGACATGGCCAGGTGATTTGGCAAGTGGATAATCCACAATTTGTGGCAGGTGATGTGGCAAGTGGACAATCCACAACTTGTGGCAGGTGACGTGGCCAGGTGATGTGGCCAGGTGATGTGGCCAGGTAATGTGGCCAGGTGACATGGCAAGTGGATAATCCACAACTTGTGGCAGGTGACGTGGCCAGGTGACGTGGTCAGTGGACAATCCACAACTTGTGGCCAGGTGACGTGCCAGGTGATGGGGCAGGTGACGTGGCCAGGTGACATGGCCAGGTGACAATCCGCAACTTGTGGCAGGTGACGTGGCAAGTGGACAATCCACAACTTGTGGCAGGTGATGTGGCCAGGTGATTTGGCAAGTGGATAATCAACAACTTGTGGCAGGTGACGTGGCCAGGTGACGTGGTAAGTGGGCAATCTGCAACTTGTGGCAGGTGACGTGGCAAGTGGAAAATCCACAACTTGTGGCAGGTGACATGGCCAGGTGATTTGGCAAGTCGATAATCCACAATTTGTGGCAGGTGACATGGTCAGGTGATGTGGCAAGTGGACAATCCACAACTTGTGGCAGGTGTCGTGGTCAGGTGATGTGGCAAGTGGACAATCCACAACTTGTGGCAGGTGTCGTGGTCAGGTGATGTGGCAAGTGGACAATCCACAACTTGTGGCAGGTGATGTGGCAGGTGACGTTGCCAGTGGACCATCCACAACTTGTGGCAGGTGATGTGACCAGGTGACATGGCCAGGTGACGTGGCAGGTGATGTGGCAGGTGACGTGGCCAGGTGACGTGGCAGGTGACGTGGCCAGGTGACGTGGCCAGTGGAAATCCACAACTTGTGGCAGGTGACGAGGCAGGTGACGTGGCAAGTGGACAATCCGCAGCTTGTGGCAGGTGATGTGGCAAGTGACACGCTAAATACAAGTACACAGCTGCTACTCACTGTGGTCTCACAAAATGTCTGAAATTGTTAAATAATGCTGTTTTTTGAGCTTAGGAAGGGTCTTATGATGTTTCTTAACTAAATGCTTATAAACGCAAACGCGGTAAAACGCTGCAAAATTCATGGCAAAACAGGCATTTTTAAACGCCGATTTTAGCCTTTAAAAACATGTGTTTAGCAGAGTTTGCACCGACGTCCCGTGTGCATGGGGCCTAAACCTTTCTACTAGAACAGATTCGCCCTGAACTTGCTATGAAACTATTGCAGTCTGCCATGGCACATTCCCCTAAAAGTAAAAAAAATCTAAAGAAAAATGTAGGTATGTTAATGAGAACACATAACTATTTAACAGGGTTTTCTCAAATCTGACTACAAAAATGGAAATACACTTTAAGCATTTTTTATTAGGACAGACAGATCTAATGTGGTAGCATTTTCAAAGCTTTTATTCTTACTTTATGAATTCACTTCCTAGAAATGTCTCCTAATGCTACTTTAACTTAATTAGCTCAACCCCAGAAATGTATTACAAAATGTAATCATCAAAGCCTCTTGAGGATACCAGATAAATGTGATTTTTATATGACACAGTGGAGTGGTAAAGCCCAAAGTCAAAGTTCCCCTTTCAATTTACAAAAGCTTTTTTACTCCTTTTCAACATTATATCATGATTCACATGGATAAAAAGAATCCGCTTGTTTAAATGATCAAAGATGAGCACTTAGATAAGGAGCCTGTTTATCTCAAAAACATTGAGCCTCTTCCAATAAAAGCAAACATTAACAATGTGTTCATTAGGACAATTGGAATTAAAGAGGTGTGGTGGATAAGTTAATTTTTTTCTATTGATTTACTGATTTTAAATGTTATATTTGTAGCAGATTTGCATCGGACCGGTTTCATCAGACGAACCGATCGTGTGTACACGGCATTAGATTTCCTATGTATTGTTAGCATGATAATGTATCTGTCAGCAAAGGGTAAAGCCAGCTATGGATAGAGAAGGCTTGCAGTATGTGCTAGAAATTACTTCCTTGCTCAGTAAGATCAATTGGATTTCTAAGGCGTCATCTGCTAGACATGTGCGATTCGTTTCGTACAAATCGAAAATTCGTACATTTGGAATCATCCGTAATACGAATTTCTATTCTTACGGATTTTATACGAAATATGAAATTTCGTTGACAAATTTTATTTCGGGAGTGGGAGACTGCTCAGACTGGTACTGATAGTCGATGGGAGATTCAGAATTGGACATAATAAGAATGTTTGTTAATATCGTTTTATTATTGTCATAATAATTACGATTATTCGTTATGATGAAGTTAAAAACCCAGGAAGTCAGCACAGCACAGGGTTGATGGGAGCCCCTCATAATGAGCACAGCAGGGGTACAGCCCCAGGAGGAAGTCAGCACAGCACAGAACAGGGATGGTGGGAGCCCCTCATAATGAGCACAGCACAGGGATGGTGGGAGCCCCTCATAATGAGCACAGCAGGGGTACAGCCCCAGGAGGAAGTCAGCACAGCACAGGGATGTGGGAGCCCCTCATAACAAATGTTCGTAATTGTTACGAAAAGTTACAAACCTAATGATCTTTCGTATTTCGTACGAATCCAAATTTAATTTTGGACATGAAATACGAATTAAAGGGCTACTACAAACCCAGGAAGTCAGCACAGCACAGGGATGATGGGAGCCCCTCATAATGAGCACTGCAGGGGTACAGTCCCAGGTGGAAGTCAGCACATCACAGGGATGGTGGGAGCCCCTCATAATGAGCACAGCAGGGATACAGCCCCAGGTGGAAGTCAGCACAGGCATGGTGGGAGCCCCTCATAACGAATGCTCGTAATTGTTACGAAAAGTTAACGAACCTAATGAACTTTTGTATTTCGTACAAATCCAAATTGAATTTGTGACACAAAATACGAATTAACGGGCTACTACAAACCCAGGAAGTCAGCACAGCACAGGGATGATGGGAGCCCCTCATAATGAGCACTGCAGGGGTAAAGCCCCAGGTGGAAGTCAGCACAGCACAGGGATGATGGGAGCCCCTCATAATGAGCACAGCACAGGGATGATGGGAGCCCCTCATAACGAATGTTAGTAATTGTTACGAAAAGTTAACGAAAATTTGTACATTTCGTACAAAACAAATCCAACAAATTTTCGTCTAATATGAAACAGAACAAAACAAATTTATTGATGGTGCACATGTCTATCATCTGCCTGTTTTCTTGAACTGAATTGCAGTGTGGAGCGAGGGTAAATGCCTGGGTTTTGGCATCTGGCTGGTCTGCGAGATTAAGAAGGAAAATTTTATTTTTCCTTCTTAATCTGATAATCAATTTTAGATTCTGATCATCTAAAATTACAAAGCCCTTAATACATGTTTGCACATGAGTGATGCTTGGTCCAGGACCAGTGGCGTCACTAGGGTTGGTGTCACCCGGTGCGGTATAACATGGTGTCACCCCCCCCCCACCCCCAATAATTTGTTCCCCCCTAATAACACTGCATATATTGGCAACAGTAGTGCCGTTAATAGCTATCAATCGACTAGCAATTTTGAATAACAAAATCATATGAAAATAATAGAATTCAAAGCTTAAACTGTTAAAGAACTGTATTTATTTTAACTGTGCCATCAAACGCAGCCACTGTGCCCAGCAATTGTCACCACTATGCCATGCCATCAAACGCAGCCACTGTGCTATCCCAAACGCAGCCACTGTGCCATCAATTGTTACATCTGTGCCATCAATTGTCACCACTGAGCCCAGCAATTGTCACCACTTTTCCATGCCATCAAATGTAGCCACTGTGCCATCAATTGTCGCCACTGTGCCATCAATTGTCGCCACTGTGCCATCAATTGTCACCATAGTGCCATGCCATCAAACGCAGCCACTGTGCCATCAATTGTCGCCACTGTGCCCATTGTCACTATTGTGCATCAACTGTCACCACTGTGCCATGCCAAACACAGCCACTGTGCCATCAATTGTCACCACTTTGCCCAGCAAATGTCACCACTATTCCATGCCATCAATTGTCACCACTGTGCCATCAATTGTCACCACTGTGCCATCAATTGTCGCCACTGTGCCCATCAATTGTCACCACTGTGACCATCAATTGTCGCAACTGTGCCATGCCATCAATTGTTGCCACTGTGCCCATCAATTGTTGCCACTGTGCCCATCAATTGTTACCACTGTGCCCATCAATTGTCACCACTGTGTCCATCAATTGTCACCACTGTGCCATGCCATCAAATGCAGCCACTGTGCCCATCAATTGTCACCACTGTGCCCATCAATTGTCGCCACTGTGCCCATCAATTGTCGCCACTGTGCCCATCAATTGTCGCCACTGTGCCCATCAATTGTCACCACTGTGCCATGCCATCAAACGCAGCCACTGTGCCATCAATTGTCGCCACTGTGCCTTTTTAAGACCCGTCCTGTCATTTTCATGGGATGAGGACAGAGGGACGCAGTGGGATGAGCACAGGGGGGGATGAGCACAGGGGGACAGGGTGGGATGAGGACAGGGGTGGGTGGTAGAAGACCGACAGGGAGGATGGAGATGGGAGGATGGAGATGACAGGGGTGGGTGGTAGAAGACTGACAGGGAGGATGGAGATGACAGGGGTGGGTGGTAGAAGACTGACGGGGAGGATGGAGATGACAGGGGTGGGTGGTAGAAGACTGACGGGGAGGATGGAGATGACAGGGGTGGGTGGTAGAAGACTGACGGGGAGGATGGAGATGACAGGGGTGGGTGGTAGAAGACCGACAGGGAGGATGGAGATGGGAGGATGGAGATGACAGGGGTGGGTGGTAGAAGACTGACGGGGAGGATGGAGATGACAGGGGTGGGTGGTAGAAGACTGACAGGGAGGATGGAGATGACAGGGGTGGGTGGTAGAAGACTGACGGGGAGGATGGAGACGACAGGGGGTGATAAAATGTATGACAGGAGACAGTAGGTGGCATCATAGCATTAGGGCCGGGTGTGAGGTCATCACAGCCAGCTGCTAGCAGGGATGTGACATCACGGGTTGCTGTCAGTGTCGGGCATGTACAGTACCTTGAGGCTGGCTCTCCGATAATCGCTCCTCTCCTCTGGCAGATCTTTCACACTACGGCCATCCAGGAAATTAAGGAGCTGCTCCGCAGCGGCGGCGGCCATTATCCTAGCTCTGCCTCTGCACATGGCACTTGGTAGGAGATTCGCAGAGCGCGGGAGAAGAGGAGGAGCCGGGGGAGGGGAGCACATGGATCCACGTAACTGACCTAGTAACAACTGTTGAATGAATGATTGGAGGTTGCGTCAAGCTCCCAGCGCCTCCTCTTCCTCCACAGTGCTGTGCGGCTGCCGCTGCAAGGACTACTACTGTCACAAATTAAGTTAGGGAACCAGTGGCCATGGTAGCGCTGGCCCTGAGTGCAGGGGGAGTGGAGCGGGCGGATCAAAATTGCGGGTGGGCGGCAACTTTCCGCCCCTCTAAAAGTGCCGCCTGGTACCATCGGGTCCCATGATAGGGCCGGCCTTGCTCCTCCCGCACGGAGAGCCGCACAGCTGAATCCTGAAGTTCAGTGCAACTGTACGTTTCGGGACTGAACTCCAGGATTCAGCTGTGTGGCTCTCCGTGTGGGAGGATGGGTGTTCGTGGGGGGGGTGCTTTTTCATCTCTGCATGTCAGCAAAATTTTTTTTTTTTTTAAATCAGGATGGTGGGATGGTGTCACCCCTCTAAGGGTGTCATCCGGGTGCGGACCGCACCCCCCTAGCAACGCCTCTGTCCAGGACTAAGCCCCCCCCCCCCACCCCCCACCTCTGGGAACAGGAAGGACCCATGGTGTCACTGGACCAACCAGAAGACTGCTGTGAAAACTGTACGTATAGGTTTTAAAAAAAAGGATATGCAGGCTGGGGCTGCAGTGGTTTTGCATAAACTAGATTTCTAGTTTAAATACTGTACAAGATAAAAAATAATTTTGACATTCTAAAATATCCTGGTCCCTTTTTGCAAGCAAAGCTCCAACACTTCCACGTAGTATTATATCTTGTTGTTGCCTCTCGCTCCCTATATATAAACAGATTTTTCTAAATGACAGAGTCTCAATAATATGTAAATCACATTGGGGTCATATTATGATATTATTATCAGTAGCCTCAGATGCCAGTGCATGTTACCTTATTCAACCTCATCACTCATGACAGATTTTTTAAAACCTTATTAGTCATTCCCAGTAATTCATTACAGGTCTGTGTGGGATGATAGATCTTTGATTAGCAGAATAGATGAAAGAAAATACATTATGTTGTGCAGCGCCAAAGTTTCCTACCTAATAAGTAGAAGAAATTTCAGCAAAGTCAGGAAATATTTCAAAGTTAGTTATTGTATGAAAACATATAATAACTGTACAAACTAGTATTCTTAAATTTTACATTTTGAGAAGTGTTTATAAGGATAGACTAAAGCTAAAATAATGAAAGCTAAAAATTCCTTTAGAGAGAAAAATGTATGGAGAAAAGGTTGAGAAAACACAGATAGCATAAGACATTGTCTGCATAACAACATGATAGATATTAGGTCTTTCGCTTAAAATAGACCCCCTGGATCTTATTTATGGCAATAGAAGGTTTTGGGACCTTGATGTAAACTAATGCAATTTGTAAGTTTGGTTAGGTCGTTTTTTTTTTCTTTTAGGAGTTTAATAGGGTTTAGAATAAAATGAATACAATTACATCAGTAATATTTAAATAGGATGGGGAGGAGAGATATGTAAACAATTAAATAAATAAATACAATTAGTTATTACTGTATACAGGGCAGGACTTAGGGTGGTGGGGGCCCCTGGGCTTGGGTGGGGGATCATAGTTGTTGAGTGGGGGGGGGGGGGGGTGCGCATTAAAGTTGTTGAGCGGGGGGGCGAGTTTAAGTTGATGAGCGGGGGGGGATTTAAGTTGTTGAGCGGGGGGGGGGGCGAATTTAAGTTGTTGAGCGCGGGGGGGTGACTCTCATCTGTGCACGGAATGTGTCTGCTCTCTTCCCTTCAGCAGACATCCCCACAGGGCTACGGTTCCTCCTGGGGGAAGGTTTCGCAGTTGTTGAGGGGGGGGGAGTGCCTCTCACCTGTGCCGACAGCCAGGGCCACAGACTGTCATTAGCCGGCTGTCGGCTTTCTTCCCTTCAGCAGCCACAGTCCTCCTCACACCGCTCCGGTTCCTCTTGCTTCCGTGCTGCCTCCTATTGCAGTGCAGGAAAATTAACCCTTTCGCGGGACTGTGGGACGAAGCGGAAAGTCCTGCAGAATCCGTGTGTTTTAGGAGGTATGCGCAGAGGTATAAAAAAATAATAAAATTCGGGGGCCTTGGGGGCCTCCGGGCCCCTGGGGACCTCCAGACCCCTAAAAAAAATAAAAAAAAAATAAACATTTAGAAAAAATACATAAAAAAGGGACGTTACCATCCGGGGGCCCTGGGGACCTCTGGGCCTTTTAACCACTTAAGACCCGGACCAATACGCTGGCAAATGACCCAAGGGGTTTTTGCGATTCGGCACTGCGTCGCTTTAACAGACAATTGCGCGGTCGTGCGACGTGGCTCCCAAACAAAATTTGCGTCCTTTTTTTCCCACAAATAGAGCTTTCTTTTGGTGGTATTTGATCACCTCTGCGGTTTTTATTTTTTGCGCTATAAACAAAAATAGAGCGACAATTTAAAAAAAAATGCAATATTTTTTACTTTTTGCTATAATAAATATCCCCCAAAAATATATAAAAAAACGTTTTTTTTCCTCAGTTTAGGCTGAAATGTATTCTTCTACATATTTTTGGTAAAAAAAATCGCAATAAGCGTTTATCGGTTGGTTTTCGCAAAATTTATAGCGTTTACAAAATAAGGGATAGTTTTATTGCATTTTTATAATTTTTTTTTTTTTTACTACTAATAGCGGCGATCAGCGATTTTTTTCGTGACTGCGACAATATGGCGGACAATTTTGACACATTTTTGGGACAATTGTCATTTTCACAGCAAAAAATGCATTTAAATTGCATTGTTTACTGTGGAAATGACAGTTGCAGTTTGGGAGTTAACCACAGGTGGCGCTGTAGGGAATGTGTGCCCTAATGTGTGTGTTTACAACTGTAGGGGGGTGTGGCTGTAGGTGTGACGTCATCGATCGCGTCCCCCTATTACAGGGATGACGCGATCGATGCTCCCACCACAGAGAAGCACGGGGAAGCCGTGTGTACACACGGCTCTCCCCGTTCTTCCGCTCCAGGGACGGATCGCTGCACTGCAGCGGCGATCGGGTCCGCGAATCCCGCGGTCCCGGTCCTGGAGCTTCGGACCGGGTCGCGGGCGCGCGCCCGCGGGCGCGCGCCGCGACCCACGGCTGGGTACTAAAACCAACGTATATATACGTTGATGTGCCCAGCCGTGCCATTCTGCCGACGTAAATGTGCAGTAGGCGGTCCTTAAGTGGTTAATAAAAAAAAAAAAAAAATAAACATTTATAAAAAATAAATAAAAAAGGGGGGGTTGCCACATGTGGCCCTGGGGACCTCTGAGCCCTTTAATAAAAAAAAATATATAATGAATTTTTTTTATAAAAAGGGGGGGTTGCCACCCGGGGGCCCTGGAGACCTCTGGGCCCTTTAATAATAATAATAATAATAATAATAATAATATATATATATATATATATATATATATATATATAAAAAATATAAAAAAAACATTTTTTTTATAAAAAAAATAATAAAAAAAGTAGGGGTTTCTGTCCAGGGGCCCCCTATTGGGCAGGGCCCATGGGCTTGAGCCCAGTCAATGGTAAGTCCGGCCCTGACTGTATATATGTTTAAATTTAAAGTAAATTGTAAAGTCTTGTTTTATTTTCGTTAAAAATAACAAACGTGCTATAATTGCCTGCTCTGTTGCAGTGGATTTGCACAGAACAGCCCAGATCCTCCTCTGCTCGGGTCCCTCTTTGGCTCTCCTGGCCCCTCCCTCCTGTTGATTGCAGGTTGCTATGGGGGCACCCGAGCCGAGTCACAGCTCCCTGTGTCCATTCAGACACAGAGCAATGGCCCCATCCCCTTACTCTCCTGATTGTCTGACTGCCTTTGATTAGCCAATCATTGAATAAGCCAATGAGGAGGGGAGTCCTGGCCAGCCGAGTGTCTCTTGCAACATCGCTGGAACTAAAGGGGGCTTCGGTAAGTATTAGGGGGTAGAGAGGGGCTACTGCACACAGAAGGCTTTTTATCCTAATGCCTAGAATGCATTAAGATAAAAAACAGTACGACTTTACAATCACTTTAAGGACAATTAAATATAATATTGTTTTTGTTTAATGCTTTTTTATTGAGGTAACAATAAGAAAAGTTACAAAACATTACACCCAAAAAGAAAAACAGACGGGCATTAGATGTCTAAAGCCGCATACACACGACCGTTTGTCATTAAAAACTACCGTGTGTAGGCTCCAGAGCATGTTTCTCGATGTGAAAAATGGGCATGAAAAATGTAGAACATGCTCCATGTGAAAAAAACGGTCGTGTGTAGGCTTTAATGTTGGGGAAAAAAACGTGCATGCTCAGAAGCAGGTTATGAGAAGGAACATTTGCATATTCAACCCAAAGGGTGTCGCCAATCGAATTAAACTTTCCCTTTATAGTGTCGTTGTACGTGTTGTATTACATCAACATTATGAAAACAAATAGAGGAAAAAGAGAGGTGAGGAACCTAGGGAAAGAGATGAAAGAAGGGGAGTAGGGTGGTAAAAGAGTTTGGTCTTGGTACACACATTTCACCATAACATCCAATACCTCCTGTATTACAAGAGTAGAAAAATAAAAAAGGTAATGAAACCATATCAATCAACTTTAGACATAAGAGTAAGTAAAAGTGAACCAACAGGCCCATATTTTGTGTGATTTGGTGGTCATATTGTGAGATTCATACAGTAAATAATGTCTTATATATGATATATGTGGTCAGCAACACAAAGCCTTTGTTGCAATGGTGAAGGCAGACTGGTTCAAGTATAGCAGGATAAGGGATTTAGAAGGGCGTTTAGAAGATGAGGTGTGACAGATCGTTTATAGTGGCTGATTGGTTCACTTATACAATGAAAGAGTACAGCCCATGGGTCATTAGGGACAGCAGACCCCTAAATGATTTCTATCCAATGCATGATTTCAGATCAGAAGGGGCGTATAAGTGGGCATTTCCATTTATATGTGTGTGCATGGCAACTGCCCTACATCCCTTCCAACAGGTGTCAGTCGGATACCTTTAAGAAATATTGTAAGAAGATGGGCAGGTATGCAATGCCACCAGAAAAGGAGATTAATGTTGACTTCTGCTGCCTTGGACAAAATAGAGGAGGTATGAGTCACTTGCAGTATGGTTGTTGGTCATCAGATAAAGTATGCTGAAGATCACGCTCCCAAGCTTCTAAATATTTGAGAAATGCAACAGACTCTAGAGAAAGAAGTGATTTGTAAAATTATGAAACTATTTCTTTGGGGCTGCGTAATCGAGAAAATGCTCTCCACTGGGTTGAGAAGAGGTACGCAGAGGCTTAGACAGAGCTTTTATGAACCTGGACAGCTAAGTGTATTACCAATGATCCATAAAAGAGGGTGATGAGGGTACAAAAAGAGTATATAAGGGCATTGTCCCATGTTTATTCATAACACTCTAAAGCAGAAGAGAGTCGCGTAAGAGACACTGGGTTTTTTTCCCGAAAAGTGAACATTATTGAGCAAATAATTTCATTACACGTATCATAGTATTAAATGTAAATTGCAAAGTACACAGGCATGAAAACTACCCCAATGCTTTTCGCAAGACCATGCTCGTTTCATCAGGGGTAGATGTGTGTAGTAGTACATCTGTAGGAGGTATAATAAACTAAATAAGTATCAACACAGAGATGGTATCATAACAATTAGTCAAAACGGTCCAAAACACATGGCCCTATACTCACCAAAGGCTGGATCACATTACCAAATGCTGAATACCCAGAGACGGCAGTAATGAGCGTCCGGCATGGTTTTGCGAAATGCGTCTGGTTATTTTTCATGCCTGTGTACTTTGCAAGTTACATTTTATACCATGATACGTGTAATGACATTTTTTACTGTATGTATCATTTCAGGTGCTTGGCTATAATTCATGTTGTTTATGTTTGCATGAAAATTTTAATACATTTTGAGACTGCATTTACTCTCAATTGCTGGCTAACTCCATTCACCTCATTTAAAGTCCCGGCCGATTTCCCTTTTTCTGTTGCATAAATGCAGTCTAGTGTGTGTGTTTGTGTATGTATGTGTATGTATGTATATATATATATATATATATATATATATATATATATATATATATATATATATATATACACCCATATATATATATATATATATATATATTGCATTCAGTGTAGACTATATATACAGTGCAGGCAGTGTATACAGTATATAATGCAGTGTGTACAGTTTCTAATACACTTCAGGCAGTGTACACAACATATAATACAGTGCAGCTGGTGTACAGTACATGATACAGTGCAGGCAGTGTACACAGTATGTAATGCAGTGTGTACAGTTTCTAATACACTTCAGGCGGTGTACACCATATATAATACATTGTAGCCGATGTACAGTACATAATATAGAGCAGGCGGTGTACACAGTATATAATAAAGTGTGTACGGTTTCTAATACACTTCAGGTGGTGTACACAGCATATAATACAGTGCAGCCGGTGTACAGTACACATGGTGCATCCTCTGCAGGCGGGGCACACATTTTTTTTATTGCTGCTAGCCGTGTTATTGAGCCACAACATGCTCAAGAGTTGGTGGAGTGGATAACTAAGCCAGCCTCATGCTCCTCATCCTCTGTCACCCAGGCTCATACTAGTTTGCCTACCAATGCAGCTGCCAATGCAGCCTATTCCACTGGCTCCTTGTCCACAGTTACTCCTTTTGTAGCCACACCAGCATTCATGCAGGACTCACCATAATTTTTCGACCATAGTGTCGGTTAAATGGGCGTCCGCAAGTTGGAGGCAAAGGGGGTCAAGTGCCGGTGATGGCAGAGGACCATAAATGAGTACCTGTGTGAGTATGGCACCTGGACATGCTCAGGGAAGCTTGGCTTCATTTCGCTACACTAGTGCCAACTGATTAAGGTTGCATGCACTTTCCTGTCACCATTTGAGGAGGCCACAAGGATGGTGAGCAGCGACAAAGCACGCATCACTGACACTGTCCCTCTAGTCTTCCTGCTGGAGCACACGCTTCGTGGAGTCGTGGACAGGGCACTTGAGGCAGAACAGCGGCAGTAGGAGGAGGACTTATTTTCGTCTCAAGGCCCCCTTTATGCAGAAAGCATTCCTGCAGGGCAGCCAAACACACAGGAAGTTGAGGAGGAGGAGGAGGATTGTGTCAGCATGGATGTGGATAACAAGCAGCAGTCTTGGGTGTTTCTTTCTCGTACATCACGGGACACAGAGCGGCATATTCATTACTATATGGGTTATATGGAGTACCTTCAGGTGTGGACACTGGCAATCTCAAACAGGAAGTCCCCTCCCTATATAACCCCCTCCCCTATAAGTTTTTTCGCCAGTGTCTTAGGTGTTGGTCACGGAATAGCTTTGCTCCACATCCTTGGGATTAAGGGCGGGCTAACCGGATCTGTCCAAGGAGCCTCAGTGCCAAAGTGGACAGTACCCGGGCCCCAAACCGTGGGGTTTTGCCTATAATGCTCCTCTTTGGAGGGCTGGACCCTGGGCCCAGGACTTGGAGTTCATAAAGACCATAAGTTCCTGTTTGCCAGGGTGCTATATAGGTCCAGGACAGTGGGTACCTTCATAGGACCCCAGGGCCTGAAGGTCTACTACGCTACCCACGGAGATGGGAGAAGATTGGATCGTTTTGCTAGACAAACATCCTGCAGCATGGAGCAGGTAAGAGGGGAGCCTGCGGGACTTGGTTCGACAGCAGGCTCTCCGGGGTAACCTAAAAGGGGGGTAGCCTAAGTATGCTCTGCATTGGCAACCTTGCTCACTATGTCTGAGAAAGACAGGATGATCCCATTTCCCCCATCACTAGGTTCCCCTGTCTAAGAATGGTGTTGCTAGCTACCTGCTGCTTTCTTCCTAGGACTGGTAAGGATCCCTATGGGGCCTTTTGGAGAGTCCTACCTGGCCGGGGGTTTGAATCTGCCGCCTGATACTGCAGTCCTGGGTCTCCAGCAGCGCGGCTCCTCCATGTTCCTCCTGCTCCGGCATACGCGCGCGCGCGTGCGCGCGCACGTCTTATAGACGTTTTTCGCGCCGTTCGGTAAGGAGGGCGGGGGGGGGGCGTGCCTGCAGGGTCATACAGGGGCGCGCCTTGTGCTGTTATAGATCAGCAGGCATTGTCAGTGCTCAGTCTGAGGCTGATCTCAAAGGGAGAGGACGCAGAGCGGCAGAACAGTGACTCCCGGTGGCGGAAGAGGGGTAGTACATGCTGGACTTTGTTCCAATGCCTTTTTGTTAAGCCAAGAAATTCCCCTTTTTGCAGCAGGTTGGAGGCTGGCAAACTAAGTTTGAGGTCACTGTATGTTTGAAAAAAAAAAATAAAAAAAAAAAGGAAAGAGACTTATATATATTAAAAAAAAAAAAAAAAATACGGGGCCCCATCAGTTTTTGGGCATTAGTGATCTATTGTCCCCTAAGCTCTAGTTTTGTACTCCTGGCCACTACAGTCTGTTGTTGTTGGCGGAGTCCCTCGATTTTGTATTATGGCTTCCAAAGGTTCGGGGTCAAAGGGTACAAAAAAGACCAAAAAACAAAGGGGTTCCCCCTCTGATTCTGATGATATGCCGATACTTTCCCCGCAACTTATTCCCATAAAGGTCGCCTTGGATGAGCCATTAGGGGGATCTGGTGCGGAGGCTGGCCCAGATCAGCCCAGCCCTGTGTTTATCACAGAGGAGATGCTAGCTGTATCCCTAGGGGGGCTAGAAGAGAGAATAGCAGCATTGATCGCTAGAGCTATTCCTGGCAAGAAACGGGTTAGAACCCCATCACCAAGAGGTGTATCCTCAGATGCTGAGATTCTCTCTCCGGAGGAATTGGAATCGCAGGAGGATCAACTAGACCTGAACCAAGAGGGTTCAGGGATTGAGGGATCTACCTCTGAGGAACCATTTTCAGACTCCCAGACAGAGAGACTGTGGGTGCAGTCTTTGACGGACATGGTCCGCTCGGCATTTAGTTTACCATTGCCAGAGCCTCAGGTCCCTCCGGTATCCTCGCTGGGCTCTTTGAAAGCTCCGTTAAGCAACGCAGTTTTTCCGGTCCATCCTCTCTTGGAGGAATTGATCTTTCGGGATTGGGTACGGCCGGACAGGATTTTTCTGCCACCGAAGAGATTTGCGGTCATTTACCCCATGGAGGAAAAATTCTCCAAGAGGTGGAGGCTCCCAGTGGTGGATGCAGCCATCTCATGTGTGAATAAATCACTAACTTGCCCGGTGGAAAACATACATATGTTTAAAGATCCGGTTGATAAACGGTTAGAGACACTTTTAAAAGCATCCTTTGCTACGGCAGGAGCAGTGGTACAGCCAGCTGTGGCTGCAATTGGAGTTTGTCAGGCGTTAAAGGACCAGACAAAAGAAATGTTAAAGGACATGCCTACCCAACAAGCAGAAGAGTTTTCTGACATTCCCAGAGCTCTGTGTTTTGCTGTAGATGCTATAAAGGATTCCATCCAGCAGGCCTCTCGTTTATCACTATTTTTGGTGCACATGAGAAGGCTCTTATGGTTGAAGAACTGGGCGGTGGAGCCCCCATGCAAAAAGCTTCTGGCAGGGTTTCCCTTCCATGGAGGACGACTCTTCGGGGAGGATCTGGATAAATACATTCAGACTATTTCAAGTGGCAAAAGTACCCTTTTACCGGTCAAAAAGACATTCCGGGGTCCTACATTTAAAAGGCAGCTCTTTCCTGTCTCAGGGCCCTCAAATTCCAGGCAGTATCGACGGCCGCCTGCACGATCCAACGTTAACAGTAGATCGCAGGGACAGGCCCCTGGGGGTAAGAGGCCATGGTATCGCAAGCCAACAAAGACAGCCCCTAAGTCTGCCTTATGAAGGGGCGCCCCCACTCTCGCGGGTGGGGGGAAGGCTTTGTTTCTTCTCAGAAGTTTGGGAAGCCAAGATCCCCGACAAATGGGTCCGGGCGTCTGTAACCGCAGGCTACAGACTGGAGTTTCTAAACTTTCCTCCGCCTCATTTTCAAGAGTCAAGGCTACCAAAGGATCCAGCAAGGAAGGCCTCAATGCTGGCAGCTTTGGATCACCTGCTTTGCCAGGACGTAATAATAGAGGTGCCAGCCCAAGAGCAAGGGCTAGGTTTCTATTCCAATCTCTTTGTCATACCAAAGCCCAACGGCGATGTCAGGCCAATCTTGGACCTAAAGAGGTTAAACGGTTACCTAAGGGTTCGTTCCTTCCGGATGGAATCCATCCGGTCAGCAGCCGCCGCGCTTCAGAGGGACGATTTTCTGGCTTCCATAGACATAAAGGATGCTTACCTTCATGTACCAATCTTTCAGTCGCATCAAAGATTTTTACGCTTCGCGGTGGGGCAGCGACACTTCCAATTCAGGGCGCTCCCCTTCGGGCTGGCCACGGCCCCCCGGGTATTCACGAAGATCCTAGCCCCAGTTCTGGCCAATTTAAGGATCCAAGGGGTCACAGTCCTAGCGTACTTGGACGACCTTTTAATCATAGATCACTCACGGCCGGGTCTGCAACAGGCAGTAAACCTCACGGTTCAGTACCTCGAAGGATTCGGCTGGGTCCTAAACCGGGAAAAATCAGCGTTCCAGCCTACAAAAGCAGTTGGAATACCTCGGCATGAGGTTAGACACAGAACAGCAAAGGGTGTTCCTGCCCCTTGTAAAGATCGAGGCTATCAAGGGGTTGGTTCAGTTGGTTCTAAGCAAGAAAAAACCAACTATTCGCCTGTGTATGCGATTACTAGGCAAGCTAGTGGCCACGTTCGAGGCAGTACCATACGCTCAGATCCACACTCGCGTCCTACAGGCAGCCATTCTAGCAGCCTGGGGCAAGAGAGCACATGCCTTAGAGTCCCCTTTGACGCTATCATCAAGGGTCCGACAAAGCCTGGCCTGGTGGTTGAACCCTCAGAATCTTCTAAAGGGAAGATCCTTCAGCCCGGTTGTCTGGAAGGTAGTTACCACAGACGCCAGCCTGGCAGGCTGGGGGGGCGGTCTTCGAGGGGTTCTCTCGCCAGGGAACTTGGGTGAAAACAGAGAGGCAGCTCCCCATCAATATCTTGGAGATCAGAGCTGCTCGCCTAGCCCTTCGGGCATGGACCTCCAGATTACAGGGGTTCCCGGTGAGAATCCAGTCAGACAATGCCACAGCGGTGGCATACATAAACCACCAAGGGGGAACCAGGAGTCAGGCCGCTCAGAGGGAGGTGAGCTTGATTTTTCAGTGGGCAGAGGTTCATGTACCCTGCATTTCGGCGATATTCATTCCCGGAGTGGACAACCTGCAGGCAGACTTCTTAAGTCGCCAGATTCTGTCGCCAGGGGAGTGGTCTCTGCATCCCCAGGTCTTTCAGACAATCTGCCAGAGGTGGGGAATGCCAGACGTAGATATAATGGCATCCAGGTTCAACAAGAAACTAGACAGGTTCGTGTCTCGAGCGAGGGACCCTATGGCCTGCGGAACCGATGCGTTGGTTTGCCCTTGGCATCAATTCAAACTTCTATATGCATTCCCTCCGCTACAGTTACTTCCTCGCCTGTTGCGCAGGATCAGAGTGGAGCACAAGCTGGTCATTCTAGTAGCTCCAGCTTGGCCCCGGAGGACATGGTACTCACTAGTCCTGAAGATGGCAGTGGGAGACCCTTGGACTCTTCCTCTACGACCAGACCTACTCTCACAAGGCCCGATCCTCCACCCTACATTACAACGTCTAAATTTGACGGCCTGGAGGCTGAATCCCTGATTCTCAGGGGTAGAGGTCTGTCTAGGCAAGTAATTCCTACCCTGATTAGGGCTAGAAAGCCGGCCTCCAGGGTGATTTATTACAGGGTGTGGAGGAACTACGTAGGCTGGTGTGAATCCAAAAGATGGAATTCCCGCAAATATACCATTGATAGGGTGTTAAGTTTTCTCCAGCTAGGAGTGGATAAAGGCCTGGCATTAAGCACAATCAAGGGACAGATTTCAGCTCTGTCAGTGTGGTTTCAGAGGCCGCTGGCCACCCACTCGCTGGTAAAGACCTTCATACAGGGGGTCTTGCGTATTAATCCTCCTGTCAAGTCACCAATTTGTCCATGGGACTTAAATCTTGTCCTGTCCACTCTACAGAAACAACCCTTTGAGCCGTTGGCTGAGATTCCTTTAGTTTTACTGACAAGAAAGTTGGTTTTCTTGGTCGCCATAGTTTCGGCCAGGAGAGTGTCAGAATTAGCAGCCTTATCGTGTAAGGAACCATATCTCGTTCTACATAAGGACAGGGCAGTTCTCCGGCCCCATCCTTCCTTTCTACCAAAGGTTATATCCAATTTTCACTTGAACCAGGATTTGGTACTTCCATCCTTCTTTCCGAAACCCACATCTAGAAAGGAGGGGTTGCTGCATACCTTGGATATTGTCCGGGCCATGAAGGCCTATCTTAAAGCTACAGAAAAGATCCGGAAAACAGATGTGTTGTTCGTTCTACCAGATGGCCCCAAGAAGGGGCAGGCAGCTGCAAAATCCACCATCTCGAGATGGATTAGACAATTAATCATTCAAGCCTACGGTTTGAAGAGGTTGCCTCCTCCTTTGTCGGTAAAGGCCCATTCTACCAGGGCCATGGGCGCCTCCTGGGCAGCACACCATCAGATCTCTATGGCTCAGATATGCAAGGCGGCGACGTGGTCATCAGTCCACACGTTTACAAAGTTTTATCAACTAGACGTGAGAAGGAATGCGGATTCTGCCTTTGGACAGGCAGTACTACAGGCTGCAGTTTAAGATCCTCGGGATCAGGGGCACCCTTGGTTGTAAAAAAAAAAAAAAAAAAAAAAAAAGTTTTTTCTTGACTAAGTTGGAATTATTATTATTATTTGAGTATACCTCTAAATTGAATCCTTCTTTGGAAGATGTCTCCCTCCCCTCATTAAAGCATTGCTTTCGGACATCCCATATAGTAATGAATATGCCGCTCTGTGTCCCGTGATGTACGAGAAAGAAAAAGGGATTTTTAAATACAGCTTACCTGTAAAATCCTTTTCTTGGAGTACATCACGGGACACAGAGCTCCCACCCCTCTTTTGGGTGAACATTTTGGGAGGCATACTGCTTGCTACAAAACTGAGGGACTCCCTCTAGGGGAGGGGGTTATATAGGGAGGGGACTTCCTGTTTGAGATTGCCAGTGTCCACACCTGAAGGTACTCCATATAACACCATATAGTAATGAATATGCCGCTCTGTGTCCCGTGATGTACTCCAAGAAAAGGATTTTACAGGTAAGCTGTATTTAAAAATCCCTTTTTTTTAGTCCCCAGAAACCCAAGGAGTTGTACATGGCTGGGAGAAGGTAGTTCCTGACAATATCATCTTAGTGACCTTAGTGACCCAGAGTACTCAGAATCTCATGCCTCTGCAAACTTACGCTGCATGAGCTCCCTGATTCTGCAAAGCCTGCGAAAGGACCCTAGGAATTGTGGTATCAAGGAGTGATCATTACTGGCTGGCAACACATCTTGATCCACGTAATTACGGGTCCTGCCAGTGGTGTATTTGGGTTTTGTGCTGCCCTAGGCCTGACTAAACTCGTGCAACCACCTAATTTAAATATGATTCGCCCCTTCCTGTCAAGGTTACACCCCTTCCTGTTTAAGACCTGCCCTGAAATTTTCCAGTGGGGACACTAGTTCTGATGGCCTTGGGGGGGGGGGGGTTCCCTTAATCTGCAGAGATTTCCTCTCACTTTCTGTTTGGCTATGGGGCAGGAAATAAAGATAAATGAACAGATGGCAAAAAAAATTAACAGGGTCTTTAACCATCCCTTACTCTATCCAAAATGGAAAAACAAGTGTTGTCTATAGTTCTACTTCAAGCACAAATTTCTGCTAAATTTATGGAGGTCTAAGAGGAAACCATAGTTTCTGTGGTTAAAAACTGGTTACCCACTCCCCCACCCTAAAAAGTGCCATTCTTAAAAGAGGGGGGGGGCATTAAAGCGGAACTTCCCTTTTTGGGTGGAGTTTCACATTAAGCCACCCAGGGCCCATGTATTGTTTTTTTTATAAGGTTTACTACTGCTTTAACTTGTTTTAAAGGTGTAGGTTCCAGTGATGTTATTTTGATGCTGGCTTCAGTACCAAAGCTGTAAAGCCTGGAAATTTTGAAATCCATTTTGCATCTAGGTCAGTAACAGACAGGTTGGAAATCATGGAGCCTGCACCTACAGAGTGATTCTGTCACCCAAAAAAAAAAAAATGACAAACCATTGTGTAATATTAAATAAAGTATATGTGCTGCACTATATAAATATGACAAGTGCTTATCTCTAATAATACAGATAAACCATATACTGTAAATAAAAATATGCATAATCCAAATAAAATACATTGACAGATATTGACATTGACAAATATATAATATATAGTTAGTCTAAATATATTGGTGAACAAATCACTTAATACATCACTTAGTTCATCCAAATAATTGTAGATAGCAGCCACAAGTATCCATATGTAAGTCACCAAGATGTAATTAGCCACCACCAAAGGAGTGTAAATACACTTACCAGAGATCGTGGACTCAGATACCAATGATACAGTCAAATAAGCTGATATAGCTCCAGGAGTTTCACATCTTATTGTTATGGGAGGGGCACCACTCTCTGGGTTACATCATATGATCCGTAATTTTTTCTATTTGCCGCCTGCCTTCTTCCCATATTTGACCATGCATCATGATACCATGTTCAGATATTGCCCATTGTTGCCCTGGTAGACAACCAATTGCCCTGCATCCATGGGCGTCCGCTCCATAGGGCAAGGGGGGGCAATTGACCCCCCCTGGAAAATCGAGAACGTGTTGAAGAGTTTTGCGGCCGCGGGCTGTCTGAGCGGTCCCGGGCCGGATGTTACACAGGCACAGCGAGCAGAGTGAAGCCGCCTCCCCCTCCAGTGTTTATGTGTACACAGGGGGAGGGAACCTGCTGTGCCTGTGCAGCGCTGATGGCTGATCTGAGGTACTGAATAGAATGGGGGAGGGGGGGACGGGGGTGTATGTGCTGAATGGGGGGTCCATCTGTGCTGAAGGGGGGGGTCTGTGCTGAATGGAGGGGTCTGTGCTGAAGGGGGGGTCCATCTGTGCTAAATGGAGGGGTTTGTGCTGAAGGTGGGTCCATCTGTGCTGAATGGAGGGGTCTGTGCTGAAAGGGGGTCCATCTGTGCTGAAGGGGGTCTGTAAATTCTCTAGGCTATATTTATATAGGCATGGAGTGAAGCTGAATTATCTCAAGAGCTATTTCACACTGCCAGCTGGCCGTATTATCGATAAAGTGGCGCTAAAAAGCGAAGTTTTTCGATTGTTTTAGCTGCACTTTTCGGTCGCTAGCAGGACGCTTTTAACCCCCGCTAGCGTTTGAAGAAAGGGTTAAATGCGACTGTGTATCGCTGCTGCTGAAGCGCCCCTCCCTGAAAAAAATTCAGCGGACGCCCATGCCTGCAAGCACTTGTTTGCCATTATCTAAAAACAAAACAAGAAACAGCGCCAAAAATATTGATGGATGGTGGAGGATTATTAGCTAGAAATGCTGCCACTTGGTACTAGTAAAACACTACTGTAGTTGATGCAGATAAAAAGAGAAATGAGCAGTGGAAATATTGGCAATTTCGGATGCCTTTGAACATCCGTTCTGAACGCATTTTTTATTCTTTCCAAAAAATGCTTCTAAACTCAGCTGCCTAGAAACGACTATAAATGACCATGTGTAAATGTACTGATAACATAAAAGCCGCATGCACGTTTACAGAAACACCCAATGTTGTCAGCGTCCTAGCCCCACCCTACTAGATTCGTTATTCAGTGTCCTCACGGGGGTGTTTGGTATTCCTTTGCCTGACTTTGGCATTGTTTTGTACATCTCTACTTAAATCAGTTAAGCCTGTATCAGCAGTCACCAGGGTTGTTCTGGCATCTTCCATCAACACCGTGGTCCTGCATCTCCAGATGTTTTATTCTCATGGATATATGGATCATACGATGTAACCAAGAGAGTGGTATCTGTATTAACAGAGCTTAGCACTCATCATATTTATATAGAGCAGCACTTGGTCCTCTAAATTCTCTAAAATGACTATTTTATACATACCTGTACCTATCTTGCTGCCTTCTTTCTCTACCACTGACAAAGAATCTTACACTTCTGGTTGCGTCAGATACCTGCTCCCCAATGGGCACCGTGGTTTCACCCACTGGCTTTTATATCATTACTGTATTCTGTAGTGGTGTAGGGATTGGTGGAAGAAACCACAGGGCACAAAGGGAATAACCATGTAGAAGACTCTTCAGGCAGCTTTGCCACACAGTACAAATTGGGGGCACATGTAGAGGGACAAGGAGGTATTATCTGTGTATCTTTACAGGTACGGCTTTCATAATAATTTTTTTTTCGAAGCAAGAAAGTCACGTTAAAAACAACTCATCCCGATCCGGAGATCCTTATCAACCTCGTATAAATCTTTGTTGGATCTCCATGCTACATAAGACCCTCTGTTCTTAGCAAAATGGGAGAGAGACCTGCAAGTTACTTTTACAGAACCCCAAAAGGAGAGATTACTTTTTTGTGTGCAGAAATCCTCCCTATGCATTAGGTTCCAGGAAATCACGTACAACATTTTGACACGTTGGTATAGAACCCCATCAGTTTTGGCAAAAAAATTCCGACAGGCCATTGCTGGCATTGTGCCTGCCATTCGGGTACCCTTCTGCATATTTTTTGGGAGTGTCCTACACTTGCCACTTTCTGGCAACCTGTGCTTAAGCTCATACATAAGCTCACAGACATCTCACAGACATCTCACTGCAAGTTAACCCAGCTGCCATATGGAAAACTCCTACAGAGGATCACTCTGTCTGTATCATAGCCTGCTGATGATCTCCCATCTGATCCCTCCCTACACTAGTCTGCATGGTGTTTGTATGTCCCTTTCATGTTTGTGACACCCAGGTTTATTGCCTGAAGTATAAATAAACCCTGGGAAAAAAATTTGCACTGAACAACCATGTGACCTCTGGAAGGTTTACTCCCCCCCCCCCCTTTCATGACAGGCCATTTTTTGCGATGTGCACTGCGTAACTTAAGCTGACAACCACGCGGTCATGTGACGTTGTACACAAATAATATTTGTATTTTTTTTTGGTGGTATTTGATCTCCTCTGCGTTATTTTATTTTTTCCGGGTATTTTTATTTATTTTTTTATTTTATTTATTTGACCAAATAAAATAAAAATGAAATTCTATTGTTTTACTTTCTGCTATATAAGACATCCAATTTTTTTATTTTTATTTTTTTCATAAATTTAGGCCAGGGGTCTCCAAACTTTCTAAACAAAGGGCCGGTTTACTGTGCTTCAGGCTTCAGGAGGGCCAGACTGTGGCCATTTGGAGTAGAAAAGGTCCTGATGTCAGTGGGGAAAAAACAATGCTCTATCTTTGGTGTCAATGGGAGAAATTGTGCCCCATAATTGGTGTCATTGAGAGATATTGTGTCCCATCATTGATGTCATGTGTGTAATGGTTGCCCCATTATCGGTGTTGTCAGGAGAAGTTGTGTCCCATCATTGGTGTCATTGAGAGAAATTGTGTCACATCAATGGAGTCATTGGGAGAAATTGTGCCTCATTATCGGTGTCATTGGATAAATTGTGCCCCATCATTGGTGGCAGTAGGAGGAATTGTACCCAAGGGCTGGAATAAAAGCAAGCAAAGAGCCACATCTGGCCCCCGGGCCGCAGTTCGGAGACCACTGATTTAGGCAAATGTTTTTGGTACAAAATATCCTAATAATTGTCTACAAACTATGGGATATATTTATGGAATTTTATTTTTTTTCTAGTAATGGCGGAGATCAGCGACTTATAGCGGGGCTGTGATATTGCGACTGACAATCTGACACTTTGTCGGAACCAGTGACGCTAATACAGTGATCAGTGCTAAAAATATGCACTGTTACTGTACTAATGACATTGGCTGGCAAGGGGTTAATCATCTAGGGCAGGGGTCTCAAAACTTTCTAAACAAAGGGCCAGTATACTGTCCTTCAGACTTTAGGGGGCCAGACTGTGGCCACTGGAAATAGAAAAATGTTCCGGTATCAGCAGGAGTAAACAATGCCACATTGTTTGGTGTGAGTGAGAGGAGTAATGACCCATTGTTGGTGTAATTGGGAGGAACGGTGCCCCTTTGTTGGTGTTATTAGAAGGACATTGTTCCTCATTGTTGGTGTAATTAGGAGGAATTGTGCCTCTTTGTTGATGTCATTAGGAGGAACTGTGCCCCATTGTTGGTGTCATTAGGAGGAATGGTGCCCCATGGTTGGTGTCATTAAGAGGAATTGTGCTCCATTTTTGATGTCAGAAGATGAAATATTGCCCCAACGGCCAGATAAAAGCAAGTAAAGGGACTATGTTGCCTAACAAGTGTTTTATGTGTACTGTATGTGCTGCTTTTATGGGGCAAGAGATGGAACACAGAATCCATTAACTACTTTGTTACAAATATTTTTGTTCTCTTTGTGTATGTTTAGGTGACCAGGGGGCGAGGGGTGAAGATGGGGTGGAGGGCACCACAGGATTAGCTCGCACAGGGCGCCTGAACACCTAAGCCCGGCCCTGCTCCCAAAATACCTAATTAAGATTCTTTGTTGGAGGTTCCCACTGCCTGACTGATGCTTTTGTGTGTTTCCTCCCTTTCTTTGCGCATTAATAGGGATGGAGGTTTTTTGACCGAGTTGGCAGTGTTCCCCTGCCACCCATGTGGGTGGTTCCTGGCTCAGCCTGGTCAAACACCACATTTGGGACCCGGTTTCACTCGGGACATGTTTTATCATGTCCATGAGTTAAGCGGTATTTGTTTTGTTTTTTAAACTGGGTGGGAAGTTGTAATTTTTTTTATATTGTATGCTTTCTGTTGTTGTCACATGCCCGGAAGCTGCGATCCGCTCTGTATTTCCTCCCTTCCTCCTCCCCTCTGCCCTACATAGACAGAGAGTTTGGGGGACGGGGCGGGATCCACAGCGCATCGACGCCCTGCTCCATGACTCGTGTGTAGTAACATTGCAGCTGCCATAGTTGGAGAGGTCAGTCCCTGTCATGGGCGGTGGTTATTGTCCTGGCCGGAGCCCTTCCCTGCACTTGTCAAGCTAGGCGTGACGTTGGTAGGAGCCAGAGTGCGGCTGTGTGGAGTGAATATATTATGCCGCTCTCACACAGCTATCACTGTGACCCCCTGCTTCTCTCTGCACACCATCAAGGTAGCCCTATTATCACCTTAAAATGCTACTAGATCTCCTTTAGTGTGACCTGAATATTCAATATATACTTTATCTATTTAATATGGATCCTATGGCAATTTCCATCATCCCTCAATTACTTTGGTGCATGATTAAGATTGGCTACCTCCACTTTGGGAAGCTCTGTATTTGCGTCCCAATTACATGCAGCTCCATATTACCTCAGCTTTCGGGACGTGGCCCTGGTCCTACATCCAACTTACCCCCTTCATCTACTCTCTGCATGTAAGTATCCAGGACTGGCTTGTCTGCCTTTTTATTGTTATAATTAGTGCCAGATTAGACTATTTATATTCACATTTTTTTTTAGATATTTGGGAGCATCCACCCCTGATGAGTGTGTAAACACGAAACGCGTCGGAAAACCCAGGATGCTAACATATACTCATATCAGCAACCAACCAAGTCTAATGTCTATTAAGCAATCATGTTTATATCCATCTATACTATGCCACTTATTGCACTGTGGCGCTTCAAGGACTTGTGTATATATATATATATATATGAATTCATAGGACTTGCTTATTAATTTTTCATACTGTCATGTGTTTCTAAGTTGATATTGTTCTGTATCCTTGATGTCCATGTCATATGTATTTGCCATATTGTCATGAGTTTTCAAGTTGATATGGTTATGTGTCTATGATGTCCATGATATATATATATATGTATTTTTATATGTAATCTTATGACCCAGATATTTTTACTCATTGATCCTCCATGTTAATAAACATGTTTCCTTCAAATATACCCCCACTATGTCTAGAACATAATTTTAAATCACAATCCCCCCTTTTTTAATACTTTATACCAGGGAAGGAGGCACACTAGCTATGTGCTTCATTCAAAGTCCCACCTGTGTTTCCTCACAGTCCCTCCTTTCTTTGCGACTGACGCTGTTGATGCATTTTCCTGGGAGGCGACCCCTCCATCCCTCCACCTCCCTCCCTTTTTACTACCTTTCCTTCACTCTTTATTCTGCTCCTTTTCTAATCCTTTTTAAATAAATAGATGAAAATATGATGTGTACAGGAGTTCTTGACCCCATTTTAGACTTCCCTTTATGATGTGACAGATTTTCCTATCAATATAGGGGTTTCCCCCCCTCGGACAGGTTCGCCTTCGCTATAACCTGCTTGAGGGGTTTCATTCATGTAGATAAGAATGTTTTGTATTTATTATTGCCTTCAATATTTGTCTTGACCTTTCATAATACAGTACGAAGTAATGGTTGTACCTTACAAGCTTGACATTGATTGTTTGTTCTGAGAAGTTGCCTTTTTATTATACCTGTGACATATCTTCAAATAAAGAATAATAGAAAATAAAAAAATCATCAAGGGTAGTTCAGATATATCAGTACTCATGGGTTCTCTTTAAGAAAGTATCACTGATTCCCTTTCAGGAAAGCACTTATGTTTTCATTCCATCAACATTTAAAATGAACCCCTTTACCTGTGTGTAATGAGTTCATCTATTCATGTGTAATAAGAATATTTGGGAAGCCAGCCAATTGCATCTAAACAATGCAAATACTGCTATATGATCCATTATAGTACTGGCTTTTCTTCCATTTAAGTAGTCCAAACATTTGGGTTTACATTTTTTTCATGACATGCACAGTCCTTGAATAATAAGCAGTTGAATGGTATACCATTTGAGCTTTTTAACCTTCCATTAAATGTGTTGCTCTAAACAGCACTTATTTTATAAGGGAAATATATCAAATGTAAGATTGAGTGGTTTGTTTAGCCTGTAATGTGCCAAGATGCTGTCAGAGGGCAACAGTTTCTTGGCATCCCTGAAAGTGTTGTCATACATCTCTTTCCTTTTCCACATTGATTTTCGTGCAGTAACTTGTGGAGATGTTTAGGTTGCCTTTCAGCAATGAATGGCTGCCGCTCTGATGTATTTCTAGAAGAGTTCTGACTTTTGCATTAATAGGATTGCAGTTCTATCACTCCTATACAGAACAAAGTTCCACCTTGGGCATTCCATCCTTTTCTCTCTGTACATTTTAATCCAACGTCGGCAAGGTTGTGCTGCACTTCATGCAGATGGATAACAAGTGCCTGCATAAGGTATGACATGGAAATAACATTATGAGAATTGAGCACCACCTCTAGCAAAGCAGCAGATAGGAAAGAATTGTATTATGAACTATTTTACTGTTAACGTCAAACTATTTTCAGAAAGTATTTATTTTTTCCAGGCTGTTATTGGTACATTTTCCTGAATATAGCTTTTGAGAAGATTTCTATTTTGTATCAGCTTGATGTGTGATTTTTTTATAATAATAATAATAATAATAACAAAAAAAAAGATCTGTAAATATTAAAATCTTATACATCTTATATTACAATCTTTGTTGAATGACAACTGTGGGAAAAAAACAATTGTACTGAAAAAAATTTGGAGGCATCCATTGATGACTAACTTCTTAAAATGTTACTTGCCTGGCTATCATGCTAACTCGCTGGCATCAGCACAGATCTGAAACACATACGGTAATTTTTTTTTTAAAGTTTTGACTTACTCTGTGCAGTGGTGTGACAGTTATTTAGGCAGAATACAAGAAGAGTAAAATGGATCATCTCAGTAGTGTAACACAGAAAGTGGGAAATTATTGTATCAGCAGGTTGTGATATTGGAGGCAGGGGTATGAAAATTAAAATAATGGTGGAGATGGTGGCATACAGTAAGATGCAGCCCACAGTGATCCCAGAAACCCCTAGAATAGTATTGCTATCAGTATTAAGGAGCTCCAAAAAGCTTACCAAAAGGATGTTGTCTATCAGCAGTCTGTATGCCTATTTCTGGATGTCGGGTGTCACCAGAACCTCCATCTTGAAATGAGAATCCACAATAATGCACATATAAATCCTGGTGAACATAACAGGGTTGATTTACTAAAGGCAAATAGGCTGTTCACTTTGCAAGGAAACTACTGAATGGGGTGCAGTCCTGCTGACTTTTATTATCCGACTAAGGCAAACAAAAATGTTTTTTTTATTATTATTACTTGCACATACAAGTGCAACTTCCCTTTAAAAGTGAACAAAACTTTTCCCTTTAGTAAATCAACCTCACTTATCGCGCTTTTTTTTTTACAAACATGGGTTAGCTGGAAAATATAGAAAATATAGACTAATTTCAATCCTTAATATCAGTGCCATCTTAAGAGCATTATAAGCCCCCGGGCAATACAGTGCACTGGGGCCCTGTCTACACAACCACGCACAAGAATTTACTGCCAAAAATCATGAAATTTACTGGCAGAACCACAATTTTTTATTGGCACTGCAAAAAAGTACCTAAAATTACAGTTTTACAAATTTCTTCATTGGCATGAAGGTTAGGTTACTGTAACCCAGCCTGATCAGAGTTTCCTCTTGCATCAGAGTCTGCAGGATTCCCCCTTACAGTGAAAGGGAACTCTTATGTAAAGGGGAACACTGCAGATCGTGATGTAAGGGGGAACTCTGATGTGGAGGGGGCTCTGGTGACCAGAGACCACCTTATATCAGAATCCACTGCTTTTTCTTTACATCAGAGTTCCCACTTACATCACGGTCCTCAGACTGAGTTCCCCCTAGCACTGTAAGGGGGAATCCTGCAGACTCTGATGTAAAGGGGAACCACCTTCCATAGAAATACACTAAGGTAAGGGGGGGCACTAATATTTTTGTATTCACTCCCCCCTTTCTTTAGCAACCACCCACCCTTAGACTGGCCTGGTGGTGCTATCACTGAACTCCTCTCAGGTGCACCATGCAAGGCTCAGTCAGATGGCTCCAGCTTGGCTGCTCTGGTTTTATCCTATAGTCTCTTCATGTCTGACTTCTCCTGTGACCCCCATCCCAGCGGCGCTCCCACTCTTAACTCCTCTCCAGACTCTTCCTCAGAGACTGTATACACGATACAGTTCTACAGTTCTGACCCGCCATTCTCCACCATTTTTTACTGGGGTCGCTGGGCAGCCGATGGGGGCCCCCCAGGCAAGTGGGGCCCCCGGGCAACTGCCCAGTGTGCCCAATGGAAAAGACAGCCCTGCTTAATATACTCCTAAGTAGCTCCTTAGGTTTCAAAATACCCACCATTGGACAATATCTCCACTTCCCTCTGGCTTAGTTCTCACTTTATCACTTTATTTAAAATGTAATTTACAGTATTTTAGAACATGCACTCTGTCATTATCACCCCCCCCTCCCTTTTTTCATTATTACCAAACTCTATTTTTATTTACTTCCACTCTCAACACTCACATTAGGCTGTAACTAAATTCTGTTCTTATGTTCTGTCTACATACATGCACCTGACAATTAATTCTTTAGGGGTTGGAAAGATCACAAGACACAAATACTGTGTTATTTAGACTTTATTGTATTTTAGCAATTCAAATGTCTTTTCTTTAACTGGAATTCCTAAAAAAATAAAAAAAAAAACATGGCCAGGGCAATTTAACGGGATAAAAAGATGCGCTGATGCATTTTTCATTGACAAAATACTGACTAGCATTCTCGAAAACCACTCCTATAAAAATATCTATTTTGTATGGCTGCTACGGAAGTTCAAATATATGAAAAAGAAAGAAGGAAGATATATACCGTAGCTCTTATGCAACCAACTTCTTAACAAACATATTTTATTACAACATTTTATAAAGACACAAAAACACAGATTAAAAACGAAGGAATACCTACTAAAAAACAAAATTCCACCCAAAATGATACTTTTTAGTGAACAAAAATCTGTAAATACATCCTAAAATATAGATATGTATAAAACATTATGGCCCGGATTCACGTAGAGTGGCATAGCGCATCGTCTTTATGCTACGCTGGCACAACGTAGAGAAGCAAGCATGCTATTCACAAAGAATATTGCGCCGGCGTAGCGTATAGTTGTCGGCGTAATCCGACGTAAGTCAAAGTAGGTGGAAGTGGGCTGGAAGTGGTCGTGATCTTTTTAAATTAAGCTTGACCCCATGCAAATGATGGCCACAGCTTCAAAAAAACGAACTGCTCACAGTTACGTCGAAATAGCTGCCTAAGATACATCGAACACTGCCTACGACATGAACGTAACCTACGCACAGCCCTATTCACATAGTACTACGTAAACGGCGTACGCGACGTAAAATTCAACAGCGTCGTTCCCTGGCCTTACGCAAATCGCAATACGTATATGAAGCGGCCGGGCGCATCTAGGTTCGTGAATCGGCGTATCTTACTCATTTGCACATTTAAAATGGGATCGCCGCATGCGTCCAGCGTAACTATGCACCCACGATACGGCGGTGTAGGCAAGTTACGCTGGGCGGCTGAAGCCTTGCATTTCGACGTATCTAACTTTGTGAATCGGCGCAGAGATGTGACGGCGCTCATTTGTACTTATGACGGCGTATCTTTAGATATGCCAACGTAAATCCTTTGTTAATCCAGGCCATTGAGTATAAACAACAAGGATGTAATGATTATGTAGAATAGTGGTGGTACTCTTTCAAAGTAACAAAAATCTCTTATAAATATAAGTATGTGGATTTCGCTACAGTGGAAATACAAGAAACTGCTAATGAAAAATAAATATAAAAGTTGCTGTGCTTATAACCAAACCAGATGTTGATAATGCAAATTAACACTATCAAATGAACCAACACAACAATAATAGAAAATAAATATAAATAACACTAACACTGACAATAATAATAATGAACAAACAATGTAGTGATATGTTCAAAATCCACAAACAAAGTGTTCTGGTTTCCAAATAAAAATGTACCCAAGTGTCAATATTATAAAGTGAACGAAAACAGTCACTAATAACAATAATAAAATCATGAAATAATAAAGAACATACAATGATGTGCTCAGAATCCACAAAACACAAAGGTCCAAACATGAAACAGTGTTAAATAGCAATACGAGAATGTGCTTTAAATAAGTGCGAGCAATCCTCCACCGGATGCCCCAACGATGTGCTTTTACCTGTATCCAATCAATGGAGGAAAGGTTATCAGGATATCAAATCACTAATGGCTTTTGAGCTCAATAAAAGAAATGACAATCAATAGTGCTCACTGGCAAACTAATTTGAATAAAAAAACAAATGCATATGCGCACTCATATAAATAGAAAAAACAAGTGCCTCAAAACTGTGAACCTACTGCCACTCTCACTCACATTCCTCCCTACTGCAGCCTCTGAATATCGGAACACCATTCAAGGGATGGATTGTGAAGCCTGGAAGATATTTCACACACTCTTCCAAATCAATTAGCCTCTGCCCTACTCATTATGTTGGAATGACGTCTTTCACAGTCTTGAAAAACATTGAATTCTAAAAAAGGTAAGACATTTGGGTACTGTTTTGCCAAATAGACCCGGATTTCTCTACCTTAGAGCACCTTCCATTGGGAGTGTTTTGGCTAAGAGCGTGATTTATCCACCTATCTCCAAAGGGTCTATATATACTTTTCTTATACAGGTCTTATACATCTACTCTTTGTTTTGTGCTGAACAGTCAATGATAATGTGAAGAGGAAACATGATTTTAGGATTCAGAATAGTCATAAAATTATGCCAATAAACCAGTTCATTTCGTGACTTTCCGAAGGTGTACTGTATATGCTTCAATGTCCTTGCAGCCTCTAATATATTAGACGGACAACTAGGAAATTAGCAACTCTAATGTGGTAGGCTTAGAGCAGGCATGTTCAAAGTCAGGGCCCGCTGGCCAATTGCGGCCCACATTCTGGTTTAATGTGGCCCCCCTGGTCATTTGGATATACATATCTATTGTGGCCCCCAGGGCCACAAAAGATATATACTGTATTTATCAGTGCTGCCTCGGAGGGGACAGGGAGGGGGTGGGACGAGCGCCATCAGATTACATACAGGAGAATCTCCTGTTTACTCTGCGGTGTCTGTAATTGGAAGTCCTGTATCCTGGGCTGCCATTGGATGACTGTTCTGTCTATCATAGGAGGCAGGACTTTGTATTAAAGAGGTCACCATGTAAATAGGGGATTTTCCTGTATGTAATCTGTCTGCGGTCGTCCCACCACCATTAATCAGGCTGCACTCATGGCAATGTTGAGGCTGCACTGATGGCAATGGTGAGGCTGCATTCATGGCAATGGTCAGGCTGCAGATGGGCACTGATTAGGTTGCATTGATGGGCACTGACCCTTATTTTGCTTCACAGTTCTTTATTTAAAATGTAAGAATGGGAAAAATGGGAACTCATAGGCGGCACAGATTGGCACTCATGGGTGGCACTGATGGGTACTTATGGGTGGCACAGATGGGCACTGATAGGTGGGCACTGGGCATGGATTGGCACGGAGGGGTGGCACTGAAGGACACTGTGGGGTGGCACTGATGGACTTTGAGGGGTGGCACTGATGTATATGTTGCCAGTCAGTGCCCATGTGTGGGCACTGACTGGCATCTTTCTTTTTTTTACCTGTATTTTTATTTATTTTTTAATCCTGTTTTTTTTTTTTTTTTACGTTTTTTTTTTGTTGCCCTGCCAGTGTGGGCATCCCTGGTGGTCTAGTGTGGGCATACGAGGGGGGGCTGCGCTGATAAATAATCAGCGTGAACCCCCCCTGTCAGGAGAGCCGCCGATCGGCTCTCCTGTACTCGCGTCTGTCAGACGCGAGTGAGGAAGAGCCATCTACGGCTCTTCCTGTTTACATCGTGATCAGCCGTGATTGGACACGGCTGATCACGTGGTAGCGAGCCTCCGCCGCAGACTCGTTACCGAGATCGGTGATGCAGGGTGTCAGACTGACACCCCGCATCAGTGATCGCCGCGCTGCGCACCCCCACGGGCGCGCGCGGCATGAAATCATGCAGGACGTTTGAGAATGTCCAGTCACGATTTCATAACCACTTCCCGGCCGTAAATCTGCTATTGGCCGGGCGGGAAGTGCTTAAAAAAAAAAAAAAAACATTGAATATTAAAAAGTGTTCTTCCAATCCTCCACCGTAGTGAGCCTAAGGCCTTGTACACACGAGGGAATAAATCCGCTGAAGATGGTCCGACGGACCATTTCAGCGGAAAAATCCCCTCGTGTGTAGGGGCAAACGGACGCTTTTTGCCGGATTCATCCGGCGGAAAAATTCCAAAGCATGCTTTGAAATATTTCCAGATAGCTGGCTGGCAATATGTCCGTGGTTAGTACGGCAAACCAGCGGACATACTTGCCGCACATGCGTCGTATCCTGTGAATGGATCCGACGCATGCGCGCGGAAGTGTTTACTTCCTGGTGCGGTGAGTGGCGGTCACGTGGCGGCGTCAACGTCACCGCCGCGTCACCGCGCTGTCCGCCGGCGGGGAATTTGTCCGATGGTGTGTACACACGGATCAAAACATCCCGGCGCAAATATACGCTTAAACGGTCCGGGGACCGTTTACAGCGGATATTTCCCGTCGTGTGTACAAGGCCTAAGACACACCATTCACTCGCCAGAAATATTTGACCTTTTTAAGATAGAAGGTCAAATACGCTCAGGATAATTATTCCAGCTTTTATGCCGTGTACACACAATCGTATTTTTCGTCGGAAAAACCTTGTATGGTTTTTCCGATAGAATTCGGCTCAAGCTTGGCTTGCATACACACGGTCACACAAAAGTTCTCTGAGCCATCAAGAACGCGGTGACGTACAACACTAGGACGAGCCGAGAAAATTAAGTTCAATGCTTCTGAGCATGCGTAAGAATTTTGCTCGTCGGAATTGCTACAGACAATCGGATTTTCCGATAGGATTTTTTTTCAGCTGGAAAATTTGATAACCAGCTCTCAATCTTTTGTTGGTGGAAATTCTGACAGCAAAAGTCCGATGGAGCATACACACAGTCAGAATTTCCGTTCAAAAGCTCACATCGGACTTTTGCTGTCAGAATTTACGATCGTGTGTGTACGGGGCATTGTTTCTCCTTCCTCCATCCCAGACTCTCAGAGATTAATCCCCAGTGCCTCTCCCAGCTCCCTCCATGTCATCAACACTCATGCCATATACATACGAGAAATAAAGGTGCTCATAAGTAACCTGTCATGGGGGGGTGTGTGGGGGCATCTGCGCCACTCTTTTCTTCCCCACTTGCCCAATAACTTTCACTCTCAACTGTCATGCTTCTCTTTCTTTCATTCCCCTTTTTTGTACCTGCACATCTAAACAATAGGTTCTCAATACCCCTTCGGCTTCCCACACCTTGGGCAAATTGCAAATTGCACCTCAACTGTTGTTGAGCGAAATGTTCTTTGTCCCATCCCCACTCGTCCTCTTCTCCCCACCTTGCCTTTTCCCCTCCTGATTCTAGAGGTCAATTGTTCAGTTTTCACCTGCACACAAATTCCCACAAGGCACTTTAACTATCTAACTCTACTTTATTTATTAGATTTACATTTCTGAGATTTACAACCTTTAGGCCTCGTACACACGACCTGTTTTACTGACAGGAAAAGTGCGATGTGAGTTTTTTGCCAGGAAAACTGACCTTGTGTATGCTCCATCACACTTTTTCTGTCAGTTTTTCTGCCAAGAAAAGATTGAGAGCAGGATCTCAATTTTCGTAACAGGAAAAATTTCTATCGCGAATCGCGTTTGTCTGTTATGCAATTACGACGTGCAAAAAAAAACGTGCATGCTCAGAATCAAGCAGGAGAGCCGAACTGCCTATTAAACTTCATTGATCTTGGCTCGTTGTACGTGTTGTAGGTCACTGCGTTCTTGACGTTCAGAATTACAGACAAAATTTAAATGAACGTGTGTATGCAAGACAATTTTGAGCCTGTTTTCCTGCTGAAAAAAAATAAACCTGTCAGAAAAACTGATCGTGTTTACAGTGACATAAGTGTCCAAACAAAAGCTTGTATTTCCCATTAAATCTATTGCAGTTGAAAAACGTGGCTGCAAATCCTTTAACAAGTAAAACTGTAAGGATATATTTTGTATCCTGTTTGTCTTCAGTGCAACTTTAATGCCGCGTACACACGGTCGTTTTTTTTGCGATGAAAAAAAACGACGTTTTCTGTGAAGTAAAAAACGACGTTTTTGAAACCTTGTCACTTTTCAAAGACAATTTTGCCCGCGCTGATGGGCCCCCCGATGCCGGTCCACCATCGTTTTTTCACACTATGGGAAACAGCGTGAGCCGTTACGGCTTCACTGCCCACTCTTTTCCATTGAAGCTCGCTGCGTGAGTCATAACGCTAGCTTCTGAATAGGCATGCGCGGCTTCTGAAACACACACAGTCGTCCCAGAAAGAGCGCGCCCCCTTTTTGCTACAAGCACGAATGACTTTTTGTGAAACAAAAAAGGCACCGACGTTTTGAGTGGAAAACGAGGCAGATTAAGACTTCCGCATAGCAACAGGTATTTCGGGTGAGTATTTTTTTTTTTTTTTTTAGGATTTTTTTTTTTTTTTTTTTGAAGACAAAAAACGACGTTTTGCCTGGGTGGACACACGATCAATTTAAATGACGTTTTAAAAAACGTCGTTTTTTTTTGTTTGTCATCGCAAAAAACGACCGTGTGTACGCGGCATTCGAATTAGGTCAGCAAAAAAAATAGAGAAACAAGACAGGACACAGACATCAAAGGTGTTTCAACTATATATTATTACCAAATGAAAAGATCAAGAGAAAACATTTAATAATATAAAACCATAAAATAATGTAAACATCCAGAAGAAGAGTGTTATACCAGAACGGAACAACTAAGCAAGCACACGCATAATGGGATCCAATATTAAGTAGAGTTTGTACCTGCTAGTTCCATGGAGGTGTGGCTAATGGTGAGGACAACAGTCCTTTGCAGCCAAGGAAGCAGCCATCTTATGCCGCATACACACGATCACTTTTTGTGATGTAAAAAAACGTTGTTTTTCTCACGAAACAAAACAACGTTTTTCAAACTTCATTTTAAAAAACGATGTTGCCTACACACCATCGTTTTCTGAAAATGCTCTTGCAAAGCGCGGTTACGTACAACACATTTGACGGCAGTCTGTTCCATTGAAGCTCCTGTCTCATAACTTTCTTCTGAGCATGCGCGGGTTTAAAAACGTTGTTTTAAACGTTGTTTTGCCCACACACGATCATTTTAAATAACACAAAAAACGACATTCTGAAAAACGATAATAAAAAAAATTGAAGCATGTTCAAATTTTTTTTTGGTCGTTTTTCAGAAGACATAAAACAACTTTTTGCCCACACGCGATCATTTTAAATGACGTTTTTTAAAACGTTGTTTTTTTTTCATCACAAAAAGTGATCGTGTGTACGCGGCATTAGCCTCTGTTTGATTTGCAGTTGCCATTTGATCAGCTATGACACCAGTCATTTGTTGGCTTGACAGTTTAGTTGAAAGCTAACTTAAGTGCATTTGCAACCATGACAGCTATCATTCACAGCATGCTTTGAATGTAACTTTTCTGGGAAATGGGTAAATGTGTGGGTTTAGTTACTGTCCTAGATTCCTCACTTTCATGTGTAGCACCCTCTAGTGTGTGCTACTAAAAGAGGTAGTGTAGGAAAATTTAACTGACTCATGTTACAGAATGTGAGTCTTAACTGAGTCAGTGTTCACTAGAGTTCGGGGCTGGGTGACTAATCCTGGGAGCTCTTTGGTGCCCCCCCCCCCATGTGTCTGAAAGGTTGGAGAACCTTCTAGAATTAGAGGACAGGGGTTAAGAGGAGCTAGCAGGAATATTTATGGGTTCTCAGCCAATCCCCAAAAGTGGGCTGGCAGGGGGCAGACGCAACCCCATAAATAGACATGGGCCATGCCAGCTCGGGGGTCGGGTGGAAGATGGAGAGGGAGTGCTGAGAAATGGCTGTCGGTGTCCCTTGAGGGATCAGCTTGAGAAAGGAATGCGGCAGCCGTGTCACTCTCTGCCTTAGCATTCGGAAACGCGTCGCTTACCTGGTGACGTCACCATCCATTGCCCGCTGTTCCTGCTGCACGCCGCTGTGCTTTCCAAGGATTGTCTCATCCATTGCACCCACTTACCAACATCAAGGGAAACAGGACTGACTCTTCATCACACAGCGCTACACCAGTGGACACAAAGTGGATGAACGAGCGCACCAGATGACAGCCACCCCTCCCTTCTGGAGAAACTTTTGATATGCCTGTATATCACTATCAAAATGTGAGTGGTTTTCTTATTTTTGGCTTTGTAAATAAATTTGCTTTTTAAAATACTACACCCAGAGGCGCCTCTCTCCTTGTTTGCCCTTTAGGGAACCCACTGCTGGGGAGGGGTGATACCTTGGGTTGGAGGCTCAGGATAGCTGGCCTGGAAGGATCCCACCACTGGAGGCAGTTGGAGGAGAACCTTCACGAAAGGCAGCAGGAACAGAGCAAAGACAGACAGTGAGTAGAGTTTAGCACTGAGCAGGGACAACACAAGGGCGGAGATTGTCAGTGTTAACAGTGCTCTCTGAAGACAGCAGTGCACTTAGTCTTCACCCCCTGGGAAGTGTGCCATTCGGGAAGGACTGGGGCAGAAAATCAGTCATGAGGACTGTAAGGAAGATCAGTCAGGTGTGGCTGTTGGCAGCCAGGTGGGCTAGCATTTTTCTGCAAGCAATTTGAGCTGTGATTAGTGGCCACAAGGGAAGTAGAAGGAATGTCATGCTGCTTGCTGTCTACACTACTTTGTCAATGGATTGAGAGCTCTTGCCTGTGATGGGCCTTTGCTAAGCTAACAACAGAACTGTTAGTTCCCTCAGTGAAGAGCAGCAGGTGCTTTGCTGAGAAAACCAAGTGTGTGCAGGAGGAAGGAAGAAAAGGATTTTGTGTAAATAGGGAGAATGCTGTTTATTTTGTTCATGGTTCTGAACATTTTTCCAAGTTGGACTTCCCATAATTCCCAACCCCATCAAAATTATCAACATAAAAATTCAAAAGAAGCCAAGGACTGATTTCTGTGTTGGAATGCATGAAGAAAATGCTATGTGACTGGCCGTGTAGCAGTGAGGAATCCTTACTTCAGCAGCTCCTACATGGGGACGCTGCCTGCTGTGGGGACATTGATGGATTCTTTTGCAGGTAAGTGACACATGATGGGCTAGTATGCGATGCATACTAGCCCATTATGTTTTTCATTTGCAGGCTGCAGCAGCAGGGCTAAAGAGGAAGTAAAACCCATCAGGGTTTACTTCCTCTTTAACAACGTCCCTTTTCATAGTCTCAATTTTTCTATTATAGCAGTTGAGCAGTGGCTAAATATGACTGTTCAGTTCAGGGCCGGATTTACCCTGTCTGTCAATGATTGGGCTTGGCTTCGGTGCCTCATTATAGGGTCTTACTAATTCCACTAAAAGACAATAGGAGGCAGCCCTGGGACTTTGAATGAGGTGAGAGAGGTTTAGCCAATGTTTACAACCAACAATGAGACAAAATCAATTTATTATTTTCAAAGTGTGTAACGTAGTGGCAACAACAATGATTGTGAGTTACCCGGCATAATAGCCAATGTACACAGCACAAGTGAAAGTAAATATATAAAGATTTTTTACAATTGTTATACATCAATGAGCAACAGTAAAACTTGAAACTTGCAGGGCCAGTGGATGCACATATACAATAACAAATAAAATGTACATACATATAGACAGAAGTATGTAGACATAATACAGACATAAGTAATATCCAGCATGATCTGGGGGTGCAAAGTATCAACACACACTTTTTTCCTTGTGTCTATTTGCACCACAATGATTGGGCTGGGCTTCGGTGCCTCATTATAGGGTCTTACTAATGCCACTGGTCCTTGGGAGGCAAGACCAAAATCTGGCCCATCCGATCATCCCACTAGATCAGACCCTGGGTTAGTTGAACAGGCACTAGATTTTGACCACTCTGCCCAGTGCACTTCATAAGGTAACAGACCTAGTCAGACATGTCACCGTGTCCTCTTGCTCGGTATTACATTCACACTGCTGCAAATTCTATTGCGAATTTAAGCCGTTGCGATTTCTCGAATTCGCAAGTCATTAAATGACATAGTTTAACATTAGTGCCGTTCACATCAATGCGTTGCGAATATAATCTGCGGGAAAAAAGGGTCCTGTGCGAGTTTGATCCTCTATAGACTGGCATTCCCTGAAACTGCACCCGCGAATCGCAGCAAAACTGCAGCAAATTTGCGGCAAAATTGCGGTAAAATCCAGTTTTGAAGACGCAGCAGCATGAACCAAGCCTAAAAGCAGGCAAGTACATATCACAAAGTAGAAAAATGTAACTGCAAATCCAACATTACAATCAGAAGGCAAAGCGTAGCATTTCAATAAATCTGCTTAATAAATGCCTGTTGATCCTAGAAATGTGGTGAGCTCACAGAGCCTGTGCTCTCTGCTTTTGTTGACTGCTATCAGTTAGTATTGTTCCCAGCTCTCTCTGTTGACTAAAGAGCACCTCACCGCCCCCCCTATATATTATAAATAGAGGAAGGTGTTTGTGGTCCTTGAAGACCTCCTGTCCTATTCTGAAAAGCAATGCAGCACCACCATAGATACAGGGCAGATGATTACTTTGCATGCAAACATAATTTTCCTGCTAGAGTTTAAAATTATTTTTTTAATAGAGTGAAACCTTCATTATCAGTCCAAAAAAATGCAATCAGGTATAAAATATGGATGAGATATTGAAAGGATTGTTGAAGCTATAAAGTAGAAATTCTGTCAACAGAACCATCCCAAATACGGTAATTAGAATATCGTTATGTGGAGATTATTTTTAGTTTGCTTTTCTTTTATATCTCTTATGTTGCTAATAATTATGTTTCCCTCTTTAATAACTTAATTACTCTATCGTTACTCCTAAAGATACCATGTTGTGCCTTTAGTATGTTTTTTTAATTTCACGTTGTGTGAAGAATTAAGTCATTTGGAGTACTCTAATTGCTTAAATGGCTTGATGTTGCCTCAAAATGCACAACCCCTTTTTGATTAAAATTGACATTTTTTTCCTACCATGTTAGCTGTAAAATTAATTATTAAATAGTTTACTTTTATGGATTAAAAAAGCAAATGCAGCTTTAGTAACATGTCAATAGCAGAAAGGGGGTGGGGGAGGTGCAGAATGAACACTTACACAGTCCAAACAGGTAAAGTTCGTTTTTTTGTGATTTGTGATATCATCGATACCACTATTGATTTTCGAAATTCGACCGACAAAATATTCATGTTCCTGGAAATATTTGTTTTTCTCTAGGAATATTCTTTTCTTGCACACGCGCGTTTTTTTTTCTATTACATTTCTCCCACGATTCTTCCATCATTGATCAGAAAATCGTTAATTTTTCAAAAAATTTCCAACACGTCGGATTTCTCAAATTTGTTTGCCGCACGAAAATCGGCTGTTGCTACAGCCCACTAACGGTGTGATATTCGGTCGAAAATTCTTTAATACGATTTTCGAATGAAAATTCTTTCGAAATTCGCACTGTGTATGGCCGCCTTAAGGATGCCCATTAAGATGATAAGTCCTGAAGTGATCTGATGCTGCTCTGTGGTCTACGCTGCCGGTCCCCTGGGCGTTGGTGATGTAGATCTTATTACTGGCTGTATTGTGTGTCCCAGTCTGGAATAGAGATGCGCATTTTCACTGGTCTCATGATTAAATTTGATTACGAATATCTGGTCAATGATTCAACGTGATTCGATTCCGCCATGCATCACAATGCATCACAATTACTGATGATGGTTTCCATAAAAAAAAAATTAAAGCATTCCAGAACTCAATTTTTTACATTTTTTTTTCTGCTTTAAAAAAAAAAAAAAGAAGGACACTCTCTGCATATAGCAGGACAATGACATGAAAGAGTCCAGTATATGAGGGAGGGGTAGGAACTGAAGGATGGAAGAATCCATGAATAAGAAAGGAAGGATGGAAGAGTCTGGGGATGAAGGGATCCATGGATAGAGAATGGAAGGCCTGGAGAAGTCTGGAGATAGGAACTGAAGAATGGCAAAGGATGGGAATGGAGGAATCCATGGATAGTAACTGAAGGATGGAAGAATAGGTAGATTCTGGGACAGGTGAGTGTCTTTTTATTAAAAGTCAGCTGCTATTTATAGCGGCTGACTTTTAACTGCTTGCCGACCAGCCGCCACAGTTATATGGCGGCAGGTCGGCTCTCCCGGGGCGAGAGCCTGTAGCTCTATGTCGGCACTTCTGCGGCCACTAGGGGGCGCGTGCGTGCTGCCGGCGGCCCGCGTGCGCACCCCCCGCTTGCCCCTGAGTCCTGTGCGCGTGCCCGGCAGGCACGATCGCCGCCGGGCACACGCGATCGCTCGTTATAGAACGGAGACCGGGAGGTATGTGTGTAAACACATAGCTCTCGGTCCTGTCAGCGGGGGAAACGCTGATTTTCTGTTCATACAATGTATGAACAGAAGATCAGTGATTTCCCCTAGTGAGGCCACCCCCCCATACAGTTAGAACACACCCAGGAACACACTTAACCCCTTCCCCGCCCCTTAGTGTTAACCCCTTCACTGCCAATGGCATTTTTATACTAATCCAATGCATTTTTATAGCATTGATCGCTAAAAAATGCCAATGGTCCCAAAAATGTGTCAAAAGTGTCTTAAGTGTCCGCCATAAGGTCGCAGTACTGAAAAAAAACGCTGATAGCCGCCATTACTAGTAAAAAAAATTAATAATAAAAATGCCATAAAACTACCCCCGATTTTGTAAACGCTATAACTTTTGCGCAAACCAATCAATAAACGCTAATTGCGATTTTTTTTTTTACGAAAAACATGTAGAAGAATACGTATCGGTCTAAACTGAGGGAAAAAAAGTTTTTTATATATTTTTGGCGGATATTTATTACAGAAAAAAGTCAAAAATATTGCATTTTTTTCAAAATAGTCGCTCTATTTTTGTTTATAGCGCAAAAAATAAAAACTGCAGAGATGATCATATACCACCAAAAGAAAGCTCTATTTGAGGGAAAAAAGGACGCCAATTTTGTTTGGGAGCCACATCACACGACCGCGCAATTGTCAGTTAAAGCGACGCAGTGCCGAATCGCAAAAAGTGCTCTGGTCATTGGGCAGCAATATGGTCCGGGGGTTAAGTGGTTAAGAGCTCCAAAGATCTGAAACTCCAGCGCTCGGGGAAGGGGCGGGGCGTGAGTTCTTAGATTCTGCCTCTGGAGTGCGGAGCGGGCACTGGAGAGTGCAGAGGCCTGGAGAGTCACCGTCCCTCTCAGCCATGGCATCTCTATCTGCTGCACAGGGGACTGCTCCCCCTCCTGCATTCATGGAGGCAGTTCCAGAAGCAATCACCAAACTTATTCTGGCAGCCATAGATGGCTTTAAAGCTATGATGATGGTCCATATAGATCATTTGGCAGGGTGCACCCTGATCCACCATGATTTGGACAAAATGAGAGGGAGGATTACAAAGGCAGAGGATTGGCTGAGCACGGTGGAGGATCAGCAGGGCTCCCACACTTCACAAATTGCGGAGCTGCAATAGTTGGCGAGCTCCCTCATAAATAAAGTCGATGACACCGAAAATAGGCAGAGGCAGAATAATATCCGTGTGGTAGGCCTGCGCCCTGCCATTTTCTCTGAATCCCTATTTAAACAACTCCTCAATCTACTAGATATGCCACCTATTTATGTAGTTGAAAGGGCACACAGGGTGCCCACCGTAAAGCACCCGGAAGGTGCACCCCCTAGACTATTACTGGTATGGCTGTTGAATTTTCGGGATAGCGATATGATTCTGGCATAGGCACGAAAGCTTCCTGATCTGCCATATGAAAATACCAAGTTAATGCTATTCCCAGACTTTTTGGCTGATGTGCAAAATCGCCATAGATCCTTCAATGAGGTGAGACGTTGACTTCGGGAAAAAAACATCAAGTATGGCATGCTGTATCCCAGCCGGCTGTGGATCCCCCACGGAGGCACAGTCCGTTTTTTTTTATACGCCTGAGGAGACCAATGAGTGGATCGATGACTTTATGAGCAAGAGGCTGGGGTCCCACTTGCTTTGTAAGGCTTTGGGGATCCTGATATTTGCAGAGTGGATGTTGGCATACTTAGTGGCATCTAATGGTGCATCTGAATTCACTTACATTTAGAATTCTCCTTGAATGTGCTCTTTGCACTTGTACCATTAATTTTCCTGCTGGAGTTTGCTTCACCTCTGCTACATGGAGGAACAATCATTCCTGGAACTATGTGTGGGGGGGAGGGTCTGTTCTCACTCCTTTTCTGGGGCACAGAAAGAAGCCTACACTGGAATGTATACTTTTTGTTTCTTTCGTACTGTCTACTACCAGGGGATCTTATAGATTTTTATTTTCTATAATGTTTTAGACCTATTGTTTTTTTGGTGATGTTTTCTGCAAGTTTTTTACAAGTTTTGGCACTTCGCTGCGTGTACTAGGTGGCCGCTGGTAATATTTTTATGTTTTCTGCTGTCTAGCTTTACAATGTATTTTTATGGCGGCACTGTGTTTAATTTGCTGTCTTGGAATGTTAGAGGCTTGAACGATAAGTTCCACCGAGCCCTGTTGTTCCAATACCTAAAGCCACTTAAGCCCCCTATAGTGTTTTTACAAGAGACACACTTAAATGACAATAGGGGTTTGATCGTTCGGCACCCCTGGATCCTGCGTGCTATTCTGATCAGTAAAAATGTCCCCTGTACTGTTCACCAATTAATTACAGACCCAGGGGGGCTGTATGCGATTGTAGTGGCTGATATCCACGCATATAAATTGGTGCTGGTAAATGTGTATGTGCCTCCCCCATTTCAGATACAGGTGCTGTATGACCTATTGGGTAGGTTGGCTTCCTTCATGCCTTTGCCTCTCATTGTAGTGGGTGATTTTAATGCCATTTTGAATGCCAACCTGGACTCCTCTAATTCAAAGAGAGCTGTATTTGTAGAATTATCAGCCTGGGCAGAAACGGAGTTGTGGCGATGGAAAAATCCCACCACCAAAAGCTTCTCTTACTTATCTAAGACACATAGATCTTCCTCACGGATTGATTTAGCCTTCGCCAATGCTCCAATGATGCAGTTGGTGAGGTAAGCCAATTGTCTTGTAGGGGTCTGTCGGATCACACACCACTATCGGAGCATATTAGTCTACCCTTACAGATCAGAGCTGGTACCTATCGTCTGGGATGCCTTCAAGGCGTGTATGCAAGGTCAGTATATTTCTGTAATCAAGCAAGCACGCATGGAATTTAATGTTTTGTCACAGGAACTTCAGGATAAAGAGAGAACGTGTGTGTTGGCTCATGCAACTAATCAGTCAGATGTTACTTACGCAGATCTCTTAGAAGCACGTCGTGTTTTGGCGTTGCATTCCACTGAGCTGTTTTGGCGTTGCATTCCACTGAGCTGACACACACACCTCCTGGACAAAAGGGCAGACGCTTGTGATAAAAATGGAAAGCTGCTAGCTATGTTGGTTGCAGAACAGAGAGTTCAGGCCAATATCCCTTGCATTACCAACTCTCCGGGTACCTTGCTAACAGACCAGAATGATATTTTAGACGCTTTTGTAGACTATTATAGACAGTGTTTTTTTTGAGGGGATACTTGGGGGAACTCGGTTCCGCCACCTTTGGCTCAGACCCTTTGGTGCCTGCTCACCACAATCACTTGTAAACACAGAAGTCTGGTTTCTGTGTTTACAAGTGACAGCTTTGTAACCCCCTGGACTCTGCACTCTGTATGTAATGCAATTCTGTGATTTAATGTCCCTTTGAGACCCTTCTACTGTTTGTGAAATCTGAACAGGTGGTTGGTTGAGTTCCTGCACCTATTTTCTGAGAAAAAAAGCTCTGATTATATAACACTTTATGCGCCTATTCCGGCTTATAACGAACAGGACCTGGAATCATCTTTTTTCCCTATGCATTCCAGTGCTCCCTGAGATAGATAAAGACAGCCTAGGGGGGCGCTATATCAAATTTAGGGGAAGTCTGGGCCAATACTTAGGCCCAGGCCTGTTTGATTAACACAAATTTGCCTCTTTTCTGGCTGTGGTACTACTTGGTAGATTCCCTTGTTGCCATCTTGGCCCTATGTTGGTACGCAGGTGTACCATGGTGTGTTGGGTGTCCCTTCCCGGCAGCGGTGCAGTGTGAGCGTGACCCTACTGTGCATGCTGGGGAGGGGTACATAAGGAACAGACGCATTTGATCGGGCCTGTCCTTCGCCTCGTTGCCCTCCTGGCACAAGGTGTGCGTGTGTGTGTGCACGACTTCGGGGCCACGTTGGCCCAGAGTGATTTCGCTATCGAGTAGGCCCAGCTATGCTGGCTGGGGCCTGCAATCCTAAAAGGGGACCCAAGCTGTCTGTCCACAAGGGAGGAAGCTATCTTGATGAAGGAAACTAGGGGAGGACCTGCCCTGGAGGAGACCGGCAAAGTGCTAGCGTCTTGGGGGAGGCCTGGTGACCTAATTAAGGAGGGATCCACTACATTGAAAGCCCTGATCGTGACAGGCTCTTCTACTGCTCGGTTGGAGGTTCGGGACTTTGAAATCCTGTGACAGGATTCCTTGACGCATTCAAGCTCATTCAAAGGTCTGTGGCAGAGACCAAGCTCATTCAAAGGTCTGTGGCAGAGACCAAGCTCATTTAAAGGTTTGTGGCAGAGACCGTCTGGACCTTAGTTCGTGCATCATCCCGGCTACTAGGCCAAGTGAGAGGGGACTACCTGGGTGAGCATACCCACTCAATAGCTGAGAGTGGAGACTTATTCTGTACCGTGTATCTCAACCTTCCCCTGCTCTTCTCCTCCCTCCTACTTTCTCTATTTCAAGTTAAGTTTCAGTAAAAGAAATACAACCTAACTGTTGGAGGTTTTACATCTGTCTGGACATTGCATTTATTATGGACATTCCCACCCTGATAACGAAGCTACAGAGGTAACTTGCAAACCCAAAATCTAACCAGCAGCTCCTCCGGGGGTAGTGCTATATTCATAATTACAATATTTTACAGCTATTAATGGAGATTTCACATAAAACCATAAGGCAACATATACATGCTGTAGCAATGGTAATCAATACTGATTATTACCTGTGATTTATGGGACATTGCACTACGGGGAAGAGGGCTTGCACAGTTGTTTTGGTATTGTTTATTAAAATGTGAAAAAATTGAACTTTCCAAAAAATAATAATCTCACTCGCTTAAAAACTGCACTTATCCGGTGCACTACAGGGTACATGCATTCACACACACAGCTCCTGTGAAGTTCCCTGTACTGTCTCTGTGCTGACAGTTTCCCTGGGCTTCCCCGTTTGCACCTTCCAGGTGACAGGAGATAACACAGTGGAATGTGCAAACAGGAAAGGCGGGGGGGAACTGTCAGCACGGAGCATGTACGAGGTTAATATATGTACTGTACTGCTGCTAATATAACTGTGTCTTAATAAATCCCATGTTACAATCCATTAACCACTTACGGACCGTCGATATACGTCGGCAGAATGGCACAGCTGGGCTCTTAAAGGTGACATAGATGTACGTGCCTGTGCCCAGGCGTGCCATTCTGCCGACGTTTATCGGCGGTCCGTAAGTGGGTCGCGCATCGCCAGCGCATGCGACCCGGCCTGAAGCTCTGTGACCGGTCACAGAAGCTGAAGAACAAGGAGAGGTGTGTGTAAACACACCTTCCCCATTCTTCACAGTGGCAGTGTCATTGATCATCTGTTCCCTGATATAGGGGAAGACGATCAATGATGTCACACGTCCAGCCCTGCCCCCCTACAGTTAGAAACACATATGAGGTCACACTTAACCCCTACAGCGCCCCCTAGTGGTTAACTCCTAAACTGCAATTGTCATTTTCACAGTAATCAATGCCTTTTTATAGCACTTTTTGCTCTGAAAAGGACAATGGTCCCAAAAATGTGTCAAAATTGTCCAATGTGTCCCCCATAATGTCGCAGTCACGAAAAAAATTGCTGTTCGCCACCATTAGTAGTAAAAAAAAATATTAATAAAAATGGCATAAAACTATCGTCCTATTTTGCAAACGGTATAAATTTTGCGCAAAAATAATATGTATCGGCCTAAACTGAGGAAAAAAAAATGCTTTTTTTTATATATTTTTGGGGGATATTTATTATAGCAAAAACATTTTTTTCAAAATTGTCACTTTATTTTTGTTTATAGGTGATCAAATACCACCAAAAGAAAGCTCTATTTGTGGGTCTTAAGTGGTTAAGTGCCCCACTGTACATGCTTTGAAAAGAATATGGAGCTACATACTGCATTTCTCAGTGTGTGTACACGCCGCTCATGTGACATTTAGATTGTTGGTTTGGTTTTGCTTCGCTGTCCATTTATTTTTTTGGTAGTAGCAATAGTAGTGTAATACATGGAAAGGACAAAAACAGAGGGGCTAAACCAGCTACATATCATGAGGTCATCAATCCAATAATATATTATTGTAAAACAAGCAAAATGTAGAAATAAGGGGAAAAAAAGTTTTTGAATTTTCCAATTTCCAAAGAGAGTAAAATAGAATAGAAAATAAAGGAATAGAATAGAAAAAAATATAACAGAACATAAAAGAATATAACAGAAAATAATGTAATTAGGGATGCACCGAAATTTCGGCCCCTGAAACATATCGGCTGAAAATGGTGTTTTCCCCACTTTGCTGAAACAGAAAATGTTGCCGATAATGGTGCCGAAAAAGGGGTGGGTATTATCCCGGCGAGCCCCTCAGAGTCTCCCCTCTCTCCTCCTCCTTCTCACTCCCGTGTAAATACAGTATGCAGCCTCCCTAGTGCCTGGTAATGCATGTCACACTGTGTGTCAAAGCTAGATCTGAATCGCCGTGCAGCATCGCCGGCCGCCTCTCCCTGCCAGACACAGCCCGGCGAATGACGTGGCTGAAGCTGTGACCCATCACTTGACCCCGCCCCCTCTGACGCAAAGGGGGAATCCAGGCTTCCCCAGTGATTTTGTCAATAAAAGAAATGTCACAGCTTCAGCCGTGTCATTCACCGGGCTGTGTCCGGCAGAGGGAGGCGGCTGGATCAGAGACATCGTTACAGCTGCTGCACGGCAATTCAGATCCAGCTTTGACACACAGTGTGACGTGCATTACCAGGCACTGGTAGGCTGTACCTCATGGCCACTGGCAGGCTCCACATGATGGGCACTGGCAGGCTGCACATGATGGGCACTGGCAGGCTGCACATTATGGGCACAGGCAGGCTGCTACATCTGACTGGTAGGCCTTGTACACACACTCGGACATATCCGATGAAAGCGGTCCGCGGACCGTTTCCATCGGATATGTCCAATCTGGAGTTTGGTCCGATGGCATGTACACACCATCGGATCAAATTCCCCGCCGGCGGACGGCGCGGTGACGTGGCGGTGACGTTGATGCCGCCACGTCACCGCACCAGGAAGTAAAACACTTCCGCGCATGCGCCGAATCCATTCCGCGGCGGCGCGGCGGCGGTGCGGGACGACATGTCTGCTGGTAAGTGTACTAACCAGCAGACATGTGGACACATTCCCACCCAATAGATTTCAAAGCATGCTTTGAAATCCGCAAATAGCCCATGCACACGATCGGAGATGTCTGCTGAAACGGTCCATCGGACCGTTTTCAGCGGACATCTCCGCTCGTGTGTACGAGGCCTTAGGCTGCATCTGACAGGCACTGGTAAAGCTGCACATGATGGACACTGGTGAAGCTGCATTTGATGGACACTGGTGAAGCTACATTTGATGGACACATGTGAAGCTGCATTTGATGGACACTGGTGAGGCTGCATTCATCTCCTGTACCACGTCTGCAGCCTCTGACTATCTCCTGTACCATGTCTGCAGTCTCTGACCATCTCCTGCATCATATATGCTAGAGGTGCACCGCATGGAAATTTTGCTAATACTATTAGCATTGTGTTATATAAAAATCTATGTTTTATTTAAAATATAAAAATACATTTTATTTAAAATATATACTGTCATTTTTGGTTTCGGCTTGACATTTTTTTTAATTTCGGTTTTGTTTCGGTTCTGAAATTTCTATTTCGGTGCACCTCTAAATATAATAGAGTTAAACAGAACAAATAAGGACAGAAAATAAAATAACAGAATAGAATGGGATAGAATAGAATAGAAAGGAATAAAAAAAAATAGAAAGATTATAAAAAAAAAATAGAAATTCGAATAGAATCGAAAAGAGTAGAAAACACAAAAAAAAACACAACAGAATATAATGAACATAACCATCTTCCTATTCAAATTCAAATGGATTATATTTGAATTATGTGTTTATTCTATTCTATTTTCTTGTATTCTATTCGAAATTCGAATTTCGGAAGTTGGGTAAATTCTTTCTATTCTATTATGATGTTTCTTTCTATACTATTCTGTTATTTTCTATTCTATTCTAATATATTCAAATTGATTATATTTGAAACCATAAAAAAATTGTATTTTTATTACAAAACGTATTAAAATATGACATATCATTGAGGTAAGAGACAGATATTGGGATTTGCCTCAACGTTGCGCGGTCCAAGCCGCTTCTTTAGGGCTTCGGTCTCTCAACTTCTGACTAAATACATGATATCAACAAATATATGTAATCAAGACACAGTACCAAACAAATTCAATACACCCCCCCCCCCAAAAAAATATATATATGTTCAAATATACATACTGTACATATCAAAAGAAAAACTATCCCATAGAACAAGAAAAAATACACAGAAAGAGGAGAGACAGAGAGAGAAAAAAATACTTATTAGTTATTAGTTATTAGGGGTGTTGAAATTAATCGTAGCATCGATGCATCGGGATTCGGCTACCCACGATGCAATTACGATGCTACGACTTGCATTAATCGATTTTTGATGACGTCATCTCACCTGCGCGCCGCTATGTCTTTTGAGTCAAAGCAGAAGCCGAAAGCCGAAGGAAGCCGTGGGCGTTAACCGCGCCTCTTTTCCCGCCCCCCCTGCTGATGCAGCCGAAGACGCCGTGCCTCTTACTGCCCCCCTGCTGATGTAATGAAGACGCCGCGCCTCTTTTCCCACCCCCCACTGCTGATGCAGCCGAAGACGCTGCGCCTCCTTTCCTGCCCCCCCGCTGACGGCATTCCCAGTCGCCCATCGCCATGTGAGGGACACGTTCAGCGAGTGTCCCCGGTCCCGCTCCCGACTCCCCAGAGCCTTCCTCCTTGGCTTAACTCACGCTGCTGTGGGAGAACCGAGACAGCCGAGTACTGAAGGCAGCAGTGACATGAGTCAGATTTATCATCATCAGGTACTCGGGGCATGCACACTGGCAGAAATTGATGGGCACAGTTAGAATGGGCAGCAATTTGTGGCACACTGGCAGCAATTTGTGGCACACTGGCAGCAATTTGTGGCACACTGGCAGCAATTATTGGCATTGGCACACTGGCAGCAATTGATGGCATTGGCACACTGACGGCACACTGGCAGCAATTGATGGCATTGGCACACTGACGGCACACTGGCAGCAATTGATGGCATTGGCACACTGACGGCACACTGGCAGCAATTGATGGCATTGGCACACTGGCAGCAATTGATGGCATTGGCACACTGGCAGCAATTGATGGCACACTGGCAGCAATTTATGGCACACTGGCAGCAATTGATGGCATTGGCACACTGACGGCACACTGGCAGCAATTGACGGCACACTAGCAGCAATTGACGGCACACTGGCAGCAATTGATGGCATTGGCACACTGGCAGCAATTGATGGCACACTAGTTTATATATGTCTTATTGTCTTAGTGATTGATTAACATCACAACTTCATTGATTTGAAATTGATACCCTTTTTTTGTATGATTTTTGCTTTTGCTTATCACTGCCACACACATGCAGCCATGCATTGCACGTGTGGTAGTAATGAGCAAAACTAAAAATCGTACAAAAAAAAGGTATCAATGAAGTTGTGATGTGAATCAATCACTAAGACAATAAGCATGGCATACATTGTCCCCATAAAGTCCTGCCAAACGACAATGTCCACAGTCTCTGACCCTCTCTAGTATCATGTCCGCAGTCTCTGACCCTCTCTAGTATCATGTCCGCAGTCTCTGACCCTCTCTAGTATCATGTCCGCAGTCTCTGACCCTCTCTAGTATCATGTCCGCAGTCTCTGACCCTCTCTAGTATCATGTCCGCAGTCTCTGACCCTCTCTAGTATCATGTCCGCAGTCTCTGATCCTCTCTAGTATCATGTCCGCAGTCTCTGATCCTTTCTAGTATCATTGTCTGCAGTCTCTGTCCATCTCGTAGTATTTTGGGGTCAGTCTGGTGCTCCTCTTTAAGTTGTCTGCTGTGTTTACAGTTTGCTACATGCAGAGAGTTTTTTTAAGAACAGATAAAAACCGTGCGCAGTAATCTTGATGCATTGTGATGCATCGCGGAATCGAATCGAATCGAATCGTGGACTTGATAATCGTAATCGCATCGAATCGTGTGACCGGTGAAGATGCGCAGCCCTATTAGTTATATTACCTCACACTATCATCATGTCCATCACGTATGAGGAGACAATTATTCAGGGAACTGCGTTTATTAATTAATGAATTAAATAATTAGAAGTATATTTTTAATCATACACAGTCTGATTTAAGTTTCCTAGATGCACCTACACAGATCTTCCCTGCTGTTTGATACCTGCATTTAGTATCTCTTACACAGGGACTGTGGGATATGTAGTTTTTTCACATGAAATGCAATTTATCACACTACAGACAGAGGTCATAAAATAACCTGTGCACTGCCATGCCACATGCCTAACGTTTGAACAAAAACAGAACATGCTGACACAGGAATGTGAAGATCTACTCTTCTATAGCAAAGTGCCTGATACCCTGAGCTACTATGTGCACAAAGAATAATTGTGCTGATAGGAAAAAAATGTAAAGGAAAAAACATGACCAATATAAGTGTTAGGCTCTGCCGTTATATACCTAATGGTGTTCTTAGAGAGAAAGGAGTCACCACTCCAGGTGGGATCACTAAATGGTTACAGGTGGTGCAGGATACCGAGGGTGCTAGCGGTGCACTAAGCAAAATGAGGACAAAGAAAAATGGAAAAATGGATAGCCGCACTCCAAAACCTGATGGGTGGTCTTTTATTTAATAGACAGCATGTACAAAAATAGGGTCACAGCAGTAGAAAACAAGGAGCAGCCGACGCGTTTCACACTGGATCGGTGCTTATTCATGGCTAGATGGTGTTCTTATTTAGTGTGAAAATGTAAAGAATAAAAGGATGATACAGCTCTCCACTATAGCCTCTACAGTGAACTGCCACACTGCAAACACACTATTAGTAATCAATCAATACATTAAAACATGACACCACTGTGATTCTAATATCAGTGATAAACAATAATGTGTACATCCAATGGTGTTGTATGAACTATTAAAACATAGTAAACAAAGTCCAAATGTGAAAAGAATATTCCGTGAATTCTGTTCAAGGTTCGCCAAACACCTCCAGTGCCACCCACCTTCCAAATGATGTGCTCACGTCCATTTTTGACCTTCCGCAGACCAAAATGCGCCTTCCTCTTTAAGGGGCTCAATCTACCCACTAGAGAATTTTTAAGTCTCTTAAAAGGAAAGTCGCATGTTGGCCTGCGAAAGGTCAAAAATGGAGGTGAGCGCATCATTTGTAAGGTGGAGGACAACCCTACATGTTGTAATGTAGGGTTGCCATCACTCCATAACTCTTCTTATTTTTCCATCGTCTTGCAGAAATTATGCTTGGTGGCCTCCAAGGGATGATGAACAACTTCAGAAACTCAGTCCAAAACCTTTTTTCTGGTTTAGGATATGGTGGGGAAAAACTATTGCCGCGTACACACGATCATTTTTCGGGGTCTAAAAATTACGTTTTTTTGTCATTAAAAATTATTGTGTGTGGGCTCCAGAGCATTTTTCGGGTTCTAAAAAACGGGCATTTTTTTTACGAACATGCTCTATTTTTTAACGACGTTTTTAATGTTGTTATTTTTCGGTTGTAAAAAAAGGTCGTGTGTGGGCTTTAACGATGTGAAAAATCCGCGCATGCTCAGAAGCAAGTTATGAGACGGGAGCGCTCGTTCTGGTAAAACTACCGTTCGTAATGGAGTAAGCACATTCATCACGATGTAACAGACAGAAAAACGCGAATCGTCTTTTACTAAAACTAAATCAGCTAAAGGAGCCCCAAGGGTGGCCCCATCCGCATGGAACTTCCCCTTTATAGTGCCGTCGCACGTGTTGTACGTCACCGCGCTTTGCTAGAGCATTTTTTTTCATGATCGTGTGCAGGCAAGGCCGTTTTAATGATCAAGTTGAAAAAAACGTTTTCTCTAGAGCCTGAAAAACGTCATTTTTTAGAACCCGAAAAATGATCGTGTGTATGCGGCATAAAACTTTCGTCGGGTTTTCTCTTTCTTTCTGTCTCCCATTTGAGAGGACATCTTGTCCTAAAGATGCAACAGGAAGTGAGAGGAGATCTTACCAACGTGTGTGTTAGGAGGCAATACTACCTTTGGCAATTGTCACTGGAGCAGGTGATGGTATCCACTACTGTTCCAGGGACAATTGTAGCATTTTACATTTCCAATTACTTACTATTTTTTTGGAACAGGAAGAATGAGGTAATCTCCTCAATAGGGGCACAGAAAGACAGAAAAGAGGCTCTATCCCCACCAACTGTACCAGAAAGTAAATTTTGTCTTGACTTCAATTTTAATCCATTCACGTCAGAAAATGGGGGGCCAGATTCACAAAGCCTCATATGCAAATGAGGGAGTTACGGCGATCCACAAAAGTAAGTTGGTGCAGCGCAGGCTACGCACTGTGCGCATCAGCTGCATGTCCTGTCTAAAATTAGGCAATATAAAAGCTTGCCTAAAATTAGACAATCCGTCTACATGTCAGCTAAAGCAACACTGTTAGTGACGAGCTGAGCAGCCACACTTGCAGGACAACAATCTGTATGCCACCATGCCAGGGGCATCCATGCTCATAGCTATACTACTGACTTTAGAGGAGCGCAGAAGGAGGAGGGCACGGGAGAGCATATATCACACACGCATAGACATCTTTGGCATGAGTGATCCGGAGGTGTCTTGCATCTTCAGATTCACCCCTCATGCCATCATGGAATTAACCACAACCCTGCAGGAGGACATCACCAGCCCAACGCATGACACCATCCATGACAGCTACATATACAATCATAGCCCCATCCCAATAGCTCACTAAGTTGACCGGGCTTAGTTCCAATTTCACTGATTGCGCCGTTCCCGAGCTGTGAGCATGCGCAGAGAGGTGCTGACCATGGTCTGCTTCATGTGCGCATGCGCAATCCGGCCGGCCCTTCATTTGCATGGGGTCACGGCTCATTTCAATGGAACACGCCCACGTCCTTCCCAATTTGAATTACTCCGCCTTACGCCTCGGAAATTACGTTGCACCGGCGCAAATTTCTGCGCAAATACTACGAGGATACGGTAATTGCGCCTCTACATTGCGGCGGTCTAACATAAAGGAGGTGCGCTACTCCGGTCAAAAAATGCGCCAATGTACCTGAATCTGGCCTGGAATGTTTACAGGCACTGTACGTTTTTTATTTTTGTTTCGTTTTATATCATCCTTTCGCACACTAACTTGTTTCCAAAATAGTGGTCTAACAAGCTCCACTGTTGCTTGATGTAAACGGTTATACTTTTACCTGGAAGTTGCTTCCGCTTGATGAAATGGAATTGCTTTCCAGTTGTAGACAGGGCAGATGGAAATGATTTCTTAATACTGTAATGATTTTCTTAAATGAAAGGTCACTTGTTTTTGTGGAGAACACCAGAGTGTAGTTAATATCAAAAGATTTTTATCCTGTGACAACACAGCTTGCTTCTAAACAGTATCAGATATTTTATTAGCTTGCAGAAAAAAAAAAAAAAGGATTTCAGTTTATAAATCCCAGGTGGATAGATTGCCAATATCAAACTCCCCCACGTGGCTCCATGCTGGAGCATGTCATCTCAGAAAAACAAAGGAATGTGTATTTTATATCTCAAGCTGATTTATTTATTGCAGGATTACTCACTGAATCCCCCTATTCTTCTCTCCACAGTTGAATATTGGAGCATGTCAGGAATATCAGAGATCATTGCACCTTGCAGCTAACCAGGCTTTACTTAGCATAGAAATGACAAAGGAAACAGACAGAAAAATGTTGGAGTATATACTTATAAGTATTACTGTTTCATGCCGGGCTGATTAAAGAAAAACTGTACTTTTGCTGAAAAAATATATATCCGAATATATAAGGGTAAAGGAGTTTCTCACTGGGTGACTACAGGGTGATTGAAAATGGTACAGGAGGAAGTGTGTTAAAATATTTTTTTTTGAGGATTCCTGGGGGAATTTGTGTGGAGGAAGGGTGTTGAGAGAAATAGGGTGTGATGAAGGGGGGGGGGGGGGGTGTAGAAAAGGTTTGGTTGGGTGCATAAAAAAGATGAAGGGAGAGAGGGGGAAAGAAGGCAAAGGAAAGGTAGGGAAAGGGGTGAGAAAGAAAAGAGAAGGAAGGAGAGGATGGGGAGGTAGGAAAACTTGAGGAAGGGTGAGGTGGATAGGGCAGTGGATGGAGAAAGGGAGGCTCTGTGCCTGGATCTATTTTATCAATTAATGGCTAATCATCACTAAGCAGTATGTGACGGATTAACGAATGTCAAGCAAGGGGTAAAAAATAATCCCATCACTCTGTAAACAGCCAGCTGTATTCTTCCAAAAATTTGAATCAGAGCCAATGAAACCAAGTCTTCCCATGAGGTTCCTAAAGCCCAGTCTGACTTTTTCCATCGGAAATTCCAACCGTGTGTATGCCCCATCAGAGTAATTCCATCAGAAATTCAGATGAATTCCATCGGAGTTTAGAGAACATGTTCTCTTTTACTCAGATGAAATTCCGTCAGAATTCGGATGTGATTTTGTTCGGACAAAAGGTCTGATCGTGTGTACGGGGCTTTACAGTGCTGTAAAGGAGTTAGTGAGACCTTCCATCATTTTCTGATATTTTATGAGTTTTATGATGTCTCTGAGACTTTGGAGCACCAGAGAGATTTTGGTGGAGGCAAAGGTCTGACAAAGTTACTTTAAAAACGAATTATAAGCATTTATTAGGCCCTGTACACACGATCAGACATGTCCGAGGAAACATGACCGACGGACAGTTTTCATCGGACAAGGCTGAAGTGGTCTGTTGGTCTGATGTGCGTACACACCATCGGACCAAAATCCCCTCGGACCACAACGCGGTGACGTAGAACACAACGGCGTGATGAAAAAACGAAGTTCAATGCTTCCAAGCATGTCTCGACTTGATTCTGAGCATGCGCGGGATTTTGGTCCGATGATTTTGTGTACTAACCATCAAACATGTCCGACGGACAGGTTTCTAAGCATGTTTGGAAACTTTTGTCAGCTGGAAAACGGTCCGATAGGCCGTACACACGATCGAACATGTCCGCTGAAACTGGTCTGCGGACCAGTTTCAGCGGACATGTTCGATCGTGTGTACGCGGCCTTAGAATTAAAGTTTTATTTTTGGTGAAATATATTACAAGACTTTTGGATGTCTAAAGGATGCAGAATTTGCTAATTTTAATATTATAACACTGAGATAACAATGAAGGCAGACCCACCCCCCTTAGCTGTGTGTTTAAAAAACTGAGAAAGACAGCATGGGCCAGATTCTCAAAAGAGATACGCTGGCGTTTCGTAGGAAACACCATCGTATCTCTATTTTTTTTTCCTGAGTATCTATGCGTGTGATTCCTAGAATCACTTACGCATAGATACAGTGAAGTGAAGAACTGACAGGTGTAAAACAATTACACCGTCGGATCGTAGATGTAATGACATCGCTGGCCACTAGGTGGCCTTTACGATGATTTCTCATTTGCCTATGCAAATGAACCTAATCTGACGATTCCCAAACGTTTTTACACCGCCCCGTCGTCATTTCCGTAAGCGTAAACTTACCCCTGCTATATGAGGGTAGGTTTACGAAGTTCCGTCGTTGCCATGTTAAGTATGGCGTCGGGTCAGCGTTGTCTTTTTCCGTCGGTTACGTTGTTTTACTAAGTCGTTCGCGAATAGGGATATACGTAAACGACGCTCACGTCGGCTCCATTCATTTTTTCCGACGTGAGCTGGAGCATGCACACTGGTCTATTTTTGAGGCCGGCGCATGCGCAGTTCGATCGACGCGGTGGACGCGCTTAATTTAAATACAAGCCGCCCCCTTTGAATTACGCGGGGATACGTAGAGCCATTTACACTACGCCGCCGCAACTTACGGAGCAAGTGCTTTGGGAATACAGCACTTGCTCTGTTAAATTGCGGCGGCGGCAATTGTACGAGAATCTGGCCCCATGTGTTTAGGAATGATCAAAATATAAACTGCAATTATAATTTATAAAAAATTAAAAAAAATACATAACAGTACAATGTTCACCAAGGGAATATTCGATTGCCTTTGTAGATCAGGAAGATTTCCCTTTTTAGAGCAAACATCATGCTTTATAAGGGTTGGTTGCCTTCTGCTTTAACTGGTTTAAGGGTTCTGAGAATGAAAGGTGTTTTTTTTTTGTTTGAACTCAATAAACTCTAAGCTTTCTTTAAAAAAAAAAAAAAAAAAAGAAGATGTGACTTATCTAATTTAGCATGCCGAAACAATTATTTCAGCTATAATTACCAGTGAGATTGAACACTTTATCTGCTATAAATAATTGAAAACACAAAATCTTTTTTCCCAGGCACCTGCACAGCCTGTACATTTTTATCTCTAGAGTAATGTTCTGTGTACGTATAGTTCACCAGCTCTGCAGCTGTAAACTTAGAGACAAACTGCTGCCACAGTTGGTGCCCCTAGCCCTGGTATGGTAAGAAGGGAATGGCACAAGATAGTTGGCCCAAATGGCATAAAGAAAAACTAGGCCTCTGTCCATTTCTACAGCTCACCACCCAACTATTTTTTCATTACATTAAAAACCAAATTTGGGAAATCCATGTTAATTATTTGCATCAGGCGCCGTACACACGGCCGAACCAGCGAGAACCTCGCTGGAATGCACATTCCAGGAGGAGTTGTACGGTCTCTTCCCGTCAGCTTCCCGTCGTCCGTCACCCCCCCCCCCCCTACCCTTTTCACTTCTGCCCGTCGATAACACGAACTTTGTGGAGCAGTTGCAGGGTTCACCCCCCCCTACCCTTTTCACTTCTATAATAGAGGTAGATGTGGGTTTCATTCGTTTATTGAGCATTTGAGTTAAACATACAAGTGGATAACAATATTATTAACAATGTCGGATCAGATTCATTATACAAGGATCATGGATTTTAACAGATTTTCATGGCATTCTAATGGCGGATGGCTACGGTATGACCCTATTGCCGGAGACCATGCTATATTTGGGCTTAGTAGTAAGATGGTTTTGTTTGTTAAAGTTTTACAAAAAAAAGAATAAAGCAGTCCATAAATTATGCAATTTTCTTTTTTGCAACCAGGGAACCATCCCTGCCGGAAAAACACCTTTGATTACTGCTACTAGCTATAGCCACTTCCAATAATTGCATGCTAAAAATCCGACAGGCTGGTTGTACCCAAGTCGATAGATCGACTTGGATAAAATCTCAGGCAGTCCCTGAACCAGTCAAGATTTAATCAATTTGCAGGGATTTTCTCTCATTTCCTGTTTGGTTAAGAGACAGGACGTGAGGGTAAATCTCCTCAATGGGACACAGATAGCAAAAAAACTGACAGGGATTATAACTAATTGAAAGTACATTTGGTAAGAGGGTGGGGGGAAGATAAGGGGAGTAACACATACTGCCCCTTATGTTATGCAATGTGTAGACTAGTTTAAATGCTTTGATAAAAATAATATATATCTTTTTGAAAACAAATCCTATGAATAATATTAACATTATTATTAAAAAAAAGTAAACCAAATGACATTTGGAAAACCCTCATGTGTTAGACTTCTATTTTTTTTTATATTTACTCATTTAATTTAATTTTAATAAAATATCTCCCTGGACACTAAACATCTTGAGCAGAATTCGTCTACCCTATAATTTTATATAGATTGCAAGTCAATCTGGCCAGCTATTAGTCTAAATTATTTTCATCCCACATCTTATTATGTATTTTTCTTTTCCATCGTCTAGTCAGTTATTCTTATTTATTTTTCATTTTTCACTCATATTTCATGCTTGACTTACCAGTACATCATCTTCTCACATTTCCTGCACTGATGACATTTACAGATTTGATTCGCTTTTTCTAGCTGCACTATATTTGTTACATTATGACATTATTCCTCAGAGGTAGATCACATTTAATGCTGCCTCTTTAAACTAGTTTTAATAGAAACTATCATGTTGCTTTGCTAATCAATAACAGATTTACACTCCGGGCACGTTTCAGTATACATAAATCTCAGCCAGGCTCCTTAACTCTTCTGTGCTGCCAGGACAGGTATTCATGGTGACTTGCACAATGTGGTTTGTCATCTAATCAGGTGCAATGCCAGGCAGATTAAGTGAGAAGTCCCAAAAGAGTTATGTACATCATAGGCATTCATACAGACCTATTCAATAAGAATAAAACAATGTATTATGTGCAGCAACACATACCAATGCATCTGAATAATCTTAACCACTTAATGCCCGCCTATGTACGTCCACAGAATGGCACGTACAGGCAGATGGGCGTATATATACACGTCCCTGCCTTCTAGCGGGTCGGGGGTCCGATCGGAACCCCCTCTGCTGCGGGCGGCTTACCTGCGGGAGCGATCCGTCTTGAGGGGGCGGCTGTTCGTTTCTGTCCGCCCCCTCGTGATCGCTCCCAGCCAATCCCATCGTGTCCCGCCGTGTCACTTCCTCTGCCTGTAAAATGTAAACACTGGCAGAGGAAGTGATGCAGCGCTCCTCTCTGCGGTATTTTCAAACCGCCGAGAGGAGAGAAGACATCACAGTAAGTCGCACCAACACTACACTGACACCAGTACACATAGGCAAATTAACCCCTTGCGATCACCCCCCTGTCACAGTGTCACTGAATGCAGTGATCATATATGTACTGATCACTGCATTTAGTGTCAGTGTGACAGTTAATGTGACAGGCAGTTAGTGTTAGGTTCAGGGTAGCCCCGTTCCCCCCCCTAATAAAGTTTTAACCCCTTGATCACCGCCCTATTGCCAGCGTCACTAAGCGATCATTTTTCTGATCGCTGTATTAGTGTCGCTGTTGTCGCTAGGTAGCAAATTTTTTTTTATTTGCGATTTTTTTTTTACTAAAGACATGTGGCTGAATAAATTTTGGCCTAAATGTTTGACTAAAATTTAGTTTATTCAATTTTTCTTATAAGAAAAAGTAAAAAATATTTTTTTTTTCAAAAATGTCGCAAAAAATAAAAATCGCAGAGGCAATAAAATACCATCAAAAGAAAGCCCTATTAGTGGAAAGAAAAGGACACAAATTTTGTTTGAGAGCCACGTCGCACGACCGCACAATTGTCTGTTAAAGCGACACAGTGCCGAATTGTAAAAAGGCCTCTGGGCATTTATCAGCATATTGGTCCGGGGCTTAAGTGGTTAAATTACACTGACATAAAGAGTAACTCCAGTTTTGTTAAAAAATATATTATATGCACTATATTATTGCCACAAAGGCAATTTTTTAAAGCAGAACTACAGGGATTGGCAAGTAAACCCCCCTACACGTTTTTACATTTGTGAAATTCCTTACCATTGAAGAGAAAAGTCAGGAAGTGCTCTCTGTAATTCAAAAAATGCATCATGTATTCTGCCAAAGAGGAGCTGTTAGAATAGTGATTACATCATATCCTCTCCCCTCAAACTACATTTCCCATGAATCTTTGGAAATTGGAGAGAATGTGGGAGGGTACATTAGGCTTGTATATGTTAAATGTGAACAAGCCCAATTCAACGTAAATCAAACCTCCCCATTCTGCAGCAAGCCGGTCACACTACTCAGCAACACACAGCATGATAGGTAGGTTACAGTCTTAGAAATGCAAAGCATGTTTGTGCTCTCCCCCTCCAACCATAACAGAAGATACACATATTGCCCTTACTTGCTTTATGTAATCATTACTGAACTGTAGACACATGCCCATAATTATATATTATACAAACTCTACTCTGCTGTAATTCAGTATTATAAATATTCCTCTTCCTGCTGTAGCTTTGAGATCTTTCTAACAGCAATCAGTGCTTGTATGGTATATAGGAGCACACCCATAGCGGCAACACAGAAAGCGAAAGCCGAGACATGCTGCTTTACATCAGCATGTGGCACAAGTAAATGTCGGCATGAGAAAATAACAAAAAAGTGCAGCACTAACATACTAATCAATACAATAATGGTGGAATAATGGTGGAACCCTCCAATGTAAGGTAAATAAAATAAACCTCAATATCACCACTATACCAGTCTCTGTGATATGTAACGCCATATCTAATACACATCACACTGACAATAAGACATAGGAAATGACTGCAAACTTTGCAGGGATGGTGGAAACCCCTCATACAGATATTTGGCAGTGGACGATGTACACTGCTTATCAGTGCAGCCTATCATTCCCTAAAAGTTCAGCCTCATGAGTGCAGCATATCAGTGCCCATAAGGGCAGCATATCAGTGCTGCCTTATCAGTGTCCATTAGTGTAGCCTCATCAGTGCCGCCTCAGTGCCCATCAGTACAGTTTATCAGTGCAGTCTCATCAGTGCAGCTTATCAGTGCCACCTTAGTGCAGTTTATCGGTGCCCATCAGTACAGCATATCAGTGCTGCCTTATCAGTGCAGCTTATCAGTGCACATCAGTACAGTTTATCAATGCCCATCAGTGCAGCATAACAGTGCTGCCTTATCAGTGCAGCTTATCAGTGCCCATAAGTTCAGCCTCATCAGTGCTGCCACAGTGCAGCTCATCAGTACCCATAAGTGCAGCCTCATCAGTGCCACCTCAGTGCAGTCTCATCAGTGTCGCCTCTATGCCCATCAGTGCAGCTTATCAGTGCTGCTTTAGGGAAGCCTCATCAGTGCAGCTTATCAGTGCCCAAAGGTGCAGCCTAATCAGTGCCACTCAGGTCACATCTGTGCCTTACCCACAGTGCAGTTCGGTTATTAGTGCTCATCTGTGCCCATCAGTGCACTCTCATCTGTGCCCATCAGTGCAATCTCACCTGTTCCCATCAGTGCCGCCTATCTGTGCCCAACAGTCCCGCCTATCTGTGACCAACAGTGTCCATATGTGCAGCCGGAATCATTAACACTAATCAGCGCAGAGTTAGACGTTGAGAGAGCAGGATGCTCTCAAACGAGTCACTCTCTCAGGGATAGTGCAGGGTCCTCCCCACTGTGCGGCTCCAGGTCTCACAGACAGGCAGGATTTCCACCTCCCTGTCATCTGTCCACTTGCCACTGACCATCTCGGCAGGCTATCGGACAAGCTCCTCTCCTCCCCTCCAGTGACTTACACGGCTTTCCCCCGGTTCACCTGACCCCCCCTGCCTCCCTTAAACAGGTAAGCCATTCCTTGGGAACTGCAGGCGGCCGTCCTTTTCAGGACAAGCCGCAGTAGCTTCCCCCAACCCCCACGGCTCTCCCCCTCTCCTCACCCCCACACTACTACCCCCGCTCGGGCGTCCTACTCGCCACCCATCCCCACAAGTCTCCGCTATCCCCGGGCGCTGTATTCCTTTCCCTCCGCGCCGGTCGGTGGGGATTTGCGGCAACCGCGACTTAAGAAAGGCTGCGGCTTCATCCGCGGCCTAGCGGCGCGCCGCTCCCCACCCCCAACAATCGGCACCAAACTGCTCCAATCGGGCCAGTAAGCCCCCCCTACCCCAGTAGAGCCCCCTTGCCCCCCGATCATAATTTTCAGCCCCCTAGGTGGCACTGGTCCACGTAGCCTGGTACCCCCCCAGCCTGGATCCTGCTGCCAGGTCAGCGACCATCTTGCTCCACCCAGCCCTATCTCCCCCCTTTCAAATTCATTTAAAAACTTGATCCAGGGCTTAACCCGATCGCCTCTTTAGGGGTCAGGAAGGAATTTTTTTCCCTACCACAGCATATTGGCGCAGCGTGGTCAGGGTTTTTTTTGCCTTCCTCTGGACCAAGCTAGGATCAGAGGATTCAGTTATCCTTGAGAATCCACCCCCCCACCGCCTTGTTCCACGGCGGCCATGGTTAATCGGCAATACTCGGCGGAGAACATTTGGGATCTGAGTCGATTTGCCGCAATTCTGCCAGCCGCCAACAAAAAAGCCCTAAGAAATCTGCGACTTTTGAAGATCGATCAACGATCGACTACCAAAAATCGCAGCCATTTACCCCAGCCTAAGCACATATCATGTGCTTTGAACAACACTAGATCGGCAGTAAAACACCGATTAGAAATCCATGATTTCTTATTGCAACATGACTTAGACTGCCTCTTTATTACAGAGAGCTGGCTCACAGCCGACTAACACCATTCTAGGAGAATTGGTGCCAGAAAACTACCGTATTATAACGGAAAACAGAATAGGGCAAAGAGGAGGAGGACTGGCGGTGATCCATAGGACGCATCTTGCGATCACAAAATCAAGCCTTTAAAACCCTCTTCCATTCATGGAAACCCTTACTCTCCAACTGCAAGTAAACTGCCAGGAGACCGTCCGGATTCTACTCTGCTATAGGCCACCCGGCCCAAAATCGCAGTTTCTCCCATCATTAAACAAACTTTATCTCCACCTATACCCTTAACAGCAAACACCTTTTGCTGCTCGGGGACTTCAACCTCTGGGCCAACTCCCCGCAAGACCCCATTGCCGACGCCTGCATCGACCACCTGGAAGGATTAGGGCTTCAGCAACTAGTATGTGGGCCCACACATGCTTCAGGTCACACGCTCGATCTTATTTTCAGACAAGATCTCGAAATAAAAATCTTGGAAAATGAACCATTGCCATGGACAGATCACCATGCAATTAAATTCATTATTTCCGAATTCCCCCCCTTAACAAAAACATTAAATCCAGTGACAAAACACTGGACCAGATGTCAGAAGAAGCTCCACTCGGAAAAAGGAAAAACCGCCGCTCCAGACGACACTCTTCAGTGGTGAGTAAAGTTCAAAAACCCGAATGGGTGCAGGCAATGCGTGGTGCAATATAAGGAAAGAAAAATGGACAGCCGCACTCCAATGGATGAAAAGACTTAAAAATAGTGCCTGTTTATTCCAGTCAAAAAACTAAAACAGCAAAAACAGCAAACAGTGGGGTAACAAAAGCTGACGCGTTTCACATCGACAACCGATGCTTAGTCATAACTCGATGTGAAACGCGTCAGCTTTTGGAGTGCGGCTGTCCATTTTTCTTTCCTTATAAAGCTCCACTCGGAACTCTTCAAAGCCACGTTAGGGGAAAAAATAAAAACAATTCAGCCGCACCAAACGGCGGAAGAAACACTGGAGGCCATAAACACAGCACTATTGCAGTCAGCTGACTTGATAGCGCCGAAACGTAAGACCCAGATCCGGAAAAATAACTCCAGCTGGTTCAACAACCAGCTGGCGTTACTGAAGCAAGAGCGCAGAAGGGCAGAAGCCGCCTGGAAAAGAAGCTCTTCAGATGAGAACCTCTCGATCTACAAGGCAATAACCAGAAAATACTACAAGCAAATCTTCGAGGCCAAGAAAAACTATTTTTCTGAGGCTATCAACGGTGCCCTAAACCGCCCCCGCGAACTCTTCAAGCTGGTCACTCAGACCATGAATCCAGGATGTCTTGAAGCCCCCAACTTGGATACACAAGAATTTTGCGATGAATTATCGGATTGCTTCATTAATAAAATTGAGGCAATCCGGCAAAGCATTCAGCAAAACAATTTCTCTCCTAGCCCCCCCCCCGTAGTTATTTACACAACACCTGCAGTAATTCACCACAGTTAGGCGAGTTCACGCTGGAACCCATCTCTATTCAGACCACAAAAAATATCATTGGCACTCTGCGCAACAGCACTGCACCAAATGATATTATCCCCACCAAACTGCTGAAAGAATGCGCCGACATCCTGGCACCTCCTGTCACGCAGCTTATCAACCAATCATTCAGGGAGGGCATAATTCCCTCCCAGTTGAAGGAGGGCATAATTCAACCTATTTTGAAGAAAGCCACCCTGGATCCTAAGGACCCACTCCATTGGTGCCCTATAACAGGCCTAAATGTTCTCTCCAAGGTAATGGAGAAAGTAGTGGTACAACAGCTGCAACAGCATCTAGATACCCACAACTTACTCGATCCATTTCAATCAGGATTCCGTCCCGGACACGGGACGGAAACAGCATTGCTTAAGATATGGGACGATGTTCTCGAGGCCGCAGACGAAGGAGAATCTTGTCTTCTGGTTCTGCTGGACCTAAGCGCAGCCTTTGATACAGTAGATCATAAGCTGTTATTGACTCGGCTGGCTAAAATAGCCAAAGTCGCAGAAAGCGATCTATCCTGGTTCTCCTCTTTTTTGAAAAACCGATCGCAAATAGTGAAGCTAGGACCCTTCACTTCTGAAAAATGCACATTATCGTGCGGAGTCCCTCAAGGATCCCCCCTGTCGCTGATGTTATTCAACATCTATCTGTGTCCTCTTTTCGAAATCATCAGCAGTCTTCCGCATTTGCAACAAAAAGGATCACCACCTCAATCTAGAGACTTGTCTCTCTTTGATAGAGGACTGGATGACAAAGAGTTATCTCAAACTCAACGGAGCGAAAACAGAACTTCTTCTGTTTCACGCCAAGCGTAGGAATCAACCGGCAACAACTTGGATCCCCCTGCCCATTCTGGGCAAAAGCATCACCCCTAGCGCCAAAGTCAAAAGTCTTGGGGTCATCTTTGACTCCTACATGACAATGGACGCACAAATAGGGTCAGTAGTCAGCGGAACTCCCCATCTGCTGCGCCTACTACGCAGACTTATTCCTTTTATTCCCAAGAAAGACATAGCGGTCGTGGTGGGAGCGATTGTAAACTCCAGACTGGACTATGCAAATGCCCTTTACCTCGGACTCCCCAAGTACCAAATCGCTCGTCTTCAAGTCGTTCAAAATACGTCCGCCAGACTTGTGACTGGGAAAAAACCCTGGGAATCAATCTCACCTTCACTGAGATCCCTTCACTGGTTACCAGTAAAAGACAGAATCACCTTTAAAGCACTCTGTCTAACGCATAGATGTATCCATGGGAATGCTCCCCATTATCTATGCGAAAAAATAAAAGCTTACAATCCCAATCGTATTCTACGATCCACCAATCAAAATCGGCTTCAGATACCGAAAGCCAGATACAAGTCCAAAGGAGACAGGAGATTCGCTGTCCAAGGTCCCAGACTATGGAACGCCTTACCAGCCAGCATTCGGCTGGAGGAGAACCACTTAGGCCTCTTACACACACATCAGTTTTTCTTCAGGTTTTTCTTTTCAGTTTACCAAAACTATGTAGTACAAGGGCCTGCCTGATTGCATACAAATTGAGACTCTTGAGGTTTGACCTCATATTAGATGGATTTGGTAAACTGAAAGGAAAAACCTGAAGAAAAACTGATGTGTGTGTAAGAGGCCTTAGGGCCAGATTCAGGTAGCTGTTATTCATGAAGCACTTGCTCCTAAAGTTGCGGCAGCGTATCGAAAATGAGCCGGCGGAATTCAAATTGGGCGGGTACGGGGCGTGTATTATTTAAACTAAGCGCGATCCCGCGGCGAACGGGCATCCCAGTGCATCCCAGTGCGCATGCTCCAAATTCTGTCAGTGAACGTCAATGACGTCAAATCCCCATTCATGGACGTTTTACGCAAGCGACGCAAATTTTTTTTTTCCGACGCGATGACGACGGCTATACTTAACATAGGATACTCCACTAGGGGGCTGCTTTATCTTTACGCTGCGTATCGCTTACGGAAACGTCGGAAAGTCACTGCGTCGCGCCCGAATATGATCGTCAATTGCCGATTCCCGCTGATTAACATATTTTTTCGGCGTTAATCAGCGGGAACGCCCCCGGCGCCATTTTTAAATTAAAGTTGCGATGCGATGGCGAAATTCAATTACGCCGCTCGCATCGGAACTCCAACCCGGCGTTTCTTGTTTTCTGGTTACAGAAAACAAAAACGCAGGCTTAAAGTGACAGTTAGGCTGGAGTATCACTGATACTCCAGCCTAACTCTACCTGAATCTGGCCCATTGTCTTCAGGAGAAAGATCAAGACTCATCTCTTTTGATCTCAAAGGAGACAGGAACAACAAGCGCCCAGAGGCGATTAACTTCGCATGTGCCGCGCTATATAAGTTTTCATTCATTCATTCATTAACAGACATTAGCCAGATGACAGAGCAGAGATCTCTGGCTATGACAGATCTTGTATGTGAAAAGCCCACCATAACTTCCTGCCTCCTGGGCCGGCATTGAGGTTACGATGAGCAGTGTTTCACATACAAGATCTGGCTGATGTCTGTTAACGACCCCTGCTCTGCACTGGCAGACTGGTAGCGGCAGCATTGCGCTGCAAATGCATTTTTTTTTTTACATTTGCCATCAGTGTGCTTTTTTTTTTTTTTACAGTCAGAATCTAAATATATTATTTTGCTTTTTTTAATGTGCATTGTAGTATGCTGTGATGCTACTTAACACATTGCATTGCATTATGCGGTCCTTATTTGCAGCAACAATGAATTTCAACTTGTGATTGCATTGGGCCTGCCTTTTACAGCGCAGCACAACATATGTTGCGTGAATGGGCCCTTACATAGAGAACACATTTTTTCAACAAAAGTTGAGACCCTATCAGGGCTGAAATTCAGGCCGTTATGTCTGGCAAACCCCCAATCTTTTGATGTAGGTGTCACGATCAGTGGGTAAGACCACCTGGGACTCTAATTCAAGACCAATGGACAACTAACCAGGTGTACCCGGGAATGGATGCTCACAGCTGCAGCAGCAGTGTGAACGCACGCATATGGAGGTGTGTCAGAGTCGCAGGGTCTAAGGAGCCACCTGGTCCTCACCAGAACCACTGGAGGTGTGGATGTTGCGCTGTGAGGCAGCCCCCAGGTTGCGGCTCTCTGGCACACCCGTGCGCGCACAGTGCAACCAAATAGCCCACTGGAAGGAGTATAGTACACACAGACATTATACTGAGAGAGACACACAAAGCAAGAGGAAATTAAGCGACCCACGGACAGCCACGGACGATAACTGTACAGCCAGAGGGAACACTGAGAACAAAGACAGGATCAAACAACACACAGAATAAAGGAATACTCAGAAATAACAAACGTCAGAAGAACAGGAGGGTCCAGTTTCAGCGTGGAGATACGTTGCTTGAACACTAAGCCACAGGTGCAATGGCTTACAATAATAATACCCAAGTTCAGGGTGGATAGGCAGGAACCCAAGCTGCTTGAACAAGAGGTAAAACATAGCGCTGGATCAATGTACACGGAACCATGACAAGGTGAAGAAACTAGAAAGCTTTGGCACGTGCCTATCAAATGAATATGACTCTACAATGGCAGGATGCTTTTGGAGGCTGCTGCAGTTAGATGAAGGCACCTCTACATATTACTGTATATTGAAGTGACTGATGTAATGTTATCTTTCTGATATTGGTAGTATTTAGGCTTGCCAATTTACAACCAGCCTTTGTTCTTAGGAAAGGACTGTGTCCTATGAAGATGTAAGCTACCTAAAATGGCTACTAGATCCCAAAATCCTGAATGTTTATTCTCCATGGTGCAGCTCTAGAAGGGCATTCATGTGACATTCCCCTTCTTAAATCTCTGTTGTCCAGTTAAGAGGAATAAAGGAAGAAAGATGTATATGTGAACAGGGGGAGAAAAAATGTATGCTGGTTGGCAGGGAGGACCATCTAGGAGCCCTGGTTGGATCTTAAGAGGTTTAGAGGGACCCCAGTGGGGACCAGTGCTTGATGCCCATAAGAGGCAACACCCAAACTTTGATTAATTAGAAGTAAAAAGTATCAATTCATTGGTTGAAAGCCTTATCCGCCTCACGTCTTTTTATAGGGGCAGAATGGCACCCCTGCGCGAAACCCTGTACAGGGTTCACTTTAAGAGCCGCCAGAGGACGCGCGTGCATGCCTGCTGCACAGCGGGGGAGTCGATGCGCGTGGCCGGCCAGAGCCAGCACATGGATTTGTGTGTAAAACATACAAATCCCTGTTCTGTCAGGGCAGAGGATACATGCTGTTTGTACCTACTAAGTAGGAACAACAAAATGTCTCCTCTCCTAGTCAGTCCTATCCCCCCACAGCTAGAACACACTAAGGGAACATATGTTTAACCCCTTGATCGCCCCCTAGTGTTAACCCCTTCCCTGCCAGTGACATTTACACAGTAATCAGTGCATATTTATAGCGTGTCTGATCTGTCCGTCGCAATGTCGCAGTACCGCAAAAAATCGCACATTACCACCATTACTAGTAAAAAACATAAAAAAATTATAAAAACGCCATCAATCTTTACCATTATTATTATTATACGAAATGTATACAGCGCCAACAGTTTACGCAGTGCTTTACAATGTAGAGGGGAGACAGCACAGTTACAGTGCAATTCAATACAGAAGGTACAGGAGAGTAGACATTCTAAAGGCAGGGGGGTGGTACAAAAGGTAATAGCATCGTTTCCCATAGTTTGTAGATGCTATGCGCAAACCAATCAATATACGCTTATTGCAATTTGTTTTACCAAAAATATGTAGAAGAATACATATCGGCCTAAACAGATGAAGAAATTTGTGATACTTATTTATAACAAAAAGTAAAAAATATTGGGTCTTTTTTTCAAAATTGTTGCTTTTTTTTGTTAATGGTGCAAAAAATAAAAACCGTAGAGGTGATCAAATACCACCAAAAGAAAGCTCTATTTGTGGGAAAAAAATGTGTTTGGGTACAGCGTCGCATGACCGCGCAATTGTCAGTTAAAGGGACTGTAACTGTCACCACCGTTTTCGATCTTCCATCAATCCACCCAAGACAGCTTATCCGACACTCCGACAAACCAGCAGACACGATCCATTCCATTTCCCAGAATAAAGACGAGACAAGTTCCGTTCTCGGAGTCAAATGTATGAATGATTTTAATGGTAACTCTCAGCTTTATATACAGTTCAGGCATGTTACAGGGACAATGAAACTCTCCACCCCCTCATCACACAATGGGGCTTCAATACATTCTTTTAGATAATGACATTCAGAGGAGTTAATTATCCCCCAGACGGTCTGACTCCGCCAATAAGCGATTCACCTGCATAATACACATTCCTATGTCAGACGTTTTGGCACCGGTCTGACATAATTAACATGACCTAATTACTACACTTGACAAGTACATTCCACACACAAAACAGTATTAGCATCACACAATGCAATGTCTAGGAGCAGACTCAATTAACACCTCAAAAGCATGTGTCCCCACATTGAATGAAACATTGACCTGTTGGAGTCAGACAACTTGTAATATTTCAAGATATCCTGCAAAACATGAATTATCATTTCTCAGCCAGCCTATGCCCAAAAGGGTTACAGGATGGCGCTAGACCCAAGAGTCATAAGTGACCCTGGCACAGGAGTACCCCCCATCCTTCAAAAGTCTCTGGGTGTCACGTGCCATTCTGTTACATCGACGCAATGCAAAATTGTAAAAAGTTCTCTGGTCAGGAAGGGAATAAAATCCTTCGTGCTGAAGTGGTTAAGAGTAATAAATCAAAATGTATTATTGTTATAAAAAGATGAAGCTTTGTAATGCCACCTCTCTATTTGTTCTGCTTTGGGACTCTACATTTAGAGAAATCCAGAAAAATCTACAGTTTATCATTTAGCTTGAATAAAAATCCCAAGTAGATGTTTCTTTTTTTCCCATATAAAAAAGAGAATAGCAATAACTGTACTTTGAGAATGACATCATGCAGGCTTTATTCAGTTCAATGTGCTGTTTTCTATGATTGTAGGAGATGAGCGGGCACAAGATGAGTCTTTCATCTGTGGAATGAAGTGACACCTATTTACTACAAATGGGCATAGTGACATCACCAGCTGGAAATCTGTAAAAAGCAGCACTGACCTCTGCAAATGAAAGGGTGACAATAATCTCTGTACCTTAAGTAAACACTTTGCATTCCTGTGCCGAAACACACACGAACTGCAAATATTTCTATTATTATGAATATATTGCTTGTTTTTCTTTGGTTAAAAGGGAGACAGGTGTTTTCTCCTATTGTAGCTACACAATCCAAGAGGGTTGACTCTTGATCCGAATGTATAGACCTGCCATTAAACATACAGTATATAGTTAAGTCTGCAACAAATTAAACATTCCATACCTTTGTGGTTTGCCCCTCACAGAGGTGATGTAATACTAAACTCCAGGCAGATATAAGAGAAAAAACGATTTAAGCACCTATGTTTTCATTGTAAAATTATTATCTAATATCTAAATCTAATAATTAATAGGGCAGCACAGTTGTGTAGTGGTTAGCACCTTCACCTAGCAGCAAAAAGAGTCGCTGGTTTGAATCCTGACCATCTGCCTGGAGTTTACATCTTCTCCCTGTGCCTGTGTGGGTTTCCTCCAGGTACTCTGGTTTCCTTCTACACTCTAAAGCAGTGGTCATCAACCCTGTCCTCAGGGCCCACTTAGGCCTCGTACACACGATCAAATCGGTCCGCTGGAAACGGTCTGCTGGACCGTTTCAGCAGACAGATTCGATCGTGTGTACGGCCGAGCCGACGGATTTGGCCACCCGACAGATTTCAAAGCATGCTTTGAAATCTATCGGGTGGGAATCCATCCGCCCGACATGTCTGCTGGTTAGTACACTTACCAGCAGACATGTCGTCCCGCACCGGCGCCGAATGGATTCGGCGCATGCGCGGAAGTGTTTTACTTCCTGGTGCAGTGACGTGGCGGCGTCAACGTCACCGCCACGTCACTGACACGTCAGCGCGCCGTCTGCTGGCGGAGATTTTGGTTTGCTCGTGTGTACACGCGAGCAAACCAAAATCCCAGCAGACAGATTTGTTCCAATCTGTCGGACAGACAGATTTGAACAAATCTGTCTGCTCGTGTGTACGAGGCCTAAGAGGCCAGGTTTGCAAGATAACTGAAATACATCACAGGTGATATAATTTGCTGCTCAGTGATTTCAGTATTCTAGTCTGCATCTCCACAAGTAAATGCTTAAAACCTGGCCTGTTAGTGGGCCCTAAGGGCCAGGATTAATGACCACTGCTCTCAAGGTAAAGAAGGTTAATCGGATCCTGTCTAAATTGGCCCTAGTATGTATGAATGTGTGTTACGGACCTTGGGTTGTAAGCACCTTGAGGGCAGGGACTGATGTGAATGTTTAATGTACATTTAAAGCACTGCATAAATTGACGGCACTATATCAGTACCTGAAATAAATAAATTAAAATCCAACTACTCTCAGTAACTGAATTTATCGTGAAGGGTAATTCCACTTCCTGAAAAAAAAGGCAATTAAAAAAAAACAATTTAGCATATACAATTTCTACACAAAGCTATATTGTAATTCAATGTTATTAAAGTGATCTAAAATCAAAAATGTTATACATTGCAGCTTACCAATCATTAGATGTTGTGGCTGCATTTGTTTTATTTTTTTTAGGCTTTTACCTTTGTTGTCACCTGGTGATCTGGCCAGTAACACACTTGTATTAGGCCTCGTACACACGATCAAATCTGTCCGCTGGAAACGGTCCACCGGACCGTTTCAGCAGACAGATTCGATCGTGTGTACGGCCGAGCCGACGGATTTGGCCACCCAACAGATTTCAAAGCATGCTTTGAAATCTATCGGGTGGGAATCCGTCCGCCCGACATGTCTGTTGGTTAGTACACTTACCAGCAGACATGTCGTCCCGCACTGCCGCCGCACGGATTCGGTGCATGCGCGGAAGTGTTTTACTTCCTGGTGCGGTGACGTGGCGGCGTCAACGTCACCGCCACGTCACCGACACGTCAGCGTGCTCTCTGCTGGCGGGGATTTTGGTTTGCTCGTGTGTACACGCGAGCAAACCAAAATCCCAGCACACAGACTTGTTCAAATCTGTCGGACGGACAGATTTGAACAAATCTGTCTGCTCGTGTGTATGGGGCCTTAGAGTTTCCCCACCTGGATGAAGGAGTACTAGGGCACCTTTGGACAGAAGCATTGTCAGTCAAGGGAGAGAGGGGTGTTAGAGGTACTAGCAGATTTAGATACACTAGTAAATTGAAGCCTAACTCGGGCTCACACTGCAATAACACAAGCAGTAATAGCAACGGTTTTTATTATGACAAGCCAAGAAAAATTAAGTTCAATGCTTCCGAGCATGCGTCGACTTGATTCTGAGCATGCATGTTTTTTTTCTCTGTCGGAATTCCACACAGACGATCGTAATTTCCATTGGGAAAAAAATAAAATATTACCAGACTTGCTGTGGAGAAAAGCAAGGTCATCTACATGACTGTGCTATCTGTGTAAATCACAGAACCCACTGGACAAAATTATAAATCTTTAGGCTTGGTACACACCTGTGTGGCTGCGTTTTGCAAATAGGGAAGCCCATTCATTTCAATGGGCTGCCCTACCCACAGAAATGCAGGGAATGAAGTCCTGAATGTTTTCGGAACCATATGGTGCTGTGTCACCATGCGGAATTATGTCTGAGAATATGCAGATATTTTGTTGATGGGTGGGTGTGCCTTAAAAAATGAATAGCGCTCCTTCTAATCTGCTAAAGAGCAGGGCTTTTCTCTCACATGTCAGGAACATGCATTCCTGATACGTAATAGTGCGAACCCAGCTTTAGTGAGTAAAGAAGCTTCCATGTATCTTATATATGAATTGTGTATTTACAGTAGCTGTTGCCTGGAGTTCAACTTGAATTTTGACGTTAGAAACAGCAGAATGGACACAGATAAAAAGGGAGTGGTGTAGAAAGATTGTACAGGTTCCAGCACTTGGATAGCCTACGTCTGTTTTGGTCAGATGTGGAACTTTGTTTTTCTTTTTTTAAGTTGGCTTTACAGCTAACTTAAAGGATCACTAAAGGATTTTTTTTTTTTACCTTAATGCAGTGCTGTTTTCATGTTTTCTTTGTTCGTTTTTGCTTTGAAGTAGCTGTAATACTTCTCTGATCTCCACACTTCCTGGTTGTCGGGCTCCTTTTGAAAAAACTCATGGCAGATTTTCACTGTGGTCTAAGCTGTGTGTCTAAAACTCCTCAGAACCAATCAGATTCATTTTAAAAACAAAACACTGCTCTGGATTTGTTTGTTTTTGTTATGTGTGTCTTCTCTACTTCACAGAAACATGAAACCATTTTAAAAAAGAAAGTGAAACTAGAGGCACATTATATGATTGATTTTTATCTATTCTTAATCATTTTTAAAAGGAATCAGTTAACTTTTATGTCTCTATACCCTGTAAACAGTAATTTCAGCAAAAACATTTTTTCCTTTAGTGACCCTTTAAGGTAGACCCCCCCACAATCAAACCCTCTTTTTAGATTTATATAAAGTAGAGAATAGTTGGAATCTCTGGCATGTTTCATTTTTTTTTTTTAATACCACTTCAGACTCCACCAACCAACACGAGACTTGCTCACATATTATTTGCTTATAACGTCTCTGCTACGGTTTTGCATCATTTGTGATTTTCCTTTTTTCCCCTTTTGATTTTTTTTTTCCTTTTCATTTCTTCCCTTTTTATTTTTTTTTATATTATTATTTCCTCTTTTTCCACTACTCATCTTTTGGATACCTAGTGCCCATCTTGTTATCAAGAGATTAATACCCTTCACCCCTTCCCTTCCCTCCCGACCTCTCTCTTCCCGGCTAACACCGGCTTTCCAACTTCTCTGTCCCTCCAGAACACTACCTCATACCATTAAATGATGTTGTATTAGGCGACCCTTTCCAGTCATTCCACTTCTCTTCAAACTCCTCCCATTTCTCTCCATTCCTAAATCTTAGGTATTCCATATTTTAAATTTTGTCTACTTTGTTACACCACCCTCTCAATGATGGTCTCTCCAGTTCTTGCCAATTACGAGATATTTGGTTCTTTGCCGTGTTCAAGAGCTGTGGAATTAATGTCTTCAGGTACTCTTTAGTTAACATTCGGGACCCGTGTAACACACAAACCCACGGATCATCTGGGAGTTCATCGTTTGATATTTCTCTAATTTTTTGTCTAATCTCCCCCCAATATTTTCTAATTTTGGGACAGATCCACCAAATGTGGGCCATAGCTCCTACTTCATTACAACCCCTCCAACATAGCTGTGATGTGGTTCCTGAATACTTATGTACCTTATCCGGGGTAAGATATCAACGCACCAGGCATTTATAGTTCAGTTCCATAATATTATTGTTTACCAACGTCACGTGAACTCTCTTTATTAACTGCCTGATCTCGTACTCATTTACACCTGAGCACAAATCCTCCTCCCATTTCTTGATGTATGGCGGGACGTTCCACGATTTTGATTCGTTCAAGATTTTATAGATCTTAGAGATTGTCCCCTTTTCGGAGTGGTTAAGTCCTCAAATTGAAGGAAATTCACATTTTGACGGTTGTCACTGGAACAGGTGTTCTGTTTGCCCCTTATACTGTGTGGAAACAAGTGTAAAAATTTGGATTGCCCCCCTTTCAATGTCTAAAGCCCTGTACACATGATCGGACCTTTGTCCGAACAAAATCACATCGGAATTGCGACGGAATTCCATCGGCGTAAAAGAGAACATGTTCTCTATCTAAACTCTGATGGAATTCATCAGAATTTCCGATGGAATTACTCCGATGGGGCATACACATGGTCGGAATTTCCGATGGAAAAAGTCCGTCCGCCTGAAATTCCGATCATGTGTACGGGGCTTTAGTGACCTTTGCCTTCAGAATAAATAGTGTGGGCAGATCTTTGAAACAAGGTACAGGCAGAAGTAAAAGGTTTTGGCTGGAGTTTTACTTGTAATGCCAGCAAGAATAAAGGAGGGTCTCCAAATGATGAGTAAAAAAAATGTAACACCACTTCTAGCCATGATTAATGGCTTTACTTTATATGACAAAGGTCTGTTTTGGGTTTCTTGGCCACAAAAATCCTGCATGCATCAAGTAGTCTTGGTCAAAATAGCAGAAAATGAATCTCCAGTCTGAGGAGTTGGACTTCACTTCCAATATTCCAATATTCCAATATTTTAATGAAAGAGAAAAGGCTTTCCATTGCTGTTTGTAGCAGACCCTATTATTACATGTACAAAAAGAATATAATTTCTTTGTCTAGAAGTACTGAATCATCATCTAAACAAAAAGGTTAAAATATAGAGATTATGTAGCTATAGTTTGGCTTTTCTTTGACATATTGAGATACAGACTTTTAGGACTGTTGCTGAAGGACACTTAGTACAGGACATGTGGTGCTTATCATTAATGCTGCACATGTGCGACTGCAGTTACAAATTCACCTCATCAGCAGCTTGTACTTAACGTCTGGGATGATGACAACTGACAATGCATTTCCGTCAATCAGAACAGCAAGAGTCAACTCTCAACTCTCACATCCTAGTCTCCTATTATATGTTTGATAGAATCAATGATTAAAAAAATTCACAGTGTTCTTTAACTATTTCCATGCTGCATATATATACAACCTCAAGAGACCATTATAAGACCCATTTTCCCCCGACATGCAGATGCATTTTACTATACATACTTAGTGACTAATCCTTTGAATTTGTGTAATTTTTTTTCAGTTTCCACTAGGCATCCTAGTTTTCACATTGTAGGATTATTCTTGGAAAGGCTTCTTCTTGGAAAGGCTTCTTCTTGGAAAGACTTCTTGTGATGTGTTCCATGGCTGTTGGCAGGGCCGATGCAAGGATTTTTGCCCACTCAGGCGAAGGTGCATTTTGCCGCCACCCCTTCCCAGCCCGCACGCACGCACGCACACACACACACCATACAATTATATATGTGCTCCATTAAGCTTTAATAGTTATGATGCTTAAATAGATCATTTAACTTATTTATATTTTACAGAGAAAGATAGCAAACAAACTATATGTGGTTTTGTAAAGTGCATTTTTTTTAAACAGGAAACCTTAAAACAGGTTGGTCCCCCTTACCTGTTTCTGAGCACCAAACTGTGCACCGGGCGGCTCCCGTCCCGAGTCCCTCAACAGGTCGCTGTCGTCTCCAGGATGACGCCGCAGGCTGCACTGCCTGCTGGTGCGGGTCCGGTCCGTCCGTTGCTCCGTCTCCTGCAGCCCTCACTCCTTCACATCATGTGGCTGAGCGTAGGAAGTAGGCGCCGTGTAGGCCGCGTAGCCAAGGACAAGTCAGTGAGACTGTCACACACTGAGACTGAGTGACTGCACAGGTCAGCGCCGCAGCGGGGACTCGTCCTTCAGATGCTGCCCGCAGCGACAGCCCACACCACACACACTCTATCACACACTCTATCTCGATGATTGGGCGACTGTCATGGACCGGTCAATTTTCCGCCCTGTTCCCTGGCACCATAAGGCAAGTTCCCATGTTGCCTTGCACTAGCGCCGGCCCTGGCTGTTGGTCACTGAAAGCTTTTCTGTGCAAAACATTTGTGAAAGCCCCTGATGAGCATGAGAGATGATGGTCAAGGGTACTTATGTCATCACACTGTTCCTGCAAAGATGTCTAGAGCAGAAAATGTATTTTTTTTAAGATTCCAGTCCATACACACAGCCAGATTTTAGTTGTCTGCAGTTAGCAGTGAGAAGAACTAATACCCTGACTGAAGAAATGATGCTACTGTACACATTTCACCTGTCCTGTGACTTACCATGTAGCTCATGTGCAGGTCAAATTCAATGTTTCCCCCATGTAATCAATAGCTTCAAATAAAAAATACACTTCAAAAGGCCAGTCATTCTCTCTCTTCCTCTCAAGTGCAGTATTCACTATGGCCATCCTGAGCATAGTGCATGTGTCATTTTGAGTAGGAGGACTAATTGGTAGATATGATTGCACCCTACACTGCCACTGGTAAGAAAGTGGGATTGAAAACCCCCAAAACTAATAATATTACATGAAATCAAAACATAAGTACTTATCCATTCAAATATTCTCACAGAAATTATTAATTAAAATCACGAAAAAATATATACAAGTGTAGTCCTAATGTCCAAAAATATTCCAAAATAAATCTGTGTCACTTTTCACATCAAAATGTGTGCTGTGGGCCCAAACCAAGCATGCCAGTTCCTCCACCAAGTGCCAGCCCAAAGGCTCAGCTCCTCTGTCACTTTTCACATTCTGCGCTACTAAGTAACGTGTGGGCAGAGTGACCAAGCATGCTAGAAGTGTATACACAACAACAAAAATAGATCAATGGTGAATGGGTTATTGCGCAAAAAGGTCCATAATACAGAAATATATGCGGACACATAAATAGGTGTATATAGTAAGTGATAGAGGTGATCAAAATTATTACACTGAAAAATAAAAGTGTCAAAGTCCTTAAGTGTAGTCTACTCAGCTCCTCTGTAGACCTCTAATGGTATAGGAGGTCTAACAGCGCATTAATGAAGCCCCAGGTAATGTTCCATCTTCATATGCAGGCATCATATCAAACCAGTAAATCAGGTAAAGAGAGCACATAACTAGATGTGCATAAATAAATGCGCAAAAAAGTTCTCTCTGTTTGGAAAAGAATGGGGCTTCAAAAAAGACAAGTCCATAATACAGAAATATATGCGGACACATAAATAGGTGTATATAGTAAGTGATACAGGTGATGCATACACTATTACAACCTGACTACAACACTAACTGAAGTGACACAGTCCTTACACTATACTAGTCTACTCACTACACTGGCTGTACACCACTACACTGACCACACTACACTACCCTGGAGGTCTACACAGCGCATTACATGAAGCCCAGGTAATGTTCACTGACATATGCAGGCTGACCACACAAACCAGTACTACACAGGTGTTAACCAAAGAGATCATACACACTACACTGACCACACCACTGACCAATACCTACTACGCTGAACAAGTTCTCTCTGTTTTACACTGAAACACCAGGGGCTTCAGCCCGAAGACAAGCCGGCACCAGGGGGGGCATACACTGACCACACTGCGGGTTGGTGGAGTGGCCACACTACACTGACAGGGTGACATACCTGACACACTATACCCACCTACGTGACCACACTACACTGTGTGCAGACCACACACCACATGACCTGCATACTACTACCAGACCACTGACACACTGCATACACTGACCACACTACCTGACACTACACTGACCACACTACACTGACCTACTGACCACATACCCTGACACACAGTACACACTAACCTGCACCTAACACAACCTACACACTACACTGACCACACTACACTACACTGACCACACTACACTGACCACACTACACTGACACTACACTGACCACACTACACTACACTGACACTACACTGACCACACTGCACTACACTGACCACACTACACTACCCTGACCACACTACACTGACACAGACCACACTACACTGACCACACTCACCTGACCACACTGACACACTGCACCACTGACCACACTACACTGACCACTACACTACACTGACCACACTACACTGACCACACTCACCTGCATACACTGACCACACTACACTGACCACACTACACTGACACACTGACTGACCACACTACACTGACCAGACTCACCTGCACACTGACCACACTACACTGACTACACTGACCAGACTCACCTGCATACACTGACTACACTACTGACACTACACTGACCACACTGCACACTGACACACTACACCTGCACACTGACCTGCACACTACACTGACTGACACTCACCTGCATACACTGACCACACACACTGACACACCTGCACACTGGCATACACTGACCACACTACACTGACACTGACTCCACACTACACTGCATACACTGACCACACTACACTGACCACACTACACTGACCACACTCACCTGCATACACTGACCACACTACACTGACCACACTCACCTGCATCCACTGACCACACTACACTGACCACACTCACCTGCATATACTGACCACACTACACTGACCAGACTACACTGACAAGACTCACCTGCATACACTGACCACACTACACTGACCACACTACACTGACCAGACTCACCTGCATACACTGACCACACTACACCTGCATACACTGACCACATTACACCTGCATACACTGACCACACTACACTGACCAGACTACACTGACCACACTACACTGACCACACTACACCTGCATACACTGACCAGACTACACTGACCACACTCACCTGACCACACTCACCTGCATACACTGACCACACTACACTGACCAGACTCACCTGCATACACTGACCACACTACACTGACCACACTACACTACACTGACCAGACTCACCTGCATACACTGACCACACTACACCTGCATACACTGACCACACTACACTGACCACACTCACCTGCATACACTGACCACACTACACTGACCACACTCACCTGCATATACTGACCACACTACACTGACCAGACTACACTGACAAGACTCACCTGCATACACTGACCACACTACACTGACCACACTACACTGACCAGACTCACCTGCATACACTGACCACACTACACCTGCATACACTGACCACACTACACCTGCATACACTGACCACACTACACTGACCAGACTACACTGACCACACTACACTGACCACACTACACCTGCATACACTGACCAGACTACACTGACCACACTCACCTGACCACACTCACCTGCATACACTGACCACACTACACTGACCAGACTCACCTGCATACACTGACCACACTACACTGACCACACTACACTACACTGACCAGACTCACCTGCATACACTGACCACACTACACCTGCATACACTGACCACACTACACTGACCACACTCACCTGCATACACTGACCACACTACCCTGACTGGGTATAGGTGGGTAGTATGTACACGAGAGGGGTGGGTAGTATCAAATACACCACTGACGCATTAGTGACCAGTGGCAGTTATTTAACCCCTTTGTGCTGCATTAGTGGCACTGGTATCAGAGTTTATGAACCCTTTGATGCTGCACCATATAGGGGTTAATAAACTGCTACTGGTCACTAATGTATAGTAATGCAATTACCCCCTCCATGCTGCATATTTCAAATAACAATACCCCCCCCCCCCCAAAGAGTTAAACACTTCAGACAAAACAGTGATTTAGGTTACGTTTTTAGCTTCAGAAAACTCTTACTTTCACTTTTGCAGGGGCTTCACTGGCTCCTCACAGGTCTTTACAGAAGCACTCTCCTCGGCTCTTTCTTCCCGCCTCCCGGTCTGTGAATGACATCACACTGGGCGGGACTGGGAAGCTCCTGTCGGGCAGAGAACACTCTGCCTGACAGGGAAGTGAATGGTCCGTGATTCGCTCACAGCACACTCGCACCGCTCTGTTGCAGACAGTGTACCGGCGGCGGGTGGCAAGGCTGTCTTCGGCAGTGCGGAACAAGCGGCATCCTTAGCCTCCCCTACCCCCCCTCCCCGCTCAGTCAGCTCCTGGTGGGTTCAGCAGCTTTCCGCCTGGCCGCTCCACCTCCACCTCTCCAACAGCGCAGTTTAATAAAGATGACGATCCTTTACTGAAAACGTGAAAAAATTTGCGCATACCCTGTGAAAAAAACAATATAGAGCTGCGATTTAAAAATGTTATACAACATAAACAAACTATACAAAGGGAGGGAATCGCTCTAGATACAGTATGAGGCTGTACCTATTTAGTGGCACAGAAAAAACAATATAAGTAGTCAGTAAAGTGTGTTTGTCAAGACCAACACAACATTAAGTACTATCAAAATCAAAAATAGTCCCAGAAGTGTTTGTGAAAAAAACATATACATAAACTATGGGCAAAGACACTCCAAAGTCCAGGATATATATGTAGAGCAAAAGGAGCAGATTTCCAGAAATTCTGATATGTTGACACCACGATCTCGATTACATTTGTGCTTCACTCAGGGATTTCCATATAGATTCATAACACCGGAAAAGACAAAAGCAGGAAAACTGGCATAGTGTAATACTGCATAAAGTATATAAAGTAAACCACCCGTGGGGGACAGCTGTAAAGTGGGGAGGGGACAGCACCAACCCACCACCAAAGTACACACTGACCCTTACCAGATGGAAGGATCCCTTCAGGATCAATATGAGCACTGGAAATACCGGAGTTCAGATTCCACCTTGCAATACCATGTATGGCCACAAACGAATCCTCATTAAATCACAAAAAAGAGGAAAGAAAAAAACTTGCATAGTGTAGATTGCATGAACATGAGGTTGGTCACCCGTGGGGGATAATCATACAGCAAGGGGAGAACAGTGCCACACCCACCACCAAAGGTACACACTGACCCTTACCAGATGACAGGACCCCTCAGGATCAATACAGGCAATGAGAATAAAGTCGGTCAAACTCCACCATATATCGCGATAAGTAGCCAAAGTAGAATCCTCAGCAAGTCACACTGCTGAGCTGGTGAACAAAGGATGCAATGTCCAAAACGAAATAGAGAGAAGATAGTCACCGCTCCAATAGGGTATATGGATGAATCCTTATCCTCTCAGGCCGGAATCACACTTGTGCGGTGCGAATTTCAGCTCTGTAATGTCTGCAGATAGATAAGATAATCCTTTACTGGCCCGCTAACGCTGCCAGCTTGGGGGACACTGACTGGGCGGGGCTCGGGGGCACTCGGGGCTAATAGTTAAGTGCTTCATCGCCGAGACTCGGGGCTTTTCATCCACCCATTCGGGGCTCCAGCCTCCCCAGCCCACCCCTAACAACGCCTCTGCACCTGTGCAAGATAAAGGAAAACCTGCAAACATGGCTTGTTGGGGGTATTTGAGGACTGAGGTTGAGAACCACTGTGCTAAAGGACTCTTTGCTCACATTATTGCTCTGCTAAATCTCTTGCAGTAGAGTCAGTTCTACCCAAAGGGAATCCACTACTAAAGTGTACCTGAAAAGCTTGATCCAATATTTGCTGCAAGCATGGACCCTTGCTCACCTTACTAAGGGGAAGTTTAGTGTCCTCAAGTTCACTGCTAAAAGTTGCTAGAGTACACCACATTTACCCCCAGTAATATCCAAGTTCAAGTTATAGCATCTATAAAGCATAACCCTAGACTGCTCATTGAGAATGAATGAATGAATGAATGAATGAATGAAAACTGACACATGTAAATCGAATCTGTGTGCTTCCAAATGCTGGCTGGGGTGACCTTGGACAGCGAATGTCCCCTTTGGAATCTGGCTTTCGGTAAAGGATTTTGATTGGTGGATCCGATTTGGATTCCTTTTCGCATAGGGGGAGCATTCCCATCTCTTGCCGCAACTGTCCTTAGCGTGAAGGTGAGATGATTCCCAGGGTGAGACTGACTGCTTAACTGTTATTACAAAAGTATGCAAAGCACAGTTGAAACACACAGCTCTAACTAAGGCCTTGTAAACACGGTTTGATCTGTGTACTGTGCAGGGCCATGTTTTAATGGCACAAGGATGCACAGGTGTTGTGTGCCTCCCCGTGTGGGCAGTCCCCTAGCAACTGCACAGAGATAACCGTAAAGCTCTGTGACATCTGTGTGGTTGCATGGCCACAGGGTGAGTTTGTGGACACTCTCCCACACGCCCCTGCACATACACAATGGGGGTTATTTACTAAAGGCAAATCCACTTTGCACTACAAGTGCACTGCAAGTGCACTCGAAAGTGCACTGAAAATGCACTTGAAAGTGCAGTTGATTTAGATCTGAGGGGGACATGCAAGGAAAATAAAAAAAACAGCATTGTAGCTTGCACATGGATAATAAAATCAGCAGAGCTTCCCTCTAATTTCAGATCTACCCCTCAGGTATACATCGGCTGCACTTCCAAGTGCACTTTCAAGTGCACTGGCAGTGCACTTGTAGTGCAAAGTAGATTTGCCTTTTGTAAATAACCCCAAATGTCATATTGGGAGCAGTGGCTGTGTCTGCATAGCTTCTATGTCCCAATAGATATAAAAGGGACTGCTCACATGGGGATATTTGAAGCCCATATGAGCGAAGTCTAACACTGAGACATGTCAACCAGAAAAATACCAGGTTGACTGCATTCCGAGTTATCAGTGTACATATCTGCATTCCATAAAAAAAACAGGGAGGCAAACAGATGAAATCTCCAACATGTTTTTATACATACTTGTGCTTAATCATAGACTATACATTATATGATTAAGCGCAGGTATGCATGAAATGCCTTAGTGATTCTATCTGCTTACTCTCCCTGTTTTTTACAGAATAAAGATATTTGCACTGAGAACTTTCAGTACTGTTTGGGATAATTGCCCAGCTAAAAGGTTAACGTTTTCTCACAGTTCAGCTTTTGGCAGCCTGAAACTATATTTTCTTGTAGTATTTTCCTATATACTTCCTCTACTGCTGCGTACATACGATTGGAATTTCCAACAAGAAAAGTATGATGTGAGCTTTTGGTTGGAAATTCTGACCGTGTGTACGCAGCATTAGGCTTTTATTCTGGTATAAAGTAAGGTTACTTTCAATGATCAGAAAGTGACAGCTGCAAATTGTAGAATGACGTTTCAGAGGGATTAGGGGTAATTCTGAAGAAGCTAAAAGTCCTAAGAATCCTGAAATTCAGGCATATCAAAAGATCAGTGTAACACTGTGTGGGAAGATGGCAAAATAAGCCATTACTTAAAATGAATGATGTTAAAATACCTACAGTAGGGAGCATCTCTAAAAAATATTTATATCAAGTCTTCCAGTGAGAGTGTATATACATTCATTCTGTGCGAATGGGGGGGGGGGGGACATTATTAAGCTATATCCTGAAAAGATTGAATGTTTATCATTGATTTAAAACTGAAAATACCGAATTTGGCCACTAGATGACACAGAGGGTTGATTTACTAAAGCTTGAGAGTACAACATCTGGTGCAGTAGTGCATCGAAACCAATCAGCTTCTCATTTTGCTTGTTTAATTTCATTTTTAACAATAAAACCTAGAAGCTGATTGGTGTCTAGGCAGAGCTGCACTAGATGTTACACTTTCCGGTTTTAGTAAATCAACTCCAAAGTATAATAGGATCATCTAGGAGCCAAATCCAGTTATACCCATTTTAAATCAATGAAAAATATTTTACCAGCACTAGCCTAAAAACATTTCTTTTTTTTTTCTTACAGAACGCACATGCACTTTCACTGGTGATTTGTTGTGCAAATTTTTTAGCATTACACTTCCTAAAGTTTACCAAAACCATAATAGTGACCTAATTGTGATGTGGGAAAAGATTTGGCTGCCTCAGTTACTTTAGTTAGAGCCGATTCACACTGGGACGAACCTGGAATCCGACTTCAAGCCGCCCCAAGTTGCCCCAAGTCGCGCGGTCGAGAAAATGAATGGATGTGAATGGAGCCGTCTTATGCCGCGTACACACGATCACTTTTTGTGATGAAAAAAAACGAACGTTTTAAAAAACGTCATTTAAAATGATCGTGTGTGGGCAAAACATCGTTTTATGTCTTCAAAAAAACGACCAAAAAAAAATTCCAACATGCTTGAATGTCGTTTTTCAAAATGTCGTTTTTTGTGTCATAAAAAGTGATGGTGTGTGGGCAAAACGTAGTTTAAAACGATGTTTTTAAACCCGCGCATGCTTAGAAGCAAGTTATGAGATGGGAGCTTCAATGGAACAGAGTGCTGTCGAAAGTGTCTTACGTAACCGCGCTTTGCAAGAGCATTGTGGAAAAACGATGGTGTGTATGCAATGTCGTTTTTGAAAATGAAGTTTCAAAAACGTCGTTTTGTTTTGTCAGATAAAATGACGTTTTTTTTCATCACAAAAAGTGATTGTGTGTACGCGGCATTAATGTACACTACAGAAGTCGCTCCGACTTCAGAAAAGGTTCCTATACTACTTCAATCTGACTTCTAGGCAACTTGTATCCATTGATTTCAATGGAAGTCGCCTCAGAAGTCTGATCACTGTCTTAACTGAAGCAACAATACAGGAAGATAACATACATTTCTCAGGCAAACCCCTCCCTCCCCCTCCCTCCCACAGAATGATTGTTGTTTGATTGGCCACTGGAAAGCCTCCTGTCCTGGAGGCCAATGAAGTTGCCTTGTACTGTCCTGGAGGCAACTTGAAGTCACCTTGTAAGTTGCCTGATGATTCATAATCAAGTCGTGTCCAAGTTGCCTCCCAAAGTCATGCTGGAAGTCGTGTTGCCCCTGTGTGAATGGGCTCTTAGACTGCTTTCACACTAAAGAGTTTTTGAAGCGCTTTTGCTTTAAAAAATGCGCTAGAAACGTTTCCCTTTAAATGCTATGTATATGTTCACACCGGGGCATTGCGCTTCCGTTGAAGTGTAAAAAAAATCCTGCTTGCCACATTTTTGGAGCATGCTTGATCAGTTATAAAAAAAAAACACCAAAAATGCACCTCTTCAATGAAATAAATGGAAAACCAGGCAAAAATGTCTCAAAAACGTAAAAAAAAACACATTGGGCCAGATTCAGCAAGACTTGCGCTGGAGTAATTCGATATGCGCCGCGTAACTGTGATTATGCGCCGTCGTTTCTATGTGGCCGTACCCATCAAACTAGATCCGACTGAAAACGGGCCATTTCCGATCGGCCTAACTTTCCGACGCCAGAGTCTCGTCAGCGCATAATTTTGTTTGGCGCATCAGTCGCGCCTATTGATTTCCCCTGCAAATATGCAAATGAGGGAGATTTCCTAATTCGCGAACGGATTAGCACCATACGCCGGCTACATGCGCCGCGCGTATCTTGTCCGTCCGGCGCAAAGTTATTTCTACAAAAGGCTACTTTATCTTTACTCCAGACGGCCACAGGTCAGCAGGAGAGCAGCTCCAGCAGCAGCGTTACCGACGAAACTAGCAAGCTGAACAACCACACTTGCAAGGACAACACCTCTGTGTGCCAACATGCCAGGGGCAATCGTGGTCCTAGCACTAGTACTGGGTCCCCCGGAACGAAGGAGGCGGGCACGTGAGAGGATATACCGCACGCGCATGAGCCTCTTTGGCATGGGGGATGAGGAGGTGTATCGCCTCTTCAGATTCAGCCCTGATGCAATACTTGAACTAACCACAACCCTGCAGGAGGACATCACCAGCAAGACACACCGCTCACAAGCAGTGCAGCCACTGGTGAAGGTCCTGGCAACACTTCATTTCCTTGCAAGTGGATCATTCCAGCGTACAAGTGGAGTGGTGGCTGGGATGTCACAGTCCTCCATAAGCAGATGTGTGCACCAGGTTGTCCCCGCAATCCTCAGACGCATGTCCAACTAGATATGTGCAGTTTGCGATCAGATTTTTCCTACGTACACTGAAAACGGAGCTGCGACGCTGAAGAACGCAATGACAAAATAACGATTTCTACAGCATTGCCAGATTCCCACGCACCATCAGGGCCATTGATTGCACACATGTGGCAGAGAGTTAGGCTCCATTGCCCCCCTAGTGCCATGTATGGCAGAGCACATATACCGCAATCGTGAAGCATTGGCCATTCCATCTGAACGTACAGGTGATAGCCGATGCCCAACGCCTCATATGGCGTTCTCACGTCCGTGCCAACTGACACCCCGCACAAAAGGTCCAGCCAGGCTGACAGCTTCATATACAATCAGAGCCCCATCCCAACGGAATTCGAACAGAACATGTATGGAGACAGCTTTGGTTTCTGGTTGGTGAGTGACATGGGAACAATGGCAGGCATGACTCGCATCCCCTCCCGTGATGCACACCTCACAAGTGGCACATGCATGACTAACATCCTCCTGTCTTTTCCCTTCCAGGTGATTGATTGCTCTGCATGCCATGCACTGGGACCCCATCTCATGACTCCTTTCCAATCAGGAACCTAACCCAGGTGAACCAGAGGAGAGAGAAAAGAGAGAGAAAATACAATGAAGCACACATCAAAACCCGTGCAGTGGTGGAGCAAACATTCTGGCTCCTGAAGTCCCGTTTCCGCTGCCTGGATAAGTCCGGGGGAACCCTATTGTATTCCCCTACCTTTGTGTGTCAGATCATCGGTGCATGTTGCATTCTGCACAACTTTGTTATGAGAAAAGGCCTGCAGATTGACATACGTGATGACCTGACCCCCGACCCACACAGTCCCCACCTGCCAGAGGAGACCCAACCTGCTGATGGAAGAGCAGTCAGGAGGGTCCTCGCCGTAGGCATCTTTGGACACTAAACCAAAACATTTATCACACAGACAATGCACGCGTGTACATCACTGATGTCCCTAGATCACACACACCACATGCACATCGCATTGGATTAGCCCAAGTTCAGCATGTAGGACTTGGGAGCAGCAACGCCAGCGTCAAGGCCCCAATGATGTCGCTGTCCATTCATACACCTTTCACACATCATTCACACAGCCGTGGGGTTAACTTCACCACCACGGCCGAGGGTGACACACCTTACTGGCAGGAGTGCCACCCCCTCCACACTGTCCCCTGCACTCCTGACTGTGTGCAGTAAAAAAATAAAATACATATCTCATAACATGAGAAAAAAAATAAACAAAAACTCATAACCTGAGTATAAAATAAATATTCAAAAATAAACAAAAACTCATAACCTGAGTATAAAAAAAAAAAATATATATATAAAAAAAAAACCCTCATCTGGGGCTCCTCCTTGGGGGCACTCTCGGGCTCCTCAGCTGCCTGGAGGGAGTGGGTGGTGGTGGGGGGGCATCTGGAGGAGGCTGATCCCCGGGTGGGCCACTCCTGGGAGCTGTTGGCTGCATGCCCTCCAAGGCCACTGCAATACGGCTGAGATACAGGTTGGTCTGGGCCTGCATCCTCAGCTGGCGGGTGATATGATGCCACTGGTCACGTTGCCGCTGCCTCCCCTCTTCCCGGATGGCAGCTGTGTTGTCTTGTACGGCTGCTGTCAGGTGCCGTACATCAGCCTGCACCTCCCCCAGGCTGGTGACAACGTTCTGCACACGACTGGGCAGCTCTGACATGGAGCCCAGGCTGTCAGCGACCCGGTCTAAGTGGCCAGCAATCTCCCCCATCTGCTGGGTCTGCCTTGCGTGGTCCAACACCACCTGGTCCTGTACCATATCCGACACCCCCCTGGTCTTACAGGTCGCCTTCCTGGGAGCAGGAGAAGGTTGTCCCCGTGGGGATGGAGTCGCCCTTGAGGGGCTACCTAGGATGGGGGAGGGGATGACAGAGGGCCCTGCAGAGGAGGAGGACTCCTCCAACAATAACACAAAGTCCTGCTCAGGGACAGGCTCCTCCATAACCATCTCTGCAGAGGTGGTGTGGGCACTCTCCTCCTCCACCTCGGTGTCTCCAGCACCCAGGGCCTCGTCATCAGCATCCCGTTGGGAGGTTGGGGTGGATTGGCCGGCAAGAGATGATGGCCCAGCTCCGTCATCTGTGGATGACACAAAGCAGACACATGTTGGTGGTCCCACACACTTGGCACATGTACCCCCCTCCCCCCCCACATGCAACACACCAAATAGGGTATAAAAAGCACTTACCTGTCCTGGAGCTTTCCTCCATGGAGTCATAGCCAGGGACCCCCTCCAACTGCTCCCTGTCCAGGCAGCGGGCGACCACCTCCTCCTCCGTGGTCAGGCTGACCGGACATGGTGGACCACCACCTGTGCCCCTCTCATGCCTCCTGATGGTGGCCACCTTGCCACGGACCTTGCGCCGCAGGTCTTTAATTTTTTTTTGTATGTCGCTAGCAGTACGGGTGGAGTACCCTTACACATTGACCCTGGCAGCAATGGTCTCCAGGATGCCCTGCTTCCTCTCCCGGCTGGTCTTCCTACTTTTTTTCCCGTGGAGGAACTGATTAAACGTCTCCATAGCCGAGATGATCACAGAGACCTCCTGGGCATTAAAATTGAGGTTCCTCCTCTCTTTGGGGGTAGCGGGAGCAGCCATGACAGTGCAAAAGTATCTTCCCTGGGGTGGGGGGGAAACGGATATACTTTTGCGCCGGAATGGCATTTCCGCTAGCGCTTTTATACGTGCAACGGAACACATTGCGCTGACGTTTCCCGTGAAGTGGTGCCGACGGAAGTTGTGAGCATGCGCACAAGGGGGCGAGTGAAGCCTCACTTACTGCGCATGCTCCGTGGATGATGCGCTGAACGTAAGCCTCTGCGCTGGGCTCCGCCCATCATTTACATATGATCACACCCACTTCCACTTGCGTCGGGTTACGCCAGCGCATTATCGTTACTCTGGCGCAAGTTTACGCGCAACTGCTATGTGAATAACAGTACTTGCGCCGAAAGTGTCGGCGGAGTAACGTAAATGAGAAACGTTACTCCAAAGTAAAGAAGCGCCCATCTACCTGAATCTGGCCCATTGCGAACACAGCAAAAGTGCATATGCACTTTTGCTGTGTTTTAATGGCGGATCAGTGTGAAACAACAGTTGACAATGTGACAATGCGACATCCACACCTGAACACGGCTTATACACTTTCACAAATTTACAGTATGCATTTGTATTGCTTTATGTCTAACTTATTTGGAATGTTCATTATTTTTTTCGATTTAATAGCTGCCCTTTAGTTTAATAACCTGAATAATATCCCTTATGTGTATGATTTTCTTTTACCAAGAATAAGTGACAGTTTTTTAATGATTTACTAGTGGAAACTGATTTAAAGCAATTATTTTTGACTCCGATGACTGATGTGAAAAGATCATAGATGTACTCTGTAAAGCGCTGTGCGATATGTTGGTGCTCTATGAATACTAAAAATACATAAATAATTAATAAATGATGTCCTTTTTAGACAAGAATTTTTTTGTGTAAACTTTGAGCTTCCATCATACAGGGATTAACTGCTCGTGCTAACAGTGTATTTTACATTTACAGTTTTCTACAAAAATATGTTAACATAAAAAAAAAAACAGTTCCTTTCAATGTTGCTTGAATGCTGCCTATCCTGGTCATGGCTTATTGGCTGCCTACACTTCAGTTAGACCCCTTTCACACTGAGGTGCTTTGCATGCGCTATAACGCTAAAATAAGCGCCTGCAAAGCATCCTGAAAAAGCGGCTCCATTCACTCCAGTGGATGGTAAAAATAGTGCCTCTAACAGCATCTTTGAGGCGCTGTAGGATAGAATACACCGCTCCTACAGAACCCCTGCCCATTGAAATCAATGGGCAGTTCTGGCAAAGCGCCACTGCATTGACGCTTTGCGGGCGGTTTTAACCCTTTCTTGGATGCTAGTGAGGGTTAAAAGTGCCCCGCTAGCGGCCGAATGGCGCAGCGAAAACGACGATAAAGCGGCACTAAAAATAGCGGCGCTTTATCGCCGACGCCCCCACCCCATGAGTGTGAAAGGGGCCTTAAGAGTAAAAACCATAAAATGTCATACTGATTTAAAAAAAATTGAACAAATCTTCAAAAAACACTGGCCTACACTTTTGGAAGACCCTCATCTTAAAACAATAATTCCTCATCTTCCTAGAACCACCTACAGAAGAGCCACTAACCTGAAAAACAAAATAGCTCCTAGCAAATTAAAAACATCTCTAGCTTCTTCAATATAATATGTCCCTATAACTAGAACTAGAAATATCTACAATATTGTAAGAACCCTCATATTAATCTATAATGTCACACAAATATACCTCTTTTGCCTTCTTTTTAGACGCCAATCTGACCTTTTTCTTTTAGCTACAACAATAAATATTCTATCACACTAGGTACATACATATATATATAGTACATACATATATATATATTTTTATATATATATATATATATATATATATATATATATTGTGACAGGGTACATTACTCTATGTATGTCAGTGAGAGGTTGGAAAGGTCAGCTTTCCCTGTCTTGGAAAGGGTTAAGCCTGGCCCAACAGGTAAACCTCCTTTCTCTCCCTATTAATTAGCCTACACCTGATAGTGACTGGGGAGAGTGAGAGCTCAGTGTGAGATCCAGGCTGCGCTGGATTGACATACTGGAAACTGTCTGTATATCTGAGGAATAAGGTCTGTCAGAACCAATTATTTATATCGAACTGTGGTTTTGTTTGTTTATACTGGAGGCCGGAAAAGCCGCTCCAGTAAGACGTGAGGGACACTACTGTTTAGTTAGCCTATTATTCATGGGTGTACTCTGCGGTATTCTACTGCCAACATAGAGGCGTTAGTACAGGGCAGTTTGGTAAGGATCGTAGCAGTGGTAGTTCTTCATCTACCATATTCTTTGATAATAGGAAGGAATTTTCCTAATTTCCACACTCTTTTACAGCCCCCTGTGATGGGAGAACAAGGGGAATCGGAAGCGAAGTGGAGAAATACAGGGGTCCATGAAGTATTTCCCTTTACTCATCCTGACTTGTATAGCTCTAATCCAAAAAGAGGTAAAACAAGACGGGAACGCAAGGGAGAGCAAGCTAAGATTTAATAGGGCTGTCAACGCGACAGGCAGAAGATGCGGCAGAGGTTGGTGAACCAGAACCCGGCCCACAGGCAACCAGTGAAGGTGATGGAGGGGGATACAGATATCCTGGATATTTCGGGTAGTGGCTTTGGCTGAGACCAGGCAGATGATCCCCTGTTGCAAGAAGCCAGGAGTAACGTTGTAGAGGTTAATGGGGTATCAGTGGAAGGGGCGACAGAAAAGGCCTATCCCTACTTTATCCTAAAAACTATCTTCTTTACAGAGTAACCTCCAAGGAGGGACAAGCAACTCGAACAACTGGTTGTGCCTTCATCATACACCCGAAAAGTCCTGGATTACTCTCACTCTCATCTTCTGGGGGGACACTTAGGAGTGGAGAAAACCTAAGAACAGGTGCTCAGGAGGTTCTTTTGGCCTGGGGAATATGAGGGGATTAAAAAGGTATTGTGCTTCTTGCCCAGAATTCCAACTGGCATCTCCAAGACCGAAGTTGAGAGCCCCACTCATACCTCTCCCCATAGTCGACGTTTCTTTTGGCAGGATTGGTATGGACCTAGTGGGTTTAGAGAAAACAGCTCGAGAACACCAGTACATCCTTGTCATGCTCGACTATGCCACCAGACACCCGGAAGCCACCCGGAAGCCATTCCACTATGCAAGGCTAATGCTAAAAGTATTGCAAAAGAGTTGGTTCAGATGTTTACACGGGTGGGGATTCCCAGGACATTGCTCACGGACCAGGGGACACCGTCTGTCTCCCGTATTATGAAAGAGCTATGTCAGCTATTTAACCACTTAAGACCCGGACCAATACGCTGGTAAATGACCCAAGGTGTTTTTGCAATTCGGCACTGCGTCGCTTTAACAGACAATTGCGCGGTCGTGCGACGTGGCTCCCAAACAAAATTTGCGTCCTTTTCTTCCCACAAATAGAGCTTTCTTTTGGTGGTATTTGATCACCTCTGCGATTTTTATTTTTTGCGCTATATACAAAAATAGAGCGACATTTTTGAAAAAAAAACACTTTTTTACTTTTTGTTAAAAAAAAAAATCAAATAAACAAAATTTTAGTCAAACATTTAGGCCAAAATGTATTTAGCCACATGTCTTTAGTAAAAAAAAAAAAAAAATCTCGCAATAAAAAAAATAGCTACCTAGCGGGAACAGCGACACTAACGCTGGCAATAGGGAGTGAAAGGGTTAACTAGGGCGGTGATCAGGGGGTTAAAACTTTATTAGGGGGGGTGGGGGGGCTATCCTGAAACTAACACTAACTGACTTTTACACTGCCTGTCACACGGACACTAAATGCAGTGATTAGATCACTGCATTCAGTGACACTGTGACAGGGGGGTGGGGGGGCAGAGCGCAAGGGGTTAAGTATGCCTATGTGTGTGTATGTCAGTGTAGTGTTAGTGCACACTTACTGTGAGGTGTTCCTCTCATCGCAGCGGTTGGAAATACCGCTGCGATGAGAGATTACATCACTTCCCCCTTCCTGTGTAAACACAGGAGGAGGAAGTGACAGGGCGGGAGAGCGCAGGGATTGGCTGGGAGCGATCTCGGGGGGGCGGGCAAACACGGACATCCCCCGCTCGTCCCGGATCGCTCCCGGAAACACGGGGACCGCCGCACACCGCGGAGGGGGTCCCGATCGGACCCCCGACCCGCTTCTGGGCGAGGACGTAAATCTACGCCCTTGTGCCCAGCTGTGCCATTCTGTGGCCGTAAATGTGCGTGCGGAGGTCCTTAAGTGGTTAAGGTACAGACTCTAAGAATGTCAGTGTATCAGCCCCAGACAGACAGGTTGGTAGAAAGGTTTAACCGGACCCTAAAAGGGATGTTGAGAAAAGTTGGGATGGGAAGCATTGGGACTTGTTACTTCCTTACCTGTTTGCAGTTCGAAAGATTCCCCAAAGTTCTACGGGCTTCTCCCCATTCAAGCTTTTATATGGTAGGCATCCCAGGGGTATACTAGATGTCCTAAAGGAAACCTGGGAAGAACAGGGAGTAACTGGGACCAATGTGCTCCAGTATGTTGAAGATATGCGGGTGCGTATGGCTCAGGTTGCTCCTCTTGTGCGCCAGCATATGGAGCAGGCACAGAATAGGCAGAAGTCCTACTATGACCAGAGGGCCCTGGTGAGACAGTTTGAAAGGGGGGACAGAGTAATATTTCTAGTACCCACCGCAGAAAGCAGACTTCTAGCACAGTGGCAGGGACCCTATGAGGTCTTAGAAAAAGTAAACAGTAAATTATAAAGTTAGTCAGCCAGGACGCCAGAAGAAGGAGGCAGTGTTCCACATAAACCTCCTTAAGCCATGGAGGGCTAGAGAGGACTGCATGGCCGCAGTGGGTGACACCCCGCCTGATCCACAGGCACCTAGTCCTTCAGTGGCAATCTCTCCAGAGCTGACACCTGAGCAAATAGAGGAGGCTAGAGGCTTGCTTGAGAGGAATAATGATGTCTTCTCCCCCAACCCTGGACAAACCCAAAAGATTACCCATGATATTTTTACAGAACCAGGGGTTGTCGTAAGAGTGAAGTCTTACCGCATTCCGGAGGCCAAGAGGGAAGCTGTAAGGGCTAAAGTCAAGAAAGTGCTTGAGCTTGGAGTGATAGAGGAGTCTCACAGCCAGTGGTCTAGCCCCATTGTTCTAGTGCCTAAACCTGATGGTCCTTTCAGGTTCTGTAATTACTTCAGGAAGTTAAACGAGGTGCCTAAGTTTGACGCCTACCCCATGCCTAGGGTGGATGAACTATTAGAGCGATTAGCCAAAGATAGGTTCTTTACCACTTTGGACCTGACAAAGGGTTATTGGCAGATCCCATTGACAAAGCACGCCCAAGAGAAGACTTTGCCACTCCTGATGGCCTGTTCAGTACAGGATCATGCCTTTTGGCCTCCATGGAGCTCCAGCCACTTTCCAAAGGCTAATGGATAAGTTGCTCAGGCCCCACACCGAATATGCAGCCGCATACTTGGATGATGTAATCATTCATAGCCCGGATTGGGAAAGCCATCTGTACAAAGTGCAGGCAGTGTTGGACACTTTTAGAAGAGCGGGACTGACAGCTAACCCCTAAAAATGTGCCTTGGGTCTAGCTGAGGCTAGATACTTGGGTTACCTGGTTGGCAGAGGACTTGTTAAACCGCAAATTAACAAGATAGGAGATACAGAGCAGGCCCAGACTGTTAAGGAAAAAACAAGTCAGAGCCTTTTTGGTGTCAGAAACACAAGTACTTACCGAGGCCGAGATGCTGAGGACGGCTTACCTTTACGACCAAGCGCACCTGCCCCCTGGAATTTGAGACAGGAGGCAGAGGCACAAGGAGGTACCAGTACCAGGGGGTAGGTAGATGGGATGCAGGTACTGGAGGTCAGAGGCTGAGATGTGCTGCAGGTGCTGGAGGGTCACCAAGGCAGATGAAAGTGGTAAAGTCCCAGGGCACAGTTCAAAAGCCAGCAGACGAATGGATGCAGATCCGGGGTACAGGTAAAAAGTCCGGGTTCCGGGTAGCGCTAAGACAAGTCCAGGTATGTAAGCCGAAGTTCAAGGGCAGGAGACAGAAGCAAATCCAGGTCACGGTCCGAGGTCAAAGGGTTCAAGAAGGCAGCAGAGTCCACAAACAGGCCGAGGTCAGGTTTCCAGGCGAGAGCTGAGTCGGGAAGTAAATCCAGGTCAAAGGGCACAAGTCAAAGTGTCAAAACTTTACTCAGAGCTGACGATAAACCAGCAACCTGTGCAAAGACAGGGGCTGGTTTAAATAGGCCTGTCAGGTCTGTGATTGGTCCCGGGAGGAGGCGCGCACGTCCGCGCGCTCGTGCACGCGCTGCTGCACCACGCACGCGCGCCCCAGGTGCGCGGGCACGCGCCGTGACGCGATTCTAACGTGCCTGTGCACGGATTGAGCGCTGTGAGCGCTGGGGCCCTGACAGTGCCCCCCCCAAAGGGGCGGACTCCGGACGCCCAAGCTGGACATCAATTTTGGGTGTTCCTGATGAAAAGTTCGGATTAGATGTGGAGCATGCAGATTTCTTGCGGGTTCCCATGAGTTATCTTCCGGGGGATAGCCCCTCCATTTAATCAAATACTGAAGCTGTCTACCTCTTTTTCTACAGCTGATGATTGACTCAACTTCAAATTCTTCCTCTCCCTCGACCTCTACTGGTGGAGGCGGAGGTCTTTCTCTTCCTTGGAAAGGATCAGGGGTAACAGGTTTCAGGAGAGAGGCATGGAATACTGGATGGATCCTGTAGGAATCCGGCAACGAGAGTTCAAAGGCCACCGCGTTGATCTTGCGCTTGATCCTGAAAGGGCCAATGAATCTTGGACCCCACTTTCGAGAGGGGACCGGTAATTTTAAATTAGTAGCAGATGGCCAAACCTCTTCTCCGACTTCAAAAGTAGGACAATCTTTCCTTCCTTTGTCGTAAAATCTTTTGTAGTCCTCCTGGGCCCGTTGCATCACTCTTTGTAATTGTAGAAAGTTTAATTGTATAGCCGTTAAATGCTCTTGGGCCGCCGGAACAGGTGTTTTTGGGAGGGCATCAGGAAGAAAGGGCGGGTGAAAGCCATAGTTGGCCCAAAAGGGTGTTTGATTCGTGGTGGCATGGACGGAATTATTATAGGCGACTTCAGCGGAAGGTAAGAGGGAAGACCAGTCATCTTGAGAGGCGGAACAGAAACATCGGAGGTACTGCTCCAGCGTTTGGTTAGTCCTTTCCGTTTGGCCGTTACTCTGGGGGTGGTAGGCAGAGGAAAGGCAGGTCTTGACTTCCAAAGATTTACAAAGTTCCCTCCAAAATTTTGAGGTGAATTGAGAACTCCTATCTGAAACGATGCTCCTGGGCACCCCATGGAGCCTGACGATTTCCCTGAAGAAGACTTTGGCTGTCTCTAGGGCAGAGGGAGTACCGATCATGGGCACAAAATGTGCCATTTTGGAGAGACGATCTACTACGACTAGGATTGTGGTGAAACCTTCAGAAGGTGGTAAGTCGACAATAAAATCCATAGAGATTTCAGACCAAGGCCATTCTGGAACTGGTAGAGGCTTGAGTAACCCCCAGGTCTTGGTTTTAGGACCCTTATTACGTTGGCAAGTGGTACAGGATGCAACGTAGGCTTTACAATCTTGTCTGCAGCTTGGCCACCAAAAGTATCGTAGAACCATCTCCGTGGTCTTTCGTGCTCCAAAATGACCTGCTAGTTTACGGTCGTAAAAGGTGCTCAAGACCAGTTGTCTAGATTCTGATGGAACGAAAATTTTCCCTCGGGACAAAAAGATATCGTGATGTTTTACCAATGAAGACACCTCTGGATCAGAACATTGTCTGGATGAAGCCTTAATAGAATTTAACAGGTCGATTTGAGAGACTAGTAGAAAATTCCGAGATGACAAAATGGTGCTCGGTTCAGTTGTGGATGGAGTTTCAGGGAACATTCTAGAAAGAGCGTCTGCTTTTCCATTCTTTGAACCAGGCCTGTAAGTGAGATGAAAATTAAACCGAGAAAAAAAAAAAGAGCCCAACGGGCTTGCCTGGGCTTTAAACGTTTTGCTGTCCGCAGATATTCAAGGTATTTATGGTCGGTAAAGATCATTATAGGATGAGCCGATCCTTCTAGCAGATACCTCCACTCCTCCTAGGGCAAATTTGATAGCAAGCAGTTCCCTGTCACCTACATCATAATTCTTTTCGGGTGGAGTTAGTCTCCGAGAGGCATAGGCCACAGGGTGTAGTAGGGACTTTGGCCCTTGTCTCTGAGATAGCACGGCTCCTGTAGCAGTCTCAGAGGCGTCTACTTCCAAGGTAAAAGGCAACATTGGATCGGGGTGTCGCAGAACAGGAGCGGAAGAAAAAACTAATTTTAGTTTCCTGAATGCTTCTTGGGCCTCCGGTGACCAGCAAAAAGGATGACCTTGGCGGCTAAGCTGAGTGATGGGGCTCACGATGGAGGAGAACCCCACAATGAACCGTCGATAGAAATTGGCGAAGCCGATGAACCGCTGCACCCCTTTCTTGTCCACCGGGGCTGGCCATTCCTGAATAGCTTTAACCTTTTGAGGGTCCATGGCGACGCCACTGGTGGATATAATGAATCCCAAGAATTGCACGGAAGATTTCTCGAATTCACATTTCTCAGCTTTTAAGTAGAGTCTATGTTCTCTGAGTATGGTAAGCACTCTTTTTACATGGCACCTATGTAGGTCTAAGGAAGGTGAGAAAATGAGGATGTCGTCCAGATACACGACCAGGAAATTGTCCAGGTGTTCACGGAAAATGTCGTTAACTAAATGCTGAAAAAGTGGCTGGGGCATTGCAAAGTCCAAAAGGCATAACAAGATACTCAAAGTGCCCGAATCTTGACCTGAAGGCGGTTTTCCACTCGTCTCCTGCCCTAATTCTGACGAGATTGTAAGCACCCCGTAAGTCCAACTTAGAGAATACTTGAGCTGATCGAAACCGCTGGAATAATTCTGATATGAGGGGAAGCGGGTATCTGTTTTTAATTGTAACTTTATTGAGCTCCCGATAGTCAATACAAGGTCTAAGAGTTCCATCTTTTTTCTCAAAAAAAAGATTCCCGCTCCAGCCGGGGAAGACGAGGGACAAATAAACTTCTTTTGCAGATTTTCGTCAATATAGGCCTTGAGGGCCTTTAATTCTGTCTCGGACAGCGGAAAAATGCGGCCAAAGGGAATCTCGGAGCCGGGTAAGAGGTCAATGGGGCAATCATACGGTCGGTGGGGCGGAAGGCAGTCGGCTTGCTGTTTGTCGAACACATCCGTGAATTCCAGGTAGACGGAGGGAACGTTCCGGAGAGTTTCAGGCGAGGTTGTCACGGCAGAGCAGGAAACAACTGGAGGTGGAAGGCAATTTTGTGAACAATATGAGGATGTAAAGTTGACCTCTTTCTTTAGCCAGTTTATGACCGGTTGGTGTGCTTGTAGCCAGGGAAGACCCAGGATGATGGGAAACAGTGGGGCAGTGGGGAAGGAATGAGGTCCAGACGTAGAAATTCCTGGTGGCCGGAGTCGGTGGTGGCAGAGATAGGTGCGGTTTCTTGCGTGATAAGTCCAGATCGGGGTAGAGAACCGTCAGCTAAATGAATTTGAAAAGGATGGTTTTTGTTGCGAAGGGGTACATGAAGCTTTTGAGCCAATGTAGCATCCAAGAAGCAGCTGCATGCCCCGGAATCAACTATGGCCGGTAGACGAGTTGCCCCTTCCGGTAACTGCAAGGAAATGAAAAGAACAACGTGAGCCTGAGAAAGGTTTGCAATATTGTAGCTGAGAGTAGGTTGTAGTTTGGACTTACGAGGCCTTGTTGGACAGGAGTGAAGGAAATGACCGGCTTCTCCGCAGTACAGACATAAGTTGTTTTGACGTCTTTGCAGTCTTTCCTCGGAGGTAAGCGGGGCTCGGACCAATCCAACTTGCATAGGTTCAGGATCCGGGAGGTTTATGTTTTGAGGAGCTGCAGGTGGCTGTGGAGCCGGAGTGGGCCTTGGATGGGCCCAGGTAGAGCGTGGAACTTGATATTGTTCAGAACGACGTTCTCTCAGGCGTCGATCCAGCTGCGTGGCAGTTGAAGGCCTATCGAGGACCGGGACTTCTGTCCGAGCCAGCTCGTCCTTAAGAGACTCAGACAAGCCTTGGCGAAACTGGTATTTTAGCGCAGCCTCATTCCAGCCTGTGTCGGCTGACCATTTTCGGAACTCGGCTGTATAGTCCTCGATAGGCCTTCTACCTTGGGTAAGGTTATGGAGAATAGTTTCGGCAGTGGCCGTACGCTGTGGGTCATCATATAACTACGCCATGTGTTCAAAAAAGGTGTCTATTGTGTTTAGAATTGGGCTCTGTTGCTCCATTAGAGTGTGAGCCCAGGCTTGTGGTTCTTCCGAGAGAAGAGAAATGACGAAACCCACTTTCACAGTCTCTGAACAAAAAGGTTCTGGGCTGAAGAGATAAATATAAGGAGCAAGCATTTTTAAACGCCCGGTATTTCCGGCGCTCACCTGAAAAACGTTCCGGGATAGGCAGATCCGGGGTACAGGTAAAAAGTCCGGGTTCCGGGTAGCGCTAAGACAAGTCCAGGTATGTAAGCGAAGTTCAAGGGCAGGAGACAGAAGCAAATCCAGGTCACGGTCCGAGGTCAAAAGGGTTCAAGAAGGCAGCAGAGTCCACAAACAGGCCGAGGTCAGGTTTCCAGGCGAGAGCTGAATCGGGAAGTAAATCCAGGTCAAAGGGCACAAGTCAAAGTGTCAAAACTTTACTCAGAGCTGACGATAAACCAGCAACCTGTGCAAAGACAGGGGCTGGTTTAAATAGGCCTGTCAGGTCTGTGATTGGTCCCGGGAGGAGGCTCGCACGTCTGCGCGCTCGTGCACGCGCTGCGCCACGCACGCGCGCCCCAGGTGCGCGGGCACGCGCCGTGATGCGATTCTAACGTGCCTGTGCACGGATTGAGCGCTGTGAGCGCTGGGGCCCTGACATTGGGGATTGTAGGCTACTATCGCAGGTTTATTCCTCACTTTGCTACAAGGGCTGCTCCGCTCACTGACCTTATTAAAGCCAGAAGTCCAGACACAGTAATGTGGAACAGCGAGGCTGAGGAAGCCTTTGCTGGTCTTCGGGCAGCGCTTTGTGCCCAACCTGTGCTTGTGGCTCCGGACTTTAGGAAGGAATTCTTTCTCCAGACCGATGCATCAGAGGTGGGTTTGGGTGCAGTTTTGTCCCAATATGTGGATGGTGAGGAACACCCTGTTCTATATTTGAGTCGGAAGTTGTTACCTCGACAACAGCGCTATGCCACAGTCGAAAAAGAGAGTGTTTGCCGATTAGGGGGCAGTAGAAACACTCCGCTACTACTTGTTGGGCAGACGGTTTACCCTGGTCACAGACCATGCTCCGTTAAAATGGATGCACACCAACAGGGACAAGAACGCTCAGGTCACGAGGTGTTTTTTGTCCCTACAGCCCTTTAGTTTTGTGGTATGACATAGGGCAGGTCTCCTCCACAGTAATGCAGACCCTCTGTCCCGAGTACATGGGTTTGCAGAGGTGGCCGCTTCCCACACAGGTGTTAAGCTGGGGGGAGGATATGCAACAGGGTACATGACTCTATGTATGTCAGTGAGAGGTTGGAAAGGTCAGCTTTCCCTGTCTTGGAAAGGGTTAAACCTGGCCCAACAGGTAAACCTCCTTTCTTTCCCTATTAATTAGCCTACACCTGATAGTGACTGGGGAGAGTGAGAGCTCAGTGTGAGATCCAGGCTGCGCTGGATGGACAGACTGTATATCTGAGGAATAAAGTCTATCAGAACCAATTATTTATATCGAACTGTCGTTTTGTTTGTTTATACTGGAGGCCTGAATAGCCGCTCCAGTAAGACGTAGTGAGGGACACTTCTGTTTAGTTAGCCTCCTAAGTTGGAGTAGGCCTTTTTTATTTGTATTATTTTTGTTGGATGCAATAAAGCCGTATTTATTGCTATTTTTGTTTAAAAACCAGTGACTTTGCTACGCTGCATTTATCGCTATTTCTGCCAAAAACCAAGCGACTTTGCCACAATATATATATATGTATTTTTATATATTATCATTTTCTTACTACTAGTGTAATTTAATTGGCCTACCCCTCCACCCTCTTTGCTTCAATGTTGGCCCATTTTCTTCTGTAGCTGAAAGGTAATTCCCAATATCATCTTATCCAAATAATTCCCTTATAGTACTGTAATTTTTAAATTTCACACACTAATATGCGCTTATTATTCCATTTATAAAAATCTATTTCTCTCTTGTATTTGTAGTCCATATTTCCAAAAAAAGAGCAATTTGCAACTTTCTATAATCCAACCTTCTTTCAGTATTTTAATTGACTTTTATACTTAACTTTAGTGTATTTTCTTGACAGAGTACATATTTTATCAATTATTCACAATTTTTTAATATGTGCCACTACTAATGTGAATCTCTCATTCTGTTGAGTGTAATTACATTTTGTGACCATTGGGTGGCAACACCACGCAGGCATATAAAAACAGGCTGTTCACAGCCTTCACATCTAGCTTGAAAAAGGTGCGCGCTGTGACCCTTAGTAAGTCACGGCGCATACACCGAAACGCGTTGCATACTGGTCTGCGGAAGTGATGTCATCCCCCACACGCCGTTTGCATCCCAGCAGGATCCATCGTTTGCGCTCAAGACCTCTGTCTGCTTGCCGCAGAAGCCTACCCGGAAACTGCCTGTCAGTGAAACAGGCACACGCTCCTTCACAAAGCAGCATAAGCACTGCGAATGGATCCCACAGCAACAAGGGACTACACATTGCGGTTGTGAACTGACTGTCACCAGGACCACATCTACATGGCTGTATACAACTACCTCCATGTGAGTGCTTTGATGTTTTTTTATATTAAAGTTTACAGTTTTTCTAAGTGGTGCCTGCTGTTCTTTGTCACTGCTGTGCCTCTCACACTATGTGCAAATGGAACAGCGGCCACCTGCTCATGCTAAGACTTAGTTGCTGAGCTGCAGAGATAAGAGAGTAGGAACACCAATGGATGGCTGCCCTAGGCAGCCTGGTACAGGAATATTATATATGTAGCACTATTTTTCTCTCTCTCTTTGCGGCTACTGAGGTATGATGGCGTCACCTGTATAGTATTTAGGAGAAGAGTCTTCATAATCTGTGTGATCAGGTCAGTCTCTATGTATGTCTCAGTGAGATGAAGCTGCAGCACTTACACAGTCTGATTTCTCTTATCAGGAATTCTCTGTCCTCCTTATGCCACATGTCTCTCTCCACCCACTTACCCACAAAACCCCTTGTCATCCACTGCTCTTTTTGATGACCTCATCCTTGGTGAGAGAGAGCATAGCAGTCATATTGGAAAAAAGTCAAACACTGCATAGGAAGAGTATATACTTGGTAAATAGGCAAAGAAATTATCACATCACTTCATATGCAATTCAAGTGCACTCTGTCAGCTCGATAAAGAGAATGGGCAATTAAACAGCTCTCTATAGCAGGGAGTTCATGTATGAAAGTTCAAATGCAGCACAGGGTGTGTTGGTGGTCACAGATAGGCTGATTGTGGATGGCTGACAGATCATAGCAAGCTAGAAGGGGCTCTGTAGACAGTAAAACACAAAAGGGAGCAGTGCCATCTAAGTGCAGCAATGTTAAAACATTTTTAATATAGGACAGACAATTCAGACTTTACAAGATCGTAGAGATCACAGCACATGTAGGATCGCAGGTGGAGAGGCAGCTGATGTTCCCGGCTGTGCTGGTGGCTCCAAGTGCTTCCTGGTTCTCAGAATCTGCTATGGGGCAGCTGGAAACCTCACTTCCAAATGGAGAGGGAGTGGGGAGGAACGCGCGTTCAGAGCATGCGTGCTCCATCAGGCAAGTCCGTTCTGGTAAAAGGTAATCCGTGCCAGGCTGGCCAAACAAGAGAAATAACAGACTTCTGGCAAGTAGGGATAGTCTGTGCGCAGTCTTGGACACACAAGAAAGAGTTCGCTCTACTCACAGTGCGGGCGATCACAGGAATAATCCACTCTCAGGATGGCACACAGCCAAGGTAAAATCCAATCTCAGGATGGCACATAGCCAGAGTTAATCCACTCCCAGGATTGAGGCTGCAGTACTTGCAGACTTGGTCACTTGGATGGAGAAGGACAAAGGGGTTGGTCTGTAGTCGCTGGCCGTAGCCTAGGACCACACAGACAGGTCATGTAGAAAGCAGGAGGCGGGATGGCCAACAACAAACTGCCTTTCTTCCAGCACATGTTTCAACAGATAAATGCCTCCCACCCTTGGATTCAGGGCGGGTTAAACTGTCCAATGACAATAGACACACAGGTCAGGTGTATTCAAGCTTCTGAGCAGGAGGGCTGATGGAGGAGTCCCCCCTCCCTCCACATGGACATCCATCCCATAATATACATTTCTTCCAAGGCAGACAGACACAAACAATGGAATACAACCACACCCCAAACGGTCACAACAGGTAACATCTCTCTGGAGGTGTAAGGGACAAGGAGGGGCAGAGACCGTGACAGATGCCTATCAGGAAGAGGAGAGAACACGTATGGAGGACACAGGAGCCGCTCTCTGAACCGTTGCAAGGTCCCACTGCTCACCGCCATCACCCGCATTCCTGAGCAGCCAACGAAGACAGGGTAAGTGCCAGGTGGGGGGGGGGTCACAGTGGCAGAAGTTAATGGGGCACAGCGGCAGCATTTGATGGGGCACAGTGGCACTATTTGATAGGGCACAGTGGCAGCATTTGATGAGGCTCAGTGGCATTATTTGATAGGCACAGTAGCAGCATTTGATGGGCACAGTGGCTGCAATTGATAGGTACAGTGGCTGTGTTTGATGGCACAGTAGCTGTGTTTGATGGCACAGTAGCTGCGTTTGATGGGCACAGTGGCTGCATTTGATGGGCACAGTGGTTGCAATTGATGAGCACAGTGGCTGCAATTGTTGGGCACAGTGGCTGCATTTGATGGGCACAGTGGTTGCGTTTGATGGACACAGTGAGGCTGCAATTGATGTATTTTTCTGAATTATTCCGTTTTTTTGCGCCCCCCCAAAAAATGTTGAGCACCAGCCACCACTGTACCTTGACAGGAAAAGAGAGCACAGAAAGACATAATGAGTGAACTATTGGGCATTTACTGTCCATTAACTCCTCCCTCCCCGATTACTGGTTATCTGATCACTGATGAGGAATAATCAAGCAGCAGGAGAGCTTCAGAAAGCACAGACCCACAGAATGAATGAAGAAGCAGGGAGATCCTTGCACAACTGCTTTCTCTCCAGTAAGGAGAACACTGACAGTAGTGACATCACCAAATCTTACTTCATGAGGAATTAAAGCAAGACCTCATTCTCTAGCAACATTGACTATTTTTAATCTGTATGCTGTATGCTGCATATTTATTAGGAACTACATATGAAAGTATTTTATATTTACTTGTTTAAACTTCTCTTCATTGCATTTCTCTAGTTACTTCTTGGTTTCCATGCCTAGGAAAATTATGTCATATATCCCAAGAGTATTCAGGAGGGGGATGGCTTTTCTCAGCTGGGCACACCTTCATGTCTGCATGCCTGAGCTAAGGGCAGATATACTGCAGGACATAAATGCTGTAGGAATTATCTGCCCTTACTCAAGTTGGACTATAACCATCAATTCTAGGGAGTGTTTTTCAAAGTGATTGTTGAGCCAAATGGAGCATGGATAAACAGCTTGCTTTGAATATTAAAAATTAATTAAATAGCAGTTTTGTTTTGTGGCGCTCAGATGCACATTTTCAGAAAACTTCTTAGGCACAATTAACAGTTCTAGATGTTCCCTAAAACTTAGTGAAAAAAAAAAAAAAAACGTTAAAAAAAGAATTGGATAAATCTATAGGTAAAGCAGAAAATATATTCATCTACTTCTGGACCACCCGCTGTCGTTGTACATCGGCTGTTTAATGCCATAAGCCCGGGAATCAACTTCAACAGCGGGTGGTCCGCTTTCAGATAAAAGTGGTCTCTGTGGAGGATTCACCGCAAGATCACTTTTATCGGGGAGCTGGAGAGGTGCACCTCCGCCGCTTTCCGGAGCTGTCGGTAGCAGCGGAGACAATCACATCCTCCACGCTGACATTCCTGGAGCCGAGAGAGGGAAAGATGGCCTCCACTCGGCTCCATAACATTGGATGGTGGAAACGACGTCAAACGTTGCTTCTGCTCAATGGTCTTAAAGGGAGATTTTTTTGGTAAAAAAAAAAAAACTTTTAAAAAAATGTGAGATCTGAGGACTTTTTGACCCCAGATCTCACATTTAACCACTTGACCACTTTTTCCTAACCAGACCAATTTTTTTCGGTGCTCTCACAGTTTGAATGACAATTTCAGTTACAACATTCTACCCATTTGTGTAAATGTGAGATCTGAGGACTTTTTGACCCCAGATCTCACATTTAAGTGGTCTTGTCATGCTTTTTTTTTGACATCTCGCCTATGGAAAAATCATCATTTATTTGCTAGGATTATATATGCTTTTTTAGCAAAGACCCTGAGAATACAAGGGCGGCCGTTACAACGTTTTATCTCGCACGGTATTTTCGCAGAAATTTATTGAAAGTTTTGAAAACAAAACAAAACAGTAAAGTTAGCCCAAATAATGTGAAAGATGAAGTTACGCCGAGTAAATAGATACCCAACATTCACCCTTCAAAATTGCGCACACTTGTGGAATGGCGCCAAACCTCGCTACTTAAAAAGGCGGTATTGGAGAGTATCGCGCAAAGAGTAATTGCAAAGTATCATGCAGAGTATTGTATTGCCGAGTATTGGGGTATTGCAAAGTATCATGCAGAGTATTGGGGTATTGCCGAGTATTGGGGTATTGCAAAGTATCATGCAGAGTATTGGGGTATTGCCGAGTATTGGGGTATTGCCGAGTCCGACACCGCAAAGTATCATGCAGAGTATTGGGGTATTGCCGACCGACAAAGTATCATGCAGAGTATTGGGGTATTGTATTGGGGTATTGCACATGCCGAGTATTGGGGTATTGCCGCAGTATTGAAGTATTGGGGTATTGTTGAGTATTGGGGTATTGTTGAGTACTGGGGCAGTACTGGGGTAAATTGTGGGGTACTGGGGTATTGTTGGGTACACTGGGGTACATTGTTGGGTACTGGGGTATCACTGGGGTATTGTGGGGTATTGTTGGGTACTGGGGTATTGTGGGGTATTGTTGGGTACTGATTGCTGGGTACTGGGGATTGCAGGGTACTAGGGGATTGCAGAGCTATGTTTTGAGGGATGGCTGGATCTGTGACTGCATTTGTCACAGATCCAGCCACAGCTCTGCTGACACCCCGCTACACTGTACAGAGAGGAGAGCTCATCAAATGACGCCGGTTTGTTTACAAGTGATCGCGCCGTCATTCAACGTCACGTGGTAAACGGCCGTGGTAAACGGTTTCTAGACCCGGCCGTGGTAAACGGTCTTCTAGTGCGAGCGCGTCCCAGACGCGCAATCGCGGAAGTTCCCAGGGACGTCGTGTCAAGGCTCAAAGTTATTGTCGCCATTACCACGTTGTAGGAATGGGGTGTAAAAATAAAAAGTAAAATAAATAAGATTTTGTTTTTTAAAAAGCAATTTTGAAGCACGCCCGCATGACATGTATGGATCGAGCAATAATTCTAGTACTAAACCTTCTTTGTAACTCAGAACTGATGACATAACGTCGCCTGTGATTTTTATCAAAGTTTGTCATTCCACGAGTGGGGGCATAAGCATGACATGTTGGGTATCAATTTACTCGGGGGCTAACTTTAATGTCATCTTATTTTTAAATAAATAGAAAAAAAAAATCCAAACAATTTGCGCTTGTAAAGAACGCTGCGCAAATACGGTGTGACATAAAGTATTGCAACAACAGCCATTTAATTCTCTAGGGTGTCTGAAAAAATATACAGTAAAACTTTGGTTGAGAGTATAATGAGGTATGAAAAAAAACGACGTGTCATTTAAATTGATCAAAACAAAAAAAAACTTCCAACATGCTTGAATTTTTTGTGAAAAACGTCGTTTTTTGTTTCACAAAAAGTCACCGTGTGTAAAAAACGTCGTTCAAAACGACCAACCCGCGCATGCCCAGAAGCTAGTTATTAAGGGAGCTTCAATGGAAAAGTGTGGTGAACGTAACACGATGGTGTGTATGCAAAATTGAGTGACGGTCGTTTTTTATTCACAGAAAACGTCGTTTTTTTTCATCGCTGTGTACGCGGCATAAGAGTAGTGTCATGGGAGCCTCTGAGGCCTCGTACACACGAGGGGATATGTCCGCTGAAAACGGTCCGATGGACCGTTTCAGCAGACATCTCCGCTCGTGTGTATGGGCTAGCGGACAGATTTCTCCACCCGACAGATTTCAAAGCATGCTTTGAAATCCATCCGGTGGAATCTGTCCGCCTGACATGTCTGCTGGTTAGTACACTTACCAGCAGACATGTCGTCCCCCACCGCCGCCGCGCCGCCGCCGAATGGATTCGGCGCATGCGCGGAAGTGTTTAACTTCCTGGTGCGGTGACGTGGCGGCGTCAACGTCACCGCCGCGTCACCGCGCCGTCCGGCGGCGGGGAATTTGATCCGATGGTGTGTACACGCCATCGGATCAAACTCCCGATCGGACATATCCGATGGAAATGGTCCGCGGACCGTTTTCATCGGATATGTCCGATCGTGTGTATGAGGCCTCAGTGTAGCAATATGGTTACATTTAATGAAGGTACAACATTTAGCAACTTATTGCTACACTTAGGGGGGCCTCTCTTCTCTTTTATACCCTGTAAAAAAAATGCTTTGATATACAAGTGCTTTGGATTACAGGCATGTTTCTGGAAAGAATTATGCTCGCAAACCAAGGTTTTACTGTATATATAATGTAGGGGTGTTCTAAGTAATTTTCTAGGAAAAAAAAAAAGATTTTAACTTGTAAACGCCAAGTCTGAAATGTCCTTAAGTAGTTAAAGCAGAACTTCACCCAAAAGGCCTGTTTGCATCTTCCCCGCTCCTCCTTAGCAATTGGGGGGGTTATTAGGTACCAGGTTTTGACAATTACCCGCTCCAACTTCTAGGCAAATCACTGCGGTGATATAAGCGGATGTTCGCTACATTAGCAAAGCTAAGAGGTGGTTTGTTTCCCTGGATGCAAGTGTGCTGAGTTGCCAATAAGAAAGGAGCCAGCTTTATTACCTGCCATTGATTGATTAAAGGTAGAGATCGTGTGAACTTGTGGTGAGATCTGTTCATGAGTTTTAACTCATCTGGGAGGTGAGCATACATTTTTATTGGTGGTGGTGTGCACTCCTTTTGAGGACAAACAATCACAGTAGTGGAATAGCATTGAAACACTGACCATACAAAGAATCTTTATTTATTTATGGACTATTTATCAGCGATGTCATGATTTATTATTTATGATTATTAGATATATGCATTTTAGTTTATTATTAAAAAGGTTTATATACATAGCGCTTCATTTATTTATTTATTTTCATTTTTCAACCAGTGTGGTGTATCACTCAGAATGTTTAGCAGTAGGGATGAGCTTCGTATTCGGCGGTGGTTAGAGAGAACAGAGAGAGTGTCATTTTTTGCAGGTAGATAGATAGAGCAGGCAGGCTAGTTAGGTAATGTTACAGTATGTACAGGATATATACAGTACGGAAAATAAGTATTTGAACACCCTGCTATTTTGCAAGTTCTCCCACTTGGAAATCATGGAGGGGTCTGAAATTGTCATCGTAGGTGCATGTCCACTGTGAGAGACATAATCCAAAAAAAATAAAAATTCCAGAAATCACAATGTATGATTTTTTTTAACTATTTATTTGTATGATACAGCTGCAAATAAGTATTTGAACACCTGAGAAAATCAATGTTAATATTTGGTACAGTAGCCTTTGTTTGCAATTACAGAGGTCAAACGTTTCTTGTAGTTTTTCACCAGGTTTGCACACACTGGAGGAGGGATTTTGGCCCACTCCTCCACACAGATCTTCTCTAGATCAGTCAGGTTTCTGGGCTGTCGCTGAGAAACATGGAGTTTGAGCTCCCTCCAAAGATTCTCTATTGGGTTTAGGTCTGGAGACTGGCTAGGCCCAGCCAGAACCTTGATATGCTTCTTACAGAGCCACTCCTTGGTTATCCTGGCTGTGTGCTTCGGGTCATTGTCATGTTGGAAGACCCAGCCTCGACCCATCTTCAAAGCTCTAACTGAGGGAAGGAGGTTGTTGCCCAAAATCTCACAATACATGGCCCCGGTCATCCTCTCCTTAATACAGTGCAGTCGCCCTGTCCCATGTGCAGAAAAACACCCCCAAAGCATGATGCTACCACCCACATGCTTCACAGTAGGGATGGTGTTCTTGGGATGGTACTCATCATTCTTCTTCCTCCAAACACGGTTAGTGGAATTATGACCAAAAAGTTCTATTTTGGTCTCATCTGACCACATGACTTTCTCCCATGACTCCTCTGGATCATCCAAATGGTCATTGTCAAACTTAAGACGGGCCTTGACATGTGCTGGTTTAAGCAGGGGAAACTTCCGTGCCATGCATGATTTCAAACCATGACGTCTTAGTGTATTACCAACAGTAACCTTGGAAACGGTGGTCCCAGCTCTTTTCAGGTCATTGACCAGCTCCTCCCGTGTAGTCCTGGGCTGATTTCTCACCTTTCTTAGGATCACTGAGACCCCACGAGGTGAGATTTTGCATGGAGCCCCAGTCCGAGGGAGATTGACAGTCATGTTTAGCTTCTTCCATTTTCTAATGATTGTTCCAACAGTGGACCTTTTTTCACCAAGCTGCTTGGCAATTTCCCCGTAGCCCTTTCCAGCCTTGTGGAGGTGTACAATTTTGTCTCTAGTGTCTTTGGACAGCTCTTTGGTTTTGGCCATGTTAGTAGTTGGATTCTTACTGATTGTATGGGGTGGACAGATGTCTTTATGCAGCTAATGACCTCAAACAGGTGCATCTAATTTAGGATAATAAATGTAGTGGAGGTGGACATTTTAAAGGCAGACTAACAGGTCTTTGAGGGTCAGAATTCTAGCTGATAGACAGGTGTTCAAATACTTCTTTGCAGCTGTATCATACAAATAAATAGTTAAAAATTCATAAATTGTGATTTCTGGAATTTTTTTTTTTGATTATGTCTCTCACAGTGGACATGCACCTACGATAACAATTTCAGACCCCTCCACGATTTCCAAGTGGGAGAACTTGCAAAATAGCAGGGTGTTCAAATACTTATTTTCCGCACTGTATACATCCGAGGTGTTGAACATATATTTATACACTGTATAGTTTAGCTAGATCAGTTCTTCCTAATTTACTGGCAAGCAGGTGATTGTGCTATTTAAAGACGTTTTCACAGGCATACTATAGACACCCAGCAGGTACAATATTTAAAGGAATTTTTCATTTTTTTATTTAAGCATCATTAAAATCACTGCTCCCAATTCAGGAGCAGTGATTTTAATGATGCTTAAAAAGGAAAAATTACTTTAAATATTGTACAGTACCTGCTGGGTGTCTATAGTATGCATGTAAAAACGTATTTGAGAACACTTTTTTCCATTGATACATGACCTGGGTTCTCAAAGACGTTTTACGACAATAACTTGCATATAAGGCTTTAAAATTAGCATTTTTGAATTCAAACGTTTGAGTCCCATAGACGTCAATGGGGTTCTAAATTGTTCGAGCAAACGTTCGGTCCGTTCGAAGGTTCTGGTGCGAACCGAACGGGGGGGGGGGGGGGGGTGTTCGGCTCATCCCTATTTAGCAGCTGTGCATATTTACAATAGGTTATTAACTCAGTAATTAGTAGCACGGTACTTACTATATATTTTTGGCGCTGATTGTTTTCATGAATGAATGAATGAAAAACTTATATAGCGCAGCACATGCGAAGTAAATCGCCTCTGGGCGCTTGTTGTTCCTGTCTCCTTTGAGATCATCATCTTATAAATAAATCGAAAAGACTATCATTCTGACCCCAGCAGTTTTCATTCTTGTCCCAATCATTTTTGGCCACTACTGTCTATTGATATGTAAAACACTTTTGGTTAAATCATACATTTGTTATCAATAATAACATCTAGTTAACATCAATAATTTTAGGACAATAAATATGTAGAAATATACTATACCTGGCTCAAGCTGGGCTCCTCTGTTTCTTCCTGGTTGGAAGACCCAGGTTGGTCGTCGTAAGCCTCAGCTGGGGTGGAAGGAAGAGTTGAAAATGATGTCCTGGTTTTAGTCTGGTCTGACAGAAAGCGCATTCTCTCACAGTACCACAGACTGGGTACATAAACGTCTTCTGCTGCTGCTCCTGATTTTAGGGAATCCAGGACTTTATTCCGCTCCTTCTTATATGTGCTCCTCAAGCTACCAATTTTGGTTTGCAAAAAGGAGATGTCTGCCATGGGGACCTGCGTCTTCACAAATTCCAGCAATTGCTGCCTTCCTAGTTGGTTTGTTTTTATATCATTTGTGTTTAACCTGCCACGTCCGCTCACAGATCGTAGGTACGACACACACGTGTTAGCTTTATATACACTGCGGATGCGTGAAACTTTGCCCGCCCCTGACATTCTTTCTAGTATATTCCCAGCCACTTCTCTTTCAGCGCAGTGGGGGAGCATGTGGCAAAGTCACAGCAGGTGCGTAATAATACCAGTAACGAGGAGGAAAGCCCTAAGCCAGAAATGTCCCAATTCAGGAGGAGATATAAGGCCTCAAATATGTCCTTTGTAGAGATGGTGGACATCTTAAAGAGGACCGACAATTATGGGAAGTATGGATCGTACCCCAACCCAAATGTGAGAAAGGCCAAGATCATGAGTAAAATTGTAAAAGTAAAAAAGTCTGCACAGGAATTTTGGGGTACAATGATCCAAGGAGAAATTGAGGAAACGCTGGTCAGACCTGAAATTGAGGGTGTACGATCAGTACAGAATGATCAGGAAACTGCTTCTAAAAAGTAAGTACTACACTTCCATGCAATGTTTCATATTCCTATTTCTTGCCTCCAATATTTGTGAGCTAAGTATACCTTTTGTTTCATTCTCATAGGGGAGAAAAGACTCAGGAAATATGAGGACACAAGGAACCCCACACCTCCTAAAGAAGGGAAACTCAGCACACCACAACCTTAGAAAGTGGAGGGAGAAGAGTTGTATGAAGTGGCAGAAACAGTAACCACAACAGGTCAGTGACTGATACCACAGCTTCAGGTAATACATGCATGCCTGCATATTTATAATACATGGTGTGTTTTTTATTTTAGGTGATGTGAATGAAGATACTCGTTTTACCAGTGCAAGTGCACACATCCTAATCCAGGACATAATGGTGTGCAATTGGGATTTAGATATGATAAAGCAAAGGATCAATGATGTTGAAAAAACAAAATTAAGAACATGATTGATATTTTAGGCAGAATTTAAATCACACAAAAATTCTACTGTTTTTTTGTGTAATTTTCTTATTTAATTTTTTTTACGCATTTTAAAAGACACTATTGTGCGGGTTTTGATAGCCCTCAAAATTCTCCCATTTTTATATATTAAAATGTTAAGAGACATACAATAAAGTGTAAATGCAATTTTCCCCATACACACATTCCTAAAAATGGCTACAGTGGAACCTTTCATTATGAGCAGAATCCGTTCCAGGAGAATGCTTGTAATCCAAAGCACTCGCATAGCAAAGCGAGCTTCCCCTTAAAAGCCAATGGAAACAAAGATAATTTGTTCCGCATTGACTTCTATTGCATGCAATACCGCATGTGGCCAGAGGTGGGAGTGCCGGAGGGACTCAGAAATACTCGGAGACTAATCGGATGAAGTTGGAAACCCTCAGAAAGGCTCGGAAACCGATTATTTCTAAGTGTTTGAGTATTTCCGAACGGCTCTGAACGGCTCCGAGTGTCACCAGTGCCCCCGCACCGCTGGCCAAATGCAGTACTGCACACCGCAGAGGCTTGAATCCTGCTCGTATTGCAAGGCAACACTCGCAAACTGAGTCAGGATTTTGAAATAAAAAATTGTATTGCGAAACGCTCGATGGGCACAGTAGCTGCCTTAGTTGGGCACAGTGAATCTGCAATTGACGTTGATAAAGATTATAAGAGGCACATAGGAGCTTCCTCATTTTTGTTGACTGTACTGCCATGGACCACACCATCAGACACAAACTATGTGGCACAAGGCTTCGACCAGATGTGGTATCCCCCTGGTTAACATGCTCGTCAGGATTTAAAAAAATAAAAAATAATGAAAAAAGCTTGTATTGCGAAACGTAAAACGTAAATGCCTTCACTGATTGGTGGTGGTGTTAAATATGTGTTAACATGCACTGCACTTTGTCACTTGCTTGACGCTGGGACTCTGTGTGGCTCCAAAATGTTGCCTTATGTTTACAGTGTGACCACGATAAAAAAAAAAATTTGGACTAATTTTGAGAAATCCTTGGTGTGCTGGTGACATTTCTTCACATACACTGAAGTGTTACTGATAAAGGTATGCACTGTAGATATAATAAAAGGAAAGGATTTCAGAATACCCTAGCACTATTTGGTCCCGATCTATGGTTGTGAATCCCAGTGCCTGCAATCTAGAGAAGTTTTTAAGGCTTCATTTCCACTGGCGTTTTTACAGCCACTTTTCTGAGTGTTTTTTACAGCTTAAAAATGCCTGTCCATGTTTATTTTAGAAAACAAAAAAAAGCTTTTTTTTTTTTTTTTTGGAGCTGGACCTTTAAAAACTCTGCGGGAGCGTTTGCGTTTTTGCGGGTTTTTGAGCGTTTATTAATGTCTGCCGTTTTTACAGCTCTATTGCTGGAGCTTCAGAACGCACTGGTCCCGCGTTTTTTTGCAGCTTAAAAACGTCTCAGCCATTTACAGCTCAAAAACGTCATGGTGGGCATGAGTCCATAGACTAACATGGACAGGCGTTTTTAAGCTGCAAAAAACGTCCAGAAAAGTGGCTGTAAAAACGCCAGTGGAAATGAGCCCTTAGGAATGTTTTTGATTTCTTCACTAGTCCTCTAAGATCCTCATCATCATCTAATTTATATTAATAAATACAGATAGCCCTATTTAACACACACACACACAACTTTTAACCAGGCCATATCCTAATGACAAGATCATGGTCATTGTTGAAGACAATCCCCTCCTTTTTGGCAATAACCAAAATACATTATTTCAATATTTAAGATTTTGCAGCTTACCAGTCCTAAAATGTGGTGCCTGCATATTCTTTTTTTCATGCTAAGTACATTTTCTTCAAGTACAGTAAATTACCTTTTGAATCTTTTGACAGATAAAGCAATTCACATAAATGTATTTAAAGTGTCAGTTCAGTTTTTCGCCTGAAGTTCTGCTTTAAAAAAAAGCTCCACTAATCAAAATTTAAAGCTTTGCAATTTTGCGGTTTTTTTTACACTGTGTATAGCTGGTTGCTAAGGAGGCAAAAATACAGTAGACAGTTTTTGACAAGTCTTTTATTAAAAATATCTTCTTCTCCACTTCTTCCCCCGATCTTCTTCTATCTTTTCCCACATCTTCATCCTCCAGTCTTCTCCTTCTCCCTCTTCTTTTTTCTTCTGTCTTCATCCGGTGTTCTTCCACTTCCGCCGACGATCCTCCTCTGATGCTGCGTCCCGCTGATCTGCCCGCGCTGATTGGATTATGTCATCCAGAGGCCACACCCTTTGTGACATCACAGACCCATCATGCCCCGGGTGGTGATGTCACAAGGGGACGTGGCCTCCGAGTGACGTAATCCTATTGCCACACCTCCATAATGCATGACATCGGTGCGGGCAGATCAGCGGGATGCAGCATCGGAGGAGGGTTGTCAGCGGAAGTGGCAGCAAAGGAAGAAGAACACCGGACAAAGAAGACAGAAGAAAGAAGAAGAGTGGAAGAAAAAGCAGGGGGAGAAGGAGAAGACTGGAGGGTGAAGATGTGGGAGAAGATGGAGGAAGATCGGAGAAAGAAGTATAGAAGAAGAAGATATTTTTAATAAGACTTGTCAAAAACTGTCTAATGTATTTAAAAAAAAAAAATATATACAATGTGTACATACATTCACCGCGCTAACCAGAAAGCAATAAATTAATGGTAGCCAACACCACAAAATTAGATCAATTTTGTAACACAAAAATCAGTGCAGCGCTAAAAAAATGATATAGAAGATTGAAAGAGACTATGGGCCAGATTCTCAGCTAAGATACGATGGTGTATCTCAGATACACCGTTGTATCGCAGTTTTTTTCAATGGGTATCTATGTGAGAGAATCACTTACGCATAGATACAATAAAAATCTGACAGGTGTAAAGCAATTACACCGTCGGATCTTCGATGAAATGACAACGCCGGCCGCTAGGTGGCCTTTACGTTGTTTTCTCATTTGCCTATGCAAATGAGCCTAATACGCAAATCCCGAACGTTTTTGCGACGCAGCGACGTAGTTTACGTAGGTTGCGTACGCGTAAGGTTACCCCTGCTATATGAGGGGTATGTTTCTGAAGTTCCGTCGTTGCCATGTTAAGTATGGCGTCGGGTCAGCGTCGTCTTTTTCCGTCGGTTACATCGTTTTACTAAGTCGTTCGCGAATAGGGAATTGAGTAAGTGACGATCACGTGGTTTGACGTCACAATGGGGTAGATTCACATACCTTTCTGTCGGCGTAGCGTATCTTCTTTACGCTATGCCGGCGCAACGTTGAGAGGCAAGCATGGAATTCATAAAAGCAAATGCTCTCAACGTTGCGCCGGCGTAGCGTATAGTTGTCGGCGTAAGCCGACGTAAGTCAAAGTAGGTGGAAGTGGGCGTGTAACATTTAAATGAAGCGTGACCCCATGCAAATGATGGGCTGAGTGTCAAAAAACGAACTGCGCATGCGTCGTATACATCCCAGTGCGCATGCTCACAGTCACGTCGAAATAACTGGCTAAGATACTTTAAAACACTGCCTACAACGTAAACATAACCTACGCACAGCCCTATTCACGTACGACGTAAAAATCTACGGCGTTCGTTCCCTGGTCCATACCTTTGCATTAGTTGCGCACACTTGTACTTATCTATAGATACGTCGGTGTAAGTCCTACGTGAATCCGGGCCATAGTCTCTGTCAATCTTCTATATCATTTTTTTAGCGCTGCACTGATTTTTTCTGTACTGTATTTTTTAACACTACACTACATTTTTTGGGTGAATAGGTAGGGGTACAATGTACCCCATACTTATTCACATGGGGGGGCCTGGGATCTGGGGACTCCCTTGTTAAAGGGGGCTTCCAGATTCCGATAAGCCCCCCCGCAGACCCAGACAAGAGGGTCTTGTCCCCATGAATGAATGAATGAAAAACTTATATAGCGCAGCACATGCAAACTGAATCGCCTCTGGGCGCTTGTTGTTCCTGTCTCCTTTGATATCAAAAGAGATGAGTCTTGATCTTTCTCCTGAATGCTAAGTAATCCTCCTCCAACTGAATGTTGGTTGGTAAAGCGTTCCATAGTCTGGGACCTTGGATCGCGAATCTTCTTTCTCCTTTGGACTTGTAGTTGGCTTTCGGAACCTGAAGCAGGTTTTGATTGGTGGATCGTAAAACGCAATTGGGATTGTGGGCTTTTATTTTTTCGCATAAATAATGGGGGGCGTTCCTATGGACACATCTATGCGTAAGACAGAGAGCTTTAAAAGTAATTCTGTCTTTAACTGGCAGCCAATGAAGGGCTCTCAGTGAAGGTGAGATGAATTTCCACGTTTTTTTCCCAGTCACAAGTCTGGCGGCCGTATTCTGAAGACGAGCGATTTGGTACTTGGGGAGTCCGAGGTAAAGGGCATTTGCATAGTCCAAACTAGAGTTTACAATTGTTCCCACCACGACCGCTAAATCTTCTTTCGGGATGAAAGGGGTGAGTCTGCGTAGTAGGCGAAGCAGATGGTGGGATCCGCTGACTACTGCCCCTATTTGTGCGTCCATTGTCATATAGGAGTCAAAAATGACCCCTAGACTTTAGACTTTGGCGCTAGGGGAGATGATTTTGCCCAGAATGGGCGGGGGTGTCCAAGCTGTTGCGGGTTGATTCCCATGCTTGGCGTGAAACAGGAGAAGTTCTGTTTTCGCTCAGTTGAGTTTAAGATAACTCTTTGTCATCCAGTCCTCTATCAAAGAGAGGCATGTCTCCAGATTGAGGTGGTGATCCTTTTTGTTGCCAATGTGGAAATACAGTTGCGTGTCGTCTGCGTATGAGTGGTAAAGCAGTTTTTGGCTGCTAATAATCTCAAAAAGAGGGCGAAGATAGATGTTAAACAGCACTGGTGACAGAGGCGATCCTTGAGGGACTCCGCATGATACTGTGCGTTTCTCAAAAGTTAAAGGTCCTAACTTCACTGTTTGCAATCAGTTTTCCAGAAAAGAGGAGAACCAAGATAAATCGCCTTCTGCGACTCTGGCTACTTCAGCTAGCCGTGTCAGTAAAAGTGTGTGGTCTACAGTGCCGAAAGCTGCACTTAGGTCCAACAGAACTAGAAGACAAGATTCTCCTTCGCCTGCGGCCTCGAGAGCATCGTCCCATGTTTTGAGCAGTGCGGTTTCAGTCCCGTGACCAGGACGGAAACCCAATTGAAATGGGTCAAGTAGCTTGTGAGTATCCAGATGCTGTTGCAGCTGTTGTACCACTACTTTTTCCATTACCTTTGAGAGGACATTGAGGCCTGTTATGGGACGGCGGTGGAGTGGGTCCTTAGGGTCAAGGGAGGGTTTCTTCAGGATGGGTTGGATTGTACCTTCTTTCAACTGTGAGGGCACTATGCCCTCCTTGAAAGACTGGTTGATAAGCTGCGTGATGGGAGGAGCCAGGATGTCGGCGCATTCCTTCAGCAGTTTTGTTGGGATAATATCATTTGGCGCTGTGCCATTACGCAAAGTACCAATGATATTTTTAGTGGCATCGATGAAAATGGGTTCCAGGGTGAACTTACCTGATAGAGGTGAATTTCTGTGGGTGTTGCGTGCGAAACTGCTGGGGGGCTGAGGGGGGGGGATTGTTTTGCTGAATGCTTTCACGGATTGCCTCGATTTTATTAATGAAGTAATCCGATAATTCATTGCAAAATTCTTGTGTGTCTGAATTGGGGGCTTCAAGACATCCTGGTTGCATGGTCTGAGTGACCATCCTGAAGAGTTTGCGTGGTCGGTTTAGGGCATTATTGATAGCCTCAGAAAAACAATTTTTCTTGGCTTGGAAAATTTCTTTGTGGTATTTTCTTGTTGTTGCCTTGTAGATGGAGAGGTTTACCTCTGAAGAACTTATTTTCCAGGCGGCTTCCGCCCTTCTGCGTTCTTGCTTCAGTAACGACAGCTGGTTGTTAAACCAGCTGCGGTTGTTTTTCCGGATGCGGGTTTTACGTTTCGGCGCTACTAAGTCGGCTGACTGTAGTAGGGCTGAATTTATGGCATCCAGTGTTTCTACAGCTGTTTGATACGGCTGAGTTGTTTCTATTCTTTTCCTTAATGTAGTTTTGAAGAGTTCCGAGTGGAGCTTCTTCTGACATCTAGTCCAGTGTGTTGTCACTGGTCTAGATGTTTTTGTTGCAGGGGGGATTATGGAAATAATGAATTTAATTGCATGGTGGTCTGTCCATGGCAACGGTTCATTTTCCAGAATTTTTATTTCCAGCTCTTGTCTGAAAATAAGATTGAGCGTGTGACCTGAAGCATGTGTGGGCCCACATACTAGTTGCTGTAATCCTAAACCTTCCAGGTGGTCAATACAGGCATCGGCAATGGGGTCTTGTGAGGAGTTTGCCCAGAGGTTGAAATCCCTGAGCAGCAAAAGATGTTTTCTGTTGAGGGAGTAAGTGGAGAAGAAGTCCGTCATTGATGGTAGCAGCTGCGATTTTGGGCCAGGAGGCCTATAGCAGAGCAGAATGTGGATGGTCTCCTTTGAATTTGTTTGCAATTGCAGAGTAAGGGTTTCCATAAATGGAAGAGGGTTTTGAAGGACTGGTTTTGTGATCGCAAGGTGCGTCTTGTGGATCACCACCAGCCCTCCTCCTCTTTGCCCTATTCTGTTTTCCGTTATAATACAATAGTTTTCTGGCACCAATTCTCCTAGAATGGTGTTACAGTCGGCTGTAAGCCAGCTCTCTGTAATGTCAGCAATGCGGCGGGCACGTGCGTGCCGCCGAAGGCGGCCCTCGCGCGCCCCCAGTGGCCTGGCGAAGCGCAGGCCGTAAAAACACGACCAGTCAGAAATTCAGGACATCCCTTCGGCCGTACAAAGTCGTACGGCCGTAGGGTAGTGGTTAAAGGCCGAATTCGGTATCCAGACCGGGCAGTGGTGCAGAAAATACAACAGACCTGGAAGGATTTACCGTATTTATCAGGGTATTGCGCGCTCTCGCGTATAGCGCGGACCCCTAAAGTTGCCCCGAAATTCTTGTAAAAAAAAATGTTATAAAATGTTATTACTTACAGTTTTGGTAGTACACTCGGGCACGCTCGGCTTCTCATGCATAAACGTCACAGAGCGTAATTACAAGCCTGGCCAAATGTACCCGAGTGTACTGCACTCGGTATATGTCGGCGGCTCGGTTCAAACTGAGCACGGGAAGCGGGTATCGGCGTATATCGCACACCCACGATTTCCCCCTTATTTTAAGGGGAAAAAAAGTGTGCGGTATACGCCGATAAATACAGTAAGTTTAAATAATATTTATTCTACCAATTTATGACAGGGGCAGGCTTCTACATGCCTTTAGTTTTAGTTCCTCATTAGGAGGGGGTTTACATTTAAGGTACAATACTTCATGACATCCTCGGAGATATTAATTCCCAAATAACAAATGGAATCTGTCCAGCGAAGAGGAAGCATTGGGTCCTCCGCCACGTGCACTCTGGGGTCAGGGACTGCCCTACTTTAACGGACTATTGTGCGGACATGTAAATGCCATGCAAATGTATATAATTTTTTTTACACAAAAAGAGATTTCTTTTGGTGATATTTGATCACCACTGGGTTTTACATTTTTTATTATATAAACGAAAAAACTGTTACTGTACTAATGACACTGGCTGGAAAGAGGTTAACATGTGCCTTATAAGTGTAATATGTGCTGCTTTTACTAAGCGATCTTGTCTGCTTTTCAGGGGGAAAAAACAGCAAGACTGCCTGTAAGTGTATAGAGCTCTCTTCCATGAATCACAGAGCCGATCACGGTGTCCTGGCAATCAATCGTTTGTCGGGACCCGCTGATCAGCTTGTGCTGTAACAAATCACAGCACAGCCGGGGGAGCAGGCGCGCGTGTGCACTCTACAAGGAAGTACTGATCACGTAACAGATACATGATCAGTGGCCCACCCTGCTGCAGTAAATGTATGTGGGGCAATGAGAGACAGACACCCTAACCACCTCAATACAGGGCACTTTCACCCCCTTCCTGCCCTGGCCATTTTTCAGCTTTCAGCGTGATCACACTTTGAATGACAATTGCGCTGTCATGCATGTACCCAAAACAATTTTTTTATCTTTTTTTATTAACTTTTTATTCACACAAATAGAGCTTTCTTTTGGTGGTATTTAATCACTGGTCGGATTATTATTTTTTACAAAAAAGAAAAAAGACAGATGAAAAAAAAAGTTTTTCTTTATCTCTGTCAGTAAATTTTGTAAGTAATTTTTTCTTTTATTGAGTGCGCTGATGAGGCGGCACTGATAGGCTGCACTGATGAGGTGGCACTTATGAGCACTGATTAGGTGGTACTGATTAGGAAGCACTAATATGTCGCACTGATGGGCACTGATATGCGGCACTTATGAGCACTGATAGGCAGCACTGGTGGGCACTGATAGGTGGCACTGCTGGGCACTGATAGGCGGTACTGATGGGCACTGATGGTCATTGAAAAGCTGCACTGACTGGCATCACTGATGGGCACTCATTGGTGGCACTGATTGGTGGCACTGATGGGCACTGCTAGGGTTTTCCTGTAATCAGGGCACCGACAATCAGTACCCTGATTACCATCCCAAGTCTCCCTTGCAAGGAAATGCTGCCGATCAGCACTCCTCACCACACACTCTATCAGTGTGAGACGAGGAGAGCCGATTCATGACACTTCCTTGTTTACAAAAAAAATTGACTTTACCATCACTTTAATACACAATTACAAAATAAGGCAGGAGACACCAGCATGGACCTGAATCTGAAGCAAAAATCACTCCAAAGGTCCCCCAGGCACACACCTCTCACATAATAGAGCCCCTTCAAAAGCCAGGGCCCAAAGTCAGTAGGCAAGAGACTACCCTGCAGTCTCCAATAGCCTGATTTCTTTATCGTACATCACGGGACACAGAGCGCATAGCCATTACATATGGGTTATATGGGTACCTTCAGGTGTGGACACTGGTGTAATCAACTTCACAGGAAGTTCCTTCCTATATAACCCCCTCCCACTGAGAGTGCTTTAGTTTTTTCGCCAGTGTCTTAGGTGTTGGTCACGTCTAGCTGTCCCTCGGAGGTCTCGGGACCCAGGATAGCTAGCCGGATCCGTCCGAAGTGCTTCAAAGCCAAGGTGTACGGTACCTGCTGGAGTGGGGTTTTGCCTATAATGCCTCTCCTTGGAGGGCTGGATTCTGGGCTCCAGTGCCTTAGTCTCTTCCAGGAACTAAACGCTACTGATGCCATGATGCTATATAGGTCCAGGGGTGTGGGTTCCTTAACACAGGACCCCGATCCCTGAAGGTCCAAGACAATACCCACGGAGATGGGGGAAGATTAGGCCTCTTGCATTTTGCAATACCCTGCGGCGTGGAGCAGGTAAGAGGGAACCTGCGGGACTTGGTTCGACAGTAGGTATCCCCCTGGGGGTTCTGGGTTGGCTAACAGTATGCTTGTGCATCAGCCACTATCTCCACTATGTCTGTGTAGGCAGGATGGGATACTAGTGTTTACCCAGATAACATGTAGATATATGTATACTTGTGTAAGTTATATATTTGCTACTCACCCCAGGTCTGCCTGTTAACACTGATACTGCAACCCCACATGTTTTAATGAGGAAATTGCTGGTAAAAACTCCTGTTTCTTAGGAAGCCCATGGGGACAGCTTCCTCACTATGTGTGCACTACAATAAGATTAGTGCTTACCTGGTGTCTGTTGGTGCTGCCTAAACGCTGGTCCATGTTGTTTCCTCTGCTCTGCTTCCTCCATGTGGTTTCAGCGTGGTGCACGCGATCGTGCGCGCGCGTGCACGCCGCCTTTTATAGCGTCGGCGTGCGTCGGTGGGGCGGGCCAGCAGCGTCAGGGTCTGTTTAAAGGGAAAACTTTTTCTCTGGCTGGTCTTTCCCTCCTGGAGGCAGAGGAAGAAAGGATACAGAGCGTGCAGCTGGGTCTTTTGGCCACACAGGGACACCTAGTGGCGGTTTTGTGGATCTTCAGGTCTAGGACTTAGGTCCACTATTGACCAGAAAAAAAAAAAAAAAAGGAAGTTTTTTGCTTAAAGGGACTCAGCCTTAGATCCAGCAGTATCTGAGTCTACCTTGGACTCCGGCTAACGGGCATTGGTGTGTCAATACTCACAGGTTTCCTCAGTATTGCCACCTCCCAGGCGGGTAAAAAAAAAAAAAAAAAAAAGGAAAAAGAGAGAAATTAGTTCTTTTTCATTTTCCTCATACCTGCCCTCATATTGGTTACTCCTAGCTGCAACAGTCAGGTGTTGGCTATAGGGGTGACCCAAGGTTGTACAATGGCTCCAAAGGGATCTGGACCAGCCAAGGCTGCAAAAGGTGCCAAAAAGCAAAAGGGGTCTCCATCGGGGTCAGAGGATTTGGGCCAGGCTTCTACGGCCCCACCCTCGCCAGTTAGGACACTGAGTGGCATAGTACAAGAGCCATTGGGGGTGCTGGGGGCAGAGGCGGCCCCCGATCCACCCATTCCCGTTTACGTGACGGAAGAAATGCTAGCAGCCACCATGAGTGGGCTAGAGAAAAGGTTAACTGTGTTGTTTTCCCGTCCTTGCCCAAGTAGCAAGCGGGCTAGATCCCCCTCACCCAGTGTGGGGTTTTCAGATGCGGAGGTCTCCTCTTCAGAGGAACGGGACCCACAAGGGGATCAGGCAGACCCAAGTCCCGACGGTTCAGACAGGGAAAATTCCACTATAGATGAATATTTTTCGGCCTCTCAAGCGGAGAGCCTGTGGATCCAGTCTTTGACAGATATGGTTCGCACTGCCTTTAAACTTCCAGTGCCAGAACTAGTAGCCCCGGAGGTATCCTCATTGGGTTCTTTAAAGGCTCCATTAACTTGTGCGTCTTTTCCAATGCACCCCCTTCTGCGGAACGTGATTTACCAGGATTGGGCTCGACCTGATAGAATCTTTGTTCCTCCTAAAAGATTCTCTATTCTCTACCCTATGGAAGAGGAATATGTAAAGAAATGGGCACTCCCTACAGTGGACGCGGCCATTTCCTGCGTGAATAAATCCCTGACTTGTCCGGTTGAAAATGTCCAGATGTTCAAGGATCCGGTCGACAAAAAATTCGAGACCCTACTGAAAGCAGCTTTCACCTCAGTAGGTGCCATGGTTCAGCCAGCAGTAGCAGCCATTGGTGTTTGTCAGGCCCTGAAGGATCAGGCAAAACATATATTAACCACTTGACCACTGGGCACTTAAACCCCCTTAATAACCAGACCAATTTTCAGCTTTCGGTGCTCTCACAGTTTGAATGGCAATAACTCAGTCATACAACACTCTAACCAAATGAAATTTTTGTCCTTTTTTTTCCCACAAATAGAGCTTTCTTTTGGTGGTATTTGATCACCTCTGCGGTTTTTATTTTTTTCGCTATAAATGAAAAAAGAACGTAAATTTTGTAAAAAAATGAATTTTTCTTAATTTCTATTATAAAATTTTGCAAAAAAGTAATTTTTCTTCATAAATTTGGCCTAAAATGTATACTGCTACATATCTTTGGTAACAAAAAAAAAAAAAATTGGATAATATTTAGTCTGGGTGAAAGTTATGGGGTCTACAAGCTATGGTACCAATTACTGAAAATTGATCAATTTGATCACATCTGATGTACTGACAGCCTCTCTCATTTCTTGAGACCCTAACATGCCAGAAAAGTACAAATACCCCCCAAATGATCCCTTTTTGGAAAGAAGACATTCCAAGGTATTCAGAAAGAGGCATCGTGAGTTTTTTGAAGTTGTCATTTTTTCCCCACAATTCTTTGCAAAATCAAGATTTTTTTATTTTAATTTTTTTTCCACAAAATGTTCATATTATTAGGTTATTTCTCACACACAGCATATGCATACCACAAATTACACCCCAAAACACATTCTGCTATTCCTCCCGAGTATGGCGATACCCCATGTGTGAGACTTTTACACAGCGTGGCCACATACAGAGGCCCAACATGCAGGGAACGCCATCAGGCGTTCTGGAACACCCAGACCAATTCTGACATTTCTCTCCTACATGGAAAAATCATCATTTATTTGCTAGAAAATTACATAGAACCCCAAAACATTATATATGCTTTTTTAGCAAAGACCCTAGAGAATACAATGGCGGCCGTTACAACTTTTTATCTCGCATTGTATTTGCACAGCAATTTTTCGAACGCGTTTTTTTTTGGAAACAAAACAGTTTTGTGCTTAAAAAAAAAAAAACAGTAAAGTTAGCCCAATGTTTTTGCATAATATGAAAGATGAAGTTACGCCGAGTAAATAGATACCCAACATGTCACCCTTCAATATTGCACACGCTTGTGGAATGGCGCCAAACTACGCGACTTAAAAATCCCCATAGGCGACGCTTTAAATGTTTTTCCTGGTTACATCTTTTTAGTTGGAGAGGAGGTCTAGGGCCAAAATTATTGCTCTCGCTCTAACGTTCGCAGCGATACCTCACATGTGTGGTTTGAACACCGTTTTCATATGTGGGCGGGACTTACGTGTGCGGTCGCGTCTGTATACGAGCACACGGGCGCTGTAATTTTTTTTTTTTTTTTTTATTGTTCATTTTACTTTATTTATTTTAGTTTGACACCTTTTTCCCCAAAAATAAATGTTTTGGTTACTTTTATTCCTATTACAAGGAATGTAAACATCCCTTGTAATAGGAATATAGCATGACAGGTCCTCTTTACAGTGAGATATGGGGTCAATAAGACCCCACATCTCCCCTCTAGGCTGGGAAGCCTAAAAAAAAAACGATTGCAGAGTATTGCGCGGGGGAGTATTGCGCGGGGGAGTATTGCGCGGGGGAGTATTGCGCGGGGGAGTATTGCGCGGGAGTATTGTGCGGGGTACTGCGGGGTATTGCGGGGTACTGCGGAGTATTGCGGGGTACTGCGGAGTATTGCGGGGTACTGCGGAGTATTGCGGGGTATTGCAGAGTATTGAGGAGTATTGGGGGTATGCAGAGTATTGAGGAGTATTGGGGGTATGCAGAGTATTGAGGAGTATTGGGGGTATGCAGAGTATTGGGGGGGGTATGCAGAGTATTGGGGGGGGGGTATGCAGAGTATTGGGGGGGGGGTATGCAGAGTATTGGGGGGGGGGTATGCAGAGTATTGGGGGGGGTATGCAGAGTTTTGCGCAGGGAAGGAAGGAGTTAATGCAGGGATGGCTGAGCAGGGATGGATGGATCTGTGACTGCAATAGTCACAGATCCATCCCACACTGCTGCAGCCATCCGCGCTCTCCTCCTCGCTGTACCGATCGGTACAGCGAGAGGAGGGAAGAACCGGCGTCAGCAAGTGACGCGGTTTGTTTACATGTGATCACGCCGTCATTGGACGGCGCGATCACGTGGTAAGGAGCCGCCACCATTGGCTCCTTACCGAGATCACTGACGCTGCGGGTCCCGTGGACCCGCCGAGCGCCGTGACCGCGTGTGCGCGCCCGCTCGGGCGCGCGGATCTGACGCACGTCAGATTTGTTTACACACGTGGTCGCGCCGTCATTGGACGGCGCGATCACGTGGTAAGGAGCCGCCGCCATTGGCTCCTTACCGCGATCATCGGTGCTGCGGGTCCCGTGGACCCGGTGAGCACCGGTGATCGCGTGTGCGCGCCCGGTTGGGCGCGCACACCTGACTCTAACGGAGGACGTCCATGGACGTCCTGTTAGAGTACAGGAACCGCCCTATAGCCGTATTTCGGCTATAGGGCGGTGATTAAGTGGTTAAAGGACATGCCGGCTCAGCATACTCATGAATTAGCAGAATTCCCTAGGGCTCTCTGCTTTGCAATAGATGCTATTAAGGACTCCATCCAACAGGCATCCCGTTCATCTCTACTGATGGTTCACATGCGTCGCCTTTTGTGGCTAAAGAACTGGTCAGCAGAGGCACCCTGCAAAAAGCTTTTAGCAGGGTTTCCCTTTCATGGGGGAAGACTATTCGGGGAAGACCTAGATAAATATATCCACACCATATCAAGTGGAAAAAGTACTTCCTTACCGGTCAAGAAAAGACCGCGTGGGCCCACGTTTAAACGACAGGCCATTGCAGGCTCGGCCCCTTCGACTTCCCGTCAGTATCGACGGCCTCCCGGGCGTTCAGCAGTTAATAGCCGCCCACAGGGACAAGCCGCGGCAAACAAGAGGCCCTGGTCTCGCAAGCCGGCTAAACCAGTCATCAAGTCAAATTCATGAAGGGGCGCCCCCACTCTCTTGGGTGGGGGGAAGACTTCAGTTTTTCTCCGAAGTCTGGAAGGCCAGAATTCCCGACTCTTGGGTTCGGTCCGTAGTAGCCTCAGGCTACAAACTAGAGTTTCGAGAAATCCCCCCTCCTCATTTTCAGGGGTCAAGTCTTCCAAGCGACCCGTTAAAGAGGGCCTCTCTCGTAAAGGCGTTGGATCGCCCCTTGCTCCAAGGAGTAATTGTAGAAGTACCAACCCAAGAAAGGGGTCTGGGATTCTACTCCAACCTTTTTGTTATACCAAAACCCAATGGCGACGTCAGGCCTATATTAGACCTCAAACGCCTAAATCGCTTTCTAAGGATTCAGACCTTTCGTATGGACTCCATACGTTCAGTGACAGCCAGCCTGCATCAGGGCGACTTTCTAGCATCTATAGACATAAAGGATGCATATCTGCATGTGCCGATTTACCCAGCACACCACAAGTTTCTTCGTTTTACGATAAATCAAAGTCATTACCAGTTCGTAGCCCTCCCTTTCGGGTTGGCAACAGCTCCACGGGTATTCACAAAGGTGTTAGCCCCGGTGCTAGCCGTCCTAAGGACAGAAGGCATCTTGGTCCTGGCATACCTGGACGATCTCCTGGTTATCGACAGATCAGCTTCCAACCTCAATCATGCAGTAGTCCGCACAGTGCGGCATCTAGAAGAGTTCGGGTGGATTGTGAACCAAGAAAAATCAAGGTTACAACCCACAAGACAGTTGGAATATCTAGGCTTTCGGTTAGATATAGAATGCCAGAGGGTATTTTTACCTCAAGAGAAGATCAGGTCGTTGATTCAAACGATTCAAATAGTCTTAGGCAAAAAGAAGCCGACTATTCGCCTATGCATGCGACTGCTGGGAAAGATGGTGGCCGCCTTCGAAGCAGCGCCCTATGCCCAGATCCATACCAGAATTCTGCAGGCAGCTATTCTCTCTGCTTGGAACAAGTCCATACAGGCATTAGACCGTCCATTAGTTCTTTCCCCAGGAGTCAGGCGCAGCCTGTACTGGTGGCTGATCCCTCAAAAATTATCAAAAGGGAAAACCTTTTGCCCCATCTCGTGGAAAATAGTAACCACAGATGCCAGCCTAACAGGTTGGGGGGCAATCTTAGGAAAACGGACCCAGCAGGGACAGTGGTCAGAGGCAGAAAGTCTGCTTCCCATCAATGTCCTAGAGATCAGAGCTGCTCGGTTGGCCCTGGTCGCCTGGACTCTCCCCCTGCAGGGTCTGCCAGTAAGGATACAGTCCGACAATGCCACGGCGGTGGCATACATAAACCACCAGGGGGGCACAAGGAGCCTAGCGGCTCAAAGGGAAGTAAACCTGATTTTTTCATGGGCCGAAGCCCATGTACCCTGCATCTCAGCAGTGTTCATCCCAGGGATAGACAATTCTCAAGCAGATTTTTTGAGTCGTCAACAGTTACTCCCGGGAGAGTGGTCTCTTCACCCCCAGGTATTCCAAGAGATTTGCCAAAGATTCGGAGTTCCCAATGTGGACATCATGGCAACAAGATTCAACAAGAAGTTGGACAAATTCGTATCCCGAGCCAGGGACCCCTCGGCCTACGGGACCGATGCGTTGGTTTGCCCCTGGCACCAGTTTTCTCTCCTGTATGCGTTCCCTCCACTACAAATGATTCCCCGCCTTCTACGAAGGATCAGGGTGGAGCGCAGGCCGGTGATCCTGGTGGCCCCAGCCTGGCCCAGAAGGGCTTGGTACGCACTCATCGTGAGGGTGTCAGTAGGGGCACCGTGGCCACTCCCCCTGCGCCCAGATCTGCTGTCTCAGGGCCCGATCTACCACCCTGCTTCACAGCAGCTAAATTTGATGGCTTGGCGGCTGAATCCCTAATTCTTAAGGGCAGAGGCCTCTCAGCCCAAGTCATATCTACGTTAATTCAAGCTAGAAAGCCAGTCTCTAGAAATATCTATTACAGAGTCTGGAGAACCTATGTGGAGTGGTGCGAGTCTCAAGGAGGGCATCCTCGCAAGTTTTTTATTGACAGGATCTTGCGATTCCTCCAGGTTGGCGTTGACAAGGGGTTGGCTCTTAGTACTCTAAAGGGGCAGGTGTCTGCCTTATCGATATGGTTTCAAAGGCCTTTGGCCACACATTCGCTTGTGAAAACTTTTTTGCAGGGGGTCTTGCATGTAAATCCCCCTATTAGAGCTCCCCTCTGCCCCTGGAATTTAAATCTGGTCTTGTCAGCTTTACAAAAGCAGCCGTTTGAACCTCTGACAGAAATCCCTCTTGTGCTGCTAACCCGAAAGTTGGTTTTCTTGGTGGCTATGGCTTCGGCCAGAAGGGTCTCCGAGCTGGCAGCCTTGTCTTGCAGGGAACCGTACCTGATTCTGCATAAGGACAGAGTGGTTCTGCGGCCTCAGCCTTCTTTCCTTCCTAAGGTCATATCCAGTTTTCACTTGAATCAGGACCTAGTCCTACCATCCTTCTTTCCTACTCCCCAGTCCAGAGAGGAAAGACTGCTTCATATTTTGGACGTGGTCCGAGCCATGAGGATCTATCTCAAGGCTACAGAAAAGATTCGGAAAACAGATGTGCTTTTCGTTCTCCCGGATGGCCCCAAGAAGGGTCAGCCGGCTGCCAAGTCTTCCTTGGCTAGGTGGATTAAGCAGCTGATTTTTCAGGCCTATGGTCTGAAGCGCGTTCCACCTCCCTTGTCAGTTAAAGCCCATTCTACGAGGGCCATGAGTGCCTCCTGGGCGGCACACCATCAGATCTCTATGGCACAGGTTTGCAAAGCGGCAACCTGGTCTTCCGTACATACGTTTACTAAATTTTATAAGTTGGACGTCGCAAAGGCTACGGACGCAGCATTTGGGCAGGCGGTCCTACGGGCAGCAGTATAGAATCCTCTGGCCCGGTTCACGCCCCCTTTTTTTCTGTTGGTGGAGCTATTTTTTACCTCCTGATATATTTTCTGTTGGGCTATTTTTTGGCCTTACGGTCTCCCTCCCTTCATGGAGCATTGCTTTGGGACATCCCATATGTAATGGCTATGCGCTCTGTGTCCCGTGATGTACGATAAAGAAAAAGGGATTTTTAATAACAGCTTACCTGTAAAATCCTTTTCTTGGAGTACATCACGGGACACAGAGCTCCCACCCCTCTTTTGGGGAACATTGTGTAACCTCAGAGAAATTGCTTGCTACAAAACTAAAGCACTCTCAGTGGGAGGGGGTTATATAGGGAGGAACTTCCTGTGAAGTTGATTACACCAGTGTCCACACCTGAAGGTACCCATATAACCCATATGTAATGGCTATGCGCTCTGTGTCCCGTGATGTACTCCAAGAAAAGGATTTTACAGGTAAGCTGTTATTAAAAATCCCTTTATTGCATGATGGATAAGTATCTGCCTGCATTTCTCAGCATTAGGAACATCATTGATTTTGACCAAATCTCCAACACCATTTGCAGAAATGCAGCCCCAAACTTGCTAGGAACCTCCACTATGCTTCACTGTTGACTGCAGAGACTCATTATTGTACCGCTCTCCAGCCCTTCAAACTGCCTCCTGCTACAGCCTAATATCTAAAATTTTGACTCATCAGTCCAGGACACCTGCTGCTATTTCCCTGCACCCCAGTTCCTAAGTTTTTGTGCACAATTGAGTCGATAGCGACGTCTTATGCACGAAAACAAGGAACTGGCAGTTTAGTTGGGAGTGATGGTGGTAGATGATGATTTTTTTTCCTGGAGTTCGTCTTTAAAAATAACGCATTGCTGTTCCAAATTTGAACCAGGAACTTGGGCTAGTCAAAAAACATTTATGGTAAATACTAGGGTTGTCCCGATACCGATAACAGTATCGGTATCGATACTGAGCATTTGCGGGAGTACTTGTACTCGTGCAAATGCTCCCGATGCCAGATCCGATACACCCCCCCCCCCCCCCCGCAGCCCCCACGATTGGACGGGTGATCTGTCTATCAAAGTTCCCGAGCAAGGGGGAGTGTCTGTACGCGGCGCGGCGGGGAACACACAGCTATCCAAATGAAAGATGTAATGTTCCCTGCGCTGATTAACTAGGTGGCGGCGGCTGCATATACGGTATGGTGGAGACATGGCTGTATATGTGGGAACATAGCTGCATATGTGGGGGCCATGGCTGCATTTGTGGGGGCCATGGCTGCATTTGTGGGGGCCATGGCTGCATCTGTGGGGGACATGGCTGCATCTGTGGGGGACATGGCTGCATCTGTGGGGGACATGGCTGCATCTGTGGGGGACATGGCTGCATCTGTGGGGGACATGGCTGCATCTGTGGGGGACATGGCTGCATCTGTGGGGGACATGGCTGCATCTGTGGGGGCCATGGCTGCATCTGTGGGGGCCATGGCTGCATTTGTGGGGGCCATGGCTGCATTTGTGGGGGACATGGCTGCATCTGTGGGGGACATGGCTGCATCTGTGGGGGACATGGCTGCATCTGTGGGGGACATGGCTGCATCTGTGGGGGACATGGCTGCATCTGTGGGGGACATGGCTGCATCTGTGGGGGACATGGCTGCATCTGTGGGGGACATGGCTGCATATGTGGGGGACACATTAAAAAAAAAGTATCGGTATTCGGTATCGGCGAGTACATGAAAAAAAGTATCGGTACTTGTACTCGGTCCTAAAAAAGTGGTATCGGGACAACCCTAGTAAATACTTTTTTGGCCATACTTCTTTTCTCACTTAGTTCTGCATCCTATGACCCAGAATCAGCCGTCAGCTGAAGCAGGCTAATATCACAGTGCAGCATTTGCCTAATAATTCTGCACTCCCTGTAATGTCAGGATCCACCCAACTGCCTAAATTTACAGCTTTCAACCAGAGCCAGCTGTGCTCGCCCCTCATCAGCCTGGCAATCCAGTGAGTGCTGGAGGGGCAAAACAGAGAGCAGTGTCTGTCTGCTCTAGGAAGACCTGCGTAAACAGTGGTCATGTTATTGCTCAGTTCTCAGTTTTAGAGCCAATGTGGTACAGCTGTAACATCACACCGATGTTGCAGTACGGAGGTATGTGTGTTTTTTTTTTTTTAGTACCTCAAAAAACATGTAAATGATTTCTTGAAATTCAGTATTAGTGAAATGTACATGTCAGCTATCGTTTATACCTTTTTGCAATCCAATCATTACATTTAGCATGTAGGGTGCGCTGACATATTACTAGAGATGACTCGCTGGCACACTTTGAGAGATTTTTTAATGAACACTTGTGTTTTTCCAAACTGATAGACTGGTACAATCAGTAAGATATAACTGGCATCAGTGGAGTTTACAGGCAGGTGTGATCTTATAAGGAGCCTGATAGAAGTGGTGCTTCAAGCAAAAGGATTTGGAAAGGATACAGCAAATGCTGAGAACAGAATGAAAAGATTTAGAACCTCTGCCTTTTACCACGGTTGAAAGATCATTTTACCCATATTTCTGAAGTGCAGGGATGTGCAGAGAAGACTGGGAATAGGGACTGTGTTCTTGGGGGTGGGGACAATATTATACACTGGGGAAAAAAACAGAAAGCAATTTTAAAAAGAACTAGTGGATTTGTAGTACCAGTTGACAATAAGTGGATAAAACTAAAAAACATATTGGGGACGAGGTATTAATATTACCAACTCTGTGCCCAGGACACAAAGTTATGTGGTTACTCCTCTATCGATGTTCCTAATTCTCTGGTGAAGTTGGACAATACTTGAACTGACAGTGCAGACTCTGTGTAGAATGGATAATTTCATACATTGCATGAATCTATCCATGGCTGCTGTAGCCACCCCCTATTCAGGCATCCAGACCCTTTTTTCGGACACTGGTCGCTTGAATTCCAGTGGTGGGGGTGTTTTTTTTTTTAAGCACCTGATTAGAGCCATAGGCTTCAAAAAAGGTGGACTGCGAGCGCAATGCATTGCGCTCGCAGTCCACCCAGGTGTAGACAGCTTAGACCAGTGGTTCTCAACCTTCCTAGTGCCGTGACCCCTTGATAACATTTTCCAAGTTGTGGGGATCCCTAACAGTAAAATTATTTTCATAGCGTGGGTTGTCAGCACCCAAGGCAAGAAAAGGAATTTGCACCCCCAACCCATGGACATTTAGCGCTCCCTGAGTGCCTTCCACTTGTACAGTATGAAAACCCCTTCTGGTACATTTTAGGATGTACCACTCTTTCTCTTTGTTCTCCTTACTTTCCCTTTTATCTCTGTCTATCCTAATTTCTTGTTTCCCCATCCCTCTCTCTAACCGTATTTCTTGTTCTTTCTCTTATTCTTTCTCTCCCTTTTTCTTTGTTGCTTCCCCTCTTTTCCTCTCCCTTACATTATTCCTTCTCTTACTCCTTGGTGGAGGGTGGGGGGAATGGGATGAATGGCAGTGCTGGTGGGGAGTTGGGGTTAGTGGCAATGTTGGGGGGAGTTCTGATCAGCCAACTTAGGTGCTTTTGATCAAGGTCATCTGCTGATCTGAGAACTGTAGTGGGGACTTTTAATGGCAACTATAATCACAGGTAGTGTTACTCACTAAGAAATAAATGTGAAATCCTTCGAGCTAAAACAATCAATAAAAAATAATAATATTCAGATTGCAGCAAAAACTAAAAGTGTTTACCCATACACAAGTGAAGCATAAATATAAAAGTGAATTTGCGCAAAAAAACACACCATCAAACACTATATACCATATACGATTAATATGTAATAAGTGCAAAGTAGATAAAATTATAATTGAAGTGAAAATACAAATAAAAGTCCATATGTGTCAGAAAAGTTCATAAGGTGCAGACGTGCAGTGCACAAAAATATTCTCAGTGAAGCTGCCAAGCTTGCAGTAAAGTGCTAGTGCTCCTTCGTGCGTTCAGCCTCACAGGCCTCTCACCTTAGTGGCATACATCAATGCCGTGATATTAGATATAGCTAATCCGTGCCACTCCAAACCACACAGCCTCACAGGCCTCTCACCTCTCGATAGATCAATAACGCATCCAAAAAAAATCCTCTAAATATATCCAGTGATCCAGTGATAGTGGACAACACCAGGAGCTAATCACTCTTCTTTATGTCTTGTAATAACCCATTCGCTGTGGTACTCAGGGAAACAAAGAAAAATAGGCCTCCAATGGTGTAGTATGTCACAGCATAAACATTTATTAAACAAAGTAATATCCTTACATCGGTAAAAACACAGCAGGCATCAAATAATAAACAAGGCGGCATCTGCCATATCTCCAGAAATAGCCCAGCTGGGTATCCACAGGCTCCAGGGACAGCCCTTCTGGGTGGCTGCAAAAAGACTGGGAGAGCAGTGTGGGCTTCAGTAACAGCCCAGGATATGGTGACCCCTGGAAAATCATCATTTGACCCCCAGGTTGAGAACCACTGACCTAGACAGTGTAGACAGTATTTCTAACAATGAACTACCTCTCAGCCAATCAGGAGGCATGGATCTAATATCCTCACCTGATTGGCTGAAGGCCAGGTGCTCTTATTGGATGCCTAACGGAACAGAACAAGAGACACACGGGAGGACAGAGAACCATGGAGGACACAGGAACCATCGCCTGACCCACTGCATGTCATACAGCTCGCTGCCCACATCCGCTGCTTTATTCGCCACCAGGATGGGGTAAGTGTGTGCCAGTCAGACGGCGAGCTGGGGGGGGGGATCACAGAGGATGCATATGATTGGCACAGGCTGGATTTGATGGGCATAGAGGCTGCACATGATGGGCACAGAAGCTGTTTGATTAAAGTGGTGATCCCCTGCCTAGCCCAGATAGATGGATCAGGGATCACTTACAAATGCCGAAGCAGAGGGTTTCTATATAAAGGTGTATGTGGGGAAACATGTCTTATATATAGCCTGGGTGTGGTTCCAGATCCGTATTGTCACTTTCATGGGTCCCGTCACTGAAGGATGAGCTTTAAAGCCTCCAAAGGCTAAGTTGCTGAGGGCCGCATAGGAACCCAGGTTGACCGCCTCCAAAGTCACTGCTGGATCCTGCCTGGGCTGGAAAAAACCCCATCGAAGTGACCAACACCGCTGCCCAATAATACAATTGTAAGTGCCAAACCACCACTGGAGTGCGGGAGGTATTTGGGTCTTGCATGCAACCCGAGGGGTTTGCCCAGCCCACACAAAAGACACCACAATGTTATCTAGTCTCCTAAAGATGGATTTGGGGATACGGAGGGGGAGGGGGGAGTGGTTGAGTTTAGGAACTTGGGTAAGAACACAATTTTTATCAGATTTATCCATCCAACCGATGTTAAAGAAAGGGTACGCCAATCTGTGCACTTTCGAGTAAGCTGCAACAGCAACGGATTCATGTTCTTTTCTATATGTACATTTACAGTGCTTCCCACTCAAATTCCAAGGTAAGTGAATTAGTCGACCCACCTGAAGGGTGTTTGCGTATCTACACAAGGTACAGATGGATGTAATGGAAATTTGATTTATCCAAAATAATACATATAGAGTCATCAGCGTACTGTGACAGTTTCTATTCTATTGGTCCAGCCACTATGTCCTTCACTCCCGGGTCAGCCCTAAGAAGAATAGCAAGAGGTTCCAGCAATAAAACGAACAGGGTAGGGGACAATGGGCAGTCCTGGCTGTCACATTCCCCTGCTCAAGGGAAAATGGTTGGAAAGAGTGCCATTAGTTCAGACTTGTGCTAATGGGGGCATTGAATAGATTTAACCAGGACAAGAACTGGGGACCGAATCCAAAGGGTGGGAGGACTGCTGATAAATAGCCCCATTCTACGGAATCAAAAGCCTTCTCAGCATTGAGAGAAGCCACTATCCCTGCATTTTCCGATTCAGTCATAGCCATGGGAGTATGTAGTTGCCATATATTAATGTCTGTGCCCTTTCTGGGCATTAACCCCATCTGGTCCAGGTGGACCAAAGCCATAAAAACCACATTTAAACGATTGACTAGAATTTTTGACAGGAGCTCTGCATCGGCATTCAACCAAGAAATATGGGAGGTAGGAAGAGCACAGAGTAGGATCCTTCCCAGGTTTAGGGATCACCACTATGACTGCCTCGCTCATAGAAGGCACTAGTGTTGCTCACGAATATTCGCATTGCGAATATTCGTTACGAATATTGCATATTCGAGTATTCGCGAATAAATCGAATATCGCGGTGAATATTCGCTATTGCGAATATTCGTATTTTTTCAAATTTATTTTTAAAACAGATCACATCCTAGTGATCTCCATCGACGTCTAAAAGCATTGCTGGTATGATTAGAGACCCTGGGCCGAGTAGCTGAGGCGATCCTTTTATGTTGCCGAATATTCGCAATGCGAATATTCGTATTACGAATATTCGCGAATGCGTTCTCTGCCTTTCTGTGTTTTGTGTATAAAAAAAAAAAATTAGCTTTAGTTTAGTCATATAAGTTTGTGTAAGTAGAGTTAGTGTTTAGTGCCTATTAGTTTAGTAATCCAGGAAATGATCTCCGTTTTCGCGTGTTGACGAGAATTTCGCAATCAATTTCGCATTCGCACTAGCGAAATTTTGCACTAGCGAAATTTCGCAATTTTTTTTTTTTATAAAATATCACGAATATTCGATATTAACGAATATTCTTCTATATATTCGCGAAATATCGCGAAATCGAATATGGCGTATTCCGCTCATCACTAGAAGGCACGAGAGACTCCGCATTCAATGACTTAACCAGGAAAGAATACAGATGGGCAACCAGGTCATCAGCATAAGGTTTAAAGAATTCCACCGAAATTCCCTCCGGACCAGGAGTTTTCCCTGACTGGAGTGTCCCAACGCTCTCTGTACCTCCTTCACAGTTATAGGTGCATCCAACCTGTCAAGGTAGGTCAAGGTCAAAACTGGGAAGTCTATGTCGCTGCCAACTTTAGTGCAATATTTTGTTTTAGGAGGGTCATTTTTCATACCCCCTTCCCTCACAAAAAAGGGCTACACTTGATTTTGTTGCACGTGCTGCTACTAACATTGTTTATGTCGCAGGGTTGTTATGAACGTGCAAGGCTTCTGACTACATAACACACTGTCAGAAATGTGTTGTTAATGCATGTCATATATTAACAATTGTAGCGCAGATCCGGGACTGGTGTGATTGTGTGTGACCCAGGTTCCATTTCCTGATAGGCACATAAAGGCCAGGCACATTGTAGTTCACAGTCACTGAAGTCAGAAACAGGCTGTACAAATCTTTTTGCAGTTTATTTTGCTGAGAGAACTGGGATAGGCTGAGGATGAGCCTCGGAATACTTCAAAAACTTCTAACAAACCCGGGAGTGGAGGACTCTAACTCCGATCTGCTCCTTCAGGGAGACAACCACTCTCTTTAATGTAAAGGGTAACTTGATTGCAAACAGAAACTCCTTAACGGGAGTATAATCCTGCATGCAATGTAAAAAATAAAGGAACAGGGGAATGGATTACTATAAACAATTTGGGACTTTATATGGAGTGCGCAGTTTAGGGAAAAACAGCCATCAATATAATTGTAAATATAAATATTTTAATTAGGTATAGGTAAACAGTAATTTAATTAAATTTATAATAATTGGTAGTATTATAGACCATAAACATATAAAAAGACAATATTTGATGATGTTTGTAAAATTCTCATAAATTAAATTCATCAACACATACATATAGCGTATTAAAATACAGATATCACATAGACATGACTACACATTTGGAAAAAGCCTCCAACCTCCCTGGGCGGAAAGATAGAGTTAGAAAGAGATCCTAGGGTGATAGCAACTCAGTCTAAGTGCCACAGAGTAAAATTAGATGTCACATGGAATTATCAGGGACAAATGGATGCTGCCGCCGCTTAAAAACGTGTAGAGCTAATTTTAAGCGTCGGCAGCATCCATTTGTCCCTGATAATCCCATATGTGACATCTAATTGTAGCGCCCCCTTATGTTTAGTATGGGCACTACGCTAAAGTTAGTGGGGAGTGAGAGAGTTATGTTGCTTTCACTCATGATTTTGCTAAATTTGGGTTGCTGTCATTCCAGAACTATCCTGTGGGTCAGTCTGCGCTCCGGGCGTCAGAGGGATTCTGGCAGAGCCACTTTTCCCCAGCAGCCAATTGGAGGAGTTTTGCCTCACCGAGCATGCTGGGGAAGGGTATATCTGTGGCAGGCACAATTTTTGCACCTTTTTTGTAGACGCACTGCAACCGATCACATGATCGTTTTGGACCATGCGATCCAATGCAGGTGAACACATTGCATTTTCAACCTGCGTTTGGGGTGTCATTAAAGTAACTAAAGACAAAACTTTTATTGTTATTTTTGGATAGAATGAAGAGGGATTAGAATGTTTGTCAGTCTTTATTGCGGTCTGTGCTTCCGTTAGGGCAGGGGTCTCTTTTTTCAAAGAGGGCCAGATTTGATGAAGTGAACATGCGCGAGGGCCGACCATTTTGCCTGACATTCTTTGAACCATTAAAATTTGAACTAAGTGGGTTCCTCTGAGCACCAATACACTGCCCAACAAGAATTCTATTGCCTTTGTGGCTGTGTGTGGTGAAGAGATGAGCTAGGGCGTGTTATTTGGATATATCATATATGTTTCTTTTGTGGCCCAATGAATCCCAGAGAGCTGCTTAGGACTAAGGATGAGCTTGGGCGTGTTATTTGGATATACCTTATTTATCGGCGTATAACACGCACAGGCTTACCATTGCTATGAATGCAGCCTTACCATTGCCATGAATGCAGCCTCACCATTGCCATGAATGCAGCCTCACCATTGCCATGAATGCAGCCTCACCATTGCCATGAATGCAGCCTCACCATTGCCATGAATGCAGCCTCACCATTGCCATGAATGCAGCCTCACCATTGCCATGAATGCAGCCTCACCATTGCCATGAATGCAGCCTCACCATTGCCACTAATGCAGCCTTATCATTGCAACTAATGCAGCCTTATCATTGCAACTAATGCAGCCTCACGTGGGCCATAAATGCAGCCTCTGCATTGCCATCAGTGCAGCCTGATCGATGCCCATCTGCAGCCTCGGAGGGCAGAGGGAGGGGGGCCGGACGAGTGTGGACAGATTACAAACAGGAGAATCTCTTGTTTACTCTGTGGCCTTTTTAATACAAAGTCCTGCCTCCTATGATAGACAGAACAGTCTTCCAATGGCATCCCAGGAGATTTTCAATACAGACGCTCCTGAGTAAACGGAATATTCCTTTCATGTAATCTGACGGCGCTAGTCCTGTCCCCTCCAATGCAGCGCCGATAAATACAGTATATATCTTTTGTGGCCCTAGGAACCACAAACAATATATGTATCCAAATCCCCAGGGGGGCCATATTAAATCAACAGGGGGGCTGCGTTTGGCCCACGGTCCAGACTTTGGACATGCCTGGGTTAGGGAGATTCCTCCTCTCTTTTTGTCCTGTTTACCATTATAATCGCGTAGCGCTACCCCCTCAGGAGCCGCTGATTAGATTTGGGATCAACATATTTAAGTTACCTCTGTGTGATGTCTAGGGGTGGAGGTGGTTAGCAGAGCAGTAATTGAATGTCCAGACTGATAGCTAGTCAAACACGACCAACATCAACTTGAGGTAGACAGGATAGGTTGATGAAAGAAAGAAAATGAACCTTGCAGCATCAGGCTTTGGATAAGTAAGGCAGTCCTGCCTTCAACAGTAGTATCTATCACATCGCCACTCTAGCCAGAGTGGGTGAAGTGCCCCCGGACAGACCCCTCTCACAGGCCTGGCAGCCAAAACGTCACTTAAAGCCTCTGGGAAGGAACACGTCTATACCAATGACTTGGCTCTAATTAGATTAGGGTTTAAAGTGGTTATATACCCCACTTTTTAATTTTTACCTACAGGTAAGCCTTACCTGTAGGTATAGAGAATATCTCCTAAACCTGTACGGTTCAGGAGATATTCCCCTCACAATGCGCCGCCGATTGCAGCGGTGCATGCGCAGGGGGGATCCTCGGCTGCAGCGGTGATACCCCGAAGACGCGCCAGACGAGATGACATCTTGCTCGGCGTGGACCAGGTAAGTTCCTCTGACCTCGTTCCGAGGTAAGTATTTCATAATGAGCTAATATGCGGTGCATATTAGCTCATTATGGCTTTTGCCTTGCAGGTGTAAAAAAAAATAAAAAAAATGTATATGCGGGTATACAACCGCTTTAAGATGGAAACCTCTCTCACAGGCCCAATGTTAGCAGAGTAGAGCTGTAGAGCAAATCCTCCCAGTAGGTATTTTAGTAAAGGTCACCAGCTGACAATCTGACTATGTTCTGTCAGCGTCTGGTAACCAGATCCCCGATGGTTCGTTCAAGCCCTGTAGGATCACCTGCGTCCGGGTTCTCCTCAGACCGAACCCCCCCCGGAACAGCACCCAGCTTGGGATCTTCTCAGTAGAAATGGGAGCCCAGTAAGTCACTGGGGTCCCTGATAGCATCAGTTGCCATGTAGCCCAAAGCTCGTAGCCCTGCATAGTGTAGGCCCCGGCCAGGTAGGCCATAGTGGCGGCTGTAATGTCTCAGCTGTGTGTTGCTGTTTAGAGACACAGCTTAACATCAAGTATAAACCGAATCCCAATGAAAGATGCGCTTGTTACTGAACTGATGCAGTCTTTACTGAGATATAATGCACAGGAATGTGTACAATAATGTGTGAAAGTGTGGTAAAACTGTAAAACAAACATAAAAAGACAAATGTAAGCATGGCTATTCAAGCAACATACATTATACATAGCTAATACAAAAGATAGGGCCTAACATGTGCTTGCTTACTACAGACTGAAACACACATTATCTATCTGTCTAGCATCCCTCTACACAAGCTGAACTAGCAAAACCCCTTTACTCACAGGCTTTGGTGTTCGTCAGATTTGCAATCTGTAATAGCTTTTAAGAAGTCCTGAGAATCTGCTCACTTCTGTAGCTAGACCTGGAATAAACAGGATATGTGCTAGCATGCTCTAGGTAGTACAGAGAAGACCCGCCTCTAGGCTTCAAGAACATGGAGGGTCTTAAAGAAACAGACACTGCCGAGTGCCAAGCATGTAATATACATTGCGAAGGCAGCACAGCGGCATCGTGGTGTGCGCCCACCCTGAAGGTGGGTGCCGCACCTGTGACCCGCTGCGGGTAGGAGACCCGGGTAGAAGACCCAGACAAAAAGGTGCCCACATCAGAATCAGATATACCCTCTCCCAGCATGCCCAGCGAGGGAAACACTCCTCTGATTGGCTGCTGAGAAAAGGCAGCTCTGTTCTGGAACCCCTCTGGCACAATCTGCTGCCCAAGGATGGTAACATATCCTCAGCACAGAGAAGGGGACCACAGGCAGACCAGCCCGAAGCGCAAATTTAGGAAATTAACATGGATGAGAGCAAGGTAAATCTCTTATCCCCCCACTAAATTTACAATAGCGCCCATAACTGACAGTAGGGGGCGCTACAATTGAAAGTAAAAGAAAATCCCAAAAATTGCGTTTCCCCCAGAAAAGTAATAGAGGGGAAATATTCCAATGGGGACACTAATTCCTGTGACCTGGGGGTCCCCAAGGAATTCCCTTAAAGCAGGGGTTCCATCGATTTTTTTTTTTTAATTTTTTTTTTAATTATTGTGCCCCTCTTATCTTCCATAACTCGCAGCCCGTGTGTCCCACTGTTTTCGCCGTCAGCATGATATTTTAGCTCCAAAGGATATTTTATATAATGTGGTCCAGGCATTTGTCATTTTTAATTAGGGCACGCTGGGCACGTTGAAGCCCAGCAGTATTCATTTCCGGGATACTGTGAATGCTGGCGTCCCAGCATTCACCGCTGTATCCCGCGCATGTGCTGTGCTGACGGTGAGCCGAGTCACGTTACGGCCGAAATATTGCGGGATTTGAGAGCGTCTCCTGGGAACATCAGGACTGATTCCCAGGAAACATAGCGCCGTCGGGGGAAAAGCGATAGGCACGCCCATTCCCCCGCGTTGGAAAATGATTGACAGGCCGCAATGAAACGAAAAAAAAAGGTAAGCCTAAAGCAAAAAAAAAAAAAACACGGATTTGTTATGTTGAATGGAAGGCAGTTTTATTAATTTTAAGTGAGAAATTAGGGTGAACCTCCACTTTAACTTGCCAAGATTTTCTCTCACTTCCTGTTTGGCTATGGGACAGGAAGTGAAGGGAAATCTCTGCAATGGGACACAGATAGCAAAAAAAAAAAAAAAGAAATCTGTCTGGGGTTATAACCATCCCTTAGGCTGGATTCACACCTATGCAGTTTTAGTGCTTTTTGCATTTTGCAGATTGGCACTACAGTCCATTTAACATGGTTTCCTATGGAACACGTTCTGTAGTGCAAATCTGCAAGATGCAAAAAGCACTAAAGCTGCATAGGTGTGAATCCAGCATTACTCTATCCAAAATGAAAAAGAAAAAAAGGTTTCGCCTATAGTTCTACTTTAAATTTGTATGGACACCTGCAGTGGATTGCAAGGCCAGAGCATTGGAATTCAGTGCAGGAAATGCACAAGGATGATGGCGTTTCCTGCACCGTATAATTCATTTGTACAGGCTGCCAATGAACCACAATGGACTAGAAATTGGTCAATTTGGTTGCCATATTATCGGACGCAGTGTACCATAGTGTGTTAATGTGTATTGTAGTGTGGAGCAGTAGACTAGGTGTGCATTAGGTGCCACTGAACATGAATGGCACTGTACTTCTACATAATAACACAGCACATTACCGATCCAAATTTCAGCAGCGACTACCAACAAAACCTGCTTTCAAAAGTTTTCCTCACAAACTACTGGGCGTTACCAGAAGCGATCTAAATTTTAAGCCAATCAGAGAACACAGACGTCCAAAAGCAGAAGTACTCTGACACACGAGGCAGAACAGAGCGTCACTGAGCTCACCAAAGCGAGGCTTGGAGCACACGGCTCGCACAGGGGCTTACTTGTGGTGCTGCCACGTCATTCTGCCCGAGCGTGACGTCAGAAACTACCGTAAACATGCTGTCCGGAGGGATGTGATAGTGACACATGGACCTGGATGAGGCTTTCCTGTCAGTCGGGGAATTCGGCTGCTATCAGAAGCGGCTGACCGGCTTCCTAGTGCTGCTGCAGGTCGGTGCTGTAATTTAGGGGGATGATATGTCTGGGTGTGCTGTGTAGAGGGAGCCTGAACCTGACATCTTCATAGACATTCATAATCCCACTCAGAGTTGTGACATCCTGTGACAGGCAGTGCCTGCTGCTGCAGAACCTCTTGGCATCTGTTTACCCCCCAGTGGGACAGAAAGATGTAAGGGAGACATCCCCATTGTCCTGTAGTAACCCCAGTGTGAGAAGTATACCATATCAGGATGTGTGGAGGATACCTGACAGGTCACAACACTTCCGGTCTCTGACATCTCATCCTCATCAGACCAGAAACACCCTATCACCCACCTGGACTGACGTACAAACTCAGCAAACTCAGTGAAGGTGTGTGAAGGTGGAATTCCCATCCCTATAAAGTGGTGTGCTCACCAAATTCCTATAATAATGAGACCCCTATAAAGTGGTGTGCTCACCAAATTCCTATAATAATGGGACCCCTATAAAGTGGTGTGCTCACCAAATTCCTATAATAATGGGACCCCGATAAAGTGGTGTGCTCACCAAATTCCTATAATGATGGGACCCCTATAAAGTGGTGTGCTCACCAAATTCCTATAATGATGGAACCCCTATAAATTGGTGTGCTCACCAAATTCCTATAATAATGGGACCCCTATAAAGTGGTGTGTTCACCAAATTCCTATAACAAAAGGACCCCTATAAAGTGGTGTGCTCACCAAATTCCTATAACAAAAGGACCCTTATAAAGTGGTGTGTTCACCATATTCCTATAATGATGGGACCCCTATAAAGTGGTGTGCTCACCAAATTCCTATAACAAAAGGACCCCTATAAAGTGGTGTGCTCACCAACTTCCTATAATAATGGGACCCCTATAAAGTGGTGTGTTCACCAAATTCCTATAATGATGGGACCCCTATAAAGTGGTGTGCTCACCAAATTCCTATAACAAAAGGACCCCTATAAAGTGGCGTGCTCACCAACTTCCTATAATAATGGGACCCCTATAAAGTGGTGTGTTTACCAAATTCCTATAATGATGGGACCCCTATAAAGTGGTGTGCTCACCAAATTCCTATAATGATGGGACAAAAATACAAAATAAATGCGTAACCTCCAAAAATATATATATCATAAAAACAAGAAACACAATTCCAAACAAAAAGATTGATAATCAAAGTTCCACTTTTCTTAAATGAAATGCTTCAGCAGGCAATATGATCGAATCTTCCATACATTATAAAACTTGAATATGCAGGGAAATGGATAAAAAAAATTGGGCGAAGTGGCCCCTTACCAAATGGGATGGATCCCTATGGAAAGCAATCATACAGGCACAAGGTAAGGGTTCTTGAAACTGGAGGGGTGCAGGAGAGAGGGTCCGTCTTCATAGGTCCTCAAGGCTCATTAACACTCTGCTCAGCTTCACACTTTTTCCAGATTCTCCCGAAGATGAAAGGATCAATCAATGCAATCAAAGGAAGAAGACTTCATAGCGTAATATGTTTAAAACAGGTTCTTGAGAACTTCTTTAATAAGAATTGTAGCAATGAACATCAAAGTATTCCATCCGCACAAAAGTTTAAAAAGTGTCAAATATCTGATAGAGACGTATCGTATTAGCAGAGGATAATAAACCTGTCTGCTAAATGGTGGCTGGGTCTGATGTTACGGCTTCCAACCGACGCGGCGTTTCACAGGAAGAAACCTCTTGAAACCCGCATATACCTGTTAAACCGCTTGAGGTGAAACGCCGCGTCGGTTGGAAGCCCTAACATCAGACCCAGCCAGCATGGGAGATCGGTGATTATAACTCTGACCCCCCCCCCCCCATCCTCTTCCGGTCCCCTTCTGTGTGCCCTCTGTGTGCTCTCCTCCTCCCCCCCCCCCCTCCTCCACTCACCCTCCGTGTGCTCCTCCGGTCCCCCCCCCCCATCCCAGATCTGTCAGAATGAAGGAAGGAGCCAGTAAATCTGTCATTTACTGGCTCCTTCCTTTTCCGAATGCACAGTCAGTGATCACTGACTGCCTATTCATAACTGAGCATTGTAAACTGATGCTTCAGTTTATGAGTGGAGAGGAGCCACTGCAAAGAAAGAGACTGAGGAATCTCTGTCCTCAGTCCCTTTCCACGTCTGTTTAGACCCCTGATATCTCACCAAACAAAAAATAAATAAAAAAAGGAAACCTTGTCATAAATAAATATTCTAAAGTAAAATTATAAAAAATAAAATAAACACGGACTGTCCACCCCCCCCCCCCCCAAAAAAAAAGCATTGTACAAAATAATAAACAAATACAAAAAATTGTAAAAAATAAAATTGTAAAATAAAATAAAAACTACTGACACAGTCAACGCTTTATCAGTGTCACCTATCAGTGCCCATCGGTGCTGCATATTAGTGCCACTGTCACATGATGTTAAAAAAAAGTATTGAGAATTGGTATCTGTGAGTACTTGGAAAAAATATATCTGTACTTGTACTCGGCCTTAAGTGGTATCGGGACAACCCTAACAAGACCCCTATAAAGTAGTGTGCACGCCAAATTCCTATAATGCCAGGACCCCTATAAAGTGGTGGGCATGCCAAATTTGAATCTCTTTAAAGTGGCATGCATGTCTAATTCCTATGATTACTGGTCTCCTTATAAAGTGGTGCACATGCTGAATTCATATCACTATAAAGCGGTGTGCATGCCAAGTTCCTATTGCTATAAAGCCGTATGGTTATTGGGTGGGCTGTGTGTGTCCATAGAAACACACATTGTGGCTCAGCCCTGCTCCTCTCTTTCTTTTGGTAGGATTTGGCTTCTGCTGATGCCTCTCTGTCCTAGGAATGCAGGGGAGAACAGAAAGCTGCTCTAGATGAGCACAGTGTTGGATCCAGTGAGGATTAAGGCCGGAATCACACTTGTGCGGTGCGAATTTCAGCTCTCTTATCTTTGCAGAGAGATTACAGAAGTGTTCAGCAGATCCACTGCGTTTTAGCTGCAAATTTGGAGACCTGGGAGAAGTTCCAGGTGAGAGGAGAGTGGGGGAGAAGTGTATTGGGCTGAATTAGAGAAATTCCTGAAGAGAACTGAACACATCTGCGAATCAGCTGCCTACCCATAGAAGATAATGGGCCTGAATTCGCACCTGAGCCGCACCGCAAGGCATAAAATACGCACACGTTTTTTCTGCAATGCGCAGTGCGAATGCATCACACATATTTGAACCAGCTTCAATGAAAACAATGTATTTAGAAATGTTTTGCGTATTAGATGCGGTTTAAGCTGCAACCAATTCGCATAGGTGTGAATCCGGCCTTAGGTAAGTATTTAGAGGGGGTGAGGGGGCAATACCGCTACTGGGACATCTTTTACCTTGATGCAGGAAATGTATTAACCTCTTGCTAGCTGTCCTGGCAGCGTGGACATGTATGTTTGGTGGACAGACATGTAGAGCCCTACACCACATGCCTCTCTATTAGTATGAGTCTTTTTGGAATAGGGCAGTATAATGAATCCCTGGTGTGATCTATTGAAAGGGACACTGCTGGGCTTTGATATTGTATGTTGATGAAGTGTTATTTGTGATATTGCATGTTGGTGTCCACTGAATACAGAACTGACTACAATGGAATCCTAACGCTGCTTTCACACTGAGGCGCTATTGCGCTAAAAATAGCACCTGCAAAGCGCCCTGAAAGAGCCGCTCCTTTTATATCCAGTGTGAAAACCTGAGCCTGAAGGCTTTCACACTGGATGCCAGCCGCATCTTTGAGGCACTACAGGAGCGTCGTAAAAACCGCTCCTACAGCGCCCCTGCCCGTTGAAATCAATGGGGCAGCGCCTCCAAACCGGCCGCAAAGTGGCATTTTTGCGGATGGGTTTCACACTTTTTCGTCTGCTGGCGGGTGGTTAAAACCGCCTTGCAGCAGAAAATCGAGGCAAAAACGACAATAAAGCACCGCTTTTTAGCGGCACTTTAACGCCAGCGACTCAGTGTGAAAGTACCCTTAGAGATGCTACGATCACCTGCTTTGCTCTACTCCACATGGAATGAGCCCTTTTTTTGAGCTGGCATCAGATTTCCCCTCTAGGATAAAGGCCTTGGCTGGGCAATAGCCGCAAGCTTTTATTTAGCTTGCCATCTAATAAGTGTGTTTTCCATGTGGTGGAGGGTCAAGTTTTTTGCCCTTGTGTGCAATTTTACCAACGACACTATCACAAGGAATATTTTAAGGGACATTAACCTATTTCCACATGATTCATTCAATGGTTAACATGGACTATAAATTAACATTGTGTGTTTCTAATCACATATTTTTTTATTTAGATTTTAAGGTTAGATCAGCTTTTTTTGTTTTTTTTATGTATACTGCGGCAGATTGGCTCATGCAGGCACAATCGCGTACATGTGTCCGCTTGACACAGCCGTTTGTGAATCCCGGTACTTGCCATCCGGTGATCATGTGATCCCATAGCAATCGCATCATTACAATGTCAACAAAGCTGTTATGAAAGAATTGATGGTACCTAGGCCAATCACGGCACCCTGTGATTAGCTGTTGCCAATCACAGATCACTAGTGATCACATTTTATGCATTAAGGTGAAAAACCTTTTGTACTGCAGCTCCCCCCAGACCCCCCTCTTTTTCTTCCTTCGCCCAATCCGATTCAGTGATGTGCATGAGCGCAGTTGCTTCAGCCTCTGTCTCGCTCCTCATTGGACAGATTGATAGCAGCAGGAGTCATTGGCTTCCACTGCTGTCAATTAAATCCTGTGACATGGGAGCGGTGGGCAGGGCTGAGTCCCGCTGTCCATGTTAATTGATGCAGCAGCAGGACACGGGAGTGAGCCCGCACGGGTGCCCCCAGAGAAAGCAGCTTTCTATGGGGGCACTTAATGAAGAGGAGGGGCTTGAAGCGCCGGCGGGTGACCACAGAAGAAGAGGATCCGGGCTGCTCTGTGCAAAACTATTGCATAGAGCAGGTAAGTATAACATGTTTGTTATTTTTATAAAAAAATCAAACAAACTCAAGATTTACAACTACTTTTAAACTGATTTTAATGTATTAGGTAGCAATGATTTCAGATTGTTTTTTGCCTAGCATATGCTATCCACCTTGGTAGTTGTAGATCAGAGCTCCTGTACTTTGCTGGGTCCCAGTGCTGAAGATAAATATCCCCAAAAAAGTAGTCCCAGAGGGTGCAGCCAGTCATTAGTATAAAAACCTTGCCGTGTTTTGAACATGAAAGTACTTTCTTTATAAGTCCTCTTTTTGAGTAAACACTTTTAGGCGTGATACGGGTCAAGGTTTCCATATTCATGACTGTCGGTGCCACTTGAGCTGTTAATAAATCTACAATCAAGCAGATGAGCGCAGCAGACCCACAAAATCTTCCTTTTACTTGCAAGTCATGTACATTTACCCCTTTTGTTTTAGTTATTAGCTTTCACTTTGTAATGGCATCAGGATTGTTCTGTCACTAATGTGCGCAGATTGATATGTGAATATTCTATCTTGTAGACAGTCCCTTCTCCTTCCTGCATTTACAAGCTGACATTAGACATCTGAATAGTGCAGAATGTCAATGTGGTTAAACTGCTATGAAGATTACATGTGGCATGAAGTACCGTAGATGGGCTGTGTTGGATTTTTCATACATAGGTGTCAGCCAGCAGAAGGTGTTAGTTATGTGGGATGGTGGTTAAAGAACCAGAATGGAAGTAGCAGTGGGTGTAATGTACACTGTCACTCAGCTGTATCTTATCTGATGGCATGTGAAGTGACACCTGACACAGGTATGCACACTGGGTTCTGTTCTGCATGCTTGTTCTGTGTCATGGTCTCAGGAAGTACCAAAGTCAGACGCAGCCAGGCAACTAGTATTTTTAGGAGTTCGGTAATGGCAAGATTTCTTTCCAAATGTCTCTCTCTATACAGTTTTTTTTTCCCCATGGAAAATGTGCCCCCTGGACTACATGGAACAAGTGGCTTTAAAAGGGAATTGATCCAGAAAACACCCCCTATTGCACAAGTACCTCATGTCAGGATTCTGGGTGGTCAGCTATGACGGAAGGCACCAGGGTGTTACATAAGCCTCCCAGAAGCATCAGAAGCCAAGTATTTTTGGAAAGGTGGACTTGGCTTGCGGATCAATTGCCAATTTTTATATTTTTTCACGCACCATAAAATCAGCATTTTTGCATGTCATGTCAAGAATTTAAAATTGCTTCCACCAATGAAAAGGCAACACATTTCTTAAATTCTACATAGGTGACGTTTTAAAAGCATTCAGTTATCGGTGTAATCGTGAATTATGTCCCTAGAATTATTGCAATACCTCACGTGTGGTGCAGTCGCTGTTTTTACATATGCATGCAGGATGTATGCGTGCTTTTGTATCTGTGTGTATGTGTGCCAGGGGTTAGCTTTTCCATTTTTTTTTATTTTTTTTATTATTTTTTTTTCCTAATTTATTTTATTTTATTTTAACTTTATTGCTCTCACAAGGGGGCAGCCATTAACATAAAAGTGACTGAAAGTTACTGAACGGCTGTAAAAATAAATAAATATATTTTCGAAGAAAAACCTTTCTTTATTTCCTTTCTGCTTCGGTGTTCGCCTGATAGAAGCTTGATCTTTAGGCGTATCTATTTCTGAGTTAAGCTGCCACTGCCTCCTTGCTTTGTGGGCATGCCTGTCTTTGACCACACACAATAATCAATCATGTACTTCGCCATCTATAGGCTGACAGGAGTAGTGACAGCAGCTCACAGCTAGGTGCCTGAAACGGCTGAATTTTGGATTGTGTTCAGTGGTGGCTCCGAGTAATATTAACATTTTTTGTTAGTCTGGCATTGGTACCCTCGTTTCTTAGTGCCCCTTCAGCACATGTCACTGCTCTCCCTCCCTGTAGGTGCTCTCTACTTCTCTTCTTTCCCGGAGCTGGCTTGACGATTACCCAGATTCTGCTGTCCATCAGGTACCCTCAGTGGCGTATCTAGGGTATGGCAGCCATGGCAAGTGCCATGGGCGCCATGGGGAGGGGGGCGGCAAAAAGCTACCCCCCGCACGAAAAAAAACCAACCTGTCCTGCGGCCATCTCCCGCACTAATGTAGCTCCCGGCATCGCGGCCAGCCTGCTGAAGCGTGGCGCCAGCACAGCAACTGGTAATATTGCTACTTGGCCTAGGGAGGGGGGTGACAGGTGACCCTATGATGGCTGATGACTGCCCATTGATGGCAGAGTGGCTGCTTTTGATGGGCACAGTGGCTGCAATAGATTTTTTTTTTTTTCAGTTTGTTTGCACCCCCCCCCCCCCCCAATTTTCAGCAGCAGCTGCCAGTGGTCCCCAGTGTCCCTCTCTGTCCTTGTTGCACTTCGTCCCTCCCTGTCCCTGGTTATCTGAAAGGTTTCAAATGTTTTGACATGGGTGCAGTTTCAGTGCTTGCCATAGGCGCCATTTTCACTAGATACGCCTCTGGGTACCCTCCAGTCTAATGCTTGCCAGCCCATGTCGCCTCCCTGTTATGTTCTTCTGCCAAGTCAGTGGGCAGTAAAACAGAGGCTCTGGTGCCTGTTTTTACTGCCCACCGGCCGCGTGTGTGAACTAGGCTTCACAGTTTTGTCCAACATCTCTCTGTAGCAATGAATAATCATGAAAACGTGTGTCCCTTGCCAACCCAGCTGAAGCCTACATTGGCTTTTATTCACACGTGACATTTTGTAGCTTGAAAGTTAAAGCTCCAAAATGCTCTACAACCAAAATCCTGCGCTTCGAAATTGTCCCTGTTCTACTTGGAGTGTTCAGGCGCCAGCAGCTCAATGCCTGAAACGCTAAATGGTACATGAACTACTTTTAAAGCGGAATAAGGTGTCTTTTATCCCATTGACTTCAATGGAGGCTTGCAAGAAAACATGAAGGTGTACCAATAACAAATCTATGGGGCCAAAAATGTGTGATCCTGCCCCAAATAAGCTCCTGTATGGCGATTCACGTTTAAACGCGTGAAAAAAACTGCCAAAAAAGTCTCAAAAGTACCTTAATACGCTATATGCAAGTGTGATTGTTGCTATGCGTACATTTGGGACAGGGTTTTGTCTCAAACAGTCTGTGCTAATTTAGTTGGAGACAGGTAGACCCTGATGAAGAACATATAACTAGGTGATCACTGCTTGATGGAGAGACTTGCATTGTTGTTAAAAATATCTTCTCAGTCTCTTTGTATTTCAGGAATAAATGATTCCATTTGATTTTAATGTTCATTCTTTGCTTTGTCACCTCAGCAGTTGCTAGATTATTATACAGTTCAGATAGGAGTTTCTGCGAGGCTTGAGTATTTGCAACCCCATCGGGATAATTGGCTATCTAGACTAAAGTATGAAAGCGTTTTGTGGCAGCTTTTATTTTCAGAAATAACAAGATGATTTGCAAATCTTAATAACAGCTGTTTGCAATAATCTACTTTGCTTGGTTTTAGATGTAACACTCTATAACTGTCACTCTAAAAAATTAAGTGCATTGTCGTAGTGTATTTGTAAAGCCAAAACTTTTTTAGTTAGTTTTGGATAAAGAAGGCAATGGTTAAGGTGTGATATTGTTTGCGCTGTGGTGATACCTGAAAGGTAATGGGCAATGAAGGGAAAGGGGGGGGTGGTGTTCCCCAAGGTGGGTGAAGTGATGGAAACAGGTGGGTCTGGTGGTGACAGAAAGTATATAAATATATATCAAGGCAATGTGAACAGTTTTGACAGTGAATATCCGTGACAGTGTCAAAATAAATCAAACCATGGTGATTGGTGATTAACATAAAAACAGCATGGCCATCACAGTCCTGCGGACAAAACAACCGTGTAAAAGTCCAAATGTGACATGCAACTGAATGCAAAAAAACGGAAGCTGATGTGAAATCAAAAGATAAAGAGTTCCAGCCGTCAGGTGGGTGAAGGTACAGTGAAGAAATCCAAAAAACAACAATATGGAGTAGTCCCGTTACCACTGGGGAGTCTCTGCTTGCAATCAAGGGTGTGCACTTACACAGAATGGTAGAGAGGGGGTGCTTTCTGTCACCACCAGACCCACCTGTTTCCATCACTTCACCCACCTTGGGGAACACCACCCCCCCTTTCCCCCCCCTTTCACTTCATTGCCCATTACCTTTCAGGTATCACCACAGCGCAAACAATATCACTTGTTTTTATACCCTTTTTTGTCCATTTGGATAGACTTATCCTTTGTTTGCTGCAGTGTATTTTCCCCTGTCCCTTTCCCCAGGCCCAATTCCCTTCCACCCATTCCAGCGCAGGAGTTTCACCCATCACAATGGTTAAGGTGGTTTTAAAGAGGTTCAAGGTTTTTTACCCTAATGCTTTCATGCATTAAAGTAAATAAATCTTCTGGGTATAGCCCCTTCCCCTTTATACTTACTTGAGCCCTATCTTGATCCAGAGATGCACACAAGAGCAATGGTTCTCTGCGGCCCCTCTCTTCTCCTGATTGGCTCCCGCTGCTGTCATTCACAGCCAGCAAGCCAAAGAGGATAGAGTGTGGGGGGGGGGGGGGGTGCTGAATGGACACACACAGTGCGGTTGGGTGCTTCATAGCAGGAGACTTGCTATTGGGGGCACTCAGCAAAGATAGAGAAGCGAGGGCTGGCGTCAGGGGACCCAGAAAGAAGAGGATTGGGCTGTTTTGTATAAAACCATTGCATAGAGCAGGTACTGTAAGTATTGCATGTTTTTTTAATATATATATATATATATATATATATATATATATACATACATACATACATACATACAATTAGGGCTGGGAAAAAAATCAATTTGAATCGAGTTGGGAGGTCAAATTGATTCAGATTTTGACCATTTGGTCTTGTTTTTTTTTTCCGTAGGATCGGCACTCCGCGGACTAGCCCGAAGCTGCGGCCTCGTCTAAAAAATCCTGCCCGCAGCTCCTTAGGCGCGGTGTCTATCAGGAAGAAAGAAAAAAAACAAGATTTGAATCGTGAATCTAGTCTTATTTTTAATCGCTGATTGCCCAGCTCTTTAGGATCTTTGCGGACGTTAGCGAATGCATCATCCGCTAACGTCCACAATCCCATAGGGGTTCATTACAAGTCCGTAAACGGACTTGTAAAAAAACGGACCGTTTGTCCGTACGTGTGAAAGGGCCCTAATAATAGATCAATGAGGTCTCAGGTGTGTATAAAAACTGCAACTAGACCTCTGCAAACATGCCTAAGATTCACCCGGAGACTAAAGTGTTGATTATCAAGAGGCTGAGGACCAGATCCACTGCTGATGTGGCAGACACCTTCAATGTGTCTCAGCGTCAAGTTCAGAGGATAAAAACAAGATTTGAAGAGACTAGAGACATTTTGGACAAGGCCAGGTCAGGCCGACGCCGCAAGGCAACTGCTCCAGAGGACCGTTTGTTGGCTCGAAAATCCAAGGCCAGCCCATTTTCCACTGCAGCAGAGCTCCACAAGACCTGGTCACCTGAAGTCCCTGTGTCAACCAGAACAGTTTGTCGGATTCGGTCTTGAAATGGCCACCATGGTTGAATCAGTGCCCATAAGCCAGCACTAAACAAAAGAAAATTGAAAAACAGTGTAGGAAATTTGCCAAGAGCCACAGCCTGCTAAAAGGATGAACTCTGGAAAGTGGCAGAAGGTGGATTTTTCAGATGAATCTTCTGTTGAATTACACCACAGACGCTGCAAATATTGCAGGCGACCTACTGGAACCCGCATGGAGCCGCGATTTACCCAGAAAACAGTGACGTTTGGTGGAGGCAAAATCATGGTCTGGGGTTACATCCAGTATGGGGGTGATGCGAGGGATCTGCAGGGTGGAAGGCAACATCAAAAGTCTAAAATACCAAGAAATCTTAGCTACCTCTTATATTCCCAACCATAAAAAAGGCCACATTTTGCAGCAGGATGATGCTCCATCGCATACTTCCATCTCCACATCAAAGTTCCTTAAGGCAAAGAAGATCAAGATGCTCTAGGATTGGCCAGCCCAGTCACCAGACATGAACATCATTGAGCATATGTAGTGTAGGATGAAAGAGGAAGCATGAAAGACGAAAACAAAGAATATTGAACTCTGGGAGGCATGCAAGACTGTTTTCTTTGCTATTCCTGATGACTTCATCAATACATTGTATGAATCCTTGCCAAACCACATGGATGCTGTCCTTCAAGCTCATGGAAGTCATACAAGATATTCAATTTGGATCTCACAGCACCACTACTTAATTTGCTGACATATTTTTGGATTTTCAGTAAAGTTGTTCAATTTCTGTTTAGGCAACAAAACTTTTGTCTTGGGCTTTATCTTTTTATATAAGCTATTTATAAGCTATTTCTAACACTAATTGATTAATTAAAGTCAGGTTAATAGCAGGAGTTTCTACAAAATAGAGAAGCGACAAGACTTTTGTCAGGGATTGTATGTATGTGTGTGTGTGTGTGTGTGTGTGTGTGTATATATATATAATATACAGACATCTGCAGGAGGGATCTCCCATCCTGGGTGGGTGTCATATGATGTCCTGGGCTTCCCGGACATGTAGGGGGCGTGCAATGTCCACCGGGCACCTGCGATTGCCCGATAACAGAGCAGGACTGTGGATCTGTGTGTCTAAACGCACAGATCCACGTCCTGTCAGGTGAGAGGAGACCGATGGTGTGTTCCCAGAACAGAGGAACACTGATCGGTCACCTCCCCTTGTGAGCCCCCTCCCCCTACAGTTAGGTTAACACATTTAACCCCTTGATTGCCCCCTAGTGTTAACCCTTTCCATGCCAGTGACATTTATACAGTAATCAGTGCATGTTTATAGCACTAATATAGCTGTATAAATGTGAATGGTCCCAAAATAGTGTAAAAAATGTCTGATATGTCCACCGCAATGTCAGTCACAATAAAAATTGAAGATCGCCGCCATTACTAGTAAAAAAATATATGATTTATAAAAATAAATCTTTCCCCTATTTTGTAGATACTATAACTTTTGTGAAAACCAACAAATATACAGTTATTTTGATTTTATTTATTTTTTATCAAAAATATGTAGAAGAATACATATCGGCCTAAACTAAGAAAATTATTGTTTAAAAAAAAATGGGATATGTATTATAGCAACAAGTTAAAATATTGTATTTTCAAACTTGTCACTCTTCTTTTTGTTTATAGCGGGGGAAAAAATGCATTAATTAAGGTGAAAAACCTTCTTAAGTGCAGACCCCCCCCCCCCCTCCCTTCCCTTATACTCACCTGAGCCTGGTCTTTCCAGCGCACTGTATGAGCACACCAGCTCCAGCTGGTGTCTCAGGTCCTGATTGGATAGATTGCTAGCAGTACAGCAATTAAATGACGCGGGGGCTGGGGCTGAGTCCTGCTGTCAAATGACACAACAGCAGGACATGGAAGCGCAGCTGCACGAGTGCCCAGAGGGAGACCGCTTCTCCAACAGGGCACTCCATAAGAGGAGGAGCCTGGTGTGCTGGTCAGGGACCCCAGAAGAGGAGGATTGGGGCCACTCTGTGCAAAACCAACTGCACAGAGGAGGTAAGTGTGATATGTTTGTTATTTTAAAAAAAGATTAAGGTTTAGTTATCCTTTTAAGACATCAATATCATTTTTTTTTTTTTCGTGGAGGAGACAGTACTTTACTTCTTGTTCCAGAGACACAGCTGGAAGTAAGAGCAGATTGCTCTAAACTTGGCAAAGGGCTATCCACTCATGGACAGTTGTTTCTAGAATAGGTTATATACTGTATATAAAGATTTCACCATTATTTAAAAATGTTGGATTCCCATCTTTTTGTACCTGATCACCAGGACAAATCTCAAGGGTTGAATCCTCTATCATGGTCAGCACTGCATACCTGACAAGGGTGCTAGCCTCTTCTCTTTTTTTCCCCCCTAATTAATGTTCCCTAGAAGTATATGAGCTTTGGTTTATCCTAAAAATGTGTCAAACTAATTTCCGGTTGCTGTATTTGTCGTGCTTCACTGGTAGTACTAGAAATACAGTTGTTACATAAGAAGTTTAGTTGCCGAAAACCTTGCTATCTGTTAACCCAAAAAAGCTCTATTAAAATTTAAGTCTGTTTCAAATTGCAGAGCTGTGAAATATGTTAAAACTGGTTAGAAACGAAAAACCTAGCTCTCCTGCTTGAATCCTGCTGTCTTCAGCTGACTTGCATCTTTTCCTGACTTATAGGAATATGTATGGCTTCGGGATATACAAAATTGCTCAACAAATTTCTATAAACAGTAAGCTTGGTAATGCTTTAAGAATACAGACGATTCATTATCACTGTATTGCTGCCCCCTTACCACTGCTGGTACCCAAATCAGCCTATATGAGGGCTAAATAATTATTCATTGACCATTCTTTTATTTATTTTTTAAACCAGAGGAACTCTTAAAATATAATTAAAGGTCTATAGCAGGGGTGTCAATTTTTTCCCCAAAGAGGGCCAGATTTGATTAGGGCCGACCATTTTGCCTGACATTCTTTGGACCATTAATATTCGGTCTTAGTGTGTTCGTCTGAGCACTAATACACTGCCCAACAAGAATTCTCTTGCCTTTGTGGCTGTGTGTGTGTAAAGAGATGAGCTTGGGCATATTATTTGCATATACCGTATTTATTGGCGTATAACACGGTCCTTCACTTTTAAGAGGGAAGTTTCAGGAAAAACACGCTAATTTTAATTAAAGAACTGTGAAGCAGACCCCCAATTGCCAGGAATGCAGCACCCATCAATTGCCAGGAATGCAGCACCCATCAATTGCCAGGATTGCAGCACCCACCAATTGCCAGGAATGCACCCACCATTGCCAGGAATGCACTCAACCAAGGGCTTGTTCATATGTCAGGTCGGAGGGGCTGTAAAACCACATGGTTCCATTGTTTTTACCCCCAACTTCTCCCACTTTAGCTGCAGAGGCAGCAGCTGGGGGTATACACATGCTGTGGCTGCAGCTGGAGGTATATCCAGGGTGAATGGGGCTGCACTGCAACTACCCGCAACTACCCGCAACTATGTGCATTGCACGGTTGCGGTACAGTGATGCTGCATTTTCGGGCTTAAAACAGGTGGTGAGGAGGCAACATAATGCCTCTTTACCGCCTGTGAAATGCCTCTAAAAAATAAAAAATTTTCCTCAAAAAAGTGCGCTTGTAAGACCGCTGCGCAAATACAGTGGGACAAAGTATTGCAACAATCGCCATTTTATTCTCTAGGGTGTTAGAATAAAAAAAAAAATATATATGTATAATGTATATGTATGTATGTATATATATATATATATATATATGTATGTTTGGGGGTTCTAATTAGAGGGAAGGAGATGACAGTCAAAACAGTTTAAAAACACATTAGAACTGCTGTTTTACTTGTAATGCCAATGGCCACCACCAGATAGCACCAGGTCACAGAAGGAAGCTTGGGCCTTCACAAGGCTGCAAGGCTGCGGCCTCAATTACCGGCCGTCACGGGCCCGCCGCGATCGCGTGGTGGGGGAGGTAGGGGCACACTGAGACAGGATCCTGTGCCTCCGTGCGCCCCCAACTCCCCCGCTGCGCGATCGCCGGTAATTGAGGCTGCGGCCTCAATTACCGGCGGGCGTGGGCGCCAGGTCACAATTTCTTGTCGCAATTGCGACTGGGCGCCCGGATTTTGTCAAGCCCTGGCCTAAAGGGAGGGGCCGACCTAAGGCGAGAAGAGAAGTCGCCAAGGCGGTCACTGGACAGGAAGTCACACTCCTACCGAAGCCCCCACTCCCCCCTAAAAAAAAAAAATTACATGCCAAATGTGGCACATAAGGGGGTGAGGAGTGATTAAAGCGGAAGTTCCACTTTTGGGTGGAACTCCGCTATAAGGCAAAATGACCATCCACTAAGAAAACAAACATACCATATACAGTTGCAATAAAAAGTATGTGAACCCTTTTTGAATGATATGGATTTCTGCACAAATTGGTCATACAATGTGATCTGATCTTCATCTAATGCCGTGTACACACAATCGGTTTGTCTGATGAAAGCGGTCTGATAACCTGTTTTCATCAGACTAAACCGGTGTGTGGGCCCCATCGGTTAAAAAATTAGGAACTTGTTTTTAAATTATCTGAAAAAACCTATAGAAAAAAACGATCGTCTATAGGCACGTCCATCGGTTAAAAATCCACGCATGCTCAGAATCAAGTCGATGCATGCTTGGAAGCATTGAACATTTTTTGAGCATTGAACGATTTTTTCAGCACGTGGTTCGTGTTTTACGTCACCGCGTTCTGACACGATCTTTTTTTAAACTGATGGTGTGTAGGCACGACTGATCATCAGTCAGCTTCATCGGATAACTGATGGAAAAATCCATCAGACGGTTTTCATCGGATGGACCGATCGTGTACAGGGCATAAGTTACAAAAATAGACACAGTCTGCTTAAACTAATAACACACACAAAATTTAATGTTACCATGTTTTTATTGAACACTTCATGTAAACATTCACAGTGCAGGTGGAAAAAATATGTGAATCATTGGATTTAATAACTGGTTGAACCTCCTTTGGCAGCAATACCTTCAACTAGTGGTGCAACGAATCACCATTGATCCGTGATCCAAACGGTTCATCCCCTTCGGATCGGCACGCTGTGCGCTCCGCGGATTGCCGCCGCGGCCATAGCATTAGGAAAGGCTTCGGCCTAGCTCCGGAGCCGCGGCCATCTTGGTACACCCAGCGGCGGCCCTCCTCTCTGTTTACACCCACAGAGGAGGATGAGCCCGCGCTCGAGGGACACACACGCCGCTGTCTGGGGTCTGCACTACTGGGAGGTTACTGTCTGAGGTCTGCACTGCTGCGGGGGGTTACTGTCTGAGGTCTGCACTGCTGCGGGGGGTTACTGTCTGAGGTCGGCACTACTGGGGGGGGGGGGTTACTGTCTGAGGTCTGCACTACTAGGGGTGGTTACTGTCTGAGGTCTGCACTACTGTGGGGTGTCTGTACTGAGGGGTGGGGTGTGTACTCAGGGGGGGACTACCGGGTGACACCAACCGTAGTGACGCCACTGCAGTGGGGGAGGAAGATGTGGATATTACAGTGGGGGAGGAAGATGTGGATATTACAGTGGGGGGGAGGGAGATGTGGATATCACAGTGGGGGAGGGAGATGTGGATATTACAGTGGGGGGGGGTGTGGATATTACAGTGGGGGAGATTTTCTTTTTTTTTTGCTGATCCGATCCGTGATTCTGATCCGAGGAACGATCCGAACCGTGAGTTTTTTGATTCGTTGCACCCCCACCTTCAACCAAACTTTTTCTGTAGTTGCAGATCAGAAATGCACAACGGTCAGGAGTAATTCTTGACCATTTCTCTTTACAGAACTGTTTCAGTTCAGCAATATTCTTGGGATGTTTGGTGTGAATCGTTTTCTTGAGGTCATGTCACAGCATCTCAATCGGGTTGAGGTCAGGACTCTGACTGGGCCACTCCAGAAGGCGTGTTTTTTTCTGTTTAAGCCATTCTGTTGTTGATTTACTTCTATGCTTTAGGTCGTTGTCTTGTTGCAACACCCATCTTCTGTTGAGCTTCAGCTGGTGGACAGATGGCCTTAAGTTCTCCTGCAAAATGTCTTGATAAACTTGGACAGCAGTGGCTTCCTCTATGGTATCCTCCCATGAAATCCATTCTTGTTTAGTGTTTTGCATTTCATAGATTTACTAACAGGGATGTTAGTAAATTTGTCTTACCGTGGACTGATGAACAGCAAGGCTTTTGGAGATACTTTTATAACCCTTTCCAGCTTTATGCAAGTCAACAATTCTTAAGCATAGGTCTTCTGAGAGCTTTTTTGTTCGAGGCATCATTCACATCAGACAATGCTTCTTGTGAAAAGCAAACCCAGAACTGGTGTGTGTTTTTTATAGGGCAGGGCAGCTGTAACCAACACCTCCAATCTCATCTCATTGATTGGACTCAAGTTGGATGACTCCTCACTCTAATTAGCTCTTTGAGATGTCATTAGTCTAGGGGTTCACATACTTTTTCCACCTGCACTGTGAATGTTAACATGGTGTGTTCAATAAAAACACGGTAACATTTAAAGAGGTGGTTCACCCTAAATATAATCTCTCCCATGTGATCCAGCATACTGGCGTCAGCGCCAGTATGCTGTTTTTTTTTTTTAAATCCCCGACTTACTGTATTATCTTCAATTTTTTAATTTCTTTCCCCCATAGTGGATGGCGCCAGTATAGCGCGTCACATCTTACGAAAATACCCGATTTAGGACTCGGGTAATCTCGGCGAAATGCGGCGCCTGCGCACAGACCTAGAAGCTGACTGCGCAGGCGCCGTATTTCTCCGAGTCCTACGGCTATGGCGCGTCACACCCTCTGAAAAAAGCCGGAATAGGACTCGGAGAAATACGGCACCTGCGCAGTCAGCTCCTAGGTCTGTGCGCAGGCATTGCGCCGAGAATACCCGAGTCCTAAATCAGGTATTTTCGTAAGATGTGACGGGCTGTATAGGCGCCATCCACCGCGGGGGAAAGAAATTAAAATTGAAGATAATACAGTAAGTGGGGGATTAAAAAAAAAAAACAGCATACTGGCGCTGACGCCAGTATGCTGGATCACATGAGAAATACTATATTTAGGGTGAACCTCCGCTTTAATTATTTGTGTGTTATTAGTTTAAGCAGACTGTGATTTGTCTATTGTTGTGATTTAAAATCAGGGGTCTCCAAACTGCGGCCCAATTCTTCCCACTGACATGAGGCACTATTCCTCCCATTGACACCAACAATGGGGCACTATATTATCCACTGATACCAATGGGGGGAATACTCCTCTTCCTATTGACCACCAACCCTGAGGCCATATATGTTCTCACTGATCCTGGGCCCGTGACTTTTTCTTCCCTTGCTGGCCCCAATCCGGCTTTTCTAAAGTCTGAAGGGCAATACAGTGGTCCTTTGTTTGAAAAGTTTGGAGACCCCTGATTTAGATGAAGATCAGATCACATTGTATGACCAATTTGTGCAGAAATCCCTATCATTCCAAAGGGGTTCACATACTTTTTATTGCAACTGTAAATGCAAATCTTTTGCTGAGTATAAATGAGTCGTTCAGCCTCTTAAATCCAAGTAGACCTTTGAGAAATAATAATTTTTTATGAATGATTTGTAAATGAAGCAGAATGGTTTTGTGCTCGTTGCTCTCCCCAGATAGATACTTTGTCTGACGAGCTCTTACATTATAAATTGGAAGTACACTCTGCTCTAAAAAGTAAAGAGTAAGAACAAAAGATTCTGCTGTGTTTGCACAGTGTCTTTTCATAAAATGTAATTTAACACCATTCACAATGAGTCTATAGCATCAAATGTGTTGCATTATGTTAAATGAAGGATTGGCATTTCACAATCATGTTTTGGGTTACTGATAGAAAAATGGAATGCATAATGCTATACATATAATAACTCTATGGCAGATGTTTTCAGAGAGAGAAAGGAAGGAATTTTTTTCACTATGCTATAAATTGGAATAACATACAATAACATATTTGTTATGCAACTTTGCAGTGCAAAACTGTAGGCTCATTTTGGTCTTTGGCTCTGAATGTTGAACATTAAAGGATAGAACCGCGGATGTGACGCACCTCGTAGCCGCGGCATGGGATGGAAGTCCTGAAGAAAACGCAAAAAAGAGGGTGTGGGTTGGTACTTCAATTGTTTGTGACTGAGATCTTTTTTTTGCCTGAATCCCCACTTTAGCCCTGGTTCACACTGGGCTCCGGGAGTGAAATTGCGCGATTTCAGCTGAACTTCTGCGATTTCACTCCCTCTGGCAGTCCCGATTTCGGCGCGATTTAGAAGACATCAGTGCAGGGTTCTGCACAGATGTCAATGTAAATCGCGTCCTGAAATCGCAAAAAGTAGTACCGGAACTACTTTTTGAAATCGGTGCAGCGCCGCAGATGCGGCGTCGCACCGATTAGGACGGTGTCATTGCCGGCAATTGCCGCCGATTTGAGATGCGATTTCACATGTGAAATCGCATCTCAAATCTAACTTAATCGTACCCAGTGTGAACCTGCGCATGCTCCGTTCAGAAATTTCCCGCCGTGCATTGCGCGAAATCACGTCGTTACGTCATTTTTTCTTGAGTAGCGTCGTTTACGGACATTCCTATTCCCGAACGATTTACGAAAAAAAAAATTTTTTTTTAAATTCGACGCGGGAACGACGGCCATACTTAACATGGGCTACGCACCGTTAGACCAGCAAAAAGCTGGTCCAACAGTACGTAGAAAAAAATAGACGAAAGCGATTGCGAAGACCTCTCGTATCTTTGTGGATCGCCGTAAAAACTCATTTGCATATCCCGACGCATGAAAACGACGCAAACTCCTCCCAGCGGCCGCAAAAATATCGCAGCGTAGATCCGAAGGCTTACGAAGACGTAAGCCTCTCGGATCGAAGCCCGAAGCCGCGTGATCATGGTTTGAGGATTCAAACTAGTGATACGGCGCGCAAAATTTGAAATTACTCCTGTCTAACACCAGTTAGACGGGCGTAATTGCTCTGTGAATCTGGGCCAGTATTTCTCCCATAACCCAGTTCCACTTAACACAATTTGCTGGAATTCAGACCAGCTTTCTCCTCGCTTAGGAACATTTTTTTAACTGACCTCGGTGTAAGCATATCCAGCCAAAATGCTGTAATTTAGACTAGAACATAGATTCACAGTTTCTTGATTTTTCTTTTTATATAGGAGGGTTAATATGGTGTTAATTTTTTTGGGCACCACAAAATTTGACTGTGCCTGAAAACATTTGAGAGTAGCAATATTTTTTTTTTTGCCCATGGACTGAGGTAAAATCCATGCATAGTAAAACTAAAAGTATAGTCAGAGGGCAGGATGGCAGGTTAACTTTAGAGACATTCTTTTGTATCTAATTACGTATTTATTGATGTCTCACTTCATGCTCTACCGAGATTAAACATACAAGTCAAGACCAATTGTTTATAGTTGACTTCTTCAGCAAATGTATATTCTTGTAATGTGCTTTTGATGATCCACCTTACTTTCATTGGAAACTGTTCAAGTGCAAGTTGATTTTAGTGGGTTTTTGAGGTTGAAGCCATGTCATGCTGACAAAAAGCCTAGAGCTTAGTCTTCCAGTCACCTTGGTGCTATTCTTATGCATGCACTACAGCTGTTGGCAAGGAATATGTAATATACCCCTGGAAACAAGATTTCATAGCACTATAAATCGCCAAGTGAAGGGATTTTCATCCTTTCTGATGAAACTTTAAGCCCCCATATCTAATGTGGATAAACCACCATCTTTTGTAAACTACAGTACAAGGTTCTAATCACTGTGGTAATCCCAGCCAATAAAGCCCAAGTAGCACTGGTATAAATTTAGAGATGAAGCTGTCTATTTTTAATAGACCTGTTTTGAAAGAGAGTTTCTAACCTGTGCTTTAACCTAATTTTTTTTTTTTTTTTTATAAATAACAATTTTATTAAACATTTTTCAATACAGAGAAGAATAACTTATGTTTATAGGGATCATTCTGCCCTCTGAGTTCAGTAGTTGGGTAACCAGTTGCATTTGAACTATCACAAATTTGGCGCTTTCTGCCTAATTTTGTTGAATTTGTTATATCTTGTTATCTGGTAACATGCAAACCACACATGGCATTGTTTAAGCACTAAAGATATATAATACAAAATTAAAGTACAGCTCTAATGTGAAAATTGTTAGTGGTTATAAACCATGCTTTTAAAAAAAAATTAAAATTAAATAACAAGCATGCCTATACTTATCTGCTCTGGCTTATGACCCATGGCTTCTGCTACTATCAATCTGTCCAATTTAAGAGAGAGTCAGCGACTGGAGCCGCTGCACTCGTGCACATTGCTGGATCTGATCAGGCTGCATTCATTAAGGTGAAAAACCTTAAGGCTTTGGAACCACTTAAGGCCCCTTTCACATGAGCGGACGAACGGTCCGCTAATTACAAGTCCGTTTACGGACTTGTAATGTGTCCCTATGGGAGCGGATCCGTTAGCGGATGATGCATCCGCTAACGTCCGCCTACGATCCGCGTCCATCTGGATCCGTTTTGCGGACGGAAGAAAACCCCATTTTTCTTCCGTCCGGTGGATCGGATCGAATGCAAACGGACAGACGGTCCGTTTCCATCCGATTCCCCATAGGGGATAGCGGAGGAGAGACAGGGCGGTCCCTGCACAGTGTGCGGGGACCGCCCTGTCCGCCGACAGCTGAGCGGGACCCCCCGCTGAGCCGACGGACACACACGGAGCGGACCGAAAAACAGACCGCTCCGTGTGAAAGAGGCCTTAAGGTTGACATAGATTTTTAAAACTTCTGGTTTCTAGTTCATGCTTTTTTTTTTTTTGAAAATTCTAGTTCTTTGGTTGTCATTCTGATGCTTTTTCTTGAATGCTTTCTGAGTCACTGGAAAGGAACATGTTTAGTGTTAAGCAATTCTTACGCCCATGTATAGCATGAATTTTACAAAATTCTAAAGGTTACATAGCCATAGACAGCAAAAGTCTCACACGGTTAAAGTCAGTAGCCCCATTTTACCATAACACCATGTATGTGACAGAGTTGGGGACAGGGATAGTTCCCCGAGCTAGTCTCCAATAAAAAAATGGACTATCTCTGTACCAATGGGACAACATACATATTTGAATAAAACTCTTATTTTAATTTTACACATAGATAAAAACAGATGATCCAAACAGATAAGAACATCATATTTCAAAACAAGATAATATAAAATATAGGAATATTTATACAGGTATGCTGATACTTGGTGTACTCCAAGATGGAGTCAAAGGTGTAGTAGGTCCTCACAGGACATATTGTCATCTACATGTTTTGCGGCATGTTACCGCTTCATCAGTACAGGGGAGACGGGTGCAATGCTGATTGCCCATATACAGAAACACAGCTAAGACACCTCCTACTTTCTCCTATGGCGGATATGGGGGATGTGTAGAAGTGGATAAATTAGTCTTACGCAATAACTGAGTAGATAGGATATGGATATATATATAATATCTATATCCTAATATATCCTATCCTATATATGTAAGTATGCTGGTATATAAAGAGAGAACCGTAAAGGGGGATGGGAGAGGGATTTGGAAAAAGGAATGTGAAAGAGGGGGAAAAAGGGGGGTGAGTAGAGTTGACGGCAGTGGGAAGAGGTATGGGAATGATGATCCCCATCAGCAGAGTATAAAGGAGTCAAAATGGGAGATTCATTGGTGGGAAAAAAAGGGGGCATTTAAGAGTCTGGGAAGGGGGCTGCCTAGAAAGGACTCCCAGTGACCGTGTAGTGATCAGATTCTGATATGGGAATATCAGAGATCCAGTAGATGATGGTAAAAGCCAATCCAAAGCCTGAAGGCAACTAGCGACTCAAATGCAGAGGCTACCAAGGGGTTGTGGGGTGGAGAAGGCTGTCTGAATATTTTTAAGGTCATCCCATATCCGCAGGGAGTGGCAGGTATTAGGATTTGTTAAATTCCTGTCACGTGGGTGAAGCTAGAGTATTTTATGTATGGATAAAGGGCCACAATCGACCTCTTTCAGAGTACCTTAGAATGTGGTCTTAGTAGAGACATGACATTTTGTGAGCTGGGCCATCTGGATTGCCTGAGAATATCCTAACACATTTGGGCCACTTAGGACACTAAGCCTCCTTTCACATTGACAAGTTCTTCAGGTGGTACAGCACTAATAGCGCTGCTATACCGCCTGAAAAACCCCTGCCAAGCAACCTCAATGTGAAAGCCTGAGGGCTTTCACACTGAGGCGATGCGCTGGCGGGAGAAAAAAAAAAAATCCTTTTTACTGTCAGCAGTATGATTAGGCTAATGTGGAAACTAGGGTGGAGCTCCGCTTTAAGGAAAAAAACCTCAGTAAGCGCATCCAGGAGCAGCAGAGTTTTGCCAGAAAAACTCTTGATGCCGTAAACACATCTTAATGTGCATTTAGCACTTGAGAATTCATTTCAGTGGGCAGAATAAATTGTTATTCAGGCCCATGAAATGAAGTAACAACCAAGCGCTTGATGCACCTAAATATGCCAAGACGTGTTACCGGCGTTTACAGGTGTCAATCGTTTTTTCTACAAAAGTGCTGCTGCCAGAGATCTAAATTTTAATATTGCATATTATTGGTGACTGGGTGTCGAATGAAACCGCTGTGATACAGACATTTCCTTCCTGCCATTTGGTAGTCTCAATTGGTTTTGCAGAGATGTAAAGATGGATTACATGGATTGATTTTGCCAGGTGCTAGTACACATTTAATGCTGCTTGGAATTTGTAAAAATTACAAAAAAACAGATCCCAAGATAAAACTAGTTAATATGTGCAGACATACTGTTCTTTTATTTTTTTTGCCCAGTGGAAATTTCCAGCGGTGAATACTGACAGTTTTATGTGTTTTTTTGGGACGTAACCTGCCAAAGCCTCTAGGGAGCATTCCAACCAAACTTAAAGGTCGGCTCGACAATCTCGATAAAATGGGGAGAAAAATAAAATCCTGCAGAGCAACACTGACTTTAAAGTGAAGATCAAAATATCTGTTCTGTTTGACAATTTGGCAGCGTCTGTTAGACATTTTATAGGAATCCTTACTTAAAGCCATAAAAACACAGAGCACGAAAAAGCTATACAACTTTGCAGGGATTTTTGCTTGAAAACGACAAAAATACTTGAGGTGCTAATCAATATTTCAAGTCATTCAGAGATGTCAAGTCTTAAGCTGGGGCTGCTTGTGAGTTTTTGATCAGTTGTTAGCGAGAGTTAGCGAGGTGTTTCAACACCTTGCTGAAAACTGCCTCAATGGAAATCAGTGTATTGCTACTTAAAGCCTAAATGGGCTAAAAATAAAAAACACAAAAATCATCACAAGTAACGCAGCTTACTATTAATGCGTTGTGCACCTTGTGCTGCTAGTTTCTTTCAATTTTGTTTCATCCGTCTCACCCATACGCCCCCCACCATAATCTTCTGGTGCAGAGGGGGTTAATAAAGCTGAGGGAGCTGTCATTTGCATTCATCACAAGTGCCTGATTATGTCCGCCCTTTCTGCCCAACACCTCCATTCATAGAAGCTGATACTACAGCTTCTATGAATGAAAAATGAAATACAAATGAAAAGGGCAGACCGTTCAATCTGTTTGTCCTCTCTAATCAATTTCATTCATAGAAGCTGTAGTACTGGCTTTAGTAATGGCTACAGTTTCATAGCTGTATATCTTCAGTGTGCCTCACAGGTATTGCTGCCTCTGACTACTAATCTCTGGAAAATTGGAGTGAGATCTGGTGATGTCATAGTGCCCTCCTTTCTAAAAGCTCTAACAAGAGGAAGCAAAGTAAGTGGTTTCAGACATGCATGGGACAAACAGATCTATACTCCGTTATCAAAAAATACCCCAAAAAATGAAAAAAAAAAAAGACAAAACAAGCATTCAAAAAATAAATAAATGGGCAGACACGATGGACCACTTGGGCTTTTTTTCTGCCATTACTTTTACTTTTCTGTTTCTAAAGCCTTTTCTCTACCAAGATGGACGCCACCACCCAGAGACAAAATGCAGAATAAATGGTGAAAGGGGGAAAGTTCAGTTGCAGGGAGGCCACAGGCAATGATATGGAAATATGTGTTTTTCCAAAAGAACCATCCTTTTTAAGGAATGGATGGTGCACATAATAAAACTAAAATGGAATGGTTACACACTTGTATTGCTCTTGTATTCTTGTATTGCAGAAATACGTATGGAATCAAACAGGCCATTCTGAAATGATCTCTGAATTGTGGTGAGGCAGTAAATCGATATATATCCTGCATAAGTGAAAGGACTAAAACATTCTAGCAGGAGAAACTTTAGAAATGCAATTCAGAAATCTCTTGAGGTGTGGCGTGTCCCTGATGACACCCAAGTCGGCAATCTACTAAGAATCATCCAATTTGTATAAACTCTGGTTTGTGGTGCTCTGAATCCCCTCATATTTTTTCACAGAGCTTACAGACTTCAGTCTTGTTTGAATAATTTAACATAATTTACAGATGTATTCCCTAGTGCAAAGAGAGAGAAAATGATATTTAAAAAAAGACTTTCCAGTTCTGGAATTTGATGGAGCAGTGGTCCTAAGATGTTGAAATTTTTCTGCAACAATGGCCATTAAGACTGTTCTTAGCTGCCCCTTGGGGTCAATAATATAGCTTGTCTTTGGGGCTTTCCCTTTTGCCTCATTGCCAGAAAAGAAAAGAAAAACACATAACTCAAGACACCTGGAGGACTTGGAAAACATGTCTGTGAATCTTAACTGAAAAGGTTCCCATTACTTATTGCGGTTTAGTAATTTCCATGTTATAAAACAGATCCCTGTCATCGCTGACAGTGATTCCATCTACATCCGGTCTTCATTCTTGGTTCATGGGCTGCATCCATTGAGAGAGAGAGAGATCAGTGTGCATGCGCTGGTGTCGTCACTGGCAGCTATACATTGGAATATCTCTTAAACTGCATGTTTAGAAAGAGAAAGTAATTGTACCAACAGGCAGGGTCGCTGATGGGGGGGGGGGGGGGCACCAGTCCTCCTGTGGGGGGCCCAGACAGCAGAGGGAATTGGTGTAGTCAGGCAGAGTGGCAATTACAGAAGGATGCTTTGTTTCAGCAGCAGCTGAAAGACAATTTCTCTCCCTCCTGCCTGCTTTCAGCTGCAGCAGGGAGAGAGACAGGGCATTGTTCCTGTAATTGCTTCCCAGAGACCGATCCCCCACCCTGTTCTGCCCTCTTCTAAACCCCCCTGTGTGTCACTGCACTGCCTCCCCACAGTGCTGCCGGCTTACCCGTTTCGTACTAAAATAACAAATTGTAGAAACATTTTTTTGAAATTGTAAAATAAAAAAAATTATAATAAAAAGTTTAAAGATTATAAAAACCTATTGTAATAAAAATAAGGCTAATTCACGCAGGTTCTCTGTTATAGTTAATGTAAGTGTAAAATTATTGCGCTACCCCAAAATAACAAGAAACCCTAAAAAAAAGGGGGATGTGTAGCGCTACGTATTGGTGTAATGTGAAAAAACACCACATAATATATACTTAACAGGGTATAACCATAAAGTATTTAATGTTCAATCCATATGAAAACAATCAGTCCGTGTATTCAACGTGATAAATTGTCCATCGCGAGTAAATAAAATAATAAAGATGTCATGAGATTGAATGAACCATCCCAATGAAGATCTTCAGATGTAAGATTAATTATTAATGTGCTTACCAGAACCGTTGGACCCGACTGTCATATGACAACAGGTCAATAGAGCTTAAGGTACCCAACCAGCTGTTCAACGGGACTGTCAGCGAAGATCCAAAAAGAAGTGGAATACACCTCCCTGGTGTCCAGAAGACATCAACTGAAGGTAAAGTCAAGGAGCCTGGTATTCCTCAGCCGAAGGTGACTCAGATAAAGGTGTCTCAACCATGTAGGGAAATCTCAAAGATCCAACACACATCTGAGAACAGCTCAGTTCAGACAGACAGCAACCCTTAAAGGGGTGTTCCAGCCCTAAGTTGTGTTTATTAAAAGTCAGCAGCTACAAAAAGTGTAGCTGCTGGCTTTTAATAAACACTCACTTACCTGCTCCTGCGTTCCAGCGACGCGCCGACCGGGGCTCCGCTCCTCTCCCCCCCTGCCCGGCCGGCGTCTCCATCCTGACTGTGGGCACCCAGCCGTGACAGCCTTCGGCTTCACGGCCGGGCACCCACTGCGCATGCGCGAGCCGTACTGCGCATGCGTGCGCGGCGCGGCTCGCCGCTGATTGGAGAGGCGATCGCATGGGACCTGTCAGTGTCCCATGTGATCGCCTACAGGGAGGGGCTGGTGTAGGCGATTAAGGCTTAATCGCCTAACCAGCCCCTCGGCGGAAGCAGGAAGTGGGACAGGAAGTCCCACTCCTACTGAAGCCCCCACTCCCCCCCAAAAAAATTACATGCCAAATGTGGCATGTATGGGGGTGAGGAGTGGAGTAAGCTAAGGTCGTTTTTTTGGGTGGAACACCCCTTTAATAGGGTAATGGGGACCAGCTGGAGACACTCAAAAAAACTTTTCCTTGTTTCTTGACTTTCAGAGGAATTCTTTTGCTGAGCTGGCGCTGTATACCCTAAAGTTCAGCAGACACAGGCTTTGCTGGTTATAGTATTCACAGTCTATATGGGTCGTCGCCTCATCCATTTTGGAGTCTGAAATCCAATCATGATTTTAGTGTATTTTTTTTTTTTTTTTGTAAAAATATTGATTTGCTAAGTTTCGTGGGGGGCCTGCCTGTTAAGCCGTACGGGGCCCTGTGATTTCTAACAGCATCCCTGCCAACAGATAACCCTTATTAGCTTACCTGTAGATACAGGATAAAAAGTGCAGTTTACTACTGCTTACATTGTTTACATTCTTTAGCACTGACCTATTGTGCGCCTTTGTCTCCATCAATGATCAAAATCATCTCACAGATTTGATGCATTATACATAAATATTGCATGAGAAAATGCCTTTTAAGGATAACCGATTTGTTTTTTGTGTTTTACTTCCAAGTTGTAGGCCAGCATAAGCATTTTAATGGTTGCATTTCTTCTCCTTTTCATATATCTCGTAAAAGGAGACTTGGGCGCCCCCCTCCCCATTCACTCATTATCTTTGCAGTTTCTTTAGAACCTCTGCTCCCTTTTCCTGAAGCTCTACAAATACATTCACGGTGTTATGATCAGTGACAGCAAACACAAAGTTGCTATGTTTCGCTGACAAGATCTGAGAGTGTTGTTTCCCAATGTGCTTAAAAAATAAACTTATATAAAGCTACCTTTCTAACTTTTTAAAGCCAACTTTGTAAAATTTTAAAGTGGACTTAGCCCTATAATATGTCATACGTTATAAACTAAAGTCATTTAAAGTGGTAGTAAAATACATATGTATATATTTTTTTACTTGTACCTATAATCGGGCTCACCTGTAAGTACAGTGAATATCTCCTAAACTTGCACTGTTAAGGAGATATTCACACTGCATGCAGCCGGTGATGTCGCTGGCCCATGTGCTCTGAAGGGGCGCATACCTGTGCTGTCCCTTTTAAAGCTCTGTAACGCGGCCGTCACTCACCCTCCGGATCGGCCAATCAGAGGATTGGAGCATGCAAACCCAGGAAGGAAGACTGGGTGAAGATGAAAGCCCTATCAGTGGTGACAGCATGGTGCTGGAGGGTTTCTTTTTAAGGTAAGCTTTTCATAATGTGCTAGTATGTGATGCATACTAGCACATTGTGCCATTGTCTTGCAGGCTTTCTTTTTTTTTTTAAAGGCTACCACTTTAACAGTCAAAATTAAAGCATATTCATATCCATGACAATTTACAATGTGAAACGTTGGCTTGAATAGATTCATCAATAAAAACATTCACAATAATAACTTTTTTAATCCGTATGCTACTAGCATTACTGTAACAGAAAGAATGTTATATTTTCTTGTGTTTAACATTTTTTTTTTTTTTAATAATTTTTAGTTACCGTACTTCCTGGTTTCCAGGCCTAGGCAAAATTATGTCATCCAGGAAGAAAATAAGTGTTTTCTCTGCTATTTAGACCTTCCTGCCTGTAAGCCTGGCCCAAGGGCAGATGGATTCGAGGAAGTAAATGCTACATTAATCATTTGCCCTTTCCTCAAGTTGGCTATGGGAAAAAATGCTAGGGGATGTTTTCAAAGTGATTTCTCTGCAAAGTAAAGCATGGAGACAAGACTGGATGGATGACTTTGCTCTGAATATTAAAATTCAATTAAATAGCTGGTTTTGTTTTTATGGTACTCAAACAGTGTAGTTCTGCTTTATGCACATTGCATGCTCAGCAATGTGTAAAACTGCCTTCATCTGCTGTTTTTCCGAAAGCCATCTTTGTTGAGTCATTATTCATTCAGTGGGTATTTGAAACATATACTGAGAACTAGAGTTCTTGCTTGAATATTTCTTCACCAAACTAACGCAGAGGCTGATCTACTAAAGCAGCGGTCCCAACCTCCCTGGCGCCAGGGACTGGCAACCCATGAGGTGTTTGGTTTGGTGCTGCCTGTTACCTCTGGGGGGTGTACAAGCTGTTATCTCTGGGGAAGGGGGGGATTGGCTGTGTGCAAGCTGTTACCTCCATGGAGGAAGTGTACAGCCTTTTTCCTCTAGGAGAAGGGGTGGTGTGTGCAGCCTTTCACCTCCTTTGTGTGGGCACCGCCTGTCACCTCCAGGGGGAAGGTGCGTGTGCAGCCTGTCACCTGGAGGGGGCCTTGTGTGTTGGTGCAACCTGTCACCTACGGAGGTATACGCATATGAAGAATTTATATAAATTATAGCTTTTAACCACTTGCCAACCGTCCCACGTACATATACTGTGGGACGGCGGCTCTCTGTATCTGTATGTGATTTTGCTCTTCTGGGTCTGCACTCCGCCAGTGACCAGCTCCCGCTGTGCCCAATCACAGCGGGAGCTGGTCGCTGGCGAAGTGCAGACCCAGAAGAGCGAAATCTCGTACAGATACGTGATTTCGTGCAGGAGAGCCGCCACCCCGCAGTATATATATGTTGAGACTCGGCTGGAATCCGCCAAATGTGTAAACGAGGCAGATCGCCGTTCTGTGACAGGGGAAGACAGCGATCTTGTGTTTCTGCTAAGCAGAAACACAATTTCTGTCTTTCTACAGTTAAAGCATCCCCCACACAGATAGGAAACACTCCCTAGGGACAAATTTAACCCTCAACAAATTTTTAGTGTCACTGGTCCCCAAAAAACGTGTCGCTTAGTGTCCGATTTGTCTGCCCCAATGTCGCAGTCCTGCTATACTATTAGTCGCTGATCACTGTCATTTCTGGTAAAAAATTTAAATCTGCATTAAAATTTTTATTAATTTTAGATGCTATAACTTTTGAGCAAACCAATCAATATACGCTAATTGGGATTGTTTTAACAAAAATATGTAGCAGAATTCATAGTGGTCTAAATTGATTAAGAATTTGATAATTTTTTTTTTTTTTTTACAGTTTTTTTTTTATTGGATGTGTTTTTATAGCAGTAAGTTAAAAATATAGTTTTTTTTCAAAATTTTCAGAGATGAGCAAATACCCCAAAAGAAAGCTCTATTTTTTTGTGAAAATAGAAGATCAGTTTATTTGTGTACAGTGATGCATGACCACGCAATTGTCCGTTAAAGTCAGCAACTCTAAACATTAATAAAAGGACACTAATCTGTCCTGGGGCCCAGCGCTGTGCTCATCCCCTTCTTCGGTTTGGGGGGGTGGAATTTCCGGTGGATCGCCACAGAGATACAAATGGAAGTGGGAGTGGGTACCTGTCAAAACCAGGTAACCTGCCCCCCCCCCCTCCAATAAGTGCTAACAGAAGGAGGGGGGGGGGGGGTGTAAAGCAGAACTTCCCCTTTTTTGAAATGAAGGACACAAGTATTTTAATTGCGCGTGTATTTTTTGCTGGTCTTCATTTCTTACCAAGATGAGCTGGTAGAAACAACATTTTATTTAATTTACTTGTGAAATTGATATCCTTTTCTTAGCTAGTCTGGTCTTTTGTATGGATATCACCGGTTATAATCATAGGCTGTATGGCTTGTGTATGGATAGATGCATCCTTTTTATTATATTGATAGGGTGTTAAAGGTAGCTGGATAGCTACATAATGGTGTTTGGGAATTGTGCTAATACAGAGTAATTTTCATCTGCGTTCTCTTCTCCTGTATTGTTCCTTCCAATGAAAGAAAGTGTGCATTATGCAAATAAGCCCATAGTTAATTGATTATGTAAAGATCAGAGGTGACACACTAATTTCTTCTGTATATTCTCAGAGTCTAGTAAATGTCAGTCATTAAATTTATCTGAAAGGGTTATAAATGACCTTGCCAATGTAGGCCGAGGTTCAACGTTTAGGTTAAGGTATGTATTACTGCACCACTTATTACCAGATTAATATTTATAATGCATCCAATCTTGGCTGAATGGTAATAAACGCCATAATTCATTTCGGCAGTTTGATGGCCCACTCACTATGTACCGTTCTATTTTCCTGTTACTTATGAAATCCTCCCCTGTTTTGAATATGAAATGATGCACACATGTTCAGCAGATATCCAGTCTTTTCTACAAATATGGTGAAGTGGAACCTAATATACAAAATGTAAAAATTATCCGTCATGTCTGCAACCTGAATTTGAAGTTAAAATGTGGACAATGGTTGCTTGAAGGGTTGGAAAAATCCCAGAAACCAGAGATCAAAGGTTAAACTGTAGAATGAAGGTCTTTATTGCTTTTTGTTTTCTCTTTTCTGTTATAATTGATAGAAGCACATGATACCCCTTATATCCAAGTAGTAAAAATGAAAAGGCAGGAAAACCACTGTCTTAGGCCCCGTACATACGGCCGAGGTTCTCGCCAGAAACCAGCGAGAACCTCGCTGGAAGCTGCATTCCAGCGAGAGCCTCGGCCATGTGTATGCGCTCTGCTCGCCCCACCTGTCGGGAAACCCGTCGAGCAAATGGAGAACAGGTTCTCTTATTTGCTCGACGGCCCGTCGGGATGAAAGGCTGGTTGCCATTCCTGATGGGTGGGTCGCAGATTCTGACGGCCGGCAGAGAACCTTCGACGGGCGGAACAATGTGTTCCGCCCGTCGAGTTTCTCTGCCGTGTGTACGGGGCTTGAGGCAATTCATACCTATACAATACATCAGTGCTTTGCAAATTTTTTTCAATTGCCAATGTGCTGCAGTAAAGGATCATTACTGGTCAAGCACTGGTCTTTTTGCTAAATCGGAGCTCATACACCTTGCTGATTGGAGGGCTCTAGCTCTGACTTGTGTTGGACTTTTCCTTCCACAGAAGAGAGCAACTGCATGTTGGCACCACGGTTTTGCTGCGTTTTATGTTTTTCTGAGGCTGGCAGTCAACAGATTCCTATCCTGAACGTAAATTTCCTGCTTTCAGGAGAGGGAGGTTGAACCTCACCTAACTACAGCATCTCCTAAATAGGGATGAGCTTCGGCGTGTTCGCACAGTGCACGTGCAGAGCCCGCCAGGAAGTCTGCACAGTGCTGCGCTAACCACAGGCAGGGAGACATTTCTCTGCAGCCGAGCATCGGAAATATGTCTCCCTGCCTGTGGTTAGCGCCGTGCAGACTTCCTGCTGGGCTCTGCACGTGCACTGTGCGAACATGCCGGAGTTTATCACTACTCCTAAACTCTGCTTTTATGGAGTTGAGTTTAGGAGCTTCAGCAAAAAAACATGGAGCCTTATGCCCCGTACACACATCGGGGTTTCGCGATGGGAAAACTGCGAGGAGAGCAGTATGCTCCTCGCAGTTTTTCCGGCAGGAAAACTGCCAAAAAATCGCCGGACAAAAAAAAGAGAACCTGCTCTCTTTTTTTCCAGCCGGGATTCCTGGTGGACTTTCCTGGCAGAAAACGGCCATTTATGGCCATTTTCCTGTGAGGAAAACTCTGATGGAGCATACACACGGTCAGGATTCCTGAGGATAAGCTCTCATCAGAGTTTTCGCGACGGGAAACCCGAACGTCTGTACGGGGGAAAACTCGGGAATCCCAGTCGTGTATACAGGGCATTAGGCTGTGGCTTCTTTTTAAATAGAAAGAGCTGTAAGACTGTACATTTTTTGTTTTGAAGTGTTGGGAATGTATTTACCTGTTCTAAACTGAAAGCTCCATTGCACTTTCATTTTTCTTCTTGAGTGGGGTTTACATGTGGAAAATAGGCTGAATTGAAGTAACTGGTCTTTGAATGACAAGTTAATTTATCCATGTATTCATTAATTGCTGTCTATATTTCACCCTTCATGAGGATAAAACATAATCAGCTGATGCACTAAAATTCAGGTGACCATTCCAATGAGGCAAATGTATTTAGTGCCAAGGAATGCCCTCAGCAAATTGGCAGTTTGTACTTAATAATGGTGAATTAATATTTATCATTCTAATTAGTTTTTTGTCTGTTCCTGCACTAATTTTAGCTATAGTATTTTAACATTACGTTGGTGTGTTGTATAATTAATATTATCTGCTGTGTATGTTCATGGTTGTGTTAGTTTGATTGCCATAACATTTGTTTCAGTTGTTTGTCTTTTAGTGTATATGGATATGAATATGAATATATATATTTTTTTTAAAGGAAGATAAAAATCAAACTATTATGCTGAGCTGTACGCTTATTTAAGTCTTTTTTTTTTCCCTTGAGGAATGATCATTAAACTGTAGGTACTAGTGTGCGTGTGTGTCGCAGATTGCTAGGGAAGATTTAAGTTTGCCTTGTAAGCAGAAATTATTTTATGATACAATGGACATTGTTAAAAACTGTTCAATTATTTTCTGGATCCTGTGTATTACATTTTACTAATAATGATATTGTTGCTTTCACTGGCGTAGCGGGGGGGGGGGGGGGGCAGGGGGGGCTCAAGCACCGGGCGAAAAATTGGGGGGGGGGCGAAATCCCGGCGTCCGGACCGGGACCGTGCCGTGCTTGCTTGTCACTTTTTAATGGGACCGAGTCTGAGAGTCATAATGTTATGTCCCGGCCGGGCGAGTACGAGTATGGCCACCGCCCTGTGATTGGGCGTATGTGGTCATGTGCTCACTGCCACCGCGCCGGATTCTGGCCAATCCATGATCGTGGGCGCCGGGCGCATGTGCAAAGGCTGCCCTGGCCTAGAGGAGTCCCGCCCACGCTTCTCCAGTGGGATACCGCCGCGGCATCAGGCATCTTATCCTCCTGTCCGGACCTGACAGACTAAGAAGGAAGAATCCCCCTCCCAGTCCCTGGCTCTGGCTGACACTGACATCTCCTGCCCTGGGCCCGCGGATGTGCAGTGGAGCTGCCTGGAGGCTGGAGCATAACAAGCTTCCCTTGTGTAGTAGACGACAGTGACAGTGTACAGACAGTTGTTCCAGCCAGGTATGACAACAAGACTTGGTGTTTAGATGATGATGGTAGTTGGTACTACTCCATGTAGATAACTGCTATGCTATTTGTGAATGATTGAATCCAAGTTTCAGGGTCATATGATATTTCTAGCAGGAATGGAATAGAAATATCATATGACCCTGAAACTTGCTTGTTGTGCACTGAGATTTGGGCCTTTTTTATTTTATTTTTATAATTTTTGCAGCAGCAACTTTAAGGGGCAATTTATAAAAAAAATGTTCGGAGCTACCTGGAAAACTGCATGTACATTTGTGATTTGTTCACATGCGAATGGAGGCAACAATGGTGATGGCATTGGTGCGGGTGCCTGGTGGCAGCATGGAGGTCTGAGTCTCCTCCTCTTTCCCCCAACTAGGTGCTGCTGGTGTGGTGGTGGCGGTGCTGTATCGAGTGTCAGTGACGGACCGTCCGTCACTGACGCTCGGCACCGCACCGCCACCACCACACCAGCAGCACCTAGTTGGGGGAGAGAGAGGAGGAGACTCAGACCTCCATGCTGCCACCAGGCACCAATGCCATCACCATTGTTGCCTCCATTCGCATGCGATTATGCTGGGGGGGGGGGGGGCGAAAAAAAAATTCTGCCCCGGGCGCCCATAACTCTGGTTACGCCACTGGTTGCTTTTAAGTGGTAAGTTTTTTTTTGTTTGTTTTATTTGTTTATAACAAAGCAGCTGGTACGCTGTGTTTTTTATTTTTTATTTGGAAGGATCACAAATGTAAGGCTGGTGCTAGGATCATGATTGATCACTGTCGCCTATTTATCACCCCTGTGTGTCTGCTGCATATACATTATATATGCAATGCTGTGCTTGCCTGTTAGAAAGCCCAGCATTTTCTACCACCAATGTGTCAAGGAGGACACTTTTTTTTTTTTATTAAGACAAAGATTAAGGAATAAAGGGGAATAGTGCTGCTGGAGGTGGCTGCATTTTCCTGAGAGTGACAACTTTGGACTATGGGAGTAATTTACGAAAGGCAAATCCACTTTGCACTACAAGTGCAAACTACATGTGCAAAGTGCACATGGAAGTGCAGTCGCTGTAAATCTAGGGGTAGATCTGAAATGAGGGGAAGCTCTGCTGATTGATTTTATCATCCAATCATGTGCAAGCTAAAATGCTGCTTATATTTTCCTTGCATGTCTCTCTCGGATCTACAGCCACTGCACTTCCAAGTGCACTTTCAGTGCAATTTCAAGAGTGCTTGTAGCGCAAAGTGGATTTGTCTTAAAGAATCAGTAAATGATTTTTTTTTAATGCTAAATAGCTTGCTTTACCTTATAGCAGTCCTGCTTTCATGTCCTCCATGTCCGTTGTTTCCTAGAAGTTGCTGTAATCCCTTGCTGAACTCCACACTTCCTGCTTGTCTGGCTTCTTATGAAAAAACTCATGGTAGCTTTTCATTGTGGTCTATGATCAAGAAGATGTGATTACTATGTGTCTAAAACTCCTCAGAACCAATCCGATTCATTTTAAAACAAACACTGCCCTGTGTTTGTTTGTTTTTTGTTCTGTGTGTCTCTGTACACACAGAACAAACTGAAACTAGTCTAAAAACGAAACGAAACTGCAGGCACATTATATGATTTGATTTTTATCTATTTTTAATAATTTTTAAAGGGAATTATTTAACTATTATGTCTCTATACCCTGTAATCGGTCATTTCAGCAAAAAATGTTTTTTAAATAACCCCCTGTGTCTTCTTATTGTGTGTAATAAATATATATATATATATATATATATATATATATATATATATATATATATATATATATATATATATATATATATATATATATAGAAAGACAAATAATTACCAAGATAAATGTGCCCTGATGGTTATTGCCACTGCGCTAAAGAGTAAATAAATCAACAGAAGTTCGCAGCTGCTGTTTTAAATAAAGCAAATAGTGAAAAAAATGTATCTAGTGAATTCAACTAAAGAGTTAAATGCAAATAATACAAACGGCGCTAATGTGTAGCTGAACCACACAAGTGAACACAAACAAATGTGAAATGCAGAAATGAATAATAATTAATAAAGAGACCTGTGACTAGATCAGTCAAAAAAGACAAAAGTTCAAAAAGTGTCTGAAGAAATATAGCTTCTGTGTTTCTCCAAAAGGAAGTCTTCCACCACACCAGTGTGTTGGAACTCCTCCACCAATAAGATTGGCCACTCACCAGAATTAGTAGCCTTACACTCACGTGTTTGGCACAGCAAGCATGTAATACAATCCTCAAATCAGTGTTCAGGATTCAAATCCAAAACGATGCAGAAGTGAGATCCACATAAGTGATACTTCATACTTCCCTCCCCCCAAGAAAGAAATAAACTGCGAATCCCGGTTTAATCTTTAGATTAGCAATTAATACAAAAAAAAAGAAGAAAGAATATAGCAAATTGAAAATTCCCTCCCCCCCTCCCCTTCTCTCTCCGTCTCCTCCCCTCCTCACTTCCTATTGGTCTCTCCCTTCCCCCTCTCTCCTCATCCGCTCTCTGTATACAACATAAGGAGCCCATATCTGCCGGTGCTTGTCCTCCTGCTCCTTCATATTCATAGTAAGGTTTTCCATTATTTGTACTTCCGCTAATTTTGCCATCCATTGTGCTTTACTTGGAGAAACATTACTTTTCCAAAGAGCTGGAATGCATGCTTTTGCCATTGACAATAAATGTCTCAGCAAAGAATTTTTATATTTTTCCGCTGATAACGGGATATCAAAGAGCAGGAAAGCTGCTGGATTGTCTCCAAGTGACACATCTATCATTTCTTCTATTGTTTCTGAAATCATAGTGCCCACAGTCTCTTGACACCGCCAGCATAGATTTGAAGTCTGTGGGTATATCCGCTTCAGTACTTCTGGAGTTCTATACCACCTGCTCAGAATTTTATAGCTTCCTTCTTGGTACTTAGTTGCTATTGACACCTTGTGTGTGTGAACCTAAATATCTTTTTTTGTTTTTTTGTTGTGCCTCTGAAAAAGTGATCCCCATCTCTCTTTCCCATGCCTGTATAAAGCCAAGGTTCTGTGGGGCCTTCAGCTCGGTCATCATAGAATATAATGTTGATATTGCATGTCTCACTGACTCTCCTTTCAGACATAAGTTTTCAAACTTGGATGGTATGGATATTTCTCTAGTACGCATCGAGATTGATCTGAGAAATGCGTTTAACTGCATTCTCCTGAGAAAGTCTAGACTTTCTCCAAACTCACTGTCCAGCTCCTCTCTAGACATTACTTGATTGTCTACCGTGAAGTGTATAAGTCTGTTTTTCCCCTGTCGATTTAGGGTCATAACATTTTTATCTTTTAGGCCCATTTCAAATTCTGGGTTACCCAGGATAGGGATCATCGGGTTCATCAAATTCGATGTCTCTACTTTTTTAAGTACCCTTCTAACTATGCTAAGTGCGGCTTCTACTGTCGGGTGTTGCTTTGCTGCTTGCGGTATTATCGTATTTTTTAACCAAATTAATCCCTCCAAAGGTATCTCCACTGTTGCTTGTTCCATGTGTACCCATGGTTTTTCTTTTTGGCGTGCACACCAGTCCAACACTCTTGCTAGATGTATTGCCTCATAGTACCCCTCTGGGTCCGGGAGCCCTACCCCTCCTTTTTCTTTTGGTAAGATCAAAATATCTCTGCGAATTCTAGCGGGTTTTCCGGCCCATATAAACTTTACCAGTCTTACTCTCAACTCTCTCAAGTATCCTACCGGAATTTTAATAGGCAGGGTCTGCAATAGGTATAGAAATCTTGGCATTACATTCATTTTGATTATGTTGATTCTGCCAAACCATGTATACACCTCCTTATCCCATTTCTGTAAATCTAGTTTAATCTGTCGGACCAGAGGCACAAAGTTCAATTCAAATATCCTGTTTAATCTATTGGGTATTTTTGTCCCTAGGTAACTTATATGAGAGTGTGTCCATCTGTAGCTGTTGATAGCTGTTGTTGTAATACTGTACTCGTCTCGGTGCCCATTGCCTCCGATTTGTTATAGTTGACCTTAAAATTTGCCATTCTTCCATATTTATCCATTTCAGCCATTAATGGCGCAAAGATAGAGCTGGGCGGGTTATAAAAAACATCAGGTCATCCGCAAATCCAGCCACTTTGTGTTCACTTCCCTTCACTCTGATGCCTCCGATGTCTGAATTGGCCCTTATTGTTCTAAGAAAGGGCTCTGAGAATATTTCATTTATCTTAATTCTGGCTTTGGGAGATGAGTATAGACTCATAACCCAATTCTGCATCCCCCTTTTCAGCTCTATATGTTGTATGGTCACTCTCAGGAAGGCCCAGTTGACTCTGTATGAGCTTTTAGTAACTGAGTTTAAACTCATTGGATCATTTATGATCATATCGTAGCAATGCTAGATGGGTAAATAGGCAAAGCTGCAAAGTGATATTTTTGGTTTTACAATGTCAATTGCCAGAACAAGATAAAATGTAATATTAAATTGTATTTTTTTATTGTTTGAAAACCATAGAAGTTTACCGCATAGCTTACAGTGTGACGCTACAATCTCTGTACAACCTTCCTTTTACATTTATAAAGACCATTTAACCTACATTAACTACTTCTCCTCTGGAAGATTTACCCCCTTCATTACCAGGCCATTTTTTTGTGATACGGCACTGCGTTATTTTAACAATTGCGGTCGTGCAGCACTGTACCCCAAAAAAGTTATGTTTTTTTTTTTTATTCTCACAAATAGGGCTTTTATTTGCTGGTATTTGATCACCGCTGCATGTTGTTTTTTTTTTTTTTTTTTTTGTGCGCTATAAATAAAAAAAGACTGACAAATTTGAAAAAAACAACAACATTTTTTTACTTTCTGCTAAAAACATATCCAAAAAATGAAAAAATAAATAAAAAATTCATCAATATAGACCAATATGTATTTTTCTACATATTTTTGGTTTATAAAAATCCCAATAAGTGTATATTGATTGGTTTGCACAAAAGTTATAGCATCTACAAATGATGGGATATTTTTATTTATTTAGCGAACAGCGACTTATAGCGGGGACTGCGATGTTGTGGTGGACATTCTGACACTAGCTAGCTGACACTTTTTGGAGACCAGTGCCACTAATGCAGTGATCAGTGCTAACAAATATTCACTGTACTAATGACACTACCTGGGAAGGGGTTAACATCAGCTGCGATCAAAGGGTTAAATGTGTGCCTAGCCAGTGTTTTTTTTTTTTGTACTATGGGAGGTGCTTTCACTAGGGGAAGACATGGAAACTTCTCTTCCCTATTGACAAAACTGCGATCTGCCTTGTTTACATAGGCAGATCGCCTTTTTCCTCAGATATTGAGTCTGCAGTGGCGTGCATTCACGTCAGCTACCTGGAAGAACTGGATTGTGTGTGTATGTGTGTGTAATATATATATATATATATATATATATAATAAATACCTTGTTTCTCCCCCCCCTTTTTTTTTTATATAAGTAATCACATTCCCTCTGTTCTCAGCTGCATAGGAGCTGGGGGAGGAGAAGCAGCAGCACACTGTAATTTTCAGTCAATGGTTGTGCAGGGGTCGGGGTGGATATTATCAGAACAAGGCTGATCAGTGGAGGCTAGCAGGCTGAGCTCCCAGCATAGCTAGAGAACTGAACACACTTTACGCTCCTGCTTAGTGTGGTCAGTTTTTAATAGGAAAGCAGGGGAACTGGCAGAAACACCAGGGATTTCACACAAAGAAGGCAATACAAAGTAAACAGGGTACTTTCTCAAGTACATGGTACAGCAAGGACATATCAGGACTATGCTGGGGTAACAAACACTTTAAACACACTTCCATGTATTAGTGCCTATTTTTTCCATGCCGAAAAGTGATCGTGTGTAAGTTCTTAGGTGGACAAGGAGACTTGGAGTTTATTTCAGTCCCTGATTGCTGTTTTGTGTGAAGAACACTGGGATTAAAGCTTTAAGGCTATATAGACATTGTTATCAGGATATAAAGTGTGATGGACATTTATAAGCGCTATATGTAGTAAAGGGACCTTTGTAATTAGACACAAAATAAATGGATGTCAAAGCAGAACTCTAGGCAGATATAAAATACACAATTTAATGCAGCTCAGAAGATATTACTACATCATGAAATGCATTTCTTTTTCTTTTTTTTTGGAAAGAAGAGCAAGTACCTGGATTAGACTTGGTATCAACTTCTTACAATCCCTGTATCATATAGCAGGCATGTGAGATGAAGCCGTTATAAAAGGTGCCAATCGATTCATAGACTGACGAGAAGCATACTGTTAGGAAGGGAAAAGCAAAGTAAAAAAAGAGGAGCTCATCTCTGTCTTGTTTCTCTTTTTTACTGTCCAAATGACAGACTAGTGCAGATCCAAAATGATCTGGGCTCAGAATAAGTTGGTTGAATGATGCTCCGAGGACATCCATCGAAAAAAAAAAGTAGGGGAAAACTGCAGGTAAACATTTAGACTGAATGTGAATATCACTGCAAAAGCTGGTTTTGTTTTTTAAACCTCTTATTTGGCTATTCACTTTCATCCTAATATTGTCTGGAGTTCTGCTTTAACTGCTTAAGGTCCGCCCTATAGCAGTATATATATATACATATATACATATACACACACATACACACACACACACACACGGTCCGGCACTTCCAGGTAGGTGACGTGAATGCACGCCACTGCAGACTCAATATCTGCCAGCACCTATGGATCCTTTGGTACCGAGGGAAAACGGCGATCTGCCTATGTAAACAAGACAGATCGCACGTCCAGACTTTGCCCATCAATTTCCTACCAAGATACTTTTGTGCCAGAAAAATGAAATTTTTCCAACTTCATCATTAACCACTTTAGCCCCGGACCATATTGCTGTCCAAAGACCAGAGCACTTTTTGTGATTCGGCACTGCGTCGCTTTAACTGACAATTGCGCGGTCGTGCGACGTGGCTCCCAAACAAAATCTTTTTCCCACAAATAGAGCTTTCTTTTGGTGGTATTTGATCATCTCTGCAGTTTTTATTTTTTGCGCTATAAACAAAAATAGAGCGACTATTTTAAAAAAAATGCAATATTTTTTACATTTTGCTATAATAAATATCCCCAAAAAAGATTTAAAACATTTTTTTTCCTCAGTTTAGACCGATACGTATTCTTCTACATATTTTTTCGCAATTAGCGTTTATTGATTGGTTAGCGCAAAATTTATAGCGTTTACAAAAAAGGGGGTCGTTTTATGGCATTTTTATTAATATTTTTTTTTACTAGTAATGGCGGCGATCAGCGTTTTTTTTTCGGTACTGCGATTATTATGGCGGGCACTTCGGACACTTTTGACACATTTTTGGGACCATTGGCAAAAAAATGCATTGGATTACTATAAAAATGCCATAGGGGTTAACACTGGGGGGCAGGGAAGGGGTTAAGTGTTCCTATTTGTGTTCCAACTGTATGGGGGGGTGGACTCACTAAGGGAAATCACTGATCTTCTGTTCATACATTGTATGAACAGAAAATCAGCGTTTCCCCCGCTGACAGGAACGAGAGGTATGTGTTTACACACATACCTCCTGTTCCCCGCTCTGTAACGAGCAATCGCGAGTGCCCGGTGGCGATCGTACTCGCCGGGCACGCGCGCGGGACTCGGGTGCGTGCGGGGGGGGCACGCACGCCCCCTAGTGGCCGAAAAAGAGAGGACGTAGAGCTACGTGCTCCCGCGAGACAGAGCCACTGTCCCGCAGTAATATGATGGTGGGCGGTCGGGAAGCGGTTAAAAACGATGTTGCCCACACACCATCGTTTTTCAAAAAAATGATGAGCAAAACGTGGTGACGTACAACACGTACAATGGCACTCTAAAGGGGAAGTTCCATTCAAGCTCCGTCTCATAACTTGCTTCTGAGCATGCGCGGGTTTAAAACATCGCTTTTTTTTTGTATAATCTTTATTTTTATTTTCGGAAAAAAAAAAAAACAAGGTAAGGCAAAAATAACCATAAACAAAGTGGCTTCACAACAAAGCCTCAACAATCAGGGTTATAGGAGGGGGAGGAGGAGGGTGGGGGGGAGGGGCCTGAGGGAAAACAGAAGGAAATCGTAGATGGGGGAAGGAAAAGGGCACGGGAGAGGGGGGGAAGGGCAGAGTACAATTTTAGCATAGTCTAAGCATATTCAACTATTATATTTCGCCAGGGAGAACCGCTATCCGCATCCTACAGGCATCAAAGCACTCCGTCCATCGTAGCCCGACTCGGACGTTCGGTCCATTTAGTCAGGCTTCCCCCAGAACTGGAGGAGGGCGGAGCAGGCAGCTGCAACATTGAAAAGAGCAATAGAAAAAGTTGCAGATGCAGTTCCCCCCGTGCCTCGAGCATAGTGATGCATCTAGAGTACCCAGGACGGATGGTAACCCAAGTACCGTCCAGGGAGCCCAAAAAAAAATAAAAAAAAATAATAATATAAAAAAAAAAAAAAAAAAAAAAAAAAAAAAAAAGGAGGGATGGAGTCAGAAGGGGAGCTAGAGTGAAAGAGAGAAATAAAGAGGGTCGTTTGAGAAGGGGGGAAGCATGCGGAGCATTCTGCACAGTGGGCCACTATGAGGTGGAGCTAGCGGTATTAGGTCGGCGGTGCGCCTGGACAAGCCGCTCAAAGGACGGATCAGCCAAGGCTAGTAGGGCAACGTCAAGGCTAGACGAAACCACAACAGTGTCCTGTACGTGGGTCCTCCATTCAGCCCAAACAAGGTCAAATTTTTCACGGGTGCCTCTGCAATCAGCCAACCATCTCTCCGCTTCCATGATCTCCCCCACCTTCCCCAACCAATCCTGCTCGCTTGGAATATGCGAGCTCTTCCAGTGTATCGGGATGAGTCTTTTCGCAGCGTTGAGGAGGTGGGGGAGAGCACTTCGCTTATAGCGAGACTGGGACATAGGGGGGACGTGGAGTAGGAAATGTTGGGGTTGCGCTGGCATGACAATGCCCAGGCCATCAGATATTTGTTTATTCACCATGTCCCAAAATGGCCGGAGCACTGGGCACTCCCACCAAATATGGAGAAGCGTGCCTCTCTGTCCACATCCCCTCCAGCATCTATCAGAGGCTGTGGGGAAGATTCTAGCTAGGGTGACTGGGACCCGGTACCACCTCGACATCAGTTTGTAGTTGTTTTCTTGGGTCTTGGCGTCTACCGAACTCGAGTGTGTCAGGCAGTATAAAGTATTTAATTGTTCCCCGGTGAAAGTAAGCTGGAGATCCCTCTCCCATTCCTTAATGAAGGGGGGAGTGGGGCAAGGCGTCGCCTCCTCCAACAACCTATACAGTGAAGAGATCATGTTTGCTAACGGGTCTTCAGATGCCCACATACTTTCAAATTCCGTCAGGGCGTTCCGAAGCCCCACCTGTCTCGTGACAAAAGTCTCTAATTGGCGGTGTCTCCAGAAGTCAAAGGGAAAGCTACCATGTCTACTCCTTAAGGCGTCCAGAGACAGCAGTGATCCCCCATCCATGAATTTTACCAGGCTAACAGACCCCTCTCGCACCCAAGACCCAAGGGAGGCTCTCGCCTCCCCGGGAGGGAACCAAGGGTAACCACACACCGGCGCCAGCGGAGATGTCTGCGGCGCCAGGGCCAGGCGGCCATTCGTTCTGTCCCACAAAGTCAAAGCGTGTATCGTCAGTGGGGAGACCCAGTCTGAGAGCCCCCTGTCTGACGAGGGGACCCATGGCGCATAAGATAAGTCCCGTCCGGCCATCGTCTTTTCGAGGGGCACCCACAACTTATAGGAGGAATGAAACTTCCAGTTCAATAAGCGTTGTAACGCTATTGCTTGATAATATTGGGGTATATTAGGAATGCCTAGTCCCCCCTTCATCCTAGACCGTTGTAATGTTGCCATGGCGAGCCGAGGTCTCTTGCCTCCCCATACAAATTTAACAAAAAGGGTACGGAGGCATGCAAAGAAGCTTTTCGGTAAGCGTATCGGCACCATCTGTAGGAGAAAGAGGATGCGGGGCAAAACTGTCATTTTTAAAATGTTCGTCCTACCCACCCAAGTGAACAGGGCCTTGTCCCAAGTCTGGAAGTCCTGAGTGATTCTCTTCAGTAGGGGGGCATAGTTATGAGCGTATAGGGAGTCAAGACGGTCCGTCAGTTGGACGCCTAGGTATTTCATGGAAGAGGCGGACCACGTAAATGGGAAATAGTCCCGTAGTGAAGTTGCCAAAGTTTGGGGGATAGTAATCGGTAGAATCTCTGATTTTGCATAGTTTATTTTAAAATTGGAGACCTCTCCGTACTCCGTCAGTTCACGCATCAGGTTTGGCAGCGAGACAAGGGGATCGACAACATGGAAAAGTATATCATCCGCATATGCGGAGAGTTTGTGTTCGAGGGAGCCCACCGACACCCCCCTGATGCTCCGATTCTCCCTCACCCTCTGCAGCAGCGGTTCCAATACCAGAGCAAACAGGAGGGGCGAAAGCGGGCACCCCTGCCTCGTGCCATTCCGAATATGAAAGGGCTCGGAGAGGCCCCCATTAACCTTTACCCGGGCAGTGGGACATTCGTAAAGTGCAGAAATCCAGCGCAACATGTGAGGGCCCATACCAGTGCCACTGAGCACGGCATCGAGAAAAAACCAATCCACGCGGTCGAATGCCTTCTCCGCATCAGTAGACAGAATCAAATAGGGAGGCATCCGACCGCGTGCATTCGCCCAGTGCACAAGCTGGATGGCTCTATTCGAGTTGTCTCTAGCTTCCCGTCCTACAATAAAACCTGTTTGATCTGCGTGTACCAAGTCAGGGAGGTAATACTTTAAACGGTTGGCAAGGATTTTAGAAAAAATCTTGAGGTCTGTATTCAACAGGGAAATGGGGCGGTAGCTCTGTGGTTGAGTGGGGTCCTTACCATCCTTCGGGAGCACCGTGATATGTGCTAATGAGGACTCCTGTGGCAGGCGTCCAGTGGTCGCCAAGGAATTAAGAAGGCTGCAAAAAGGGGCCTGCAACTTATCAAAAAACGTTAGGTAGTAAGCCTTGGTAAAGCCGTCGGGCCCGGGACTCTTACCAGAGGGCAGGGATTTGATGGTGGCCAATAATTCCACTGAAGTAATGGGGCGTTCTAGGTCTGCCACCTGCTCTGAGGACAGGGTAGGGAGCCCAACTGAGGAGAGGTATTCTGCAATACGTTCCCGCTTGAGTGCTTTATCTGTCAGAGGGGAGGCGGATTCCAGATCGTACAAGGCCGCGTAATAGTCGCGAAACATGGATGTGATTTTTGAGATATGCTGAACTGGCTCTCCCGATGGGGAGTGCAGCTTATGCACATGCGCCAATAATCGTTTTTTACGGAGAGCGCGCGCCAACAGCCTACCGCACTTGTTGCCATGCTCGTAGTAAGTATGGGCCATAAAACGCAGCCTACGATTAATCTTACGATCCAGCAATTTTGAAAAAAGCTGTCTAAGCTCACATAAACGGCTAAGCTCTGCGGGATCAGACGTGCGTTTATGTGCGAGCTCTGCACTCTGGAGCGCCTGCAGCACTCTCCGGAAATCCGCCTGCCTCTCCTTATTGAGTTTGGCTCCCATGGCAATAAAAACACCGCGAGCCACAGCCTTGTGGCCCTCCCAAAGAGTCCCACCACCAACCTCTCCGTTGTCATTTTCGGCAAAATAATGAGTCAAGGTCTCGCGTAGTCCCGCCACTACACCGTCATCGTCCAGTAAGTTTTCGTTCAGTTTCCAGGACCGCGCCTTGGCGAGGGCATATGGCAAAGAATAGGTCAAGGTCACTGGAGCGTGGTCCGATATGGTAATTTGTTCAATGGTCGCCCCTAACAGTAGGTCAAGAGTGTCCTGGTCCACAAGTAGCAGGTCAATCCTGGTGTACACCTTGTGTACCCCCGAAAAGAAGCTATAGTCCCTTTCTGTGGCGTGGAGAGCCCTCCAACAGTCCACCAATGTGTGTTCCTGAAGAGACCTCCTAAAATGTCGCAAAAAAGCGTAGGAATGGGAAGATTTAGTTTCGGAAGTATCTAACAGAGGGTCAGGGCTGATATTAAAGTCCCCCCCCAGGATCAGTCTGCCCTCCCTAAAATCTGCTAACTGAGCGAGTACCTGGTCAATAAATGTAAGCTGTTGAGTGTTAGGGGCGTACAGCGTGGCGAAAGTATATTTTTGACCCATGATTGTGCCTTTTAAGAACACGTAGCGACCCTGAGGGTCCACCTTGTGTTCAGAGGGATGAAACTGGCAGTGTTTGTGGACCGCAATGGCCGTACCCCTAGATTTGGGCCTTGGGGAATTACTAAGGTACCACTGCGAAAACAAATGCGTGGGTAGCTTCGGAAGGGAGGCATCGGTAAAGTGAGTCTCCTGTAGGAAGATCACTTGGGCACCCAGTCTTTTCAGTTCCAGCCAAAGCCTATTGCGCTTATTCGGAGAACAGAGCCCACGCACATTATACGACACTACCTTAATCGTTGCCATCGGGTGGAATGGAGAACCATCAAGGCGCACCTCTCTTCTTCTTCAACACCGTGAGGAGCTGGTCCGCATGCTAGGCGCAAAGGGGTGGGGGAGTAAGAAGAAGGGCTAAGAGGGAGAAAGAGGAAAGAAAGAGGGAGAGAAAAAGTAAAAAACATTAATATTAACATAACATGTAGAAAACATTCTGGGTCCACAAACGTCTCTAAGGACAAAAAAGGTGGTACCCCATCCTGTTTGCCTGGCTCATGCAGCCCCCCCACCAGGGGGAGGCCACATAAGCAAGGCAAAGTGCCCAAATCAGGGCTAACACCCAACACGGGTAGTCCTATGTGGGGAACGTGATCAGACATGAAGAGCCAGGAAGTTCCAGCTCCCCACACCGGTAAAAAGCGGTTAATGTCCAGGGAGATGACACTTAGAAGCAACACGGCAGTGAGACCCTGGGCATGCCAGGGTGCTGGGCAACGTTCAGAAGGGGCGGAGTTCGGAATCAGCCATCCAGCTGAGAAGTCCTAGTGCCATTGCAATACCGGGAGGGGGGAGAGAGAGAAAAAAAAAAAAAAAAAAAATCCCCCCCCCCCCCTGGTCCAAAAAACAAAAACAAAAAAACAAAACCACAATTAGAACACGGCACAATAGGGCCAACTTTGAGAGGAAGGAAGCTGAACGAGGAAGGCTCTTGCCGCATGTCCCTCTTGCCAGTATCACTAAGACCTCCATAATCCGCCATCTAATTGCTGATTGTGGTCTGTTCCTGGAGAGGGTACGATCCCTATGCATCCTCAGTCCCCAGCCGGGGAGGCCGGTCTCGCCGATGCAGAAGAGGAGCGCCTGCGATTCGGAGAGTCTCGTTTGGAACGGACCTGCTGCCAAGGTTGAGGCGCCCGCAGCCGCGGGATGCCTGTGGATAGCCTCCAGTCAGGGAAGTCAACAGGTTCCAGTTGCAATAATGACAGGAAACGTGCGAGATCGTCTTTGGTGCGCAGGATAGCGGATTTGCCATCCCTATCGGCGTGGAGACAAAAGGGGAACCCCCACCTGTAGGTGATGCCCGCCGCACGCAGGGATTCCAGGAGGGGGGACAGTGCCCTACGTTGCATCAGAGTCCGACGTGATAAGTCCTGATAAAAGAATAAACGGACTCCATCAAACTCAAAGAAGGGGCGCTTACACATAAGTTGCATAATCCGGTCCTTGACCGTGTAGCGGTGGAGCTTGCAAATTATGTCACGTGGGTTGTCTGCATCTTGCGAGGGCGGTCTGAGAGCTCTATGCGCCCTGTCGATCTCCACAGTCTCAGTAGGGGGGAGACCTAACAGTTCCTTAAATATGCCTTGCAGCGTGGGGACTATGTCCCTGGCTCTTGTTGCCTCTGGTAACCCCCTAATGCGGATGTTGGACCTGCGGCTACGGTTTTCGTAATCATCTAATTGCGAAATCAGGGCCTCTATATGGTGGTCTTGTGCTACACACTTGTCCCTGAGCTGACTTATGACAGGCAGGGCATCTTCCACAGTCTGCTCCAGGGTCTCCAGCCTATTCCCAAGTTGAGTAGTGTCTGTCTTCAGCTGCTCTATATCCTGCCTAAAGGCCTTCTCAACCCTCATGGCGAAACGGTCCAAGTCCTCCTTAGTGGGGAGAGATAGAATGTGCTGCCGCAAGTCTGCATCTCCCAGCAGACCAGACACATCAGAGCCTGCACCGCGGGAGGCACTGCGGGAGGCCGAGGAGCCCGGGGATTCAGGGGGTGTTGCGTCCCTTACCAGCTGCGGTGACTGGGTAGGCGACCCTCCGTGCTGCAGGGGCGGGGGAGGCTTGGCTGATTTCTGCACAGCAGCGCCCGTCCCTTTGCCCTTCCCGGACGCCATCTTGGGAGTCCCGACACGCGGCTGCGAGCTGCCGCCGAAATAGGAGCCTATGGAGCCGGTGCTGCGGTCTGTAGGAGCTCTGTTCCTGGAGGAGGCCCTCCGGTACCGGGACATGCCGTTCAGGGCCGCGTGTAAGGTAGGGATCCGCCGGACCAAGCTGTTATGGCTGCGTGGTGTGAGGAGCTTTGGAGATGTGCGTCCTCACTCGGCCATGTCCAAGCCACGCCCCCCCAAAACATCGCTTTTAACGTTGCTTTTAACGCTTTTAACACACGATCATTTTTTACAACCTGAAAAATGTTTTTTTTTTTTAAACCACATTAAAAAATGAAGCATGCTCAAATTTTTTTTTGTTTTTCGTTTTTCAGAAGATGAAAAACGATGTGAAGCCCATTTTAAATGACATTTTTAAAAACGTAGTTTTTTTTCCAAAAGTGATTGTGTGTACGCGGGAATTACTCTTCACCAGATGTAAAATGCTCATTTACCAAATCTATATGACCTCTTTGTGAAATAAGATCAATATAGGCTCTGCATAGATGCCAGCCCACTCTGTACCCCTTGTGACAAATGATTAGGTTCCCTGTTCACTATCGGTTAGTAGGGCACTCTTATTTTTTTTTTTTTTCATCACCTAGCACAAAAACATAAAAAGACCAAAATATCTGCCATTGTGTACTATTAACCACTTAAGACCCGGACCAATACGCTGGCAAATGACCCAAGGGGTTTTTGCGATTCGGCACTGCGTCGCTTTAACAGACAATTGCGCGGTCGTGCGACGTGGCTCCCAAACAAAATTTGCGTCCTTTTTTTCCCACAAATAGAGCTTTCTTTTGGTGGTATTTGATCACCTCTGTGGTTTTTATTTTTTGCGCTATAAACAAAAATAGAGCGACAATTTAAAAAAAAATGCAATATTTTTTACTTTTTGCTATAATAAATATCCCCCAAAAATATATAAAAAAACATTTTTTTTCCTCAGTTTAGGCCGATACGTATTCTTCTACATATTTTTGGTAAAAAAAATCGCAATAAGCGTTTATCGGTTGGTTTTCGCAAAATTTATAGCGTTTACAAAATAAGGGATAGTTTTATTGCATTTTTATTAATTTTTTTTTTTTTACTACTAATAGCGGCGATCAGCGATTTTTTTCGTGACTGCGACAATATGGCGGACACTTCGGACAATTTTGACACATTTTTGGGACAATTGTCATTTTCACAGCAAAAAATGCATTTAAATTGCATTGTTTACTGTGGAAATGACAGTTGCAGTTTGGGAGTTAACCACAGGTGGCGCTGTAGGGAATGTGTGCCCTAATGTGTGTGTTTACAACTGTAGGGGGGTGTGGCTGTAGGTGTGACGTCATCGATCGCTTCCCCCTATTACAGGGATGACGCGATCGATGCTCCGGCCACAGAGAAGCACGGGGAAGCCGTGTGTACACACGGCTCTCCCCGTTCTTCCGCTCCAGGGACGGATCGCCGCACTGCAGCGGCGATCGGGTCCGCGAATCCCGCGGTCCCGGTCCTGGAGCTTCGGACCAGGTCGCGGGCGCGCGCCCGCGACCCACGGCTGGGTACTAAAACCAACGTATATATACGTTGATGTGCCCAGCCGTGCCATTCTGCCGACGTAAATGTGCAGTAGGCGGTCCTTAAGTGGTTAATTGTAAGCAACATTCACCATAAAACATAATTAAAGTTTGATAAACGATAACCTTGTAAAACCCATTCAGTTTAAAACTAAAATAAAACATTTGTGCATAGATCTAAAAATACATGATAAATACCTCCCCCCCCCCTTTTTTTTTTTTATAAGTAATCACATTCCTTCTGTTCTCAGCTGCATAGGAGCTGGGGGAGGAGAAGCAGCAGCACACTGTCATTTTCAGTCAATGGTTGTGCAGGGGTTGGGGTGGATATTATCAGAACAAGGTTGATCAGTGGAGGCGAGCAGGCTGAGCTCCCAGCATAGCTAGAGAACTGACCACACTTTGCGCTCCTGCTTAGTGTGGTCAGTTTTTAATAGGAAAGCAGGGGGACTGGCAGAAACACCAGGGATTTCACACAAAGAAAGCAATACAAAGTAAACAGGATACTTTCTCATACAAGTACATGGTACAGCAAGGACATATCAGGACTATGCTGGGGTAACAAACACTTTAAAACACACTTCCATGTATTAGTGCCTATTTTCTGGCACACAAGTATCTTGGTAGGAAATTGCAAAGTCTGGCAAAGTCTGGACGTGCTATCACATGATGGATTTTGGCTTCTACAGCTCCTACAAAGATAGGACAAAGCACTACCTTGTATTTTGCACCCCATGGGGATTGGATTGGAACATCAAATAATATATGAAGTTCCTTATTAAGCTGTGAATAGGACGGCTTAGTTGTGACAGAGTGAACGTTTTTTTATTCCTTTTGGTTTTATCATGATAATGATAATTCTTTAGGTAAAGTAGAACATTTTAAGGCACCATATTTCACAGTGAAGATGAACTTTTCAATGGAAAGCAACACTGGCTATCTGATTCCAATGTGCTTTAACCTTGTTTTAGGACAAATAATAATGTAGAATTGTTCTAGAACAACAACAGAAGACATACCATCGGGGTTAGCACCGCTAACGCATTTCACAATATGATTGTGTTTCTCACACAATAAGATATAATTAAGCAATCAAGCTAGGTCAGGCGAGGAGTGTATAATTAGGCAAACTTGAAGACCAAATAACAGTGTTTATGAAATTGTTTTGCTACTTAAAAAAAAAAGAAAAAAATGCAGAGAACAATAAACATAAACCCTGTTGTGTTTCCATGGCCTGTTTTGATGTTAGCAGTAGTGTCTATTAGCTTGCATTTGCCTTTACTTCTGTATTCAATTTTAAAGCCTAATTTTTTTTATTCTTGCCATTTGTTCATGATTTAGAACTGTAGAAGCTGCCCTGTGTGAGCAGTAATCTAGAGAGCTGGGCCACTGCCCTGACACCGAGCACAAAGGTCTTAATCTCTAGCACTGCACAGTGCTTCAATCAACCATGCTCATACTTCCTAAGCAGCATTGTTTATTACTGTGCATTAGGGTACTGTTGAGAACTGTGCAAGGGGAGTGTCTGACCTCTGGAGACCCAGACCACTGCACTTTATGTCTGACTCTGCAGTGTGCTGTCAACACTTTTTTACAATTTTATGTACACAGGTAGTAAGAAAAACAAAATTCTGCCCTATTCTTAACCACTTAAGGACCGCCTTCTGCACATTTACGTCGGCAGAATGGCACGGCTGGGCACATGCACGTACGTCCTGTGCTAGTGCCAAGCCGTTGGTCGTGGGCACGCGCCCGCGACCTGGTCCGAAGCTCCGGGACCGGCGGACCCCATCGCCGCTGGGGTCTCACGATCGGTTCCCAGAGCTGAAGAACGGGGAGAGCCGTGTGTAAACACTGCTTCCCCATTCTTCACTGTGGCGGCGTCATCCATCGTGTGTTCCCTTTTATAGGGATACACAATCGATGATGTCACACCTACAGGCACACCCCCTACAGTTGTAAACACATGTTAGGTCACACATAACCCTTTCAGCGCCCCCTTGTGGTTAACTCCCAAGCTGCAATTGTCATTTTCACAATAAACAATGCATTTTTTGCTGTGAAAATGACAATGTGTCAAAGTTGTCTGAAGTGTCCGCCATAATGTCGCAGTCAGGAAAAAAATCGTTGATTGCCGCTATTAGTAGTAAAAAAAAAAAAAAAAAAAAATTATAAAAATGCAATAAAACTATCCCCTATTTTGTAAATGCTATACATTTTTCGCAAACCAACTGATAAACGCTTATTGCGATTTTTTTTTTTTTTTTTTATACCAAAAATAGGTAGAAGAATACGTATCGTCCTAAACGGAGGAAAAAAAAATATTTTTATATATATTTTTGGGGGATATTTATTATAGCAAAAAGTAAAAAATATTGTTTTTTTTTTCAAAATTGTTGCTCTATTTTTGTTTATAGTGCAAAAAATAAAAACCGCAGAGGTCATCAAATACCACCAAAAGAAAGCTCTATTTGTTGGAAAAACAGGACGCCAATTTTGTTTAGGAGCCACGTCGCACAACCGCGCAATTGTCTGTTAAAGCGACGCAGTGCCGAATCGCAAAACATGTCCGGGTCCTTTAGCTGCCTAAAGGTCCGGGTCTTAAGTGGTTAAAGCAGAGCTCCATTCAAGAGGAAGCTCCACCCCCCCCCCGGTGTCACATTTGGCACCTTGTGGGGAAAAGGGGGAGTAGGTACCTGGTTTTGACAGATACCCGCTCCCACTTCCTGCTGAGTTTGCCTTGGGGAACTTAGCCGGAAGTTCAGCACTTGCGGCAGCTGGCCTATTGAGAAAGTGTAGAGAGCTTTACTTTCCATTTTCTCTCATTTTGAATTTTGACTGAGAGGGCTCTCTCACATCCATGGGTGCCCCTTTAAAGCGGAATTAAACTTATCAATTTAACTGTTTCCAAAAACAGTTATGCCCTGTACACACGATCAGTTTTCCCGACAGGAAAACCGCATTTTTTTTTTCAGCAGGGAAATGTAAATCTTGGCTGAAATTCCGAATGTCACGTACGACGAGCCGAGATCATTGAAGTTCAATAGTTTGGCTCTTCTGCTTGATTCTGAGCATGCATACAGACGCCCGCGATTCCCGATAGGAATTTTTCCTGTCACGAAAATTGAGATCCTGTTCTCAATATTTTCTTGGCAGGAATTCTCACAGAAAAAGTGTGATGGAGCATACACACGGTCGTAATTCCTGACAAAAAGCTCACATCACACTTTACTTGTCGGGAAAACTGATCGTGTGTATGAGGCATTAGTCAGGGTATGTCTTGAATGCTAAGTAGTACAGTTGCATATACTCTCAACTGAACGGTCAAGCCATCAAATTACTGATGTCATAACTGATCATATGTGTAGCACCCTGGCAACTGCAGATCAAACCGAGGCTAAGATGGCAGCTTCCTTATTGTAATGGATAGAAGGGTTTGGTACCGCTTTAAGAGAAAACCTATCATGTAACCTCCATTGTTATCACATGGATCACTGGTGCTCCTGGCCCCTCCCTCCTTCTGAGTGCCCCCAAAGCAAACCGCTTGATGTGGGGACACTCGAGCCTTTGCTCTGTGTGTCCATTCAGGCATGGAACTGCAGCTTGGTCCCACCCCCTTTGTCTCCTCATTGGCTCAATGACTTTGATTGGAGCCAATAGCCCTTCACTGCTGTTTTAGCCAATGAGGAGGGAGAGTCCCAGACAGCCGAGACATCGCTGGATCGAGATGGGGCTGAGGAGGGCTGCTGCGCACAAAGTTTTTCTTTATCGTACATCATGGGACACAGAGCAACCATAATCATTACTATATGGGTTATACGCCGCCTACTGGTGGATGAACACTGGCAAATAGTCAAACAGATGCACTGGTAACGCCTTAGGGACCAGTTCTCCCTTATTCAACGCTTCCCTCGGATTTGACTTTAAGCCTTTTCTGAAGTTGTCTGATTTTTTTATTTTTTTTGCTATTAAACACTCGGGACAGGTCCATCAGTGGCGCCCACCAGCTCAGTGGGAGATTTCTTCATTGATCTCCGCTGAGCCGGCAGATCCCTCTCTGCACACTGAGCGGGGAGGGGCTTGTCGAGCGCTGCTGCTTGCTATGGAGAGATGGGACGAAAACGGACAGCATGTCAGTTTTTATCAGATCTCGCCCAATTCGATCCACCAGGCCGGATGGCGACGTATCGCCATATGTCTGAGTTGATCAGATTGGATCAGATGTCAGCTGACATCCGATGCTCCAAAGGGCGAGCATTGAGCGCCTGTTCATGTCCGCCGCATAAACTGACAGTGTGAAAGGGGCATTAGGATTCATTCTTCTCTGGGACTTGGCCCAGGAAACATTTGTTTTTTAGTTGACTACATTAGTTGTTGGACTACTTTTCTCTTGTTTGGGTAATATGCTGTTCCACCTATTTTTTGGTGGATTGCTGCACTGATTGTGGCCCATAAATACTTCAGGTAGCAGTTTTTTTGGCCTTGCAGGTGATTTTCTGGTCTGGCCTGGGACACAAGGTCGATTCATGGTGTCCTTCCATTGGTTGTGGCAATTTCTATATTGGTTGGCCTTTCTTCATCTATCCTCCCGTCAGGTGTTTATAATTCCAGATACTTTTGTAGTATGATCTCCACATCTGTTGGATCGATTAGTCCTCATCTGGGCTGCTTTTGGACCTGCTAACTATTTAAAGTGATTGATTGTAAATGCTCAGATATAAAAAAAGAAATGACAAGCCTGTCCTGCTTTCCTGCTCTGTGCAGTGGGTTTGCACAGAGCAGCCCCAATCCTCCTCTTTTCTCATATCCCCTGCCAGCATAGCAAGTGGTGCTAAGGGTGTCTCGACCCCCTCCCTCCTCACTGGCTGTGATTGACATCAGTGGGAGCCAATGTCTGAGCCAGTGAGGAGGGAAAGAACCTCATCGCTGGATTGAGATTGGGCTCAGGTAAGTATAGGGTGGGGCTGGAGGGATGCTGCATACTGGGGATTTGGGCTTTGCTCTTGGCATTTTTGTAGCCATGCAAACAGCTTGTCCAGCTTGTCCAGCTTGTCCAGTCCCCAGGGGCTGAAATCACGAAAAGTTCTGTTTACTAACTGTTTCATAACAATGACAGAGGTGCAGTAATGCTGTCTGCAATTCCACAAAAAGCAGACCTAAACTATGACATGGTGACATAGGGTGATGCACATTTTCTAGGATGGTATTTGGCTGTCCCTAACCAAAATGTTTGAATCTCCTCTTCCACAAAATGTTATCGCCCACAACTGGGGAATGGCAACAATAATACCCAACCCATTGGAATTTGAAAATACTATGTCTGGATGAAGAGATGATTCCACATCTCAGCCATACCACATAATGTCCTCCCCCTTCCAAATTCAACACTTCCTAAATATCTTATATAGTGGGAAGCAGACCTCTACAATTCTTTTACTGATAACCGTGTGACAGAATACTACAAATGACCCACAAGGTGTTGGTTTCATGCAGTGTTTAAGAGATACCATACACCACCTAGAAAGGATTTTGTATCTAAAACCCTCCAAAAGCTATACCCACAGTGTGTACTGCTCTTCTGGCGATGCCTAGAGGAGGAGAGTACCATGCTCCACATCTTCTGGTCCTGTAACATGCTGCAGGGCTTCTGTTTCCAGGTTAACCGTTGAATTTTCGCCAGCCACACCTTCCAACCTACCTTTGCCACAACTCTTATCCCACTCTCGCCCGTCCCCCTCCTCTTTTTTTTTTTCTTCCTCTTGATTTTTATTTTTTGTCATTTGTACACCTTGGGCCTATTTTAGTAGTAGCCCAAAGGCGAGCAAATGAGCTTTAGCAGATTATAAGTCTACACCTGTTAACCTTCAATCCATGCCTTCAGATGCATGATTGGGCAATTGTAAACTGTATTCATTAATCTTTCAGGCTGGGTTCACACTGTCTTCATATGCGGCTCACAGCAGGGGTCTGGTGCATCCCCATTCACCGTTTCAGGTCTGATTTCAGCCTGAATTTTTGGCTGAATTTAGACCTGAAATGGACCAAAAGACGCATTAAAATTTGCACCGGAGTCGCAGCGGAGATATGTGAACCGGATTTTATGTGATAGCCCAACACAAAGTGGCACATAATTGTGAAGTGGAAGGAAAATGATAAATGGTTTTCAATATTTTTTTTTTTACATATGAATATCTGAAAAGTGTGGCGTGCATTTGTATTCAGACCTCCTGAGTTAATATTTTGTAGAACCACCTTTTGTAATTATAGCTGCTAGTCTTTTTTGGTATGTCTCTACCAGCTTTGCACATCTACAGACTGACAATTTTGCCCATTTTTCTTTGCAAAATAGCTCAAGCTTTGTCTGGACTTTGACTGACTGGGCTATTCTATTGTGGCTGTATGTTTAGGGTCATTGTCCTGCTGAAAGGTGAATTGCTGCCTCAAGTCTTTTTTGCAGACTCTAATGCCGCGTACACACGATCATTTTTTGTGATGAAAAAAAACGACATTTTCTGTGAAGTAAAAAACGACGTTTTTGAAACGTCACTTTCAAAGACGATGTTGCATACACACCATCGTTTTTTTCACAAAAAACGAGGTTACGTTCACCACACTTTTCCATTGAAGCTCGCTTCATAACTAGCTTCTGGGCATGCGCGGGTTGAAAAACGTCGTTTTAAAAGACGTTTTTGCTACACACGGTGACTTTTTGTGAAACAAAAAACGACGTTTTGAAAAACGACACAAAAAATTCAAGCATGTTGGAATTTTTTTTTGGTCGTTTTTTTAAAGACAAAAAACGACGTTTTGCCCACACACGATCAATTTAAATGACGTTTTAAAAAACGTCGTTTTTTTTCATCGCAAAAAACGACCGTGTGTACGCGGCATTAGACTCCATGCACATGAGAAGCAAATGCAAACACATCTGAACTCACGTTTTCAAAAGCAAAAACCGGCGTTTAAAACGCCCGTTTTTGCCGCGAATTTTGCGGCGTTTTGCCGCGCTTTACCGCGTTTGCGGCTATCAGCGTTTATAGCACAGACATTGTAGACCCTCCCAAAGCTCTGAAAGCTATTAATTTTTAACTATTTCTGCCATTTTCAATAGGGCTGTGCAAATTAACTTTTAATTAATCGATTAATCTTTAATTTTTTTGATCGATCAAAATATTTTTGATCGATTAAAATTCTTTTGATTGGTACTCGCCTCTCCGCCGGCTTCTGGGCCTTCAGGGAGTTCCGTCGGAGATCCAGTAACGTCACGGACACCGGCGGGGCTTGCAGTGTCCATCTGAAGGGCTCCTTTGCTGTACCTTCATATCTGCATGTCGGCGGGACCTTATTATCTGCCACATGCAAGGGCTGTTACACTTCCCTCTATCACTTCCTTCTATCAACCTTGGGATTTTACAATCATCCACTGGGAGTTGTGATAGTTCCCTTCATGGGACAGCTACATGCCGACGGACTGATGTTAACCTCTCCTCATCTGAATTCAGCAATGGTATCGTTTTACACATTTTTATACCAGTATCATACATGACTACCTATTTTTATGACTGCTTTTGGTACCGTTTGGTATTACTCGCACCATTTTTACAGTTTATGTAGCTACATCGATTTTATCTCTAGTGCAATATTTATTTTGTTACCTACTTGAAGATTATAAAAGTTTTAATGCTATTCCCATCGAGCGCTGCCTTGTGTGTTTTTTGTATCCTTCTATCTATTTTTCCAGTGGTTGGAGCTGCACTGGGAATCAGCCGGCAAGGATATCAGCTAAAGGTAGTTGGATCTGTATGTGCGTTATAATTAATCGAAATTAGTCGATTAATCGATTAAAATAAAAAACGATTAATCGAACACAAAAATTTTGATCAGTAACAGCCCTAATTTTCAACAGAGAGAGCAGCAGCAGACTTTCATATGCAGACTTGCATACTTTCATTTGATTCTTCTTTTTTTTAAATGGATCCCATGTTGAATATATGCCAAGAAATTGTCCATACGTTGCTCTTGCTGAGGCTTCAACGCCGTTGCAAACTAAGGGAGAGATCCGTTGGCAGAGCTAGTCACTATTGGACCCATCCGTTGATGGCACATAGATTTTCAGTTGGCTATTTTACCAATATGTATGTCCAGCTGTAAACTTATTCAGAGAAATTTTTAAAATTTTCCAATTTTTAAAATTTTGAAGTATGAAAATTGAAAAATTTGTAATTCAAAAATTGAAAAATTTGAAATTTAGAAAATTGAAAAATTAGAAGTTTGAGAAATACGAAAATTGAAAAATTTGAAATTTGATTGTCCACTTGCCACGTCACCTGGCCACGTCACCTGCCACAAGTTGTGGATTGTCCACTGGCCACGTCACCTGGCCATGTCACCTGCCACAAGTTGTGGATTGTCCACCTGTCCACGTCACCTGCCACAAGTTGTGGATTGCCCACAATTCAAAGCAAGCAATTGCAGTTGTTTTAGTTTTTTTTTGTTTTTTTCATCATTTGCCATAATTTTTGAGATTTCTAATGTAAAAAAAATAGGTCACCTTTAAAAACGCCTATAAACGAAATCGCAGCGTTCTGCCGCGATTTGCGTCTGAAACGCGAAAACGCCAAAAGCGTATGAACCCATTTTTTTTGCGTCTGAAAAAAACGAGCCTAAACCCAACTGCTTTAAAACGCAAAAAAACGTGAATGTGTGCATTGACACATAGGATAACATTGAATGTGTTCAGGGGCAGTTGAAAAAAATGCCCAAATGCCTCTAAACTCGAGTTTACCAGTGTCTCGTGTGCATGGGGCCTAAATGGTTTTCTTCCAAGATTGCCCTGTATTTGGCTCCATCCATCAACTCTGACCAGCTTTCTTGTCCCTGCTGAAGAAAAGCATCCCCACAGCATGATGATGCCACCACTATGCTTCATGCTTCATGGTGGGGATGGTTCAGAGTGATGTGCAGTGTTCATTTTTACTTTTAGACCAGAAAGTTTACATTTTGGTCTCATTTGACCTGACTATCTTTTTCACACTTTTCTGTGTACCCCACATGGCTTCTCACAATCTGCAAACTGGACTTCTTATGGCTTTCTTTCAACAATGTCTTTCTTCTTGGCACTGTTCCACAAAGGCCAGATTTGTGTAGTTGTCATGTGGACAGATTCTCTAACCTGAGCTGTAGATCTCTGCATCTCCTCCAGAGTTACCATGACTGCTTCTCTGATTAATGCTCTTCTTGCCCAGCCTGTCGGTTTAGATGGACAGCCATGTCTTGGTAGGTTTTCAGTTGCGCCATACTCTTTCCATTTTTGGATGGATTGAACAGTGCCCTGTAAAATAGTTCAAAGCTTGGGATATCTTTTTATACCCTAACCCTGCTTTAAACTTATCCACAAATGTATCCTTGACCTGTCTGGCTTGTTCCTTGGCCTTCATGATGCTGTTTGTTCATTAAGTTACGCACAGGTAGACTACTAATTACTGCTGGTAGAGGGTCAGGATGGATGCTTGGTGGTGCGTGAGTGTGTTGTGTTAAGGGTTCTGTATCTAATAGGTATTTCCACTGTTAGTTGTGTATGTATGATATTGGGCCCAGTGTGGTCCACTTGGGATAATACCCTGGAGCAAATGTTGATATTGTTCCTCCGTTGAGGGACCTGGGTACTTATTCGCAGGGAGGGGAAAATTGTTGTTTGATATGGGATTGTTGAATTCTGCGTCATTTTATGCCGGGGTTGTTACAGTTACTGTGCCTTCTGATGATTGTAATTGCATAAAACTAATAAACAAAGTTAAAAAAAAAAAAAAGACTACTAATTACTGTAGGTGACTTCTGAAGGCAATTGGTTGCACTAGATTTTAGTTGGGAGTATCAGCATACTGGGGGCTGAATACAAATGCACGCCACACTTTTCAGATATTTATTTAAAAAAATAAATAAAACCATTTTATAATTTTCCTTTTACTTCACAATTATGTGCCACTTTGTGTTGGTCTATCAAAATAAATCCCATTAAAACACATTTACACTGTACGTTTTTGGTTGTAACATGACAAAATGTGGAAAAATTCAAGGGGTATGAATACTTTTTTCAAGGCACTGTTTGTAAGAAAAAAAAAACAATAAATATAGAATTTAAAAAAACTGCCATACTTTAAGCTTTATAAAAGTTATATTAATATTTTTAATAATGAAGTAGATAAAAAATTACATTGTCCCTTTTTAACTGATGATTTGGTTTTGTTGCTGCTGTTAGGTGTATGTGGCTTTTCAGTCGATGCTGATTGTCATTGTGGGTGCTGTACCAGAATATCAGATTGATAAGGAAGAAGGCCTCGGTGATGAAGACTTTATCAAGCATGTCCGATATGCAAACAACTTCACCTCCATAGTATCTGAGGCAAGTATTGAATGCTTGAAGGGAGCATAGTAGATAAGAAATGTAATTTCCAAATTGTTAATTTCTTAGCCTTATCATTTTGTTTTCAGGTAAATGTACTGCATGAGCTAGTATTGTCTGTGTTCCTTTGTTTAACCTACATCAGTGCTAAAGGAAAACTCTACATTTTAACCCTGTTTTATGTACTGTTAACTATCTTATCCCCCGTACACACATCGGAATTTCCGATGGCCTAAAATCCGATGGAATTTTTTTTGTCGGATTCCGTTCAAGCTATCTTGCATACACACTGTCAGAATAAAGTCCGACCGTCCAAAACGCGGTGACGTAAAACACTACGACGAGCCGAGAAAAATGAAGTTAAGTGCTTCCGAGCATGCGTCGACTTGATTCTGCGCATGCATGGTTTTTTTCTCCGTTGGAGTTGCACACAGACAATAGGAATTTCCTATTGTTTTTTTTTTCCATCGAAAAAAAATAAAACGGGTTCTATTTCTAAACACTGACGGAAAAAAAGTCAGATGGAGCCCACACACGATCAGCATTACACTTACCATAGCCACATTATGGTGTTTGCATTCTCCAATTTTTTTCTAATATAGGGTTTGATTTAGTAAAGAGTAAGCAAAAAAAAATATTAAGGAACTGAAAAAAATTGCCTACGGGTCAATTTATAAATGTTAATTACATTGGATTCGTACAATTTTTCACTCAGGTTTCACACATTTTTCCAATTGAATCCGAATACAATAATTTAGGAATCCCATGTGAAAGTTAGACGAATCTTGTGTGAGAACATTTTTAAATAGACCTCTTAATCATTTACACGTTTTCTTATTTTTGGTGTGAATGTATAAAACAATAAGTAATCAATGGTGCCCCATTGATTTCAATGGGCAAGAGCAGAAGAGGAGCTGCTAGCAGGACTTTTTTTTACCATCCTGCTTGCGCACAGCTCCAGTGTGAAATCCCTCGGGGCTTTCACACTGTAGAGACAGCAGCGGCTGTTTAAGGTCGGTTTGCAGGCTCTATTTTTAGCATTATAGCGACTGCAAAACGACCCAGTGTAAAAGGGGTCTTAGAAACATCAGGTCTCCATACAGACAACCTGACACAGGTCCCCATACAGCCAATGCTTCCAACCCTTCCCCCACTCTCAATCTTGAAGGATCCTATCGTGTGCTTGCAGCTGCTAGCAGGAAGAAGAGGAGGGAAGCCAACAGCACTAGGGGGCTGGGGGGCACACAGGGGGGCCTGGACATCAGGGGGAAATGTATGGTGTGCAGGGAGGATGATCGGTGGGGCAGGGGAATAATTACTGGAAATGATCCTTTGTATGGCTCTCTCTGCAGCAGCTGAAAGCCAATGGGAGGGAGAGGAGAAGTTAGCTTGCAGGTTCTGCAGAGGTAGCCCTACAGAGCATTGGTCCCAGTAATCCCCCCCCCCCCCATCACCCTCCCTATCCACATCAAATTCACCCTGCTGCCTGAGCCCCCCTGTTGGCCCGGGCCCCATAAGGAGGACCCCCTTATCTACCACCCTGGGTTTCTGACCCCAATTGATGCCCTGTGTTCATTAGTTAAAATGCCACAGGTTTTCAGCTGTCCATTAAATTTTTGTAAAAGTCTAGTATTTAGATATTTTTTGGTACTTTACTGTGTGAATATTATTCGGTGCTGTTTTAGCTTTCTTTATATTAGCAATGAACACCTTGTAGTTTTGGATACTCCAGTTGTGGTCGCTATGATTGGTCATAGTGATCACATGATAACAATGTAAACAAACTGTCATTAATGGCTTTCAATTCATGAACCGCTTGCTTATGGCTGTGATCTGTGATTGGCCCAAAGCAATTACATGGTACCTGGCCACCTGTACCATGTGATGAGATGTAGCCAATCACAGATCACAACCATAAGGAAGCTGTTCATGAATGTTAACCCATTTATGACAGCTAAAAGTATTGCTTATACAGTGATCATTACTATATAAGCAAAAAAAGTATAGCTATGGTGACATTGAACTGCTCTAATGACAGGATGTACAATTTTTTCGTTTTTTTACATATTGTCACCAGTCAGTATTTCTGATCATCACTACACCAGTCATATGCTGACTCTGTACTGCACTGATGACAATATGTAAATGGAAAAATAAAAAAAGATTTATTTAATGTCTTCATTTTGCCAAAAATTGAGACATAAAACTCACAATGCCCCTTACTAAATGCCTCAGGCTGATTTGTACTGTCCTGGCATTTTAAGGGCCTCAAGCAATGAGATGTAGGCTGTCAGTACATCAGTATTGATCAATTTTCAAATATATACCCTAGTTTGTAGACACTATAACTTTCACACAAACCAATTAATATACACTTATCTGGATTTCTTTCTTTTTTTATATATTTTTTTTTTTAACCAAAGACATGTAGCAGAATACAATTTGGCCTAAAATGTTAGACATTTGAGTGATTGTATATGTTTTATAACATATATATATATATATATATATATATATATATATATGTATATATATGTATATATATATATATATTTTTCACAAATCTATGTATTTTTTTTTCATTTATATAGCAAAAATGAAAAACCCCCAAAAGAAAGATCTATTTGTGTGAAAAAAATTATATAAATAAAATGTACGTATTGTGTTGCATGACTGCGCAATTGTCAGTTAAAGTAGTAAACTCATAAATAGCAAAAAAAAACTTGCAGCGGTCAAGTGGTAAAACAAAAAAAATCTATTGTGGAAGAACAATGGAGGATACCGTTTACTAATAAGCTTTTTTCCTAAATTTGCAAGGTTGCTTGGCTGTCATATTTGTTTTGTCTACATACAGCTTTTATCTGACTCTCCCGATAGGGTTACTTTTGGGGGGTCAGTTATTTAAGTAACTAGCACTTTCAGAAGTAAGTTGGATAAATGTCAGCCCCCACACTTATCATATTATAGCTTTACTTTGACCAATCTAGTACCAATTCTCTCGAAGATCTGCCCTACAAAGTATTCATATTATATCTTGAGGCCTCATGCACATTGGACGTTAAAATAACGTTATAAAAAATGTCCAGTGTGCATGAGGCCTTAAACATACATTCCATGAAATATGAATGGATGCCTGCTGGACCATGCAATATACTAGTCCCTTTTAATGCAGCTTTTTCACCTCATAAAAAGTTTTTGTGAAGAGTGTGTTGAAATCACAAGGGAACATTTCCATCCATTAATAATGAATGCAAGTTTTTCATCTTCAGTAAAGCGAGCAATATTGTGACATGTGATAATATTTCTGGGTATGGCACTCTTAGCAGAGACAAGTGATGCTGCAGCTTTAGGAATCAAGCCTGTGGTATGCCACAGGTCATGTTGTCTCTGCCGTGTTAGAAATGTTCTGATCTGATATTGCATCTCACAATCCATTACTTCCATAAATGTCAAGGAGTGACATGCTAAGTGACAGTTCAAGTGCAAGTTCTCCTTCCTGCCTTAGGAAAAAAAAAGTCATAGATAAACCACATGTGCTGATACAGTCTATATGGATGTCAATATTGTTTTCGATGTATTTTACATGGAAGTAGTTTTAATGATGTATATGCTTTAGGTGGACTTTTAGTGTAATTTAACCTTTTCGCCCCTCCGTTCCTCTAGACATTTTGAACATATGTTATATTTACTTATGTTTCTGTATAAAGATCCTCACTGGGTGTCCTTTTGAACACTGCACAGCCTAGAGGTGAAATCTTTAGATATCCTCTGAGCTATACTGATGCATGCGCGCCGCGGCCTCCATTAACATCAATGAAAAGAGCACTGCAGCTTGTATAGTCTATGTTCAAAGTGCTGGGCAAGGAGACGGAAGCATAAAAGGATAAGTACATTTAAAATGCACTTATCCATTGAAAGTGAACCTTGCCAACTGTATGTCAGTGTTTTAAAGTATCAACGTGTTTGAAAGCCGGCGCTAAAAGCTGCCTGCGAATACAGTATGTCTTTAAATCATCCAAAACACTTTCAGGTGGTTACCCTGAGCACTGTGTTCTTGTTATATAGACCTTGATGTATCTAAATGTTCCTTGCCATTTAGCAAGGTTTGAACTATCTGTACACGGTGCCCACGACTGGGGCTCATTGCAAATGCTTTGCTTGTTTGCTGTTCAACCATATTGATGCTTAACCACTTCAATATAAACTTTTACCCCCTCCCTGCCCAGGCCAATTTTCAGCTTTCAGCGCTGTTGCATTTTGAATGACAATTGCGCGGTCATGCAACACTGTACCCAAACAATTTTTATATATTTTTTCCCACAAATAGAGCTTTCTTTTGGTTGGTATTTGATTACCACTGGGTTTTTTATTTTTGTGCTAAACAAAAATAAAAATAGACTGAACATTTTGGAAAAAAAAAGAAAAAGCTTTTCTTTGTTTCTGTTATAAAATCTTGTAGAAAAGTACGTTTTCTCCTTCACTGACAAGCATTGATGAGGCTGCACTGATGATGAGGCACTAATATGCAGCACTGACTGACACTGATAGGTGGCACTCATATTCAGCACTGATGGGCGGCACTGATAGGTGGCACTCATATTCAGCACTGATAGGCAGCACTAATGGGCGCTGATGGGCACAAACTCCCTCTGTCAGGAGAGCCACTGATAGTCTCTCCTCTACACGCGCCTTGTCAGCGCGAATAGAGGAAAAGCCTATTATAAACCGCACTTCCTGGTTACGATGTGACCAGCTGTGATTGGACATAGCCGATCACATGGAAAAGAGCCTACGTCATAGGCTCTATATCTAGATCGGAGATGTGGTGTGTTAGAGCGACACACTACACTACCGATCACCACGCTGCGCACAGCTTATCCTGCTGGACATCATATGACGCCCAGTCAGGATAATGAAACCACCCTGTGGCTGTCATTCTGCATATGGCAGATGGGAAATGGTTAAAAAGCAGTACAAGAATAAAAATGTCAAACATCTATACCTATTTAGATGGCTACAGCATCAATCCGATGGTGCAGCTGTCCACCTTTACACTGACAACTGAGTGATTAAAGACATCTCAGTTCTCAGGTCTGCTCATTGGGCTGTGAAGGCTTTCATTGGTGCATTGAGAGGCTGAGCCAGCTGCCGTTCAGGCATTTGGGCAGATCCGACTTTATTGTTGCGATCCCTGCAGAGCCTGGGCCAGCTTTGTAGCGTGCTGTCGACTATATTTGGGTCACAGGAGTGTGCAGAACTAGGTGACCCACAGGAGAAGTATGGCCCATGGCATACTACAGTGCCTGCCGCCGAGAATGTGTTTTTAGCACGCCAGCATCGCGCTGAATCTCGGCGACAGGCTGCCGATATCTCGCACTCGCTGGAATAGTAAAAGCACATTCCAGCGAGCGCGTCATAGAAGCGACGGGGATCCGACGCGGATTCCCGCCAATTCTACACGTGGGCGGAGTTTGTTATGAATCCTGAAGGAGAAATCCCCGCCGGATTTAAAAAAAAATCCGGCATGGGTTCCCCCCTCAGGAGCATAACGGGTCCTTAGGTCTGTTATGGGTTGTAAGGAGACCCCCCCTACGCCGAAAAAACGGCGTGGGGGTCCCCCACAATCCATAACAGACCCGTATCCAAAGCACGCCGGCCGGCCGGTCAGGAAGGGAGTGGGGGCGAGCGAGCGCCCCCCCCCTCCTGAGCCGTACCGGGCAGCATGCCCTCAACATGGGGGGGTTAGGTGCTCTGGGGCAGGGGGCGCACTGCGGCCCCCCACCCCAGAGCACCCTGTCCCCATGTTGATGAGGACAGGGCCCCTTCCCGACAACCCTGGCCGTTGGTTGTCGGGGTATGCGGGCGGGAGACTTATCGGAATCTGGAAGCCCCCGGCGGGCTTCTTTCGACGTCTTCGGCGGCGGGGGGGTCTTCTCCCACTCTCCGGGGGTCTTCTCCCGCTCTCCGGGGGTCTTCTCCCACTCTCCGGGGTCTTCTCCCGCTCTCCGGGGGTCTTCTCCGCTCTCCGGGGGTCTTCTTCTTCAGGACTCGCCGCCGCTATCTTCGTGTGTTAGCTCAATTACTAGCGGCGGCGGCCCCCTCTTCTGCGACGTCGGCGTCTTCTTCTTCTTCTTCTGCTTTCCAGATGTTGACGCGACGCATCCTTCCGCTGTTATGCCGGGCGCGCGGCTCGCAGCGAAATATATAGGCCTGTCTTGTGACGTCGCAGTCCCATCATGCTCCGGTAGGTACCACGTGCTACCTACCCACGTGATACCTACCGGAGCATGATAGAGAAAAGAAGAGGAGAAAAGCGCCTCTGGGTTATCTAATAAGATTTTTAATAACAAATAGGACGTATCTAACACTTACATGTAGTGTGATATCGCCCGGAGATGAAATGCTGGCAGTCTAGGAGAGCAGGAAGGTCTCAGGCTTATGCAGGCTGTAATGATCATCCAATCAGTGGTTTCAGAAGCGCTGAGTGTGTCACTGCAGAAGATAGACGTGCTGACAGGGGAGCAGTTGGTAAGGGAGAAGTTACTTCACACTCAGCGCTTCTGAAACCACTGATTGGATGATCATTACAGCCTGCATAAGCCTGAGACCTTCCTGCTCTCCTAGACTGCCAGCATTTCATCTCCGGGCGATATCACACTACATGTAAGTGTTAGATACGTCCTATTTGTTATTAAAAATCTTATTAGATAACCCAGAGGCGCTTTTCTCCTCTTCTTTTCTCTTTCATGTATTTGAGTCGACTTCACTCATGGAGAAGCAGCCCTGGTTATTTACTACAAATCATTTTCTATATGATTGCTATTTTATAGACATGGACATCTGAGCTTAATTTTATGGACATCACTGAACATTCGGAGCGCTGTATCTTTGTTTTTTTGTTTTTTTGTACCGGAGCATGATGGGACTGCGACGTCACAAGACAGGCCTATATATTTCGCTGCGAGCCGCGCGCCCGGCATAACAGCGGAAGGATGCGTCGCGTCAACATCTGGAAAGCAGAAGAAGAAGAAAAAGAAGAAGACGCCGACGTCGCAGAAGAGGGGGCCGCCGCCGCTAGTAATTGAGCTAACACACGAAGATAGCGGCGGCGAGTCCTGAAGAAGAAGAAGACCCCCGGAGAGTGGGAGAAGACCCCCGGAGAGTGGGAGAAGACCCCCGGAGAGTGGGAGAAGACCCCCGGAGAGTGGGAGAAGACCCCCGGAGAGTGGGAGAAGACCCCCGGAGAGTGGGAGAAGACCCCGGAGAGTGGGAGAAGACCCCCCCGCCGCCGAAGACGTCGAAAGAAGCCCGCCGGGTGGTGGGCGCTTTTATCAAAGCGCCCCCCGGCGGCGGAAGAGAACCAGACGGCGGCACCCACCCCCCACAGAAGCCCGCCGGAGGGGGGCGCTTTTATAAAAGCGATCATACACACCCCCCCCCGGCGGCCAACTAATAAAATATTTCAATACCCTGTGTGGTTTATTTGTGTTTACACTTTTTATTTGCAGGTGAATGGGTAGGGGTACGATGTACCCCATACTCATTCACTTAGGGTGGGGGGCCGGTATCTGGGGCCCGCCCGCATACCCCGGTATCTGGGGCCCGCCCGCATACCCCGACAACCAACGGCCAGGGTTGTCGGGAAGGGGCCCTGTCCTCATCAACATGGGGACAGGGTGCTCTGGGGTGGGGGGCCGCAGTGCGCCCCCTGCCCCAGAGCACCTAACCCCCCCATGTTGAGGGCATGCTGCCCGGTACGGCTCAGGAGGGGGGGGCGCTCGCTCGCCCCCACTCCCTTCCTGACCGGCCGGCCGGCGTGCTTTGGATACGGGTCTGTTATGGATTGTGGGGGACCCCCACGCCGTTTTTTCGGCGTAGGGGGGGTCTCCTTACAACCCATAACAGACCTAAGGGCCCGTTATGCTCCTGAGGGGGGAACCCATGCCGGATTTTTTTTTAAATCCGGCGGGGATTTCTCCTTCAGGATTCATAACAAACTCCGCCCACGTGTAGAATTGGCGGGAATCCGCGTCGGATCCCCGTCGCTTCTATGACGGCTTTGTCTCCATCGCGGCAAGCCAGCTCGGCGCTGGCTCTCGCGATGGGGCTCGCAAGTGCTCAATCTCGCCGAGAAAGGGAGCGAGATTGACACAATATCCCAGTCACCTACTGTACTCCTTTTAATTCTCCAGTATATATTGGAGAAATGTGTTTCATTTAAAGGCATTTTACTCTTTCATATGTTTTTGTTGTCTAAATTAGGTAATACTTTAGTTATATTCCCTGTGATGTTTGTTTTCCTTACCTAGTACTGATAGGCTCACAAGTTGTGGCTGCCGTTTGTAGTGTCATGGCTGTTTGATTTCCCTATGTCCATGTACTAATTCACTTGCTTGTCCCTAATTTTTAAAGGGACAGGCAACTTCTTGTTCTGGGTCACACAGTATCCAATTGATGACTTTCCATTTCCTTTTGTATTGCATCACAAATGTGGGAGTACTAGACGTTAGGTGCTGTATGCAGGCAGTCTATCGAAGTCTGTTAGAATGTCACAGCTCTACAGACACAGCTGATGGACCTAATGTGAAAGGCGTGTAGGTGCAGGTTAGTGGCCCTGAATGCAGAAAGTGCCAGTTCTCATATTACAGACAGAGCTCATGCATTAATCTGTGCAATGTCAGGTTAACACAAGATGAAAATAGGAAGGTATAATTGTCTTTAAGTAAAAAGAAATACGTTCCAGGCACTACTTACGCAGGCTGCTGTAAACATTTAGAAACAATTGTGAATAAATATTGACAGGGGATAACAGTCCATCCAATAAAGTGACATCCAACGTGACAGTATATATCAGTGCACCAAAGGAAAAGTGATGTGCAGATAGATGACTTCCACCTCTAATCTTAGTGCCGCTTTCCGATTCCCTATGATCTTCTATTATGGGAGACCACAAGCGCTTTCGGCTCTATACCCAGCCAGGGCCTTGAATGGACACAGCAACAGCAACCACCACCACCCAATGAGGACATAATGAGAAGGTTAAATTGAATGAGTTCAGTATGTGGTGAAAATTGACGGTCCTGGAGTCTCATAAACGTCCTATTTGGCATCCTGTTTTCCCTTTGCAGCCTGGGGCACTGGTGTGATCTTACAGGGATCCAGAGGAGGCTGGAAGCCAGGAAGAAGGAAACGAGAAGCAGCTGGTCATGACTTCACAGGAACAGGAAATGGGATTATTCACAGTGGCAAGGAATGGCATGGCACTCTGCAAATTATGCTGCTCTTGCAAATTATGCATGCTTTTGCAAAACTGCTGCTCTATACAAAATACAAGATTTACCCCAACTTATAATATTACTATAGTAATTATAAAAATTATAATACTAGTTAATTTCCTTAACCAGTGGGTTTAAGCTAGACTATATGACCCCATATCACTATAGTGGGGTCCTTATGCCCTGCCAATTACTACAGTGACTTTACACCAGCGGTGCCCAACCTTTTGAAGCGGGAGGGCCACTTAAGTGACTTGGTAACCGGTCGTGGGCCACAGTAAATGGAGCGGACGGATGGCAGGTCCATGTTTGCTCTGCATATGCAGAGCGGACACAGACCCACTATAGTCTTTTTTTTTTTTTTGCGGCTTGGAGGTGTGTAAAGGGGCCCAAGTCTGCTTTCACATTGATGCGCTGCGGTTTACCAATAGACTTTACAATAGACTTCTAGTATAGTCTGCAGGTTTGGTGCACTTTCAGAAAGCTCACCAAACTCACAGGTAATAACTGAAGTGTATGGCTTGCGCAGGTGCACTGCTCTGCATCTGCGGGTCAGGTTAAAAGCAGCCCGGTAACCACTGCAGAACAGCTATGCCCATATAGACACTGTTATTTTAGTAATAAACTGACCTTTAATAACAGTATTGTATTCTATTCCATCTCAGAGCAAGAGGTCGTGGGCCACATCAGAGGGCTCCTCGGGCCATATGTGACCCCCGGGCCACTGGTTGGGCACCCCTGCTTTACACTATACAAAGTCAATTTGTACAATTTCCTTTAGATCTAAAAAAAAAATTATGTAATATGATGGCATGTGTGATTAGATACAAATGTACAAAGGATTGTTTTTTGTTTTGCCCCTATAATATTTAATTTGGGAAATCTAAAGGACACAGAAATTGTATAGGTATGGCCATATTAATAAAGATTTGTTTTCAATTTACAGCTCCATACATGTCTCCAACAAGTGTGCACTTTTAAAAAAACATGACACAAAAAAATATTGCAGGGGTCAAAAAAAAGTTAAAGAATAGGGTAAACAATCCTATTGTACATTTACGCTATGTATAACAGAACACTTACTCAAATGTGGAACTAAAATTTAGATAATTTAGTTCAGGTAGAATAGTGAAATCTCCTTGGCTGGTGTGGGTTAATGCATATCAAGGCTCCTTACATGTTATTAAAGTAGGTTTTCAGGTTGGTAGTATGTGATTCAATACAATACAATAGTGCCAGCCACTCCAGAGACCCATTTATATTGCTATCTTCCATCTATCAATTACCTTTCTTGCATCCTATTCTGCAGCTATAAAACTCGCTTAAACGGTTCTCTTTTTGATTTACAGTTTGTGATTAGGAGATAATAATGTCCATTGAGGTATTTCTGCTGGTGAAATGCTTGCAATGAAAGCAGAATAGAAACTTCTGTGATTGAGCTGTCTGCCCATCATATGCATACACTGCAGGGGAAATTGGCTACAGGGAGTGATAACATGAGACTAAGCATTCTGCTTCACTATAATTATATTATTATTATTATTATTATTATTATTATTATTATTATTATTATTATTATCTTATTTAATTATCTTTTAATTATTGATGCTCAAGATGAGTTTATAAATCTTCAGATAAACTACATAATCCCCTTAGAATAGGGTCTAAACCACGTTTGTGCAGTCTGTTTTCGTTCCACCTAGATCTGTATTGTTGGGACTCCTTCACACAGATGTTGGATGCATTCTTTTTTAATTTCCTGGGTGTTGGTTGGTTGTTAAAACACAATATACAAATGTATATAAATCACCGCGCTACCTATACAAACATATATACATGGCAGCCAACACCACAGAATTGGATCAATTCTAAAAAAACAAGCAAGAAAAACAAACAGTGTAGCGCTAATTATATGTGCAAGAAGACTGTAAAACAGATGAGGTGCTCATGCATAAATAACATACGTGTTCTAAAGTCCATAAGAAATCAATCAAGGTGAATATAATTGATAAAAGATAAAAAATTGAAGAAATAATATTCACTAATAAAGTTCCATATCAGTTGCTCCAACAAAAAAGTGACTTAGTGCTGAGAAGGAAGTGAAATAGAATTTGATAGCAGATCCACCACCAAGGTAAATTGGAGGCCGTTGTGACCTAATAAGTGTGTGCTTATTTTGGTCCATAATATCTGGTAAGCCTCCAATTTACTTTGCTGGTGGATCTGCTATCAAATTCTATTTCACTTCCTTCTCAGCACTAAGTCACTTTTTTGTAAATTTTTTATCTATTATATTCACCTTGATTGATTTCTTATGGACTTTAGAACACTTATGTTATTTATGCATGAGCTCCTCATCTGTTTTACAGTCTTCTTGCACATATAATTAGCGCTACACTGTTTGTTTTTCTTGTTGGTTGGTTGTTGGCCCTGTGTGTTTTTATTTTCACTCTTTCTTCACTGAACTTAATATACAACAACAAAGGAAGAGGAATAATACCAAACAGCATACCATATGTCATTACAAACTTTTAAGAATTTAAAGTATCGAAGGTCGACAGGGAATAAGTAAGTAACTTTAAACATTTCCTGTGTTTTTTTTTTTTTTTTTTAACTAAAATCTGTTTAAAAAAGCTGTTACAATGGAACTCCAATAAGTAACAACTGCTCATCACCAAACCATAAGGATTAAAAATGCCCCCTTGGGACTTTAACGCAGTTAAAATGTAACACATTAACCACTTGCCGACTGTGCTATAGCCGAATGACGGCTATAGTGCAATCATCCAGTTCTGGGAGCGTCTATTGATGTCCTGCGAGAATCACGCCCCCCCCCCCCTTGCACCTGCTGCAGCATGCTCTGTGATCACTGTGTCCTTCGGATACCGCTGAGGGCCATTGCTCCATTCACAGCTGATCACAATGTAAACACTTGTCGGTCACAGTGCAGAGGAGAGACGGTAACTGGAAAGTGTGAAAGGGGACATCTACACTGATAATCCAGGCACTGATCATTAATTTCCTGATTATCAGTGTGACTCCAACAGTCCCCATTAGTGGTGCCTATCAATGCCAACTATCAGTGCCTCCTCATCAGTGCCCACCAGTGCTGCTTCATCAGTGCAGGCTATGAGTACAGCCAATTAGTGCAGCCTCATTAGCGCACATTAGTGAAGCAGAAAGATTACATATTTGCAACATTTTATAACAGAAACTAAGATGCATGTTTTTTTTTTTTTTTCAACACTATTGGTCTTCTTTCGTTTGGCAAAAAAAAATAAAAAATCAGTGGTGATAAATCCTACTGAAAGAAAGCTCTATTTGTGTGTAAAAAATGTATACAAATGTCATATGTCTACAGTGTTGCATGTCTGCGCAATTGTTATTCAAAGCACGATCGCGCTGAAAATTGGTCTGGGCAGGAAGGGGGCGAAAGTGTCCAGTAGGCAAGTGGTTAATATATAGAAAAGTAATTTTTATTGTACAAAAATTTCTTCAAAAATACATCATGTGAGTACTAAAAAAACTTAAATAGCCCTGACAATACCAAATATAAATCTCTTGTCTTAAACAATTCATACATCCAATAACCTATAATAGTAATTATGGAAAATACATAAAGCAGCCCCCTCTATTCTCTGTAAATATTATTATAGGTTCTTGGATGTATGAATTGTTTTTATTTATGTTTTTTTAATACTCCACATGATGTGTTTTTAAGTTTTTTGTACAATAAAAAATACTTAATATAGCGGTGGAGGCCATACAATCATCCCAGGCAGCGGCAGTCATCGCACAGCAACTACAGCTGGATGAGATGGAGGACTGCAGCAGGAGGAACAACCTGCGTCTGAGGGGGATGCCGGAGGCCACAGAAGCAGAGGACCTGGCGGCATTGGCGCTGGCCGTGTTCCGCGACCTGATGGGGGAGGATTTTCCTGTCAACCTGTCCTTCTTCGACAGAATCCACAGGGCGTTGGGGCCGCGCTCGATGGATCCAGAGAGGCCACGAGACATTATCTGCCGCATCCACCATTATGGGCACAAAGAGCTGGTGCTGCGACGGTCGTGGGAGAAAGGTGACATGGACTTTGACGGCGCTTCCCTAAGTATCCTGCCCGACCTATCCAGAGCAACCCTACAGAGGCGAGCCATGCTGAGGCCGGTGTTGGAGGTGGGCCGACGAGCGGGAGTCACCTACTGGTGGGGATTCCCCATCTCCATGACCTTCAGGAAGCATCAGCAGTCGTTTACCCTGCGTGCCTCTGCGGATCTCCCTGATCTCTTTGCCTTCTTGGAGGCAGACCCCGTCGATGTGCCAGACTGGCTGCAGTTCCTCCAACGCTCGACCCCCTGCTCTAGATTCCTGGCACGTCAGAGGGGCCGCTGTCCCAGGCTGCAGGTCTTGGTACACTTCCACGGAGGGGTCTAGAGAAGCCTGACACCGGCGGGCAGTGAGGTGAGCTGCCAGACATCAACCCCTTACACTGGCTCTCCATGTAAGCAGTGATGTTTTTTTTTTCTTCTCTTCTCTCCCTCTCTCTCCTCTCCCCGTGCTCCCCCCTCCTGGTTCTCTATGGTGACTGAGCTCCCTCTGGGTTGTTTCCCCTCCCCCTCATGCCTCTGTTCGATGCCCCCGTGTTTGCGGTGGTGCCTGAAGCGGGCTGACCGCTCGTCTACAACCCCGCTGCATGACCGCGACAGACACTTTTGTGATAAGTAGCCCCCCTGGATCTGGATCCGGATTTGACCGGCCGGCCGTCGGGACCTGGGGTTGGGGGGGAGTGGAATGTGAGGGGGATCTGGGTGCCGGTACCCCCCGCTCGGACGAAAGCACATGAAGCCCTGAACTTGGAGTCATCCCTGCTGAACTGGGGAAGGGATGGTAGGTGGTGTTCTCCCCTTCCCTGTTTTCTATGGATGACAATGTTGGATTTGTTGGGCTTGCCACAACTCTTCTCTTCTTCCTGCCCTCTTTTTTTTTTTTTGTTGATGGGCTCTCCACGCCCTCTTCCCCCCCTGCAACCCCCAGCGGCGCTGTGGCACTTTACCAGGAGATGGTCGGGAAACGCCTCGGCTGCCGTGAGGGGGAGGCCTGGCATGTGGACATATGCCTTTGGCCGGGGGCGTTCATTGCCCGCCACGCGAGACTTGGGCCGGGCCTCAAGGTTACTCCGGTCAAGTTCACTGTGTGTTGGGATGTTGGGGGGATATCTGTTATTGTTTATCTGTTATTATTTATGATGTATTGTTTTCTGCTATTATTCATTATGCTCTGGGGTCAGATGTGAAGGGAGGGTAATTTAGGCTGTTCAGAGTTTAGAGGGCTGACCCCCTTGGATGGAGGGCGGAGGTCCCTCCATACTACGTTGGGGGGGCTGTGGCCACGATATATACCCGGGGGTGGACGGCCCTAGGGGGGGTGAATGCCACTGCCCTGTTGGTCTTTTTGGATGGGGGTAGGGGCGGGCCCGGTATAGCTGCCCCTGGACAAGGGGTGGCTCATATGGGTGGAGAGATGGCTTACCGTATTGGCGACCTCTGATGGAAGAGATACATGACGGATGGTTGGCAAGGGGTGTCCTGATTAAGTTGGTTGGTGGCTATAATGACTTGCGTGATCGGATGTAGGTTAAGTTTGTTTGCATTTTGTATTCCACTGTTTTTTTTTTCCCCCGGATAGCCCTTCCGGGGTTACAAGGTTGATTTTATGTTAATAGGCTGGGAGGCTGGGCTGGGTGGGGTTGGCTCCCCTCTGTCCTTTTTAACCTTCTCCCCCTTAGGTGAGAACCGGGGAGCGCTTCCTTGCGGACGTATTTCATTCAAATCTTAGTAAACCGGACGGTGTTCACCATCCACTGTATAGCTTTAATTTTTGTCTGTCCCTCCTTCCCCGAGATCCCCTCCTCTTCCTCCCTTCACCTGTGTGCATTACCCCATCTGGTTGGCCCAGGGGCGATGGACACCTTCTTTTTTCGCTGAACGCGAAGGGGCTCAATGTGCCTGAAAAGCGTTGTATGCTTTTACACAACCTTAAACGGGCTCGGGCTGAAGTTGCGTTCATCCAGGAGACACATTTCAAAACGGGGGGGCCTTCATGCCTTGGAGGCCGCCATTTCCCCTCTGTGTACCATGAGACTAACAAGATGGCAAAAACCAAGGGAGTGTCCATACTCATATCTGGAGCAGTACCATGGACATGCGGAGACACCTTGGAGGATACCGAGGGTCGTTATGTGTTCGTTAAGGGTACCATAGGGGATGCGACGGTGACATTTGCCACGGTCTACGCGCCTAATAATCGACAAGACACCTTCCTCCATGACACTCTAGATCTCTTGATGGAATTCAAAGCGGGACAGCTGATTGTTACGGCAACATCGTCGTCGTCCAGAACTAGGTTTCGGCGACTGAATGAAGGCTTACTACAGATGCCGGAGGTTATGACAGAGGTCACGAACGAGCTGCATCACTACTTTAGGACTAACGACACAGACAATTGCGACCAGAGTATCCTGTGGGAGGCACATAAACCAGTAATCAGGGTATACTTATTAAACATGGCTCACGTAGTAAGAGAGAGCGGGAACAACAACTGAAGATGCTCCTGGGTAAGATTTGCACAGTATAATCCAAACACAAGCGAACACCAGAGCCAGCCCTGGAAGCTAAGTTGCTTTCCCTCAGAAGGCAAACGGTGGACCTCCTCCACTATAGAGCTAAAGCGGCACTACAATTCTGCCGGAAACTCAAGCATGAATCCGGTAATAAATGTGGGAAGCTTCTCGCTAAATCGGTCAGGAGCCATAGATATAAAACTTTAATACCCCAAATAATGACATTCGCAGGACAAAGAACCATGCCGATTCAAATAGCGCAGGAGTTAAGGAACTTCTACTCCTCTCTGTATAACCTCCCAAACAGGACCCCTAATAATGCAACGATAGAAGACTACATTGTCACCATTTTACAACTGCCACTGGCGACGGGAACGGACCTTGATGCCCCCATTACTATAGGGGAACTACAACGGGCGTTGGGAGGGACGAAACCAGGCAAGGCACCGGGACCAGATGGGTTCACCTTGCAGGACTACCAATCTCTCCTCCCTCTGTTGGGTCCTCATATGGTGAGAATGTTTAATAACCTGGGAGAGGGGGGTTCATTTACTAGGGACACCCTGCGAGCGCACATCTCCCTCATTCATAAGGAAGGCAAGGACCCGACTGCTTGTGGCAGTTACAGGCCTATCTCCTTTCTAAAACAAAGGAATATACTGCGCTAAGATAAAAAACTTGATAAATAAAAAATGAATTTTAAACTAAAAGCTGCACACCTAAAAAAAAACATATCCCTTTCAATGGATACTATCCAATGTCACACCAAATAGTGAATTCAGGAATTAGTGTCCACACGTAATGACGTTGAAATGTCCACACCAGAAATGATATGGTCAAGTGAAAAGAGAAACAATCCACCACCAATTGGGTTGTAAGATGAATGGACGAATTGTTCCTCACGATGGCACCAAAAGTGGTAACACCCTTACCAGAAGTGTTGGACCCCCTATTAGACGAGGTCATACGAGCATCGATATCCACCCTGGTGTATGGTAAATGGTCTCAGCGTTGGTATGTTGCTCCTCTCCCAGCAGCTCCTTATTTGACTCCAAGATATGCGTGTCCCATTCATATTGGAACACTCGAATAGATATTTCCCCTTGGGCCAAAAGGACGATCAGCTCCTCAGTGATGTAAGACTGAAAAGGAAATTGAGGACTAACTAGAGGAATTCTTTATGAAGTTGAGAGAAACACAAAGCCTGGAACTGACAAGAACAGACACTCTATCTTCACGGGCTCCTTACTAAACACTGACCTTAAGCTGTTCACTAAAATCCTAGCTAACAGACTGACCCAATTCATGCCGGACATTATTCACTTAGATCAGGTGGGCTTTATGCCTGCACGGGAGGCCAGGGATAACACCACCAAGGTGCTCAACTTGGTCCACATAGCGGCCACGTCCAAGACACGATGCGTCTTTCTCAGCACAGATGCTGAGAAGGCATTTGACCGGGTTAACTGGACCTTTATGTTCTCCGTTCTTAAGCGAATTGGCTTGGGACCTAAAATGGTCCAATGGATCTCCAGCATTTACTCCATGCCCACGGCCCAGGTCAAGGCCAATGGAATCCTGTCTGTCTGAACCCTTCCCTATTACAAACGGAATCAGGCAGGGGTGCCCACTTTCACCCCTGCTATTCGCGCTGGCTTTAAAATCGCGGCGTATGCAGATGACCTATTGTTTTCTTTGACTAACCCGGCAGTGTCCTTGCCAAACCTCCTCCAAGAATTTGATAGATACGGGAGCCTAAAAAAACAAAAGCAATAACTGTGGAGAGGTATTGATGGTCGGACTTTGAGGCCAAGGAAGTAGGTAAAAAATATAATTTTAATATTACCAATTAAACATAACAGTATAAATGCATAGTAACAATAAAATAGCAAAAACAATAATTCATATACATGGGAAAAACCGTTGTGTACAAAATCCCTAAAGTTGCCAACGCACGTTTCGCCTCGGGGCTTCTTCAGGGCAGTTGTTAAGGATTTTGTAAGACGATGTATAGCCAGAAAAACAGAATACTTATATTGCCGATGATCCTATACCGAATGAATTCAAGGGCACACACCACAATCACGTAGTCAAAGGTAGGTACTTGCTTCAAAAGAGTCCTTAGATCTTATTACAGATCTTTAGTTGACAACAAAGTCAAGGTAGAGATCGCTTTACGATTTATGTGAAACGTGACACTATTGGCAACCTCCATTCAATAATGAAGGGTCCTGGAGCCAACTGGGACATATAACCAATGTAGATTAAACTTGAATTCCTTCAGGTGTATTACACCACCGCTAGATACGTCTATTTTTGAGGCTAGAAGATTTAAGCCAGGTTTTCAAGTGGTTGTTTAAACGTGAGGTCCATGTCCCAGGGTGTTCATCCGAGTGATACTGGAGCCTATCCAACCTAAAAATTAATTTAGATAAGTCAGCAGCAAAGGGGGTTAACATCACCCCCGCTGAACTCTCTGAGAACCCAGTTTAAATTTAAATGGTCGGACTGCTCCCTCAAATACCTGGGAACCTTGATACCAGGCGACTTACAGCGCACCTTCGACCTCAATTTCCCGCCTTTTGTTGACCAAGGTTCGTCTGATGTTACAGGAGTGGACTAGGGGGTTGCACTCCTGGTTTAGTAGGTGCAACCTTATTAAGATGTCGATACTCCCCAAATTTCTGTATTTGTTTCAGACACTGCCAATTAGGATTGCACCCCTGTTTTTTAAACAGGTCAATTCTCTTTTTATTAACTTCATATGGGCTAACTCCAAACCCAGGCTACGCAGACGCCTTTTGACTTTGCCAAAGCATCTAGGAGGGCTGGCCTTACCGGATCTGCGTAATTACTATGGTGGGGTGCATCTTGGCAGAATCATTGGAACCGTCACAGCAAGGCTAAACTCGGCGGTGCCACTGGGGGGGGGCACCTGGTGCTTTGACCGATTACCTTCAACCCTGACCTCTCATCCGGTTATTGGCACCACCCTTCGGGTAGGGGCAGCGAAACTAGCTCCTCTCACCTTTCTTCGGGTGAATCCCCACTTTATCCTATACTGGAGAATCCAGCATTCCCTCCGGGCTGGAATCAACGGAATACGGAGCGCTGGCATTGTCGGGGGGGGAACCAGGCTTCTCACTTTCTAGTAGGCTACTTACATCTCCCCCCGCACAACCTGACATGCCCTTCTTACAGAAATGGGAGTCGGACTTACAGTGCTCATTCACAGACGCCCAAAAACAGCCGATAATTCGATTCTCACTGAAAACGTCAATATGCACAAAAATTCTGGAACTTAACTACAAGATCTTGACCAGGTAGTACTACACACCTCAGGTATTACACAGATACTTTCCCACGGCCACGAACAAATGTTGGAGATGTCAGTCAGAGGTGGGAACACTTCTCCATATCTTCTGGTCCTGCCCCTGCTTACAACACTTTTGGGCGACAGTTAGAACGGTCACCCAGAAGTTCACCGACCATGTAATCAGTGATGATCCTGCCTTTTTTCTGCTTCACGCTACTTCAATACCGGCACAGAGCTACAAAAAGTCATCATTAGACATCTACTGTGTCCCCCTCAGATGAAAGAAAAGTTCTCCCCCATCAGTGGGAATGTGGATGCGCAGGGTGGAGGATATAAAAAACTGGAAGATTTGGTTCTCACTGCCCAAAACAAACAGGAGAAGCATTCTGAGGCGTGGAGGCTCTGGAGTTGAGCGGACACCTGGATGTTCGGGTTAGAACCCGAACTTTAAAAAAAAAGTTTGGGTTCGGGAACCCCGAACCCGGACTCCGAAGCCCATTGAAGTCAATGGGACTCATGGAGCTGCGGATGTCAGCGAAGACATGTCCGCTAACCTCCGACCCGCTCCGATCCGCCAAAGTATGACGGAGGAAAAACCTACTTTTCCTTCCGTCTGGCGGATCGGATCGGATGAACACGGACAGACGGTCCATGTTCATCCGATCCCCCCATAGGGGAGAGCGGAGAAAAGACAGGGTGGTCCCTGCACAGTGTGCGAGGACCGCCCTGTCATCCAGCAGCTCAGCGGAGATCAACGGAGCGATCCCCGCTGAGCAAATGGAGGTGCACGGGGCAGATCATTACTGATCCGCCCCGTGTGAAAGAGCCCTAAGGGTGAATCTCTATATTTAATACTGTAACAAAACTGTGTAAAAGTATTCTTGCTGTAATGGAAAAGTCAAAAGTACAATTTCAGTATCTGGTCAAAAGTTTAAAGTGGAGTTCCACCCATTTTTTTATGTTTGTGCTGCATGCCCTAATCTCATAGTGTTCAGAATGGACAATTTGTATTTATTGTGTTGCTTGTAAATACCTTTATTTTGTAAAAATTTCTGGGATCTGGTTTCTGGGATAGGCATCATGTTTCCCAGTAGTCCTTGCAAACCTGACTGAAACCTATTACACCGCTCGTGCAGCACTGAGCATGTGTGAGATATGCAAAGCTGAAATCCAGGAAGTCATACAGTCTGGCTTCATGATGCCCACACTTAAGATGGCCACGGTCTATTTCTAGATTATAAACTAACAAAACGGACCTTAGTTTACAGACTAACTTTACTAGAATACATTAAGCTTGTGTATTACAGGGGTATTTATATTTAAAAAGTGAAATTGTGGGTGGAACTCCCCTTTAAGCATACATGACAATCACACCTACTCTATGTGGACACCCAACTTGAAGAGATGTTTCATCACATTAGCACCCCACATTCGTGATGCGACACAGAATAAATGGCAAGACGGTTTCCTGTCCCTCTCATAATTAGGGAGCAGCTACAGTGCCTTGAAAAAGTATAAAACAGTGGAAAATACTGCGCAGGTCTAATGAAAATAAAAATTGGATTGGTGGCAAAACCAAACGATTTTACATAAAGATAAACGTGAATGCTGCTGCAGCACAAATGTCAGATGAACAAAATATAAACAGTAAATTGGGTGTGCTGGGCTGCTAAAATTAATACATCAATAGTGAAGGTGATAACAAAATGTGCATTGAGTGCAAAAAAATTGTATATAAAAAGCCAACACCAAGTGTTCCAATGTATGACAAAATCATATAAGAAAACAAACTGAATTGACAAAGTTCGTAAAAAGCTCCAGGGAAAAATCAAAGTTCAGTGAGTTCAGAGAAATATCCCAAGTAGGGGATTGAGATACTGCAGGACAGAAGAGAGCCTCCACCTCCACCTCTTATAGTAAATCTGCTTACCAGATAGATAATAATCGTGAGCATCAACAGCACAGCAGGCTGGATTGCCTTAACGGGTATTAAAGTGGAATCCTGTGTGTATCTCCAAGCTTGGTCTCAATGCGGCTGGATCCCAGAAAAACAATCACTCCCGGAGTGTAGCGAAGGGAAGAGAAAGGAAGCCAACATAGAGTAGTAACGTTTTAAAAGTTTAATAAAAGAAATTCGATTGCACTTACAAAAAACGAATCCTTTGGAAGCATATAAATAGTAAGCCGGCCGGCTCTCACAATCCGCCCGTCCTTCCGGATGGTCGTGAGGATAAAAACAATGGTGTCGTCAGCACGCCGTTCCTCCCTACGCCGTTTCGTCCAATAGCAGACTTCATCCAGGGGCACCTTGAAAAAGTATGCATACCCCTTGAGATTTTCCACATTTCTTCATGTTACAAGCAAAAAACGTAAATTAATTTTATGTGTTAGATCAACACAAAGTGGCACATAATTGTGAAGTGGAAAGAAAATGATAAATGGTTTTCAATCTTTTTTACAAATATATGAAAAGTGTATTCAGCCCCCTTTTCTCTGATACCCCTAACTAAAATCTTGTGGAACCAATGCCCTTAGAAAGTCACCTAATTAGTAAATAGATTCCACCTGTGTGTAATTTAATCTCAGTATAAATACAGCTGTTCTGTGAAGCCCTCAGGGGTTTGTTAGCGAATCTTGGTGAACAAACAGCATCATAAAGGCCAATGAACACCAGGTCAGGGATAAAGTTGTGAAGACGTTTAAAGCAGGGTTAGGTTATACAAAAATATTCCAAGCTTTGAACATCTCACAGTGCACTGTTCAATCCATCACCCGAAAATGGAAAGCGTATGGCACAAATGCAAACCTGCCAAGACATGGCCTTCCTCTTAAACTGACAGGCCAGGCAAGGAGAGCATTAATCAGAGAAGCAGCCATGAGGCCCTTGGTAACTCTGGAGTAGCTGCAAAGATCCACAGCTCAGGTGGTAGAATCTGTCCACAGGACAACTATTAGTCGTGCACTCCACAAATCTAGCCTTTATGGAAGAGTGGCAAGAAGAAAGCCGTAAGAAGTCCAGTTTGCGAGAAGCATTGTGGGGGACACAGCAAACATGTGGAAGAAGGTGCTCTGGTCAGATGAGACCAAAATTTTAAAAGCAAAAAAACACTATGTGTGGTGGAAAACTAACACTGCACATCACCCTGAACACACCATCCTCACTGTGAAACATGCTGGTGGCAGCATCATGTTGTGGGGATGCTTTTCTTCAGCAGGGATGGGAAGCTGGCCAGATTTGACGGGAAGATAGATGGAGCCAAATACAGGGCAATCTTAAAAGAAAACCTGTTTGAGTCTGCAAAAAACTTGAGATTGGGGCAGAGGTTTACCTTCCGGCAAGGCAAGGACCCTAAACATACAGCCAGAGCTACAATAGAATGGTTTAGATCAAAGCATATTCATGTGTTAGAATGGCCCAGTCAAAGTTCAGACCAATTGAGAATCTGTGGCAAGACTACAAAATTGCTGACACACAGACGCTATCCATCCAATCTGACAGAGCTTGAGCTATTTTGTAAAGAATAGGCAAAACTTTCACTCTCTAGATGTGCAAAGCTGGTAGAGACACCCCCAAAAAGACTTGCATCTGTAGTTGCAGGGAACGGTGGCTCTACAAAGTATTGAGTGAGGCTTAATACAAATGCACACCACACTTTTCAGATATTTATTTGTAAAATATTTTGAAAACTATTTATTTTCCTTTCACCCCACAATTATGTGCCACTTTGTGTTGGTCTATCACATAAATTCCCAATAAAATACATTTACATGACAAAATTTGGAAAATTTCAAGAGGTATGAATACTTTTTCAAGGCGCTGTAGGTGAAATAGTACATGGCCATAGAGGAATTAATAAGCCAATACTGCAGCCACAGCATGGGAGCGCATCATTACAAGGTAAGACAAACAAATGTATTTTAAGCTGAACTTAAAATACACATGAAATACATATAAAAGGATGTGGATTTCTGTTCATCCATTCCTGAGAGTTGCACAGTCCCGGGAGGGAGCCTGGTCTTTATTTTCTGTCGTTTTACCTTTACTTAGAGGTACAGTAGCACACCTGAATGACTTTGTGCTGCTTCCTGACAGTACAAGGGACTGATACTGAGTCAAATTAAAGCCTAGCTTTGGGATCAAAAGAAAAAAACCTTGCAGTGGGATCCCCACATTTCATGCATTAAATGCTTGTTAAGTCCAGGGGGTTGCAGAAGAGCCTTTATCACATACTTGACTCCTCATTAGACTGGGCTTCATCACTGTAATCTTCTCCCTGAAGCTTTTCTGTGTGGTCTGAGCCTTGGTATCAGCACAAGGAACAATACTTGCAGTTAAGTGTCTGTTATGCCAGTGCCAACTGAAATCTTTTGTCATCTGCCCACACACCTTCACAGCAGTAATTTGCTGGTGCTGCAGGGGTTAATAGCAGCTGGACCTGTGATAGGCATTTGTCAAGAGTGCTGACTAACCTTTCCACCACACTCCATTCATAGAAGCTGTATTAAAGTTTCCTTCAATGAAAAGAGGATCTTTCATTCATCTTCCCGTCCTCCGTTCATATGCCTTGTACACACAACTGATTTTCGCATCGGGAAAGCTGCCATGACAAGGCCGTGAAAACCGGCCAAGTATGCTCCATCGCAGTTTTCCCGACGATAAAACTGCAGGAAAAAAGAAGAGAACATGTTTTATTTTTTCCCGGTGGACTTTTTCCCATCGGGAAAACCGGTCGTGTGTATGCTTTCCAGAGGGAAAAAAAACGTGCATGCTCAGAATCAAGTATGATACGGGAGCGCTCGTTCTGGTAAAACTGGCGTTCGGAATGGAGATGGCACATTCGTCACGCTGTAACGGACTGAAAAGCACGAAAACTGAAAAGCGCGAATTGTCTCTCACCAAACTTTTACCCAACATGAGGATCAGCAAAAGCAGCCCAAAGGGTGGCGCCGTTTGAATGGAACTTCCACTTTATAGTCCCGTTGTTTGTGGTGTACGTCACCTCGCTTTGGACGGGCGGTATTTGGCCTAAACGTGTGTATGCAAGGCAGGCTTGAGAGGAATCCTATTGGGAAAAACTTTTTTTTTCCTGCTGAGAAAAACGGCCGTGTGTACAAGGCATTAAAGTGCTTTTCATGGAAGGAAGCTATAGTACAGCTTCTATGAAGGAGGGGGGCGGCGAGAGAGCAAAGGTTTTTTTTAATTTTTTTTTAACTAAACTTAGGCTTTAATGTGTTTGCATTTAAAAGTCCATTCAAACATGTATTATTAAACACAGAGCTAGATTAATTTGTGTCTTTGTTTAATTTTTGTTTTAATTTTTCATCAGTTTAAAACTTTCATAGAATGCTTGTAATGTATGTACAGTATAACAGCACAAAAGTGGTTGTCTGTAACTTGTGATGAATAAATGTCATATTGGTAATGCTAATGGTTTTATTCCACAGTGGAACCTAATTAAGCATCAAGCCTACAAGGTTAACTTGGCATCGTCATTGTTATTTGCCGGTCTCCTCATTGGGAACATTTTGTTTGGACCATTGTCTGATAAACTGGGAAGAAGGCCCGTATATTTAATAGGTAGGTTGTCCACATAGGTGCTTCTTGTTCCATAAACAATGCATCTCCAGCAGGATAATTATACTCTTTAGCAGTTTTTGTGATGGTGAATACATCCTTTTGACTGCAAAAGTCAATTCACAAAGGTTATCACACTGGCTATAGAATAACATTAGCTTCAGGTTAGGATTAACTGTGAGTTTTAGGGAAGTGTCTGGTAGTGTTCGCAGAAACATTTGCCATTTGTGGTGGTGATTAAAATGGTACTTCTCGAGAGAAAATATTCATGAAAATGAAGGCTTGCATGTGACACAATGACTATTCCTCACCTATGTGATACCTCTGTATGTCAAAGGAACAAGTACACTGTTACAGAATTAAATAGAATGGGGTTAAAATAAATCCTTCATCTTACAAAATTTTGCCTAAATTCTTTGCAATCTTGATAGTACTCTACAGTATTATGAAAAGTATCTGTGTGAGGATGCTTTTCATTACTATGGAAACATGTATGTGAAATGCAGGGTGTTTATTCCTCCTTCGTGGGATTTTAATGAAACAAATTAAACAATCAATGTCACAAGAACACATAACTTCACTTCACCTTGCATCGATTAAAAGGAGACATACAATGTATGTTGCATCTCTTTACATACGTAAAGAGATATATAAAGGGATCTATGGCAACAGAAAGGTTTAGAGGCAGAAAGAAATAGATGCGTTTAGATATTGATACAAAAAAATATTGTACCACACAGACAAACTACCAATAAAATCAATGACTAGCAATGCCGAATTAATAGCAGCTACAAGGCAAACGATCACAAAACTAGTGCATGAATAAATAATAGTCATTAGTGCCACAAAGTGCTCATATAAGTGTAAAAACCATAAAAAAGATCAACAACCAAAAGCCTGGATTCATCTTGGATAAACTCAATAAAGTGAAATATTGATGTCAACTAAATAAAAAAACATAAAACAATATCCCACTACTTTTTTATTTATTTAACCTTTTCAGCTGCCAAATGACCGGGCCAGTTTTTGCGATTCGGCACTGCGTGGCTTTAACTGACAATTGCGCGGTCGTGCGACGTGGCTCCCAAACAAAGTTTACGCCCTTTTCCCACACATAGAGCTTTCTTTTGGTGGCTTTTTTTTTTGGCGCTATAAACAAAAGAGCGACAATAATAAAAAAAAACACACTATCTTTTTTACTTTTTGCTATAATAAATATCTCAATTAAAAAAAATGTTTTCCTCAGATTAGGCTGATGTGTATTTTTCTACATATTTTTGGGAAAAGGCTAGTAATGGCAGCGATCTGCTATTTTTATCGTGACTGCGACTTTATGGCGGACACATCGGACACGTTTGACACATTTTTGCAACCATTGTCATTTCTGCAGCGATCAGTGCTATAAAAATGAACTGATTACTGTAAAAAGGACACTGGCAGTGAAGGGGTTAACCACTAGGGGTGATGAAGGGGTTAAGTGTGTGCTAGGGAGTTATTCTGTGAGGGGGAGTGTAGGGCTGCGCATCTTCACCGGTCTCACGATTCGATGCGATTACGATTATCAAGTCCACGATTCGATTCGATTCCGCGATGCATCACGATGCATCACGATTGCTGCGCAAGTGCGAATGGCTCTCCCCCAAAATACTAAAGGAGATGATCAGAGACTGCAGACGTGGTACAGGAGATGGTCAGAGACTGTGGGCATAGTACAGGAGACGATCAGAGACTGTGGGCATAGTACAGGAGACGGTCAGAGACTGTGGGCATAGTACAGGAGACGGTCAGAGACTGTGGGCATAGTACAGGAGACGGTCAGAGACTGCGGGCATAGTACAGGAGACGGTCAGACTGCGGGCATAGTACAGGAGACGGTCAGAGACTGCGGGCATAGTACAGGAGACGGTCAGAGACTGCGGGCATAGTACAGGAGACGGTCAGACTGCGGGCATAGTACAGGAGACGGTCAGAGACTGCGGACATGCAACAGGAGAGGATCAGAGACTGCAGACATGCTATAGGAGATGATCGGAGAGGATGGCAGACAGGAGGTGGTCAGAGGATGGCAGACAGGAGATGGTCAGAGGATGGCAGACAGGAGATGGTCAGAGGATGGCAGACAGGAGATGGTCAGAGGATGGCAGACAGGAGATGGTCAGAGGATGGCAGACAGGAGATGGTCAGAGGATGGCAGACAGGAGATGGTCAGAGGATGGCAGACAGGAGATGGTCAGTGGATGGCAGACAGGAGATGGTCAGAGGATGGCAGACAGGAGATGGTCAGAGGATGGCAGACAGGAGATGGTCAGAGGATGGCAGACAGGAGATGGTCAGAGGATGGCAGACAGGAGATGGTCAGAGGATGGCAGACAGGAGATGGTCAGAGGATGGCAGACAGGAGATGGTCAGAGGATGGCAGACAGGAGATGGTCAGAGGATGGCAGACAGGAGATGGTCAGAGGATGGCAGACAGGAGATGGTCAGAGGATGGCAGACAGGAGATGGTCAGAGGATGGCAGACAGGAGATGGTCAGAGGATGGCAGACAGGAGATGGTCAGAGGATGGCAGACAGGAGATGGTCAGAGGATGGCAGACAGGAGGTGGTCGGAGGATGCAGACAGGAGGTGGTCAGGATGGCAGGATGGCAGGGAGGTGGTCGGAGGATGGCAGACAGGAGGTGGTCGGAGGATGGCAGACAGGAGGTGGTCGGAGGATGGCAGACAGGAGATGGTCAGAGGATGGCAGACAGGAGATGGTCAGAGGATGGCAGACAGGAGATGGTCAGAGGATGGCAGACAGGAGATGGTCAGAGGATGGCAGACAGGAGATGGTCAGAGGATGGCAGACAGGAGATGGTCAGAGGATGGCAGACAGGAGGTGGTCGGAGGATGCAGACAGGAGGTGGTCGGAGGATGGCAGACAGGAGGTGGTCGGAGGATGGCAGACAGGAGGTGGTCGGAGGATGGCAGACAGGAGGTGGTCGGAGGATGGCAGACAGGAGGTGGTCGGAGGATGGCAGACAGGAGGTGGTCGGAGGATGGCAGACAGGAGGTGGTCAGAGGATGGCAGACAGGAGATGGTCAGAGGATGGCAGACAGGAGATGGTCAGAGGATGGCAGACAGGAGATGGTCAGAGGATGGCGGACAGGATACAGGAGGTGGTCAGAGAATGGCATACAGGAGGTGGTCAGAGGATGGCGGACAGGATACAGGAGGTGGTCAGAGGATGGCGGACATGAGGTGGTCAGAGGATGGCAGACAGGAGATGGTCAGAGGATGGCAGACAGGAGATGGTCAGAGGATGGCAGACAGGAGATGGTCAGAGGATGGCAGACAGGAGATGGTCAGAGGATGGCAGACAGGAGATGGTCAGAGGATGGCGGACAGGATACAGGAGGTGGTCAGAGAATGGCATACAGGAGGTGGTCAGAGGATGGCGGACAGGATACAGGAGGTGGTCAGAGGATGGCGGACAGGAGGTGGTCAGAGGATGGCGGACAGGAGGTGGTCGGAGGATGCAGACAGGAGGTGGTCGGAGGATGGCAGACAGGAGGTGGTCGGAGGATGGCAGACAGGAGGTGGTCGGAGGATGGCAGACAGGAGGTGGTCGGAGGATGGCAGACAGGAGGTGGTCGGAGGATGGCAGACAGGAGGTGGTCAGAGGATGGCAGACAGGAGGTGGTCAGAGGATGGCAGACAGGAGGTGGTCAGAGGATGGCAGACAGGGTACAGGATAGCAAGACAGATTGTGAACATCTGTAATTCTGTACAATCACCACTGCCATTCTTGTCTGATAACCGCTGCCTGTACATCACATAGATAGCAGCCAGTCAAGAGATGGATGGATGGATGTTGCAGCCAGGGCAGGGGTCACTATAATTCATTCTCTCTCAGCAGTGCACCCCCCCCTCACTCAAGTGGCCCCGACTAGATCACTGGATTGCACTGTCTGTGACTGAAGTGAGGGGACAGGGGAGACAATGAGTCCTGCAAGCTGTCGCCTGTCTGTGTGAGAGAGCAGTCTAGCGAGTCAGTCACTGTGTCCCAACCTTGCCTGACCCTTTTTATAAATTTAATATAGCAGGCGGCTTTGAACTGCAGACAGACTAATACTGCACTCACCAGGGCAGGCTCAGCCAGGCAGGGTCTGATCGGTCCGGTAAAAAAATTCTGTGCTGCGCGTCTCTCTGTAGCCCAGTCTCTCCTGGCGTCAGCACCTCCCGCCTTTCTACTGATCTGAAAGTTAGTCAGTGGGCGGGGCTGACGCCAGGAAAGACGTGAGACTTAAAAGCAGAGAGGAGAGAGGCGGGCCGGGGAGTCACATGAGCGCACCTCAAGGTAAAATACCGTAACAGAGCGCTCTCCCGGGAGGGGCGGGGACGGGGGCGGGGCCAATAATCGATTATTACGGTCGCATGCATCGGTACCGTATCGGGAACACCCGAATCGCGATGCAGCGATTAAATTTGACACCCCTAGGGGAGTGGCTACGAGTGACATGTCAGTGATCTCTGCTCCTGATCACAGGAAGCAGAGATCACTGTCCTGTCACTAGGAAGAACAGGGAAATGCCATGTTTACATTAGCATCTCCCTGTTCTTCCTCTCCCGACCGCAATCGCCGGCCACCCGAGAACATCGAGTTCCCCGGACCTGCGAATGTGGCAAATTTAAAACACATACAGGTACACCCATTTGCCTACCCATCCCATTCTGTGGACAAATATCGGCATGCGGTGGTCGGGAAGTGGTTAACAATAATAGTGTCAAAAGCATACAGCCTTTAGATCGATCTGCTCACCGGCTGGCTTGTATGTGTGATTGTGAAAGACCTGGCGGACAGCTGGGGATCCAATTAGCTGGGCAGACTGACAGCCTATAAATATGATCTACTCCTAGCGCCCCACGTCCGATGATAAAGTCAAACAACATAACACGAGTGTGTAGGAGCTCACACATTGACATAGGAGTAGTATCGTTCCCACAGCAGTCCGACCTTATTGGAGTGAAACCTGGGCTGTCAGCCTGATCTTGTTGGAGCGGGGAACTGTGGGGAGAACACCTGCTACTTGAAGTCTTTGTAGAATGCAGTGTTGATTAATTTTTATTCAAGTACATTTTAAATGTATTTTTATTATTATTATAATACAGAATTTATATAACGCCAACAGTTTGTGCAGCACTTTACAAAATGAAAGCAAACATTACAGTTACATTTATGTGGTTTTAAAATTAATATGCATAGCACTATGGTCTATTTGTTTTTTTTCTATGAATGGCAACATAGTACTCCTCTTCCTGGAGCTGGCTGTGACAGAAGGTTTCCATCTGACTAAAATGGGAATCTGCCCGTTTTGACCTCTATGAGAGTATGTCCAGTTGGTTCACTGTGAATGTTTGCACATGTTTCACTGTAATAAGTTTATGCAAGCTGAATCCAGGCTTTTATGGTTGTTGACGTATATGAACTTTATTTGTGTTTTTTACACTTATATGAACACTTTGTGGCAATACTGACTACTATTAATTTATGCACTAGTTATGGGATTGTTTGTGTTGTAATTGCTCATAACTCAGCATAGTTACTCTTTGATTCTAACAATTGTTTGACAAAACAGTGTAAATTTTTCCTTTATATATTGTGAACATTTTTTTTATCTTTTATCTGCCACTACTTTGGTGAGAGCAACCATTTTTTCTTTATTATAGATATTGATGGCTTTAGTAATCATTTTTTTTTTTCATCATATATTTTGCATCTATAATAATGTATTTTGTATGGTTCTTTAAAAACTTTTTTTATTTTTATGTATTCTATCAATTTGGTCATTTTATGCAGCCGTTTATTTTTTATGTTCATAGGTCTCTTATTTGATGTCATCTTTGGTTACCTAACAGCTTTGGCTCCAAGCTATGGCCTTTTTGCTGCATCACGATTATTTGTTGGGATAATGAATGGTGGAATGGCCTTGGTGTCGTTTGTTTTAACACAAGAGTATGTAGGAAAATCTTACTGGGCATTAACTGGTAAGTTCATGTAGCGTCACAATATAAAAATTTGTGCAAAGCAAAACCATGGTTTAAAAAAGGCTAAGTTGACCTAGTAAAAAACAAAACAAAAACAATCTCGCATAATTTTGCAGGTAAAATAAATGTGCATTTATTTTTATTTTTTGTACCTTGGGTCCTAAAAATCATTGAACCTGTGATCAGTGGATTGCAGGTGCAATGCCAGTCTCATGAAGACACAGCTGAAGGCTCTTTTCCTGTACCTCTGTATGGGCGTACAGTTACTGAGCTGCAGTGGTAGACAGGACTTGTACAGTAGGTGACTGCGATATTGTGTCAATCTCGCTCCCTTTCTTGGCGAGATTGACCACCTGCGAGCCCCATCGCAGGAGCCAGCGCCGAGCTGGCTTGCCGCGATGGAGACAAAGCCATCATAGCAGCGACGGGGATCCGACTTGGATTCCCACCAATTCTACACGTGGGCGGCGTTTAGTATGAATCCTGAAGGGGAACTCCCCGCCGGATTTTAAATAAAAATCCGGCATGGGTTCCCCCCTCAGGAGCATACCGGGCCCTTGGGTCTGGTATGGGTTGTAAGGAGACCCCCCCCCCCTACGCCGAAAAAAGGCGTGGGGGTCCCCCCACAATCCATACCAGACCCGTATCCAAAGCACGCCAGCCGGCCGGTCAGGAAGGGAGTGGGGGCAAGCGAGCGCCCCCCCCCCTCCAACTAATAAAATATTTTAATAACCTGTGTTTATTTGTGTTTACACTTTTCTTGCAGGTGAATGGGTAGGGGTACGCCCGCCCGCATACCCCGACAACCAAATGCCAGGGTTGTCGGGAAGGGGCCCTGTCCTCATCAACATGGGGACAGGGTGCTCTGGGGTGGGGGGGCCGCAGTGCGCCCCCCTGCCCCAGAGCACTTGACCCCCCCCATGTTGAGGGCATGCTGCCTGGTAAGGCTCAGGAGGGGGGGGGCGCTCGCTTGCCCCCACTCCCTTCCTGACTGGCCGGCTGGCGTGCTTTGGATACGGGTCTGGTATGGATTGTGGGGGGACCCCCACGCCGTTTTTTCGGCGTAGGGGGGGGTCTCCTTACAACCCATACCAGACCTAAGGGCCCGGTATGCTCCTGAGGGGGGAACCCATGCCGGATTTTTATTTAAAATCCGGCGGGGAGTTCCCCTTCAGGATTCATACTAAACGCCGCTCCCAGGGGGCTCCCAGATTCCGATAAGCCTCCCGCCCGCATACCCCGACAACTAATGGCCAGGGTTGTCGGGAAGGGGCCCTGTCCTCATCAACATGGGGACAGGGTGCTCTGGGGTGGGGGGGCCACAGTGCGCCCCCCTGCCCCAGAGCACCTGACCCCCCCATGTTGAGGGCATGCTGCCCAGTACGGCTCAGGAGGGGGAGGTGCTCGCTCGCCCCCACTCGCTTCCTGACCGGCCGGCCGGCGTGCTTTGGATACGGGTCTGGTATGGATTGTGGGGGGACGTTTTTTCGTTTTTTCCTAAGGGTGCGGTATGCTCCTGAGGGGGGAACCCATGCCGGATTTTTATTTAAAATCCGGAGGGGAGTTCCCCCTCAGGATTCATAACAAACGCCGCCCACGTGTAGAATTTAAAAGAAAAGAAATCACCGCTCCAGGTGAGACCTGTAGACGATCAAGGATAATTAGATTACCAAGGTGCTGGCGATGCAAATGGCAATGATGATGAAGAAAAGAGGGAAGGACGGCCGCACTCCAAGGATTTTCAAACGAAAAAAGTTGTCTTTATTGTAAATCCAAAAACATGTACAGTCACAGCAATCACAGAAAACAGGACAGCCGACGCGTTTCGCACTCGATCAGTGCTTAGTCATGGCTATGGTATGGTGCTAACACAAAAACATTTATACTAAACCCCAAAATACCAAATGAAACATGTGACTCCCTTCAGCCTATAGCAACTTAAGGTTAATTAGTTGTGATAGACATCCTGAATGGGTGTAATCAGAGTGTCAAGTGTGTGCAGGCTGAAAGTCAACACTAACATGAAAAAGGTAACCCTTAAAGAACCTGTGTATGTGTGGATGTGAGGATTGCATGAAAATGGGAAGGGATATATATATATATATATATATATATATATATATATATATATAAAAGGTGAATGGGAGAGTGGATGTAAAAAATAGTGAAAAATAAAATAGACTGGTTTTAAGTGTCTATATATTTATATATATATAGCCGAAATAGTGTTTAGGATGCTGAAGCAGTCATATGGCCCGCAAACGAAAAAATTAAATAAATTATATATAAAAAAAAAAAATATATATAAAATAAACTAAAATAAACACACACAAAAAAAAAAAAAAAAAATTAAACACAAAAACAAGAAAAAAAAATTTCAAATAAAATTAAACACAAAAATAAAAAAAATAATGATAAACACAAAAAAAAAAAAAAAAAAATATAATAAACACAAAAACAAGAAAAAAAAAATTAACACAAAAACAGAAAAATAAAATAAAAATTTAAACACAGAAACACGAGACAAAAAAATAAAATATATTAAATAAATAAATGTAAACACAAAAACAAGAGAAAAAAAAAAAGAAAAAAAAATAATTAAATAAATAAAATAAAATATTGTGCCGGGATATGTGCCCATATGGACCACATTGTGAACATGTTTGTGAATTAATGTCAACTTGTGAAATGAGTGTATACGTAATGTAATGTATACGTGAAAACACGTGTCCGTGAACAGGTGTTCATGAATACAAATGTGTCTCATTCATATATTCATGTGATCGTGAAATGGATGAAGATCAAGTGAATGAGTAAACACGAAGAAAAAAAAAAAAAAGGGCCTTATTGGGGTATGGTAAAAGGATGCAGAGATATATTGATGTCCTAAGTGTAAAAGTATCTTTTAAAAAAAATGAAAAATGAAAAAGGTGATAGATTTACTACGGGGCACCTTTATATATAACGGCCAGGACCCAAATGTGTGCGAGTGGACGGCATGAGCAATATTAATGAACCATAGAAGAGCAATCGATCATGTCGTCCAAGTGTATCGCTTTTCAAAGGTCCGGCTGGACTGCAACTGTTATTCTGGATGTACCAGAGACTACTTGGGTGCAATCGGCATGTTTTAATGGATCTACATGTAAAAATGAACGTAATTTTAAAACGCATATAGATTTAAGACCCAGAAAAAAAGGGGGGGGGGGAGGAATATCCTCTTTAAAATCACACTCAATGAGTGTGTGTGGTTAATGCATATGGGTATAAACATAGCAAGGTAACAAGAAGGGGGGAAAAAAGGGGAATGTAACAATAATGTTATAGTAATATGTTATAATGTGTGTATATATATAAAAAATTAAATATAAAAACAGATGAGAAAATATTTTTAGTATTTACTCTTATGTCATAGTCAATGCATAACATCGGGCAGTCTCACTGAAGAGAAAAGACCGCACCGACTCCATACAAAAGTGACATCACATGGGCTAATTGGAAAACGGGAAGGGAGACGAGGGAAAAGGAATGGGGAAGAGGGGAGGGAAAGGGGGAGGGGAATTGTAGTTAGGCGAACACGGACTGAAAGGGAGAATGCCGATAATTAGTATAAAAGGGAAACCTGTAATCTAAACAGGAGAGTGGAATATTATATACGTCGGCATATGTAAAAAGGTCCCGTGTATAAACATATTCGCCTAACATAGCCCGAATGGAGCCACGAGCGCAGAACCCTGATATTATATAGGGATAAATCACAACTGGTGTTGTGTGTATAATTTCAACATGTAATGAAGAAAAAGGGGAAGGTAAAGAAAACAGATGGAAAATAATGAGAGAGGGCACAGAGGACAATGTAAAGGAATGTGTGCATATGTATGTGCGTTTGGAGCATATGTAATGTGCAAGACAAATCGCACAATAATTTCCGATATTTCGTTAAGAGGTAGAAGTGGTCTGAAAAATGCATGTATTATAATGGTACAGTACAATACAATATAGTACAATGTGGTGTAATGCCTGAGTGGTATAGTATGGGCATAACATGCATAAAGATTCATTGATTGATCACCTTAAAATAAACAAATAAACAAATAGATGAACTATAAGTACAACATTAGAAGTAGTGCATGACATATATAGGAAAAATATAATAGTGGTTTCACTCATAGAAATGGGAAACATCCCATTCAAAGTTGAGTCCCCTAGGCAGTCTGGAATTAAGGTGAAAAATCCAAAATACTTCCCGTTTGCACAGGAGTCTGAATGTATCACTGCCTCTAGCTGAACGTGTAATTCTTTCTATACCCTGTATGGATAAACTGGAAATGTTTTTATGGTGTATAACATTCCAGTGCCTAGCTACTTTGGTCCCATGGTCCTTTTCGATGTCATATAAATGATCGCTGAGTCTGTCCCTCAATCTTCTCGTGGTCCTACCGACATACTGGACATTACAGGTACTGCAAGTGATGACATATACAAGGTACTTTGTGTTACAATTAATAAATTGTTTAATGTTGAAGTCCCTTCCGTTGGAGCATGAATGCACCACTTGTCCAGTCCCAATAATGGGACAATACCTGCAGCCATTCTTGCCACATCTATAGGTACCCTTGCAGTGTAACCAAGTTAGGGAGCTGTGTCTGGTTTGAAATAGACTGGGTGACAGGACCCCCCCCAATGTGGGAGCTCTGCGGCTCACTGTTCTAATGCCTCTAGATAGAATGGATTGGTACCTATCATCATTGAGTAGGACTGGCAGGTATTTGGTGATGATGTGTCTGATCTTATAGAATTCCACACTAAATGCGGTGGAGAAAATGGGGACAGACTCGTTGGAAAGGAGCCGGGTGTTCCTGACCCTGGAGCTTTTATCAGTTAGCAATGAAGCTCTGGGAATACGGTCCACTTTGAGGATGGCGTTATTGATTACTTTAGCTGGGTAACCCCTATCTCTGAATCTAGAAGCCATCTCCTTGACTTCTCTAGAGAAATCTGTGGATGAGGTACAAAGACGTTTGAGGCGGAGGAACTGTCCAAAGGGGATGCTTTTAATGGTGTGTGGGGGGTGGGATGAATCGGCTCGCAGTAAAGCATTGCCCGCTGTGCTTTTCCTGAATAAGCCTGTAGATACTAGACCGTTGTTACCTGTGAGCTTAACATCTAAAAAGTCTATGGTCACAGGTTGTAAAATACCGGTGAACCGCAGATTTAAAGTGTTGTCATTCAAGAAGTATAGCCATAGGTCGAGGTCTGCAGATGCATCAGAGGTGATGACAAGCAGATCGTCGATGTAGTGACAATATAAGATGGTATCGGCTCGGCGGGGGCTATCGCATCCAAAGATGCGGGACCTTTCCCACCATCCCATGTACAGATTGGCCAGGGATGGTGAGAACTTAGCTCCCATGGAGGCCCCGCATCTCTGGAGGTAATAGACCCCGTTGAACATGAAGAAGTTATGGGTAAGCAAGTACTCAAGAGCCAGGACAATGAACTCCTGTAAAACTAGTGAGTACTTGCCAGACTCTTTTAAAAAATGAGAAACTGCTTGCAGACCTAGAAGGTGAGGAATGCTTGAATAAAGACTGGCTACATCAAAGCTCATCCATCTAAAGTGTGTCTCCCAGGAAAACCCATTGAGCTTGGATAGTAGGTGTTTGGTGTCTCTCAGGTATCCTGGGAGTTCGCATACAAGGGGTTGTAATAAACTGTCTACCCATTCCCCAAGTCGCTCGTTAAGCGAGCCTATGCCGGCCACAATGGGTCTACCCGTGAGGGGATTCATGCCCTTGTGGATTTTGGGTAGGTGGGGAAAAACTGGCATTATGGGGTGGGACGGAACAAAAAGCTTACTATCTGAATCTGAAAAGATCCCGGCGCATACACCTCTGTCTAATAGTGAAACAATAGCATGTGTGTATGCTGCCGTGGGGTCAGATTTTAAACGTTGGTATGTAAATTGATCAGATAGTTGACGAATAGCCTCATCCCTGTATGTGGATGAGTCAAGTACAATTACCGCCCCCCCTTTGTCCGCATTTCTGATTGTGATGTCAAAGTCTGATTTCAACGATGTTAAAGCTTGTTGTTCCAAGCAAGACAAATTGGGCGGGTGGTTAACCTTGTGACAGCTGCGGGCCAGGTGGGTCAACTCTCCTTCAACAAGTCTCTGGAACATGTCTAGTTTACTACCCCTAGATCCAAGTGGGTAAAACTGGGATCTAAGTTTAAATGTTATGGCCATAGGCTCATCCACAGGATCAACAAGGCAGGGATCCGATTCAAGCAATAAATCTGTAAGGTCCAAAACACCGCAAACATCTTTAAATAACAGCGGAGAAGTGACTGACTCACCTGACCCAGAGCTGTCCTCAGGTGTATCACCAGGGTTGATTGAAGGGGTGAAGAAATGTTTCTTGAGAGCGAGTGTCCTTGCAAATCTGTTAACGTCTAAAATAGTTCCAAAGAGTTTGAAATGGTTGGTTGGACAAAAGTTGAGTCCCTTGGATAAAAGTCTCAGTTCCTCAGTGGTGAGAATTCTTTTGGAAACATTGATGACATTAGAAGTTACTTCCTCGTTGCCCCCCTTAAAGCATATGGGGTGTGCTTGCTTTTGGTTTCTCCTGCCCCCCCGTCTGGTCTTTTTATGATAGGTTTTCTTTTCTTTGTTCCTTTGGGTCCGCGGGGGTATCCACCAAATCGTGGACCCTCATCTGGGGATAATGCAGGTGTACTGATGTTCCGGTCTGGAGATGACTCTGACCCCGACGTGGCATAAGTGTCATAGGCTGTTTCATTCTCTGGGTCAGAGAAGCTCACCTTTTTTGTTCTGTTTTTCCGGGACCGTTTGGGTTGATAGGGGAGCTGTGTCCAAACATACACATTATTGGTGTCATAATCTGTGCGATCTCTCAGTTGTTTCCCCTTTTTGGTGTCAATGACATGTTTCTCTAATTTATCCAATTTGCTGTTTAGTTTCGCGTCCAGATCTGCAAAGTCAGGATGTGTCTGTAGCATCGTTAGTTCCTTTTGGATGGCAGACATCTCCGTTTGTATTTTGTTGACTTGTTCTAAATTGGATTTGATGAGGATACCCATCAATCCAAATGAACAACTGTTGAGCGTGTCTGTCCATTCCTGTTTCAAAACCTTGTTGCATAGTTCTGTTGTAGGGAATTTCTTAATGCGTAAACCCCGAGGTATTTGGGAAGTAGTGATGTAGTTGGACAGAAAGTGAGTATCCCAGTAAAGTTTTATCTCCTTCGCCATGTGTTGTTCAAGCTGTCTAAACATGGCTAGGAGTGATACTTCACTATCCTGACTTGGTGCCGAGATGGTGTAGGTGCCCAATCTGAACGGATTTCCGTGGATGGTTTTAAGGTTCTGCTGAAACCTGGATCTGTGGTTGTGGCTGTAGACAAGGACATGTTGTTATCCATAAGAAGACTGGTAATCCAAAATAATCAATAGGAAATTCCAAACAGGTACTCCCGAGCTGGTGATAATGAGATGCAAAATCCAAAAAAGACAAAAGAAAAGAAATCACCGCTCCAGGTGAGACCTGTAGACGATCAAGGATAATTAGATTACCAAGGTGCTGGCGATGCAAATGGCAATGATGATGAAGAAAAGAGGGAAGGACGGCCGCACTCCAAGGATTTTCAAACGAAAAAAGTTGTCTTTATTGTAAATCCAAAAACATGTACAGTCACAGCAATCACAGAAAACAGGACAGCCGACGCGTTTCACACTCGATCAGTGCTTAGTCATGGCTATGGTATGGTGCTAACACAAAAACATTTATACTAAACCCCAAAATACCAAATGAAACATGTGACTCCCTTCAGCCTATAGCAACTTAAAGTTAATTAGTTGTGATAGACATCCTGAATGGGTGTAATCAGTGTCAAATGTGTGCAGGCTGAAAGTCAACACTAACATGAAAAAGGTAACCCTGAAAGAACCTGTGTATGTGTGGATGTGAGGATTGCATGAAAATGGGAAGGGATATATATATATATATCTATATATAAAGGTGAATGGGAGAGTGGATGTAAAAAATAGTGAAAAATAAAATAGACTGGTTTTTAAGTGTCTATATATTTATATATATATATAGCCGAAATAGTGTTTAGGATGCTGAAGCAGTCATATGGCCCGTTTTCCAATTAGCCCGTGTGATGTCACTTTTGTATGGAGTCGGTGCGGTCTTTTCTCTTCAGTGAGACTGCCCGATGTTATGCATTGACTATGACATAAGAGTAAATACTAAAAATATTTTCTCATCTGTTTTTATATTTAATTTTTTATATATAATTTTATATAATTTTTTATATATATACACATTATAACATATTACTATAACATTATTGTTACATTCCCCTTCCCCCCCCCCTTCTTGTTACCTTTGTTACCGGGTTACCTTTTTCATGTTAGTGTTGACTTTCAGCCTGCACACACTTGACACTCTGATTGCACCCATTCAGGATGTCTATCACAACTAATTAACTTTAAGTTGCTATAGGCTGAAGGGAGTCACATGTTTCATTTGGTATTTTGGGGTTTAGTATAAATGTTTTTGTGTTAGCACCATACCATAGCCATGACTAAGCACTGATCGAGTGCGAAACGCGTCGGCTGTCCTGTTTTCTGTGATTGCTGTGACTGTACATGTTTTTGGATTTACAATAAAGACAACTTTTTTCGTTTGAAAATCCTTGGAGTGCGGCCGTCCTTCCCTCTTTTCTTCATCATCACGTGTAGAATTTGCGGGAATCCACGTCGGATCCCCGTCGCTTCTATGACGCGCTCGCTGGAATGTGCGTTTACTATTCCACCGAGTGCGAGATGTCGGCACCCTGTCGCCGAGAATCAGCGCGATGCTGTCGTGCTAAAAACACATTCTGTGTACGGCGGCAGGTACTGTAGTTCATTCATTCACAGAGCTCTATTGCGCCATTTTTAAAATGTGACAGCATGTGCGGGAGAGAGGAATCCCGCCCACGGTCTTGAAGGGTGAGTGGGGGATGCTTGATAGTAACATGATGCACCCTAAATACAGGTGTACCATGCTACAAAAGGTGAATTATCCTTTTAATATGTGATAAATATGTGATAAACTGTCAAGCCGAAGTTGTATATTCCTCTCTCTGTCTGTCTACATTCCAAAATAATAATTCATCCAGGTGCCACCCGATGTGCACAGTCCACCACCATGCAGAGGACACAGATGATCAGATCTTGTTAGGAAATGTCCAAAACCAGGTATTTCACTCCTACATGCAGATTATTTACCCTTTCCAAAGGATATCCCTGAGCATTTAATCATATAGAAATGAGGGAAGACCCATACATAGTGTAACCCAATAATTTATTAAAAATCAATTTAAAAACACATTATACACCAAGGACCATGTATAGCAGCATAAATAACCTATCCACGAGACCACTCAGTTCTGCTAGCTCCATTCCCTCTGTCTGTATCCCAGCACTGGGCAAGAGATGCCAAGAGAGATGCTGGCAGGATATTTACTTGTTACCATTAACTTGTTTCAGCCTATTTAATGGCAAATTTGAATTCTCTTGGAAAACATGAATGGCTATATGAGTACTCTTTAGGTTTCCTATGTGTTATGGTTCCTATTAGTGTTATACATTTAGGAATCACAATTAAATTCATGTTCATTTTTCTTTTGGTATTTTCTGCGCTATTCTTGCTTGTTTTAGTTGTTTTTAACTATTAACAGTTACAACATGTATATATTTTCTGTAATTTTGTCTCTGTATCACTTTCTTTACTATTCTAATAATTAGTTATGGTTGTGTTACAACCAGGCATGAAAACTGACATTTAACTTTTAATCATACTATTTATTTGAATGAAATATTTTCCTTCTTTGCATTAACCTTTTCAAAAGCTTACATGTTTTGAATATTGACTCTTTTATTGGTAGCTTAATGTGTATGATACTCTTCATATGATTTAGTGAATATTTTAATTTGGTTCTTGATTAGCATTGCTATGCTTATTTATTTGATTGATAACAACTGGTGTATCTCTTGTGTAAGTCAAGAGTTGAGTCAGGGCCGATCCTAGGGTCAGAGGCGCTTGGGTGCACAAATATTTCTGGCACCCCCACAAAGGGGGCGTGGTCATCTTACCAACTCCTCTCCTTTACAAATGTTTCTATGGCAATGACTCAAACACAGAGATGCTCCTCTAAGAAGTCTTTTTTTTGCCCTGGGATCCTCCCATGATCTTTTAACAATAAAGAAAATACTGGAAGAGCGTACACTAATGAGACCTGTAAGGGAACCTCTCTGATACTGTTAGAAATTGCCCCAAAACATAGTACAGGAGATGGTCAGAGATTGTAGACATGATACAAGAGATGGTCAGAGACTGCAATCATAGTACAGGAGATGGTCAGAGAGTGTAGACATATTAAAGGAGACAGTCAGTGACTGGAGATATAATACAGGAGATGGTCAGAGACTGCAATCATAGTACAGGAGATGGTCAGAGACTGCAATCATAGTACAGGAGATGGTCAGAGACTGCAATCATAGTACAGGAGGTGGTCAGACTGCAATCATAGTACAGGAGATGGTCAGAGAGTGTAGATATATTACAGGAGACAGTCAGTGACTAGACATATAATACAGGAGATGTTCAGAGACTGCAGACATACTACAGGAGACGGTCAGGGACTGGAGAAATAATACAGGAGATGGTCAGAGACTGCAGTTCCTATTGACATAAATAGATAATGGCCGATCGGCTCTCACCTGACCCAGCGATACAGCAACAACGGTTCCTCTAATCAGGAGTCAGCTCACTCTGAATTGCCCATGAATACTCCACTGGGTAGAGCCCAGATCTGTATTCTGGCAATGACTCCATTCCTTTCTCCGCCAGGGATGGCACTAGGCTGTGTGGCTTTCTCTCTGGTGGCGCACGGCAGCGGGGTTCTCTCTCTGATGGTGTTCTCTCAGCACTGTCCTCTCCCTGTGGAGTCCTGGGTGCACTTCCATGAAAGCTTTCCTGGGGTTCTGTCTCTCTCTCTCTCTCTCTCTCTCTCTCTCTCTCTCTCTCTCTTTCTCCAATTCAGCTAAACATGCCGCGTGGGCTGCAGTTTCTTTGTTACAGTGGGGCTGCCAGTCCTCGAACTACAAGTCCCACAATCCTCTGCTCCTTTTTCTATTCTATTTCTTCCCTGGCCAAAATGAAGGCTGGGAAAAAACATAAAGGGTGGCTGTGCTGGAAAGCGCCGCTTACTAGTACAGCATTGCGCGCAAAGAGAAGGAGGAGAGGGAGTGGTAGGAGGAATGAAGAGCACGCAGCTGCAGTGGCGTCACTAGGGTTGTTGTCACCCGTTGAGGTAAAACATGGTGTCATCCCCCTTCCTCCACCTATAGTAGCCCCTCAGTACAGACCCCCTCCACTAAGTATAAACCCCCTCCCTCAGTACAGAGCCCCCAGGACAAACCACCCCCATTAGTACAGACCCTCCCCTATTAGTATAGACCTCCCTCAGGACAAACTACCCCCTCCATTAGTACAGACCCCCAGGACAAACTACCCCCTCCATTAGTACAGACCCCCAGGACAAAACACCCCCCATTAGTACAGACCCCCTTCCAGTAGTAAACACTGCCCCAGAACAACCCCCCCATTAGTACAGACCCCCAGGACAAACCACCCCTCCATTAGTACAGACCCAACCAGGACAAACTCCCCATTAGTACCAACCCCCCCCCATTAGTGCATACCCCCAGAACAAACCCCCCATTAGTACAGACCCCCAGGATAACCCCCCTATTAGTGCAGACCCCCCCAGAACAAACCCCCCATTAGTACAGACCCCCCAGGATAAAACCCCCCCCATTAGTGCATATCCCCAGGACAAGCCCCCCCATTAGTACAGACTCCCCCCATTAGTACAGACCCCCCAGGACAAACCACCCCATTAGTGCAGACTCTCTTCCGCAAACGCGATGACGTGACACGCACTGCTGGCCACGCCTATGTACGTTTTGTCGTAAATGTTTATTTACTACGTCATTTACGACGAAACGTACTTGGGAGTGGCCAGCAGTGCGTGTCACGTCATCGCATTTGCGGAAGAGAGTTACACACACACGGAGAACAGCTGACAGGACCCGATCGGATGCACACGCCGTGTTCTGTCTTTACATTCTATTGACATCAGCATAATTGTAAGTGCAATCTATCTTATTAAAACCCCAAAAATCCACAGTACTTCACCATGGAGTGTTTTTATTTGTTTCCTTCAATGTACGAGCTTTAACCTCTCATGTGCTGGGACTGTTGCTGAGGACCTGACCCTCTCCTTTCACCTGCTGGATCTAAGTCTGATTGAGAAGACTATAAACATCTCTGAGCCTTACTGACCGCTGTACTAACGGTCAGTGGATCTGGTAAGGAGACTACATTCATCACACGGGTGATCCCTTTTGGTGGAAGATTAAACCAACTTTATCTCCTTTCACTACCCATCAATTAATGGACTTTATTACTTATTATTGAGTAATTCACTATTTTGATTAACTCGCCTAAACCCTCCTGTTTTTCCATTTTTTCACAAATTTGGTTTCATCACTTATTTATTTAGCGCTGTACCTTTTTTGTATTTATGTGTTTTTTGCTTTGGGTATTTTGAGCAATAGGTACTGGCAGCTTTTTCACTCACAATGTTTTAATTATATTCATCACCTGTTAGCGCAGTGTTTTTCCTAGGGATCTCTCTAGGGAATCTTATTACAGTAACTTAAATGACCGTTGTGTTTTTTTTTTGGTGAAATCTTCATTCTTAAATGAAAGCATCACACTGGAAAACCTCCTATTTCTTAGGCTAAGTAAAGTTATTTTTGCTTCTCCAAGAACTCAAAGTCCAAGTTTAAAACTTTGGACTCCTAAAACCTTCCAAACCTGTGAGGAAGACATCCACAATATGAGGGGCTACCCACTTCTCAAAGTGAGTCATATAGGTAGTATCCAGGGGCTACAAGCTGAAGATACACTCCACGCACTTGTCTAGATTCATGTTTTCCAACAACTCTGCATTGTCTAATAGACCTCTATACTACCCTGACTAAACTCCTATCTTAGGATTTAATAGCCAGGTTTCTACTTCTACACCCCATTCTGGATCTAAGCATTCCTCATTCACATGTACAAATTCTGCATGGAATCTACCAGGTTTGTTGTACGTTTCCTGTGGATGTGGGAATTGTCTCTCCTTTTGTAGACATCAAGGATGCTTACTTGCATGTCCTCATCTTTCCAACGCATCAATGCTACCTGCGTTTTGCTGTGGGCGTGCAGCACTGGTTACTATGCACAGCTGCACCAGATTCTGTGTGCACCAGTTTTAGTAAATCTCCCGCTTTTTATCCCTTCCCTTTCGGTTTGTCCACTACATCGGTATTCACCAAGATGCTAGTCACTGTGTTTTCTCTGCTGTTTTTACAGGGTACACCCATTTTGGGATATTTGGATGAGCTCTTGCTGAGAGAACCGTCAGCTCTGACTTTGTTGGCCAATGTCCAAAAGAGACTCTAGAGCGCTTTCAAAAGTTAGTGTAATGCTAGAACTCCTTATGACTTAGAGCATCTTGATCTTCTAGATACAGCTCAGTCCAGAATTTCCTTCCACAAGACAAACAACTGACCTTGCAGAGAGATGATATGCACACCACTTTTTTCTCTTAAAAAAAACGTAATTTGTATTCAAAAACCACAGTGTACAGACACAGTTGACGCATTTGAGCCTATGAGGCTTACTTTCTGAAGTTCAGACTTTACAGCCCAGGATTTGTCCATCCATCCAAATCCGCATTAGGGTTCTGAGCTTGGGGGTAGCCTCCTTTTTAAATCAGCCCCGTAAATCCATTTCTGTTCCTGTCTGTCCTGACCTGGAGATTCTCAGCGGGACCAGACCTTCTCCAATCTGGATTGCATTGACATTTGGCCCTGAGTAATCTCAAATGTCAGATCTTTTTTCATTCATCCGCCTCTCTTGTTCAAAAATTGCCAAGTGGCTTATAGGCAGCTCATCATTCACGTTTTATGGGCTTAACAAGGATATGTCCTTTCCTGTCAAGGCACACTTCACAGGATCAGTAAGCCATGTTTTTGTCTTTTGAACATCAGGCATCTATTTTCCAGAATTGCAAGGCTGTCCACTTGGTCTTTTGTTCACAAGTTGTATCAGGTGGACAGGCCTCAGCCGATGCAGAATTTAGACAGCTCTTTGAGCTGCAAGTAGCCCCAATTTATACTGTTGTGGGCATGTTGGCATTATTTTGCTGTGCTGCCTACAACTCAGTTTGATTGCTTTTAGATGGTCTGAATGTATCAATATTTACCCTGTGTCCCTTAATGAGAAATTGAGAAAACCAAATTTTTACTTGGCATATGTAACCCTTTTCATAGAGTTTATTAAGGGATACACACCTTTTTATTTTGACCATGCCTAGTACTGTTTATGCCTAAAGCTGAAGCATGATGGGAGTAGGAGGGGTTATTCTGGCTAACAGTGTTGTAGGTTGCACAACGGCACCTGTAGGCAACATTATAACCTAAGCATTTCAAAACTATATCTATCCTGTGTCCCTTAATGAACTCCAATAGAAGGCTTAATGTTAAATGGTATTAATAATAATCTTGTTTTATTTAGCATTGGGGAGAGTGGAAAAGGGTAAGAGGTCTTTGAGAAGATTTGCCCTTGTGTATGGACCTAGAAACATAAGAGGAAGTGAGGGAATGTCCCACCAATACAGATATACTCTTTTGAAGGTTTCTCCCAACACCTTGTTCTGTGAGCCAATTTAAAATTTGGATTTCTATTTACTTTCTATCTCTGTGAAAATGGTCATCTGGTCTAGTATAAAGGGTAATGTATGGGGGAAATGTGACAGACATTCTAACTAGGGTTGTCCCGATACCGATACCAGTATCGGTATCGGGACCGATACCGAGAATTTGCGGGAGTACTTGTACTCCCGCAAATGCCCCCGATGCCTGAATAGATTACTTGCCCCCCGCCGCCGCCGCATACCGCAAAGCCGCCGTGTTAATCCCCGTGCAGGAACATTACAGGCAGCTTTCATTTGAATAGTTGTAATCCTCGCCGCGTCGTGTATAGACACTCCCCCTTGCTCAGGATTGGACGGATCTGTCCAATTCCAAGCAAGGGGGAGTGTCTACACACGGCGGGGATTACAACTATTCAAACGAAAGCTGCCTGTAATGTTCCCGCACGGGGATTAACGCGGCGGTGGCGGCATCTTCATCTTCTAGGTATGGGAGACATGGCTGCAATAAATGGGGGGACATGGCTGGATATATGTGGGGGGACATGGCTGGATATATGTGGGGGGACATGGCTGGATATATGTGGGGGGACATGGCTGGATATATGTGGGGGGACATGGCTGCATTTGGGGACACATTTAAAAAAACGTATCGGTATTCGGTATCGGCGAGTACATGGAAAAAAAGTATCGGTACTTGTACTCGGTCCTAAAAAAGTGGTATCGGGACAACCCTAGTGGAATACATTTTTTGTTTGAGAGGATTCAAGGTAGTGGAATGTGAATTATTGGCATATAATGCAATGTTATGGAGCATATTTATAGTATGTTTCACAGTTGTGTTTTTCTTTTCTAGGTTCCTTAACTAATCTCACTTTTGCTGTTGGCATAGCTATATATGCCTTGTTGGGCTATTACATTCGAGACTGGAGAACGCTTGCATTTGTGGCCAACACTCCAGGGGTTTTCTTTTTCCTCCTTTCTTTGTAAGTTACATTTATTTAATTTTACATCATTTATAGCTTTAACAAGAGTTTTATATCCATCAAGTTTGATCTCTGATGGCTCTAAATCAGCTGTTTCCAATTTTGCTAAACAGAAGAAAAACATATTTTCAAGCAGTCTGATTAATTACTGGAATGAAAATGTTGTTTTGTTTGATTTTAGAGTCTATACATTTATATATTATTAGTTGTAAGAAAATGCCATTATTGGTTTTGCATAGCTTAGGGCTGTACTCAACTTCCTAGCTGTAGTGCTCTTCAAAACACATACCTTCACAGCAAACCCAGTTTTTTCCTGCTGTGATCCACTATTCAAGTGCCACAGAGTGGGTCCTGCGCTCCACCTTGGTCCTTTTCAGCAGGTTGCCTCTTCTGACTCATCCAGCAATTATGCCGATGCGCTTGACCTCCCCCGACCTCCGATTGCCTACTGGATTGCCTCCCCCTTTGTGTGCTGATTCCACAGCCTCCTGGGAGATGTAATGGAGCTGCTGGACTTCGTACACGTCATTCAGACCAAATCTGGAATGGCGTGAGAGGGTGGCCCCTCCCTCTTCTTTGTGTCCCCCATCCTCCTCGCCCTAAAAAAGGACGTGGAGGTGGAGCATTCTCATAATAGTCTGGATATGTTTGTAGAGGTTGATATTTATTATGTGTAGCCACTTGATAAGGAACATTTTGTTGAACCGGACCTTGATTGCCTCTTTGATTTGTGCCCCTTGTTTTTCCATGACCCCTCCTAATAGGTGTTGAAAACCGTATTGGTGTACCATATGCGGTATCTTCATCTGCTTGTAGGTTTCTCGGTTCCCTAACTGCAGTTTGTTGCGATGCGATTTGTGTTGTTTCAATTTGCGATAATCGCCTTTTTTCTATCATATTCACAGTATCTGGTAAATTAAGTTGCCATGCAAAAATGGTATTTGTCTTGAAGTCTCCCATATCTCTATGGTACTTCTTTATTTTCTTTTTTTGAGTATCTTTATCAACTTTTTCTAGTCTTTTATTAGTTTTATTATTAAACTCAATCATCTGTTGAGTATCTTTAATTGGGTCTAATTGTAATTGTAATTCGTTAATCTTAGCTGTCAGGTATGCCATCTCACGTTTCTTTCTCTGGAGAATAAGCTCTTGTAGTTTAAAACCAACTCCAGTGAAGAAGTCGTACCAGTCTCGAATGGATCCTGCATCTTCAAGACCATCTTGGGGAGTAACCTCCCACCTTAGACTTCTTATAATGATTTTATTCTTTGTATACTGTTCTAGAGTGCAGATATCCCACCAAGTTCTAACTTGTTTCTCTAGGGTGTTGCCCAGTACTGATATAATGCTATTATAGTTTACTTGTGCAGTTGTGGGTTCATCATCGATAAATAATGCATCAATATCCAAATTTCTATTGCTCAAAATAGAAATTTGGATATTGATGCATTATTTATCGATGATGAACCCACAACTGCACAAGTAAACTATAATAGCATTATATCAGTACTGGGCAACACCCTAGAGAAACAAGTTAGAACTTGGTGGGATATCTGCACTCTAGAACAGTATACAAAGAATAAAATCATTATAAGAAGTCTAAGGTGGGAGGTTACTCCCCAAGATGGTCTTGAAGATGCAGGATCCATTCGAGAATGGTACGACTTCTTCACTGGAGTTGGTTTTAAACTACAAGAGCTTATTCTCCAGAGAAAGAAACGTGAGATGGCATACCTGACAGCTAAGATTAACGAATTACAATTACAATTAGACCCAATTAAAGATACTCAACAGATGATTGAGTTTAATAATAAAACTAATAAAAGACTAGAAAAAGTTGATAAAGATACTCAAAAAAAGAAAATAAAGAAGTACCATAGAGATATGGGAGACTTCAAGACAAATACCATTTTTGCATGGCAACTTAATTTACCAGATACTGTGAATATGATAGAAAAAAGGTGATTATCGCAAATTGAAACAACACAAATCGCATCGCAACAAACTGCAGTTAGGGAACCGAGAAACCTACAAGCAGATGAAGATACCGCATATGGTACACCAATACGGTTTTCAACACCTATTAGGAGGGGTCATGGAAAAACAAGGGGCACAAATCAAAGAGGCAATCAAGGTCCGGTTCAACAAAATGTTCCTTATCAAGTGGCTACACATAATAAATATCAACCTCTACAAACATATCCAGACTATTATGAGAATCCTCCACGTCCTTTTTTAGGGCGAGGAGGATGGGGGACACAAAGAAGAGGGAGGGGCCACCCACCACGCAGGGGGAAACCCCAACAGTATCCCGTATCCCAATACAGGGACTTCAGAGGACCTCCACCAATAAATCAATGGGAGAGGAACCAACCGTCTCATCCAAGGAACGAAGAACCAGAGGCTGTAGGGCAGGAAGGAGGACGCAAGAAAAGAAGAAGACAACAGGAATAGGAGGGATATTTAATTTAAGTCCGGTAGAATTAACTCACAAAGAAATTAACATCCTGAATTTAGGTTTAAAATGTGGAATACATAGACCTATCAATAAATTCGATGTATTTGTAGACATACACAAATACATCCGAAAGCTTAACATCAAAAAATACTTTGTAGGGAATAATACATATATTAATAGTAGACCCTTGGAAACAAGAAGTATACAAAATAGTGGTTTAAAGAACAAATCACTGTTCAACCCGCTAAACAATCCCAACCACCAAGTTGAGGTATTTAAAAGTTTAGTATTACGAGACTTGGATGGTCTAAAGCCCAGAAGGAATGTTAATCCGAAACACATCAAAGAGGGAATCAGCTCATTGGAAGAGCGCAAAGATATTATAATTAGACCAGCGGACAAAGGAGGAGGAGTAGTGATCTTAACGAAAGAATATTATCACAACCAAATCACAGAAATGTTTTCGGATCAAAACACGTATATAATGTTGGACCAAGACCCCACTCCACTTTACAAAATACAGTTGGAGATTGTGATCAATATTGGATCTAGATTAGGTGTACTGACCACCAAAGAGAGAAAATATCTTATACCTGCCAGTAGCAAGGTACCAACTATATACACGTTACCGAAAATACACAAAGACTCCTGTAATCCTCCGGCGCGTCCAATAGTAAACAGCATTAACTCTATCTCATCTAGATTGGGCCAATACTTGGACACGTTTCTACAAAAATGTGTGAAAACGACGAAATCATACCTTAAGGACACAAAGGATCTCTTAATTTGCCTACAGGACATCACCTTAGCGGAAAACCAGCCGATTTTATTAGTGACAGCAGACGTTTCATCTTTATATTCTATTATACAGCATGATGATGCTGTATTGGCTCTCAACTGGGCGCTAAGCAATAGAGATGACCTACCACACAATCAGAAGGTTTTCCTAGGCCACGCGTTAAATTTTTGTTTATCACACAATTATTTTTGGTACAATAGCAAGTTTTACTCCCAAAAAAGAGGAGTCGCAATGGGGGCTAAATTTGCACCAAGTATTGCTAACCTATTTATGGCAGAATGGGAGGATAAAACCATTTTTACAAATAGAAGAGCTGAGTTACTTTTTTATAGATGATATATAGATGATCTATTTTTTATCTGGGCAGGATCCACAGACTCCCTAGAAGAATTTTTAAACATTTTAAACAACAACATGAATAATATCACACTGACCTCTGAATCCGAAATTAATTTTTTGGATGTTACAATATACCGGCAAAGTAGGAAACTTGGAACCAAAGTGTATTTCAAACCTACAGACAGAAATAGTTATCTGCCAACTATAAGCGGTCACCACCCCCAATGGATCCGCAATATTCCTAAAGGACAAATTATGAGAGTGAAAAGAAACTGCTCTGAAAATTCTAATTTCCTGTTGCAATCGAAAATCCTCACGGACAGATTTGAAGCTAGAGGCTACAAGCCACAAGTAATGGAACAACTAATTGAAGAAATAAAAACTATTCCTAGAGAAACCTGTCTACAACCAAAACCCATTCCAGAAGCCAACGCTACAAATAACAAAGAATGGGGGTTTCTTTCACAATATCATGCCCAGTACAGGGAAGTTGAAGCGATATTTGGTAAACATTGGCATATATTATTACTTGACAAGAAATTGGGGAGTGTACTCCCCCAAGCTCCACAGTTTATTTATAAGAAAGCGCCAAACTATGGAGATCGGATAGTAAAAAAAGTCCTAGATCCGCCTACAAAACCCAAATCATTTTGGGATAAGAAAGGTTTTTTCTCCTGCAGGAGATGTAAAGCCTGCCAGGCGATATTGAAGCCGACAAGAGGAATTGACAAATTTACATCTCCATCTAACCATCAAGAATTCGAAATTCAACAATTCATAACCTGTAATACTGAATATGTGGTATATGCCTTGAAGTGCCCATGCAACCTTCTCTATATAGGTCGCACAAAAAGAAAATTGAAAGTACGCATCTTGGAACATATTAAGAATATCCGATTAGGTTATAAGGACCATAATGTGTCCTGGCATTTTAAATTAAAACATAACCAGGACCCGTCAGGTCTTCTATTCTGGGGTGTAGAACACTTAGAATCCAATTGGAGAGGTATTCATAGGGTACGTGAACTCTCCAAGCGTGAAACAAGATGGATCTTTTGTACTGAGGCTCTAACCCCGAAAGGCCTCAACATTGAACTGGATATTAACTGTTTTATCAGTGATTCTTAAAAAGAAAATTCTTAAAGAAGCGGCTTACCATTAATTTAAATATAACTAATTGATTTATTTATTTATCAATTTAATTAATTTATTTATTCATACATATGTACCCTCATAGAGATAAATAAGCCTCCTATTCTAAAAGATATCACTAATTTCTAGTTTTTTTTACATTGCTATAGAACTCACACTGTACCTTTTACATGTGAAAAATTGATTCATAATATCAGGAGCTAATAATTATGCTTTTTTAGTATTTGTATCCTTTTAGACACCGGTACAATCAGATATGCTGGGGGGTACTCTTGGTACATAAGACTCCAGACAAACATGCACAGCTTAATTATATATAATGTTGAAATTAGCTGAATACTTGAGACCATGTTAATACTGTGTTGTAGTATTCCCTCCCCGTTGTGAGCTGTGGGGGTTAATAATGCACAGTTTTAATCCCGGTTGACATAGATATTTGACATTTTTTTTAATGTATTTTTTAATGAATTTTACCTATGTGCTAATGTTTTAATATGTTAATGTTTTTAGATTGCAATGTTATAATGAGTATTTTTAATCAGTTGGTATCTTATTTTGTATTTAAGTTTTAATACAGATATATGTATATGTAATTTTGTAAAAATGATAAGCCGGAGTATATGGACTTATGCCCGTTTAAATCGTGTGGCTGTGTTAGCCATTCTGAACACACATCGCGATGTGGGTATTTCCCTTAGGCAGGCATTCTAATAAGACATGGATTGCCATTAATTGTGCAGCTCAATGTCTTGAATGAGATTGGATAACTAATCTCACGTGAGCGCGAGCATTCGGGCCCATGTGACTATCTCTGATCAATCAATGTGACTTCCGCGTGCCATGGGATTCAGCTTGCGTTCCACCGCTGTTTTTACCCGGAACGCGGAAGCACTCTGTCCCTAGACAGTATCGGATCCGTTTGCGCATGCGCGGCTTGGAACGCATTACGCATTTCCACCCAAAGTTAAAACCGGAAGTGCACCGGGCTCGCGCTCACGTGACTGGATTCGACCAATGATCGCATAATATGCGCTACACGATGGTCCCTATATAATTGGTCAATGGTAAGCACAGTCACGCCCTCAGAAGAAGTCAACCAATGACGAAACGTGTCAGGGCGTGACGCTTATTCATTGACCCAACAGACTGTACGCCCCCAGGATCAGGAACAGGAGAGAGGTGTATTTCAAACCACCATACTGTCGTTCCAGGAAAGGCATACAGGCACAGTACTAAATATTACATGCTTGCTTTTATCATTTTTATGGTACGCATATTTTTAAAGGGTTGGTTGGGTGCTCAATAAACTTTTTAAAACGTTATTACACTATATGAGTTTTTTTCCATTATATGGGCTGATGTTTTGAATGAACACCTGATACTGGCTGACCAGTGGAAAAGTGCATTTCCCTAGAAGATACACAGTTTATAATCCATGCTCAGCATTTCCTGACTTGTGGTTAATGTATCCCCAAAAGGGGAGTTTTTACCCCCCACGTGGTGAACAGATCCCCCCCCTTTGGTGAAAGGAGCACTGATTGAAGGACTGACTCTGTGTATTGGATTAATTTGCACCATCATTTGATTTCCTATGTGCTTGACTGATATATAGAAGGATTCCGGACTTTTTGTTCGGAAGTAGTGCTGCTGCAGTTTACTTTTTTTTTTTTTCAAAATAGTTTTTATTAGAGAAATTTTCAAGATAGAAATAAAAACAAACAAACATACAAGTGGTACCATAGGTGCGAAACAAACATATCACAAAATCCAGGAGACAGCGCACAAAGTGCGACCACAATAGGATCATCCTCCTACAACTATATAATATGTAGCTTATCAAATGTAAGCACCCAAGTGAACCATTATCAACAGGTTATATGGTTAAAACCTATAAGGCACCTTTCCTCTGTTAAAAAGAAAGAAAAAAGAGATGTGAATGATGAAGAGGCAGGTGCAGAAACTAGAAGAAGTAAAGGGATAGGAGAGTATAAGAGCGAGAAAGAGAGGAAAGAGGGGGGAATGGGAAGGCGGGGTAGAGTAGAGTGGTAGGGAATGCTCAATCTACGTCCCACAAGAATAATAACAAACACCAAATACTGGGATCTCATTTTTTGACATCGTACCAGGTAGTCCAGATTTTCCACAGAGCATCAAATGCGCGCCCCTCCCCCTTCCTCCTAGCTAAAAGGGATTCATAAACATAGTGTGTTTGAGTCATAAGGAGGACATCTGATGCGTTTGGGGCCTTATCAGCCTTCCACTGTTGCGCAAGCAACGACCTAGCTGCTAACAGGATATGGGTCACTACCACTCTAAAATCGACAGGGAATACATCAATTCCTACATGTAAGATCGCCAAACTAGGACTGGGCCGAGTCAAAATTCCAGTGATCCTGGAGATGTAGTAAAAAATAGAGTTCCAGAAGCTGATCAAATGTTTGCAAGACCATAGCATATGTAATAGGTTACCTACTCCACCACAGTTCCTCCAACATAGAGGAGAACTCTGATTCCCAAATTTGGATATTCTGTAAGGAGTGAGGTACCACCGGAGCGCTATTTTTTGGGATAGCTCCCAGTGGTTGATGCATCTAGAGGACGAATACAACGAGCTGAACGCCTTTCGCCACTGATCATCCGTGATGATTATTCCTAAGTCGGACTCCCACTTCCTGAAGGGCTGGGATTTAACAAAGCGCAGCTTGCTTTGAAAAAGATTGTAGAAGAACGATATTCCCTTACAAGGCGTGGGGGAAGTATGGTAAAAACGCCACACCTCCCTAGCCATGACTATTTGATACGATCCAATCGAGTTCAGGAAGTGGGAAATGCGAACATAGACATAATGATCAGAGGGGCCCAGGAGAAACTTGTCCTCGAGGGACTGAAAGGGAAGAAGGGAATCGCCCCGGAACAGATCCTGGACAACCCCGATCCCCCTTGCCCTCCACCTAGACAGAGAGAGATCAGGGATGACCAGAGAGAGAGTCTCCAGTGGAATGGGGACCTCCATCAAATCGGAAGGTGGGAACTGAATCTCCCGCAGGGCCCTCCAGGCAATAAGAGAGGCCCGGAGAGAGATCGGGAGCTCCCGCAGACTAAATGGCCTCCAGACATCTGCGAGAAGAAGGAGATCTAGGTTGGCGGAGGGACCCAGAGCCTGCTCGATAGACCCCCAAACCGAATCGGCCTGCGGGTCCATCCAGGACGTAAGTTGCGTCAACATGGACGCTCTGTAGTAGTCTCGAATGTCCACCAAACCCATACCCCCTACACGTCTGTGCTTAATCAGCAAAGACTTAGCGCACCTCGGCCGCCTGGAGCGCCATATGAACCTGGAGAGAAGTGTGTTTAAGGCTTTGAGATATGGGGCTGGCAAAGGGACAGGGAGTGTCCTAAACACATAGAGTATCTGCGGAAGAAGTAGCATTTTAAATGCTGACAGCGTTCCTGTCCAAGACAATTCTACATTGGCTAGTCTGCTAACCTCTTTGGCCAATTTGTCAATTAAGGGTGGATAATTGGCGTTAGCTAAGTTAGAGGGGTCAGGAGTCAACTTCAGGCCCAAATAGGAGATGTTGGACTTGGCCCAGGAGTAGGGATAGCCCAGTTGGAGTTTTGTTTTTAGGGGGGAGGGAATTCCCAATTCAAGGATAACTGATTTGGTAAAATTAACTTTGTAAAATGAGATCTCACTAAACACCTTCAGGGTATCGTGAGCGTGGCGTAGGGACACCTGGGGGGATGTCAAAAAAAGGATGATATCATCCGCAAATAGGTTAATAACATGCGATCTATCACGTATCTGGAATCCCTCAATACCCGGGTGGGACCTGATCCTCTCTGCCAATGGCTCCATTAGAAGATTAAAAATCGAGGGGGACAGGGGGCACCCCTGGCGGGTGCCATTGGATATTGAGAAAGTGTCTGACAATAAATTTGAGGTATATACCTGGGCGCAGGGGGAGGAGTAGAGAGCAAGTATGGCCGAGAGGATGGGCCCAGCAAACCCAAATTTCCCCAGGGTGCTCTCCATGTAACCCCAATGTATCCTGTCGAACGCCTTCTCCGCATCCAAAGAGAGGAGCAGAGAAGGCGTCCGGCAGGATCTAGCGTGCTGCACAACCCCCAGCACCCTCCTTGTAGCATCCGACGCCTGCCTCCCAGGAGTGAAGCCAGACTGGTCGGGCTTAACAAGGAAGGGAAGAACAGTCAGGATTCTATGTGCCAATATCTTTGCATACAGTTTCACATCAGAGTTCAGTAATGAAATCGATCTAAAGTTAGATGGAGTGGTGGGGTCTTTACCTGGTTTCGGGATAGTAACCACATACACTTTGAGCATCTCAGAAGGGAACGAGGCAGAGGACGCCGCATTGGCATATAAGGCCTGGAGAGCTGGGACCAGATTGTCCTGAAACGTCTTATAGTAGTCGTTCGGAAGACCATCCGGTCCTGGAGATTTGCCCAAGGGGAGTAGTTTAATAATCTTCCTAATTTCAAGCTCTGAGATAGGTGCATTTAGGGAGTCTAATTGTGATTGAGAAAGGGAAGGGAGGTTAATACTTGCCAGAAATTCCTGGATCTTTTCATCAGAGGGTTGGGGCGTATCCGGATCATCCTTAAGGTTGTACAACGACGAGTAATAGTCAGCAAAGGAATTCGCTATATCTTTAGGGTTAACAATTTTATGTTTATTAGTCGGATGGATCAGAAATTGGATCTTAGATTTAGTTTGGGCTGCACGGAGCCTTTGGGCTAAAAATTTCCCCGCACGGTTACCCGACGAGTAGTGGGCCAATTTCAAACGCTGCAAATGCTTATCATACTGCTCTATCAGAAGGAGCCTAAGTTCCGTGCGACAGTGGGATAGCGTTTTCCCTAGTGCCGTACTCGCATTAGACTTATTTTGGGCCTCCAGGTTTTTAATGTCATCTAAAAGTTGATTCATCTTTTGCGTCCTCTGCCTTTTCTCCCGTGCGCAAATCTGAAGGATCACTCCCCTAACCACCGCCTTATGGGCACACCACAGAGTAGCTGGGTCCAAAACAGAACCCACATTAGTTTCAAAAAAGTCTGACAAACATTTACCGATCGTGGAAGCATGGGTTGGCATCTGAAAAACTCGAGAGTTAGCTCTCCAAATGTATGCAGGGCTAGGAGTGTGCCCCTCCACCACCGTGATTGAGACAGGAGCGTGATCAGACCACGAGATATTGTGGATGGCGGAGGAGGACACTGCCTGCAGAAGCATTTTATCTACCAGTATAAAGTCAATCCTAGAATATGAATTGTGTCTGGCTGAGTGGAAGGAGTAATCTCTGTCGGTTGGGTGGTGACACCTCCAGACATCAAAGAGGTCTTCCGAGTGAAGCAGCTGCTGAAGTTGGGGAAGGGATCTTCTCGCTGTGGAGGAGGAGTCCAGGGCATGATCGATTGTCAAGTTATGGTCTCCGCAAACCACCAGGGACCCCCGTCTCACGGAGGCAATCTTAGCATATGTCTTTTTCAAAAAGTGGAGCTGATGGGAGTTAGGTGCGTACAAGTTAGCGATGGTAAAAGGCTTGTTATTGAACTCTCCCACCACAACGAGGTACCTCCCCTCGGGGTCCGCAAGGACTTGCTGTAGGCTAAAAGCAACCAAGTCTTTAATAGCTATCAAAACTCCCTTGCGTTTAGCTGAGGTTGAAGCCAAAAAGACATGTGGGAAGCGCTTGTGTGAAAATCGAGGCAGGTTATCTGTTGAAAAATGAGTCTCCTGAATACATAAGATATCAGCCTGGAGGCTGAGAGCTTCTCTCCAGACCGAGGCCCTTTTGGCTGGGTGATTGAGCCCATTCACATTAAAGGAAACGATCTTAACCGCCATTTAGGGATTGTAGACAAAATTGAAAACAGTACCTTGGTTTCATCTGTGGAGGGCAGGATATCATGTAATGTAGACAGCTTCCCGAGTCGGGTAGACACAGCCTTCCCAAGGCAATAGAGGGGGTAGGGTACTCGTCCAGGACAGTCCAGTATAGAGTAGGGCCATTTGACCAGAGAAAAGGAAAAAAGGAAAAAGTCGAAGGAAAAAAACAACAACATGTAGTTCACTAAAAAAGCTTCTATAAGCAAGAACCAGAGGGTAGAACTTCTACCCATAATGAAGGAGGGATCAAAAAGGAACAAACCGAATACTCCTAGCGGAGCAGGAACCTTAAGGTGTGTGACGAGCCACTACATCCCAAATAGAAAAGAAATCATGCAGCACGCTTTTTGCCACTTTTCTTTCTGGACACTGTTTGCCATTGATATTGCGAGTCAATCTTGGCAGATGGCAGGGGGCCTGTAGGTGCCTGATCAGGGAGGATGCCCAGGGATCGGAGCAGTGCAAGGCCTTCTTCTAATCCAGTAATTGTTGTGTCTGTCCCATCATGAGTGATGGTCAGCTTCACTGGGAATCCCCATCTATAGGGAATGTTATGATTGCGCAGAGCTTTGGTAATCGTCACTAGTGAGCTGCGTTTTTGCATAGTGAATTGCGACAAATCTGCGAACAGTTGAAGCCCAGCGAATTTCTCCGGGAGTTGTTGTGCTTTCCTGAATGACGACATGAGCTGTTCTTTTACTTGATAAAAATGTATTCTCATCAGAACGTCACGGGGTACATTATCAGGCAGGAATCCTGGCTTGGGCAATCTGTGAATCCTGTCAATTTGCAGCTCCGATTCGGAGACCTCAGGGAGGACCTGCTGCAACAGGTCTCTGGCAAATTTCAGCAGCTGGGCGGGGAGCACAGTTTCAGGGACCCCCCTCAGCTTAACATTATTGCGTCTTGACCTATCTTCAAGGTCAGCGACCTTTGCCCTCAGCCAAGCAATTTCTTCATTATGTTCAGAATGGGCATCAATCAGAGAGTTATGGGAGGTTTCAAATTCCCCCATCTTCTCCTCAACATGGGTAACTCTCTCCCCCATCTCCCTAACATCAGCTTTGAAGTTTCTCATACACTGCATCATGTTAGCATGCATGGAGCTCCTGAGAGAGACAAGCATGTCTTTGAGGGTTGTATCTGACACTGCCCTCCCTGAGGTGGGGAAGGCAGTGAACGGATCCACCAGCTCCCTCGTGTCCTCCAGTGATTCATGTCCCACGCTCACCTGACTGACGTCTTTCTCCAGGCGAGGCTTGGATTTAGCAGGGCTCCTATCCAGCGGGGTAGAACCTCCAGGGGACTGCTGAGTGGTGCCCGGGCGATTCTCCGGGCTCGATGCTGTGGACCGGGAGCTGCAGGAGGAGGTAGGAGATGCGTTCCCCAGGCCGGCGCCAGCGCCATCTTTGCTTAGGCCGCGACCTTTCGGCGGGTAGAATTCCTCCAGTTTACGGGGCTGGGACCCTTCTTTTCTCTTGCGGGTCATGCCGCCAGTGTCTCCGGACCTTCAGGCAGGGATGGGGCGTGTGATAGGCAACACAGTCGCCGCTGTAGCTGTCGGTTCCTAATGCTCGAGCGGAGCAGCGCGATTACACGTCCATGCAGTCGCGCGGTAGCCACGCCCCCCTGCAGTTTACTTTTAAAACCTCTGGGACTTTATGTTTTAGAATAGCTTTTTTGTTTTACTGCTTTATTTTAACATTGTCTTTTAAGTGGCTGCTACGAGTTGTTTATCTAGACTATCTGTTGCCAATTAATCTCAATAGTATATTCCTGAGCGCTGGGCTGTGCTAGATAACTGAAGGAAGGGCCACATTAGCACTCTTTTGAGATTAATCCTTATATATTTATTCTTATTATCCATTTCTAGTTTTTATTTAAATCAGCCTTTCTATGTGTGCTTCATATACATACTATACCTAATTACATGATTATTTACAGTATATATTGGTGTATACTTCCCTATATGTGTGTATGTGGTGTTATTTCTTTAGGATTGCATGGTCTGAAACTTATGAAAACCTCCTTTTAAAACATTATTTTAAAGCACTTTTTCAAAAAATTTTTGTTTAGAAGCATATAAATAACGGGATGGGAACAAGAAAAATGGAGACATAGGCACTTCCGACCGACAGGTTTATTACATCCGGCAGAAGAACCCTATTATAACCTTTTTAACATAACAAAAAGCACATAACAAAGGAATACCAAGATGGCGGAAACAGTATATCCGGCGGATGAGCGTCATTACACCCATAACACAGTGATGAATGCGCACCATATGGAAGCACCAAGATGGCGGATTTGGCACATCCGGCCAAACGTAACACGGGGAATAGGGGGAAAAGGGCACTAAACAGCAGACGGAAAGGAAAATATATTTTTACACGATCGTAACACTTTAGAACACAGAGGAGGAAAAAAAAAAGCTGTGAAAGGAGCGAATAGAAACGACCAGGAATGGCAATGTAGCAAAGGTTCCAGGAACCAAGATGGCTGACACAGTACTTCCTGTCAAAGTCAGCTAGGAACCAATATGCAAACTATTGTGATCCTGAGCCTGGAACCTTTGCAATGGGGCAAAGGTTCCAGGAACCAAGATGGCTGACACAGTACTTCCTGCCAGAGTCAGCTAGGAACCAATATGCAAACCATTGTGATCCGGGTCGGCGGGTTTCTCGGGAACACACAGAGGGCGGGGTTTTTAAATTAGGAGGATTATATATACAATCTTACAGCACCAGTACAGCAGCTTCCTGATGATGCAACTTTGGTTGCGAAACGTAGAGGCTGCTGAACCACACAGGATGTAAGACGGTTTACCTACCCACATTTTGATGCATACACTGCTGGAGAAGCTTAGTGCCGGCACATAGGCACAACCAAATGTGAGTGCAATATCTTTTTGATTTTATAATGAATATTATTTTAACATACTACACCATGTGGAGCACCATTCTTTTTATGTGAGCTTCCACAGGAGGTGATGGCATTTCCACATTTGAAGTACCCAACAGTAAAAAGGAAAGTCCTAATAGGATTGGTTATCCTGGCGAATGAACCACAGGCTCTGGTTGATTTAATATCTGGTGAGTGACCATTTCTGAAAGTGACGGGATAGCACTGAATGGTGACGGTTTGGTGATAACCTGCACACACCTTAAAGGAACACACCGGCACAAGCAAAACTATCACATAAGAAGAGGGAATAATTGGAGTATTCACTTTATGAACTGTTTAAGAATTTTGAAACATATATCTATGGGATGATAACTCATGTATAAATAGACACATGGTTTTCAGTGTATCACCTTACAAGGTTTTTTTCACAGTTGATGTATATATTTTCTTGTAATTTATTATAATTTGAGCACAGTGGAGTGTATTACCTTTGTAAGAAATTGCACCACCTAGTGGCCTAAGGAGGTAAAGACAAACCATTTAGCAACATTAATTTAGGGAAGCGCAATTTTCACTACACACCCAAAATTTAGATTAATAGGTTTAAACTAAAAGTTAATAAAAGTTATAGGAGATTTTAGTAAATTCTTTTTTATTTTTATTTAAGGCTGAATTCCATGAATATGGATACTTTGTAAAAACTGTAACTTGAATTAACCAACACGAAAAGAACAAAATAATTGGGGGTGTTCAAGGATGGCCTCTCAGTATAACATTTTCACAAATGACATATTTAGTATAAAAAATTCAAATTTTTATTACAAAACATTTACATTTTATACAAACAATAGGGACAGCAATCCCACAAAACCTCATATAAAACCATTAAAGGGTCACTAAAGGAATTTTTTTTTTTAGCTAAATAGCTTCCCTTACCTTACTGCAGTACTGGTTTCATGTCCTTATTGTTTGTTTTTGCTTTGAAGTTGCTGTTAACCTGCTCTGTTCTCCACACTTCCTGCTTGTCTGTTTCCTTATAAGCACCATACTGGGAGCTTTCTCACGATGGTTTAAGCTGTCATTACTGTGTGTCTAAAACTTCCCAGAACCAATCAGATTCATTTTAAAAACAAAACACTGCCCTGGATTTGTTTGTTTTTGTTCTGTGTTTCTATTTCTACTTTGCAGAAACATGAAGCCAGTTCAAAAGTGAAACAAGCCTGCATGCACATTATATGATTGATTTTTATCTATTTTTAATCATTTTGAAAAGGAATCGGTTAACTTTTATGTCTCTATACCCTGTAAACATTCATTTCAGCAAAAAAAAAGTTTTCCTTTAGTGACCCTTTAAGGCAATGGTCAGGAAAATGTAGGTATTTCCTACAAGTTTCTTTGTCAAAGTCCATTTCCTCAGGGCTACAAATCTCTTCATCTGACCAAATGCCCAATGTCGACAGTTTAAATTGGGTGAGTTTGTCAAGTCAGTCAGGGTTATGGGGAGACAAAAATGGAGCCAGAGGCAGGCGTAATACCCAACAATGATGAAACAAACAAGGAAAGTAGGAGACCTTCTGTGGTCCAAACATGGGGATATAATGGATAAATGTTAATAGCTGCAACATATATTCCAATTGCGGTCTGGCAGTGTTGACCATCAATCCATTTAGAGCATTATCGTCAATGATTAAAATATAATGGCACAGTTCCACAGTGAGATTTCTCCTAGATGTCTACCGGCTAAATCATGCCCGGTGATCTCCTTGCCTCCCGAGGACCCTGCTCCTACCTGAAAGTGAATTTTAAATGGTTTGTCTGTTTTGCTGAACAGAAGGAAGTTGAAAAATAACATATACTGGCTGAATCACCAGGTGAAAATAAAGGGGAAAAGCCTAAAAAAAGAGAACTGATGAAGCCACCACATTTAAGAATTTATAAAATGCAATATACTTTTTTCTTGCTTTTGGATTTATATATGGTTTAAGCATTGCTCATATTAAACCTGCTATTCCAGTACTCATTTAAATATTGTAACATCCAAACAAAAAATTTAGAGGCACTCTTGCAGAAAATGAAACATTTGTATAAATAATTGTACACAGGAAACAGCAATAACTGCCAAGTTAGCTGACAGCTGCTTCATGCATTTTTTTTTATTGCTGCAACTGTTTTCCCTTTTTTGTTTTGTTTTTATGGAAATTGGAGTTGTATGTATACAGAAACAGTAAAGATGGAACAAAATATTTCATCTGTTTTTTTGACATTTTGTTTATGTTTGAGGACATATTCATTTTTTTTTTACCTTGATGTGGTAGAACGTTTCCTCTGATCTGGGTTCATTTAAATCAAGTGTTTTCATTGATCCCTAAGGCTAGAGACTTTGTTGTCATGTCTTATCTGGCTGGTAATGTTAAGCTGCCATTTTTGACTGCAGAATGCAAGCTTTTCCGCCACCTTCACACTTGACTGTCAACACCTTAGTTCACCTTCAGAACAAATCCTGGCTTATTCAATGGTGTATGAAAGCAAAGCCATGGTGCAGTAAGCAGAAAGTAAGCACTAGACTTCCTTCTGCTCCCATCAAACCAGTGAAAGGTAAATAGTGATCGGTTGCTATTGGCCCCTTTTTTTTTTTTGCCTTATTGAAAAAGTCTAATGTTTCTGTTATGAAACATTGGTAACACAGCAAGCTTGTTTCTACATGGCTTAGTATTTGATTCTTTCTCTAGAAAACTACTTGAAGATGATAGTTTAGGGGCATTTTAATGTTCAATAATTATGTAGATATACAGGGCTCCATACACAGAGGTATCTGCCGCCTTAAGATCAGCAGTAAAATACCTCCTAGCATTTTCTAAATTTTTTGGGCAGTTCACAAAAAAAAACACTACTAAAATACTGCATGCGCTACTTCTTGATGCAGTATTTTAGTAGTGAAAATTTGCAGTATTTTAATGCTGGCAACTGGTGGCATCTTTAAGGCCTGGTTTACACCTATACGTTTCTTATTGGTGCTTTTTGCAACAACACACTACAGTCCATTTAACACGGTTTTCCATGGAACACATCTATGCTTTTTTCAGCAGCTGCGTTTTTGTAAAATGTCAGGGACTTTTTTTAAATGCAAAACAGTGCGTTTTTAGATATAGACTTTAATTAGGACAATGAAGAAAAACAGGTAATGCTTTTTTGATGCGTTTTTGCGTTTTTAATTTGCCCAGTAACAAATTGTCCAAACATTTTTTTTCATTAAAAAGCAGAGCTCAAAACGCATCAAAAATGCAAAACGCACCACATAAAGAGCTTCAGAAATGTATCAAAAGCAAACTAACTAGGACTAAACCAGGCCTTACAACCAAGGAACAGCTGCTTGTTAAGGAGCCAGCACACACGGCATCCTTAACAACTACGACTCCCTTTCTGTCAGCAGGATTCCCCATTGACCGCACAATGTAAACCCAAAAAAAAGAGTCGGCATCCAAAAAAAAAAAAAAAATTGCGCGAGTCCCCCTAAAATCCATACCAGTGCCCTATCCAAGCATACAGCCTGGCAGGCCAGATAGGTAAAGAGGAAAGCAAGAAACCCCCCCCCCCCCACCCATACCAGGCCAAATGCCCTGAATAAACCAACACATTGATAATGTACAGTACATGTGTAGTAAGAACTGCAGGGTTATTTGAAAAGTCTTGTTAAAGCGGAATTAAACCCATCGATTTACCAGTTTCAAAAAACAGTTACATTTCCGGCACGTGGTGGGAATGCAAGTGTCCCATTGGTTGTGCTGTCAACCAAACTGCCAAACCATCCAATGACTGGTGTCATAACTGATCACATGTGAAACACCATGGCAGTTGAAAACTTTAAGTCCACTTTTTTTTTTTTTTTTGTAAATCTTTTTATTGAGTATAAAACATACAAACAAACCACAACAGTAAACCCGCCACCGCATTGGGACTGTACTCTCGCAGGAGTCAGTACCAGTTGGCCATAGGCTGTGTCCATCAGTAGTAACATACAGCTGCAGCACGTTTACATGAAGGGTCAAACAAACAAACAACCAATCTAGTGCAGTAGTGGCTCTCGCTCAATTAAAATGTCCAAGTATCAACTTCTTCAGTCGAGGCCCGAGGGACAACAAAGTATATCTAGCATCCCCATAGCAGTGATTCTATTATCGACAGAAAAAAAAAAACACAAGGAAAACACCAGTACAACCTCGGTCAGTCTCCGGTCGCCGTGGAGGCCTCTGCTAGCCATTTGGCCCACACTCTATCATACTTTTTGGGGCAACCTCTATTTTGGTAGGTTCCTTTATAGAGTGGCAGTACTTTATTGACATGTGATTTCCATAGCAGTATGGATGGTGGGGCACGTTTCTTCCAGCAAAGAGTGATCATTTTCCTGGCATAGAATAACAGGAGTCCGATCAAAGTTCTCTCTGCCACCCTGGGGGCCAATTCCTCTACTAAGCCCAAAAGGCATATCTGTGGGGATGGGGCTATATCTATTCCTACCACCTCTTTTATCACATCTAGTACTTGTGACCAGTAGTGTTTAATCACTGGGCAAGACCAGAAGATGTGTATAAAATCGCCCGGGTCCCCAGTACACCTCCAGCACTCCGCTGATAGGGAGGCTTTCATTTTATGCAACCTATACGGGGTAATATAAGCCCTGTGTAGAATTTTATATTGTATGAGACGATCCTGAAGGGAGACCAGTATTTTGAAAGGGAAATCCCACATGTCTACCCAATCCTCTGAGTCCAGTCCCGGGACGTCCTGTGTCCATCGCTGACGGAGCTTAGACAAATCCGGGGAGGAGACTCGAAGGAGATGCGCGTAGAGGACCGAGGACAGTTTCTTGGTACATTCATAACGAATGACCATCTCAAGATCAGATTGCACTATTTGCGTGACATTCGGTGTTATTTGGGCTTTAAACGCGTGAGACAGTTGCATATAGCGAAATAAATGCGAGGACGGCACATTGTTATGGGATACCATATGATTAAAGGGGCGTATAGCCGTGCCGGTGGTGAGGTCAGATAACCGTTTAATACCGCATTTGGCCCAAATTATGGGGTCCGGTACTGAAAAAAAATGTGGCAATGTAGGGTTGTTCCATAGGGGGGTATGAGGGGAGACTGCAGTCCGTGGGAACTTCTCAATTCCCAATCCCGCCCCCCAGGCCTTCAGAGTCGTACGCATGGGGCGGTCAAATCATACGGAGCCTTGGGACCACGAAGGGGTAGATGTGTGAGGGCCTCCACCGAACGGACCACCGCCGCCTCCAGAACCGACGCCGGGTTGGACGCATACGGCACCAGCCACCAAACTGCTGTGACTAGCTGAGCTGCCAGAAAGTATTTCCGGCAGTCCGGAAACGCCAAACCCCCCTGCGACACCGGACGCATCAGTGTGGATAGTTTAAATCTAGGAGGACTTGGACCCCAGAGGAAGGAGGAGAAGAGTCGGTTCAATTTCGTGAAAAACAAGCAAGGAATCCACTGAGGGGAATTACGGAATAGGTAGGTAAATTTAGGTATAATTTTCATTTTAACGAAGTTAATGCGGCCTAATAAGGACAGAGGAAGGTTCTCCCAGGCCTTTAGTTTGGTCTTTACTCCCTGGATCACCGGTTCAAGATTAAGGGGTATAAACCTGGCCACGTCCCTCGAGACCCGCACCCCCAAGTACACCATTTCGTCGACCCATTTCAGTTGGATATCCGGCGGAGCTAGGTTTTTGGCTTCAGGGTCTATAGCTAGCAATTGGGATTTTGCCCAGTTCACCCGTAAACCTGTTATTTTAGAGAAGTCAGTCAATACTTGCAAAGCTCCTTTAAGGGAGGGGTCAGCGTCGTTCAGAAATAGTAGGAGGTCGTCTGCGTACAGAGCTACCCTCTCCTCCAGCCACGCTATTTTTAGACCTTTTATGTGGGGCGAGACACGCAAGGCCTCTGCCACCGGTTCCATAGCAATCGCAAACAATGCTGGAGAGAGAGGGCAGCCCTGCCTGGTACCCCTGGAAAGTGGAAAGGGGGGGAGACAACCCCTCCCAGTCGAACAGCCACCCTCGGGGACCTATATAGAATCTGCAGCCAGGTAATAAAAACCAACGGAAATCCCATCCTCCGCAGAGTTTCCCAAAGAAATGGCCATTCGATCGAGTCGAATGCCTTTTCAATGTCGAAGGAGGCAATCGTTCTGGTGCCCACATTGTCATGTACAGCATGCAAGTTGGTGAATAGTCTGCGGAGGTTAATATCCGTGGATTTATTGGCCATGAATCCAGTCTGGTCCGTGTCTATAATAGAGGGCAGTAGTGGGTTGAGCCTAACGGTGATCAACTTGGATAACATTTTGAAATCAATATTGAGGAGTGCTATGGGCCTGTAAGAGGCGCACTGTTTGGGATCTTTATTGGGCTTAAGGATTAGAATAATGTGCGCGTCTGCCATGGAGGGTGGGAGCGCTCCCTCCTCCAGACAGTGGATATACAGGTCAGCCAGCAGGGGAGCCAGGAGATCCGCATGAGACCGATAAAATTTGACGGGTAGACCATCAGGACCCGGGGACTTCCCAGGTGCCAATGTGTGGGTAATAGCATGTACCTCCTCCGCAGTGATAGGCCTAACCAGATGGGACCTCTCCTCATCCGAGAGCCACCCCAGGGCCAGCGGGTCCAGGAGAGGCGCCATCTCAGCAGGAGTCCTATCCGGAGGGAGCGTGGTACTGTACAGTGTCTGGTAAAAGGACTGAAACTCGCTCAGGACACCCTCCGGGGATGTGATAGGCTCACCCGCAGGAGAGACCAGTTCAGGGATCAGAGTCATAGGGGTGTCGTGATGCGACATCATGGCTAATAGTCTACCGTTCCTATCCCCCTGCTCAAAGTATCTTTGTTTTGTGTGGAACATTTCTAAACCTGTGACCTCACTGAGATGGAGATGGAGATCCCTCCTGGTGGACTGCAACCGTTCGAAGTTGGAGACCGAGGGGTCGGACCCATAAGTGTCCACCGCCACCCCTTTCTCCCCCTCCAACCGTGACGTGTTGGCTTGCTGATTTACCTTCACTGCCTTAATTGCTGACATATAGTGTCCTCTAGTGAATGCCTTAAATGTGTCCCACACAGTGGGAGGAGAGGAAGACCCTGCGTTGTGTTCCCAAAATTCCCTCAATGTATGTGGAGTCTGCCCTGAAATCTCGTCATGGGAGATCCACTTTAAGTCCTCCATGGTTTGCTAGTTTGCTGAAGAGTGAAGGAGCCTGGCACAGCTGTGTTCTTTATAAAGAATGTACAAAAAGACAGTGGGTGTGGGGGAAAGATCCCCGGCTCACTCTTCCCAATGAGGAGAGCAATAGGCTACAGGAGTGGGAACACGTTGGATGTTCCCCCCTAAAAACAGGTGGAACATGTTTCCAAAATTGTAATTATTCTTTAATGCCCAAGCTCTTGACATGCCTAAACACGTTAGTGGACATAACGTCCGGTGTTCCGTGAGGCCTAAGCAGTGTATGATAACTTAATGAAAAGGTAATTGTGACAATGTTTTTGTGTATGGTTTTGGTAATCCAATCACTTTCTGAATCGCTTACACAAATCCGAGTTTATAGAACATAAAATAGGAGAAACCAATGGTAGAATGGAGATGCAATAAATCAGTTCTACAGCGAGAAATTCTGTACATCTAGATGTCCTCCTGTATCCTTGTGCTACACACATCACGTTAACACACACACACACACCTCTACATGCATGTGAAGAAAAGTGACACTTGTTGTTTTGTGTTTTTAGTTTACTCCCTGAATCTCCAAGATGGTTATACTCCCATGGTTATACAGACAAAGCAGAAGAAGTACTGCGCCAGATAGCTCGCGGCAATGGGAAAGAATTTCCTACAATAAAATTAAAGGAATGTAACAGAACTTTAAGTGGTGACTCAACACATAGTGTCTTTGATTTGGTGAAATATCGAGTGCTTTGCTGGAGAACAGTCCTTCTGATGTATATCTGGTATGTACAAAATAAATTGTATATGCATGCTTTTTCTATTTTTCTATTCACTGTATGTGGTACAATCAACCCCTTGAGCTTTTTCGGAAGGTTTTATCTCATTCATGACTAGGCCATTTTTTGCTATTCTGTACTGTGCAACTTTAACTGGCAATTGCGCAGTCATGGAACATTGTAAATTTAATTTGTCTTTTTTTTTTCACATGAGTACAGTAGATCTTTCTTTTGATGGTATTTGATCACTGCGGTTTTATTTTTTATTTTTTGCCATATAAACAAACAAAAACATATATTTTTTTTAAAGTTAGATTTTCTACTTTCTGTTATAAAATATATCCAGTAAAAAAAAAAAAAAATATTGAATTTCTTCAAAATTTTTGGCCAAAATATATTCTGCTACATGTCTTCGTTAATTTTTTTTTAAATAAATCCCAATAAGTGTATATTGGATTGTGCGGAAGTTATAGAATCTACTAACTATGGTGTGTATGTATCAGTGCGTCCATAGTGGATGCAGGAGCGCCGCCCCCTCTCTCCTGCACCGTCATTTAACAATACATAGATTCATGCATTGCATGAATCTATGTATCGTCGTCGCTGCTGCACACTATTTAGGTGGGTGTGTTTTGGAAGTGTCTATTATAGCCGCTGGCTGTGATACTCTTCCCGATTACAGCCTGTGGGCTCTAATCAGCTTCCAAATGGTTAACCAGAGGGCGCACAGGGTGTGCGTTACCTGGTTAACACTGACGCGTGTCTCAGCCAATCGGGTATACCGGGTCTGGTTAGCGATCACCTGAATGGCTGAAGCGACATCAAGGGCGGGAGAAGACATTAAGGGATTGTGGAGGAGGATGGCTGACCCGAGAAAGGTAAGTGCTGGGTGGGTGGGCAAACTGGCTGCATTTTAAGGGGCAAACTGGTGGCAATTGATGGGGACAGTGGCAAAAATTGATGGGCAAAGTGGTGAAAATTGATGGGCACAGTGGCGACAATTGATGGGCACAGGGGCTGCGTTTGATGGCACAAGGGCTGCATTTGATGGCACAGTGGTGACAATTGATGGCACAGTGGCTGCGTTTGATGGGCACAGTGGCAACAATTGATGTGACAATGACTGCGTGTGATGGCACAGTGGCTGAATTTAGTGGCACGGTGGGTGTGTTTGATGGCACAGTGGCAACAATTGATTTTTTTTTGTTTGCACCCCCCAAAAAATTTTGAGCACCAGCCACCACTGGTATGTATATACTTGAAAAATATCAGTTCTAGTGTACTGATGGCTGATCTCATTTCTTGAGCCCCTTAAAATGCCAAGATAGTACAAATACCCCCCAAATTGCTCCTTTTTGAAAAGTAGACAGTGTGAGGGATTTAGTAAGAGGCGTTGCAAGTTTTTTTGAAGTTGTAATTTTTTTGGGAAAATTATATTTATATTTATATTATATATATATATATATATATATATATATATATATATATATATATATATATATATATATAATATATATATATAATTTTTCCCAAAAAATTACAACTTCAAACAAACTTGCAACGCCTCTTACTAAATCCCTAGATCTTAGGGGGACATGCAAGGGGAAAAAAACAGCATTGTAACTTGTACATGATTGGATGATATCAGCAGAGCTTCCCCTCAGATCTACAGCGACTGCACTTCAAAGTTAATCATTGGAGTTTGTTATAGACCACCCAATGTTAATGAGGAGGCGGAGACTCAGCTCCTTGCACAGATGGAAAGGGCTGAAACGGTGATAATAATGGAAGATTTTAACTACCGTATTTATCGGCGTATACCGCGCACTTTTTTGCCCTGAAAATCAGGGCAAAATCGTGGGTGCGTGGTATACGCTGATAGCCGCTTTCCCGCGTCTATTTCGAATACTGCGCCGGCATATACTGAGCGCGGTACACTCTGGTATAGTCGGGCAGATTTGGCTCCTCTCTCGCTGATGTCCTGGACGTACAGGACGTAAGCGCGAAAGGAGCCGAGCCTGCCCGACTATTCACGAGTGTACTGCGCCTGCATATACCGAGCGCAGTACACTCGCGTATAGTCGGGCAGGCTCGGCTCCTTTCGCGCTCACGTCCTGGACGTCATCGCAAACGGAGCCGAGTCTGCCCGACTATACCCGAGTGTACTGCGCTCGGTATATGCCGGCACAGTATTCGAAATCGGTGCGGGAAAGCGAGGAGGATGCCGCAGAAGGACGAAGAGGACACCCGAAGCCGCAGACGGACGCCGGACCCGACGAGGAGGACACCCGAAGCCACCGATGGACGCCGCGCAAGACGCCAAAACTAAGTACAAAAAACGCAGGATTCCACAGGAATGGGGGCAACTTTAAGGGTGCGCGCTATACGCGGGAGCGCGCTATACCCCGATAAATACGGTACCCAGAAATTGACTGGCGTAATGGCACTGCTGGGACAGTTAAAGAGCAAACATCTATAAACCTATTACAGGAAAGACAAATATATAATTCAGTTTATTGAGGCCCCAACTAGGAATGATGCTCTGTTGAAACTGGTAATCTTAAACCACACAGAGCTTATTACCAATATTCAGATAAAGGAACACCTGGGTAGCAGTGACTATAACATGATTTCATTTGATGTTAGCTGTAAGCAAAAAACACATACGGGAAAGATAAAAACACTTAACTTCAAAAGAGAAAAATTTACAAGGATGAGGGCTGCTCTCCAGGACTTAGACTGGGGGGGGGGGGGGGGGGGGAATATTGGCATCGATAAACACAGAACAGAAATGCAAATTCTTCAAAGACTGTTTTGGACCTCACTGCAAAGTATATTCCCATGGGCAATACATTTAAAAGGTTAAAATTAAGACCTATGTGGCTCACGGTCAAAGTTAAAAAAGCTATAAAACAATAGGAAAAGAGCTTTAAAAATAAATAAAAATGAAGGAACACTAGTCATGTTTAAATGTTACAAAGAATATAACAGGATATGTGAAAAGGAAATCAAGGATGCAAAAACTCAAAACGAACAAATTCTTCAAATATATGAATAGTAAAAAAAGTCAGGTCTGAGCATGTAGCACCTTTACAAAATAATCTAAAGTGGGTGACTGGGGACAAAAAGAAGGCAAATTTATTAAAGACTTTCTTCAGCTCTGTGTATACAATGGAGTATGGGGGAGCTCATGTCCATAATGGGGGTGGTAGTGACACAGCCCCAAATGATCCACAATGGCTCAAAAGTGATATGGTCCAGAAATATTAAAGCGGATGGTTCACAAAACAAAAAATATTAAAAGCCAGCAGCAACAAATACTGCAGCTGCTGACTTTTAATATTAGGACACTTACCTGTCCTGGAGTCCAGCGCCGTCCGCAGCAGAGGATGAGCGATCGCTCGTCTCTCTGCTGTTCCCCGCTCCATCCACGGTGAGGGAACCAGGAAGTGAAGCGATGCGGCTTCACTGCCCGGTTCCCTACGGCGCATGCGCGAGTCGCGCTACGCCCGCCGATTGGCTCCAGCTGTGTGCTGGGAGCCGAGTGTTCCCAGCACACAACGGGGGACGGACGGGATGTGATGAAATGCCCGTCTTTTGCCCGTGAATGCTGGGCCGGAAGTGGGTGCAGATACCTGTCTATCTGCACCCCCCTCCCCCCTGAAAGGTGTCAATTGTGACACCGGAGGGGGGGAGTGTTCGGATCAGCGGATCTTCACTTTAGGGTGGAGATCCGCTTTAAGACATAATAAAGGTGGATAAAGCACCTGGACCACATGGCCTCCACCCACGGATCCTAAAAGAATTGAGCTCAGTAATTATAAAGCCATTGTATCTAATATTCAGGGACTCATTAATGATGGGAATAGTACCACTGGATTGGTGAAAAGTCTTTATCAAGTAGCTATAGACCTGTTTGTTTAACTTCTATAGTTGGGAAGATATTAGAGAGCATAATAAAATATTACATAGACGAATTCTTGCTGGAAAAATATATTTTAAGCAACAGACAGCATGGATGCATGTAAGACAGAAGTTGTCAAACAAACCTGATTTTTTATGATGAGGTAAGTAAAACCTTGGACAGACGGGTGGCTGTGGATGTGGTATACTTGGATTTTTGCAAAACTGTTCGATACAGTTCCCCACACACGGCTAATGTGTAAGGTAAAGTCTACAGGCTTGGAAATATCAGTTTGTAAATGGATAGATAACTGGCTAAAAGGCCAAATTCAGAGAGTTTTGGTAAATGATTCTTACTCTGATTGGTCAAAGGTTTTCAGTGGTGTACCTCAAGGTTCAGTGCTGGGACACTTACTTTTTAATATCTTTATAAATGATATTGGGTCTGGAATCAAAAGTAAAATTTCTGTCTTTGCAGATGACACTAAGCTATGCAGTGGAAAAATGTCCTTACAGGATGTCTTCAATTTGCAAACCAACCTCAATGCTCTGTCTAATTAGGCAACTATGTGATAGATGAGGATAAATGTAAAGTTATGCACTTGGGGGCTAAGAATATTCATGCATCATACATACTAGGGGGAGTACAACTGGGGGAGTCCATAGTGGAGAAGGATCTGGGGGTTTTGGTATGTCATAAGCTCAATAATAGCATGTAATGCCAAGCTGCGGTTTCCAAAGCGAGCAAAGTCCTTTCTTGTATTAAGAGAGGTATGGACTCCAGAGAGAGAGAATTTTTCCCCTGTACAAATCATTAGTAAGACCTTATCTGGAATATGCAGTTCAATTTTGACCTGTTCTCCAAAAAGTATATCGGGGAACTGGAGCAAGTGCAGAGAAGGGCAACCAAACTGATAAGAGGCATGGAGGAGCTCAGCTATGAGGGAAGATTAGAGGACCTGAATGTATTCACTCTTGAGAAGAGGAGATTAAGGGGGGATATGTACAAATATAATAAACATGTACAAATATATAAGGGCTCCATATAGTGAACTTGGTGTTGAGTTATTCACTTTACGGTCAACACAGTGGGAAAGATTTAATTTCCAAATACGGAAAGGTTTCTTCACAGTAAGAGCTGTGAAAATGTGAAATAGACTCTCTCCAGAGGTGGTTCTGGGCAGCTCAGTAGATTGCTTTAAAAAAGGCCTGGATACTTTCCTAAATGGATACTAACATTTACAGTGCCTTGCGTACTTGGCCCCCTTGAACTTTGCAACCTTTTGCCACATTTCAGGCTTCAAACATAAAGATATAAAACTGTAATTTTTTTGTGAAGAATCAACAACAAGTGGGACACAATCATGAAGTGGAACGAAATTTATTGGATATTTTTTAACTTTTTTAACAAATAAAAAACTGAAATTGGGCGTGCAAAATGATTCAGCCTCCTTAATACTTTGTAGCGCCACCTTTTGCTGCGATTACAGCTGTAAGTCGCTTGGGTATGTCTCTATCAGTTTTGCACATAGAGAGACTAACATTTTTGCCCATTCCTCCTTTTCTCCGCGTTTGTGAACACCAGTTTTCAGTTCTTTCCACAGATTCTCGATTCAGGTCTGGACTTTGACTTGGCCATTCTAACACCTGGATATGTTTATTTGTGAACCATTCCATTGTAGATTTTGCTTTATGTTTTGGATCATTAGAAAAATAAAGAGGGGTTGGGACTTTGTATGAGGCATGTGGTATGCACCACCACAGGCCTCCATCCCTGTAAGGGTGTAAAAAATGAAGGGTTGGGACTTTAAATGAGATGCGATTAGCAAAATGCGATTAAGTATATATATATGGAAAAAATAAATAAAAAAAATAAAAAAATAAAAAAATAAAAAAATAAAAAAAAATAAAAATAATTCCATAATGACCAGGCTCAAAAATGCCAAACCAAGAAGCACAAACCAAATTAAACTGTCTAACTGTGTGTAATTAAAACAGAGGTTTAGTTGCAGAGATTTGCAAATACCTGGGAAGCTGCAGGCCAAGCGTCAAGGCACTCTGTGTAACTGCAGTCCTAACTATGATTTTTATAGCCTCCAAAGGAGGAGCACAGGTGTGCTAATTAATAGACAGGGAGCAGATGGAAACCTAGACCTGCCCCTATCTATAATTGGTCTGACAAATGAGAGCACTGGAAAGACAAAAAAACAGGGGTGAAACCAATACATGCCTGCCAAACCAAAATACCACCAAAATAGGTGCGGACCACATCAAACTGGGTCAGCTAGTCAAAAAATGACAATGCATAAATTAACTGTTGGTGGTAGATCTGTGGAGGCACTCTGTTAAACTCCTGAAAATCGCATCTCCATCCCTGGCTAATATTAGAAAAATAAAGAGGGGTTGGGACTTTGTATGAGGCATGTGGTATGCACCACCACAGGCCTCCATCCCTGTAAGGGTGTAAAAAATGAAGGGTTGGGACTTTAAATGAGATGCGATTAGCAAAATGCGATTAAGTATATATATATGGAAAAAATAAATAAAAATAATTCCATAATGACCAGGCTCAAAAATGCCAAACCAAGAAGCACAAACCAAATTAAACTGTCTAACTGTGTGTAATTAAAACAGAGGTTTAGTTGCAGAGATTTGCAAATACCTGGGAAGCTGCAGGCCAAGCGTCAAGGCACTCTGTGTAACTGCAGTCCTAACTATGATTTTTATAGCCTCCAAAGGAGGAGCACAGGTGTGCTAATTAATAGACAGGGAGCAGATGGAAACCTAGACCTGCCCCTATCTATAATTGGTCTGACAAATGAGAGCACTGGAAAGACAAAAAAACAGGGGTGAAACCAATACATGCCTGCCAAACCAAAATACCACCAAAATAGGTGCGGACCACATCAAACTGGGTCAGCTAGTCAAAAAATGACAATGCATAAATTAACTGTTGGTGGTAGATCTGTGGAGGCACTCTGTTAAACTCCTGAAAATCGCATCTCCATCCCTGGCTAATATTAGAAAAATAAAGAGGGGTTGGGACTTTGTATGAGGCATGTGGTATGCACCACCACAGGCCTCCATCCCTGTAAGGGTGTAAAAAATGAAGGTTGGGACTTTAAATGAGATGCGATTAGCAAAATGCGATTAAGTATATATATATGGAAAAAATAAATAAAAATAATTCCATAATGACCAGGCTCAAAAATGCCAAACCAAGAAGCACAAACCAAATTAAACTGTCTAACTGTGTGTAATTAAAACAGAGGTTTAGTTGCAGAGATTTGCAAATACCTGGGAAGCTGCAGGCCAAGCGTCAAGGCACTCTGTGTAACTGCAGTCCTAACTATGATTTTTATAGCCTCCAAAGGAGGAGCACAGGTGTGCTAATTAATAGACAGGGAGCAGATGGAAACCTAGACCTGCCCCTATCTAAATTGGTCTGACAAATGAGAGCACTGTGAAACCAATACATGCCTGCCAAACCAAAATACCACCAAAATAGGTGCGGACCACATCAAACTGGGTCAGCTAGTCAAAAAATGACAATGCATAAATTAACTGTTGGTGGTATCTGTGGAGGCACTCTGTTATCCTGAAAATCGCAATCCCTGGCTAATATTAGAAAAATAAAGAGGGGTTGGGACTTTGTAAGGCATGTGGTATGCAGGCCTCCATCCCTGTAAGGGTGTAAAAAATGAAGGGTTGGGACTTTAAATGAGATGCGATTAGCAAAATGCGATTAAGTATATATATATGGAAAAAATAAATAAAAATAATTCCATAATGACCAGGCTCAAAAATGCCAAACCAAGAAGCACAAACCAAATTAAACTGTCTAACTGTGTGTAATTAAAACAGAGGTTTAGTTGCAGAGATTTGCAAATACCTGGGAAGCTGCAGGCCAAGCGTCAAGGCACTCTGTGTAACTGCAGTCCTAACTATGATTTTTATAGCCTCCAAAGCACAGGTGTGCTAATTAATAGACAGGGAGCAGATGGAAACCTAGACCTGCCCCTATCTATAATTGACAAATGAGAGCACTGGAGACAAAAAAACAGGGGTGAAACCAATACATGCTAAACCAAAATTAGGTGCGGACCACATCAAACTGAGCTAGTCAAAAAATGACAATGCATAAATTAACTGTTGGTGGTAGATCAGGCACTGTTAAACTCCTGAAAATCGCATCTCCATCCCTGGCTAATATTAGAAAAATAAAGAGGGGTTGGGACTTTGTATGAGGCATGTGGTATGCACCACCACAGGCCTATCCCTGTAAGGGTGTAAAAAATGAAGGGTTGGGACTTTAAATGAGATGCTTAGCAAAATGCAAAGTATATATATATGGAAAAAATAAATAAAAATAATTCCATAATGACCAGGTTCAAAAATGCCAAACCAAGAAGCACAAACCAAATGGTGTGTAAAAAACAGAGGTTTAGTTGCAAGATTTGCAAATACAAGCTGCAGGCCAAGCGTGGCACTCTGTGTAACTGCAGTCCTAACTACATAGCCTCCAAAGGAGGAGCCAGGTGTGCTAATTAATAGACAGGGAGCAGATGGAAACCTAGACCTGCCCCTAAAATAGAGAGCACTGGAAAGGGGGTGAAACCAATACATGCCTGCCAAACCAAAATGGTGCGGACCACATCAAACTGCAGCTAGTCAAAAAATGACAATGCATAAATTAACTGTTGGTGGTAGATCTGTGGAGGCACTCTGTTAAACTCCTGAAAATCGCATCTCCATCCCTGGCTAATATTAGAAAAATAAAGAGGGGTTGGGACTTTGTATGAGGCATGTGGTATGCACCACCACAGGCCTCCATCCCTGTAAGGGTGTAAAAAATGAAGGGTTGGGACTTTAAATGAGATGCGATTAGCTGCGATTAAGTATATATATATGGAAAAAATAAATAAAAATAATTCTAATGCCAGGCTCAAAAATGCCAAACCAAGAAGCACAAACCAAATAAACTGTCTATGTGTGTATTAAAACAGAGGTTTATAGAGATGCAAATACCTGGGAAGCTGCAAAGCGTCAAGGCACTCTGTGTAACTGCAGTCCTAACTATGATTTTTATAGCCTCCAAAGGAGGAGCACAGGTGTGCTAATTAATAGACAGGGAGCAGATGGAAACCTAGACCTGCCAGGCTGACAAATGAGAGCACTGCCAGGGGTGAAACCAATACTGCCTGCCAAACCAAAATACCACCAAAATAGGTGCGGACCACATCAAACTGGGTCAAAAAAAATGACAATGCATAAATTAACTGTTGGTGGTAGATCTGTGGAGGCACTGTTAAACTCCTGAAAATCGCATCTCCAAATTAAAAAATAAAGAGGGGTTGGGACATGAGGCATGTGGTATGCACCACCACAGGCCTCCATCCCTGTAAGGGTGTAAAAAATGAAGGGTTGGGACAAATGAGATTTAGCAAAATGCGATTAAGTATATATATATGGAAAAAATAAATAAAAATAATTCCATAATGGGCTCAAAAATGCCAAACCAAGAAGCACAAACCAAATTAAACTGTCTAACTGTGTGTAATTAAAACAGAGGTTTAGTTGCAGAGATTTGCAAATACCTGGGAAGCTCAAAGCGTCAAGGCACTCTGTGTAACTGCAGTCCTAACTATGATTTTTATAGCCTCCAAAGGAGGAGCACAGGTGTGCTAATTAATAGACAGGGAGCAGATGGAAACCTAGACCTGCCCCTATCTATAATTGGTCTGACAAATGAGAGCACTGCAAAAAAACAGGGGTTACATGCCTGCCAAACCAAAATACCACCAAAATAGGTGCGGACCACATCAAACTGGGTCAGCTAGTCAAAAAATGACAATGCATAAATTAACTGTTGGTGGTAGATCTGTGGAGGCACTCTGTTAAACTCCTGAAAATCGCATCTCCATCCCTGGCTAATATTAGAAAAATAAAGAGGGGTTGGGACTTTGTATGAGGCATGTGGTATGCACCACCACAGGCCTCCATCCCTGTAAGGGTGTAAAAAATGAAGGGTTGGGACTTTAAATGAGATGCGATTAGCAAAATGCGATTAAGTATATATATATGGAAAAAATAAATAAAAATAATTCCATAATGACCAGGCTCAAAAATGCCAAACCAAGAAGCACAAACCAAATTAAACTGTCTAACTGTGTGTAATTAAAACAGAGGTTTAGTTGCAGAGATTTGCAAATACCTGGGAAGCTGCAGGCCAAGCGTCAAGGCACTCTGTGTAACTGCAGTCCTAACTAGTTAGGACTGCAGTTACACAGAGTGCCTTGACGCTTGGCCTGCAGCTTCCCAGGTATTTGCAAATCTCTGCAACTAAACCTCTGTTTTAATTACACACAGTTAGACAGTTTAATTTGGTTTGTGCTTCTTGGTTTGGCATTTTTGAGCCTGGTCATTATGGAATTATTTTTATTTATTTTTTCCATATATATATACTTAATCGCATTTTGCTAATCGCATCTCATTTAAAGTCCCAACCCTTCATTTTTTACACCCTTACAGGGATGGAGGCCTGTGGTGGTGCATACCACATGCCTCATACAAAGTCCCAACCCCTCTTTATTTTTCTAATATTAGCCAGGGATGGAGATGCGATTTTCAGGAGTTTAACAGAGTGCCTCCACAGATCTACCACCAACAGTTAATTTATGCATTGTCATTTTTTGACTAGCTGACCCAGTTTGATGTGGTCCGCACCTATTTTGGTGGTATTTTGGTTTGGCAGGCATGTATTGGTTTCACCCCTGTTTTTTTGTCTTTCCAGTGCTCTCATTTGTCAGACCAATTATAGATAGGGCAGGTCTAGGTTTCCATCTGCTCCCTGTCTATTAATTAGCACACCTGTGCTCCTCCTTTGGAGGCTATAAAAATCATAGTTAGGACTGCAGTTACACAGAGTGCCTTGACGCTTGGCCTGCAGCTTCCCAGGTATTTGCAAATCTCTGCAACTAAACCTCTGTTTTAATTACACACAGTTAGACAGTTTAATTTGGTTTGTGCTTCTTGGTTTGGCATTTTTGAGCCTGGTCATTATGGAATTATTTTTATTTATTTTTTCCATATATATATACTTAATCGCATTTTGCTAATCGCATCTCATTTAAAGTCCCAACCCTTCATTTTTTACACCCTTACAGGGATGGAGGCCTGTGGTGGTGCATACCACATGCCTCATACAAAGTCCCAACCCCTCTTTATTTTTCTAATATTAGCCAGGGATGGAGATGCGATTTTCAGGAGTTTAACAGAGTGCCTCCACAGATCTACCACCAACAGTTAATTTATGCATTGTCATTTTTTGACTAGCTGACCCAGTTTGATGTGGTCCGCACCTATTTTGGTGGTATTTTGGTTTGGCAGGCATGTATTGGTTTCACCCCTGTTTTTTTGTCTTTCCAGTGCTCTCATTTGTCAGACCAATTATAGATAGGGGCAGGTCTAGGTTTCCATCTGCTCCCTGTCTATTAATTAGCACACCTGTGCTCCTCCTTTGGAGGCTATAAAAATCATAGTTAGGACTGCAGTTACACAGAGTGCCTTGACGCTTGGCCTGCAGCTTCCCAGGTATTTGCAAATCTCTGCAACTAAACCTCTGTTTTAATTACACACAGTTAGACAGTTTAATTTGGTTTGTGCTTCTTGGTTTGGCATTTTTGAGCCTGGTCATTATGGAATTATTTTTATTTATTTTTTCCATATATATATACTTAATCGCATTTTGCTAATCGCATCTCATTTAAAGTCCCAACCCTTCATTTTTTACACCCTTACAGGGATGGAGGCCTGTGGTGGTGCATACCACATGCCTCATACAAAGTCCCAACCCCTCTTTATTTTTCTAATATTAGCCAGGGATGGAGATGCGATTTTCAGGAGTTTAACAGAGTGCCTCCACAGATCTACCACCAACAGTTAATTTATGCATTGTCATTTTTTGACTAGCTGACCCAGTTTGATGTGGTCCGCACCTATTTTGGTGGTATTTTGGTTTGGCAGGCATGTATTGGTTTCACCCCTGTTTTTTTGTCTTTCCAGTGCTCTCATTTGTCAGACCAATTATAGATAGGGGCAGGTCTAGGTTTCCATCTGCTCCCTGTCTATTAATTAGCACACCTGTGCTCCTCCTTTGGAGGCTATAAAAATCATAGTTAGGACTGCAGTTACACAGAGTGCCTTGACGCTTGGCCTGCAGCTTCCCAGGTATTTGCAAATCTCTGCAACTAAACCTCTGTTTTAATTACACACAGTTAGACAGTTTAATTTGGTTTGTGCTTCTTGGTTTGGCATTTTTGAGCCTGGTCATTATGGAATTATTTTTATTTATTTTTTCCATATATATATACTTAATCGCATTTTGCTAATCGCATCTCATTTAAAGTCCCAACCCTTCATTTTTTACACCCTTACAGGGATGGAGGCCTGTGGTGGTGCATACCACATGCCTCATACAAAGTCCCAACCCCTCTTTATTTTTCTAATATTAGCCAGGGATGGAGATGCGATTTTCAGGAGTTTAACAGAGTGCCTCCACAGATCTACCACCAACAGTTAATTTATGCATTGTCATTTTTTGACTAGCTGACCCAGTTTGATGTGGTCCGCACCTATTTTGGTGGTATTTTGGTTTGGCAGGCATGTATTGGTTTCACCCCTGTTTTTTTGTCTTTCCAGTGCTCTCATTTGTCAGACCAATTATAGATAGGGGCAGGTCTAGGTTTCCATCTGCTCCCTGTCTATTAATTAGCACACCTGTGCTCCTCCTTTGGAGGCTATAAAAATCATAGTTAGGACTGCAGTTACACAGAGTGCCTTGACGCTTGGCCTGCAGCTTCCCAGGTATTTGCAAATCTCTGCAACTAAACCTCTGTTTTAATTACACACAGTTAGACAGTTTAATTTGGTTTGTGCTTCTTGGTTTGGCATTTTTGAGCCTGGTCATTATGGAATTATTTTTATTTATTTTTTCCATATATATATACTTAATCGCATTTTGCTAATCGCATCTCATTTAAAGTCCCAACCCTTCATTTTTTACACCCTTACAGGGATGGAGGCCTGTGGTGGTGCATACCACATGCCTCATACAAAGTCCCAACCCCTCTTTATTTTTCTAATATTAGCCAGGGATGGAGATGCGATTTTCAGGAGTTTAACAGAGTGCCTCCACAGATCTACCACCAACAGTTAATTTATGCATTGTCATTTTTTGACTAGCTGACCCAGTTTGATGTGGTCCGCACCTATTTTGGTGGTATTTTGGTTTGGCAGGCATGTATTGGTTTCACCCCTGTTTTTTTGTCTTTCCAGTGCTCTCATTTGTCAGACCAATTATAGATAGGGGCAGGTCTAGGTTTCCATCTGCTCCCTGTCTATTAATTAGCACACCTGTGCTCCTCCTTTGGAGGCTATAAAAATCATAGTTAGGACTGCAGTTACACAGAGTGCCTTGACGCTTGGCCTGCAGCTTCCCAGGTATTTGCAAATCTCTGCAACTAAACCTCTGTTTTAATTACACACAGTTAGACAGTTTAATTTGGTTTGTGCTTCTTGGTTTGGCATTTTTGAGCCTGGTCATTATGGAATTATTTTTATTTATTTTTTCCATATATATATACTTAATCGCATTTTGCTAATCGCATCTCATTTAAAGTCCCAACCCTTCATTTTTTACACCCTTACAGGGATGGAGGCCTGTGGTGGTGCATACCACATGCCTCATACAAAGTCCCAACCCCTCTTTATTTTTCTAATATTAGCCAGGGATGGAGATGCGATTTTCAGGAGTTTAACAGAGTGCCTCCACAGATCTACCACCAACAGTTAATTTATGCATTGTCATTTTTTGACTAGCTGACCCAGTTTGATGTGGTCCGCACCTATTTTGGTGGTATTTTGGTTTGGCAGGCATGTATTGGTTTCACCCCTGTTTTTTTTGTCTTTCCAGTGCTCTCATTTGTCAGACCAATTATAGATAGGGGCAGGTCTAGGTTTCCATCTGCTCCCTGTCTATTAATTAGCACACCTGTGCTCCTCCTTTGGAGGCTATAAAAATCATAGTTAGGACTGCAGTTACACAGAGTGCCTTGACGCTTGGCCTGCAGCTTCCCAGGTATTTGCAAATCTCTGCAACTAAACCTCTGTTTTAATTACACACAGTTAGACAGTTTAATTTGGTTTGTGCTTCTTGGTTTGGCATTTTTGAGCCTGGTCATTATGGAATTATTTTTATTTATTTTTTCCATATATATATACTTAATCGCATTTTGCTAATCGCATCTCATTTAAAGTCCCAACCCTTCATTTTTTACACCCTTACAGGGATGGAGGCCTGTGGTGGTGCATACCACATGCCTCATACAAAGTCCCAACCCCTCTTTATTTTTCTAATATTAGCCAGGGATGGAGATGCGATTTTCAGGAGTTTAACAGAGTGCCTCCACAGATCTACCACCAACAGTTAATTTATGCATTGTCATTTTTTGACTAGCTGACCCAGTTTGATGTGGTCCGCACCTATTTTGGTGGTATTTTGGTTTGGCAGGCATGTATTGGTTTCACCCCTGTTTTTTTGTCTTTCCAGTGCTCTCATTTGTCAGACCAATTATAGATAGGGGCAGGTCTAGGTTTCCATCTGCTCCCTGTCTATTAATTAGCACACCTGTGCTCCTCCTTTGGAGGCTATAAAAATCATAGTTAGGACTGCAGTTACACAGAGTGCCTTGACGCTTGGCCTGCAGCTTCCCAGGTATTTGCAAATCTCTGCAACTAAACCTCTGTTTTAATTACACACAGTTAGACAGTTTAATTTGGTTTGTGCTTCTTGGTTTGGCATTTTTGAGCCTGGTCATTATGGAATTATTTTTATTTATTTTTTCCATATATATATACTTAATCGCATTTTGCTAATCGCATCTCATTTAAAGTCCCAACCCTTCATTTTTTACACCCTTACAGGGATGGAGGCCTGTGGTGGTGCATACCACATGCCTCATACAAAGTCCCAACCCCTCTTTATTTTTCTAATATTAGCCAGGGATGGAGATGCGATTTTCAGGAGTTTAACAGAGTGCCTCCACAGATCTACCACCAACAGTTAATTTATGCATTGTCATTTTTTGACTAGCTGACCCAGTTTGATGTGGTCCGCACCTATTTTGGTGGTATTTTGGTTTGGCAGGCATGTATTGGTTTCACCCCTGTTTTTTTGTCTTTCCAGTGCTCTCATTTGTCAGACCAATTATAGATAGGGGCAGGTCTAGGTTTCCATCTGCTCCCTGTCTATTAATTAGCACACCTGTGCTCCTCCTTTGGAGGCTATAAAAATCATAGTTAGGACTGCAGTTACACAGAGTGCCTTGACGCTTGGCCTGCAGCTTCCCAGGTATTTGCAAATCTCTGCAACTAAACCTCTGTTTTAATTACACACAGTTAGACAGTTTAATTTGGTTTGTGCTTCTTGGTTTGGCATTTTTGAGCCTGGTCATTATGGAATTATTTTTATTTATTTTTTCCATATATATATACTTAATCGCATTTTGCTAATCGCATCTCATTTAAAGTCCCAACCCTTCATTTTTTACACCCTTACAGGGATGGAGGCCTGTGGTGGTGCATACCACATGCCTCATACAAAGTCCCAACCCCTCTTTATTTTTCTAATATTAGCCAGGGATGGAGATGCGATTTTCAGGAGTTTAACAGAGTGCCTCCACAGATCTACCACCAACAGTTAATTTATGCATTGTCATTTTTTGACTAGCTGACCCAGTTTGATGTGGTCCGCACCTATTTTGGTGGTATTTTGGTTTGGCAGGCATGTATTGGTTTCACCCCTGTTTTTTTGTCTTTCCAGTGCTCTCATTTGTCAGACCAATTATAGATAGGGGCAGGTCTAGGTTTCCATCTGCTCCCTGTCTATTAATTAGCACACCTGTGCTCCTCCTTTGGAGGCTATAAAAATCATAGTTAGGACTGCAGTTACACAGAGTGCCTTGACGCTTGGCCTGCAGCTTCCCAGGTATTTGCAAATCTCTGCAACTAAACCTCTGTTTTAATTACACACAGTTAGACAGTTTAATTTGGTTTGTGCTTCTTGGTTTGGCATTTTTGAGCCTGGTCATTATGGAATTATTTTTATTTATTTTTTCCATATATATATACTTAATCGCATTTTGCTAATCGCATCTCATTTAAAGTCCCAACCCTTCATTTTTTACACCCTTACAGGGATGGAGGCCTGTGGTGGTGCATACCACATGCCTCATACAAAGTCCCAACCCCTCTTTATTTTTCTAATATTAGCCAGGGATGGAGATGCGATTTTCAGGAGTTTAACAGAGTGCCTCCACAGATCTACCACCAACAGTTAATTTATGCATTGTCATTTTTTGACTAGCTGACCCAGTTTGATGTGGTCCGCACCTATTTTGGTGGTATTTTGGTTTGGCAGGCATGTATTGGTTTCACCCCTGTTTTTTTGTCTTTCCAGTGCTCTCATTTGTCAGACCAATTATAGATAGGGGCAGGTCTAGGTTTCCATCTGCTCCCTGTCTATTAATTAGCACACCTGTGCTCCTCCTTTGGAGGCTATAAAAATCATAGTTAGGACTGCAGTTACACAGAGTGCCTTGACGCTTGGCCTGCAGCTTCCCAGGTATTTGCAAATCTCTGCAACTAAACCTCTGTTTTAATTACACACAGTTAGACAGTTTAATTTGGTTTGTGCTTCTTGGTTTGGCATTTTTGAGCCTGGTCATTATGGAATTATTTTTATTTATTTTTTCCATATATATATACTTAATCGCATTTTGCTAATCGCATCTCATTTAAAGTCCCAACCCTTCATTTTTTACACCCTTACAGGGATGGAGGCCTGTGGTGGTGCATACCACATGCCTCATACAAAGTCCCAACCCCTCTTTATTTTTCTAATATTAGCCAGGGATGGAGATGCGATTTTCAGGAGTTTAACAGAGTGCCTCCACAGATCTACCACCAACAGTTAATTTATGCATTGTCATTTTTTGACTAGCTGACCCAGTTTGATGTGGTCCGCACCTATTTTGGTGGTATTTTGGTTTGGCAGGCATGTATTGGTTTCACCCCTGTTTTTTTGTCTTTCCAGTGCTCTCATTTGTCAGACCAATTATAGATAGGGGCAGGTCTAGGTTTCCATCTGCTCCCTGTCTATTAATTAGCACACCTGTGCTCCTCCTTTGGAGGCTATAAAAATCATAGTTAGGACTGCAGTTACACAGAGTGCCTTGACGCTTGGCCTGCAGCTTCCCAGGTATTTGCAAATCTCTGCAACTAAACCTCTGTTTTAATTACACACAGTTAGACAGTTTAATTTGGTTTGTGCTTCTTGGTTTGGCATTTTTGAGCCTGGTCATTATGGAATTATTTTTATTTATTTTTTCCATATATATATACTTAATCGCATTTTGCTAATCGCATCTCATTTAAAGTCCCAACCCTTCATTTTTTACACCCTTACAGGGATGGAGGCCTGTGGTGGTGCATACCACATGCCTCATACAAAGTCCCAACCCCTCTTTATTTTTCTAATATTAGCCAGGGATGGAGATGCGATTTTCAGGAGTTTAACAGAGTGCCTCCACAGATCTACCACCAACAGTTAATTTATGCATTGTCATTTTTTGACTAGCTGACCCAGTTTGATGTGGTCCGCACCTATTTTGGTGGTATTTTGGTTTGGCAGGCATGTATTGGTTTCACCCCTGTTTTTTTGTCTTTCCAGTGCTCTCATTTGTCAGACCAATTATAGATAGGGGCAGGTCTAGGTTTCCATCTGCTCCCTGTCTATTAATTAGCACACCTGTGCTCCTCCTTTGGAGGCTATAAAAATCATAGTTAGGACTGCAGTTACACAGAGTGCCTTGACGCTTGGCCTGCAGCTTCCCAGGTATTTGCAAATCTCTGCAACTAAACCTCTGTTTTAATTACACACAGTTAGACAGTTTAATTTGGTTTGTGCTTCTTGGTTTGGCATTTTTGAGCCTGGTCATTATGGAATTATTTTTATTTATTTTTTCCATATATATATACTTAATCGCATTTTGCTAATCGCATCTCATTTAAAGTCCCAACCCTTCATTTTTTATATGTTTTGGATCATTGTCTTGTTGGAAGACAAATCTCCGTCCCAGTCTCAGGTCTTTTGCAGACTCCATCAATCAGGTTTTCTTCCAGAATGGTCCTGTATTTGGCTCCATCCATCTTCCCATCAATTTTAACCATCTTCCCTGTCCCTGCTGAAGAAAAGCAGGCCCAAACCATGATGCTGCCACCACCATGTTTGACAGTGGGGATGGTGTGTTCAGGGTGATGAGCTGTGTTGCTTTTACGCCAAACATAACGTTTTTCATTGTTGCCAAAAAGTTCGATTTTGGTTTCATCTGACCAGAGCACCTTCTTCCACATGTTTGGTGTGTCTCCCAGGTGGCTTGTGGCAAACTTTAAATTTAAACAACACTTTTTATGGATATCTTTAAGAAATGGCTTTCTTCTTGCCACTCTTCCATAAAGGCCAGATTTGTGCAGTATACAACTGATTGTTGTCCTATTGACAGAGTCTCCCACCTCAGCTGTAGATCTCTGCAGTTCATCCAGAGTGATCATGGGCCTCTTGGCTGCATCTCTGATCAGTCTTCTCCTTGTATGATCGGAAAGTTTAGAGGGACGGCCAGGTCTTCGTAGATTTGCAGTGGTCTGATGTTTAAAGCTTGGGAAATCTTTTTGTATCCAAATCCGGCTTTAACCACTTAAGCCCCGGACCAATATGCTGCTAAATGCCCAAAGGCGTTTTTACAATTCGGCACTGCCTCGCTTTAACAGACAATTGCGCGATCGTGCAACGTGGCTCCCAAACAAAACTTGCGTCTTTTTCTTCTCACAAATAGAGCTTTCTTTTGATGGTATTTGATTGCCTCTGCGATTTTTTTTTTTTTTGCGCTATAAACAAAAATATAGTGACATTTTTGAAAAAAATATATATTTTTTACTTTTTGTTATAAGAAATATCGAATAAACTAAATTTTAGTCAAACATTTAGGCCAAAATGTAAAAAAAAAAATCGCAATATAAAAAAAAAAATTTTTGCTACCTAGCGGCAACAGTGACACTAATACAGCGATCAGAAAACCGATCGCTTAGTGACACTGGCAATAGGGGGTGAAAGGGTTAACTAGGGCGGTGATCAAGGGGTTAAACCTTTATTAGGGGGGGTACGGGGCTACCCTGGACCTAACACTAACTGCCTGTCACACTAACTGTCACACTGACACTGAATGCAGTGATCAGTAAATATATGATCACTGCAATCAGTGACACTGTGACAGGGGGCTGGGGGTGATCGGAAGGGGTTAGGTGTGCCTATGTGTGTGGTGTCAGTGTAGTGTTGGTGCAACTCACTTGTGATGTCTTCTCTCCTTTAGTCGGATTGAAAATACCGCCGAGAGGAGAGCTGACATCACTTCCTCTGCCAGTGTTTACATTACACAGGCAGAGGAATGGCAGGGCGGAGCCTCGGCAGATTGGCTGGGAGCGTTCACGAGGGGGCGGACAAAAACGAACAGCCGCCCCCTCATCCCGTGTCGCTCCCACAGGTAAAACGCACGCCGCATGTAGCGGGGGGGTGGGTCCCGATCGGACCCCCGACCCGCAAGAAGGAAGGGACATACATGTATGCCCATCTGCCTGTACGTGCCATTCTGTGGACGTACATATACATGCGGTGGGCGTTAAGTGGTTAAACTCCTCCACAACAGTATCTTGGACCTGCCTGGTGTGTTCCTTGTTCTTCATGATGCTCTCTGCGCTTTAAACGGACCTCTGAGACTATCACAGTGTAGGTGCATTTATACGGAGACTTGACTACACACAGGTGGATTCTATTTATCATCATTAGTCATTTAGGTTAACATTGGATCATTCAGAGATCCTCACTGAACTTCTGGAAAGAGTTTGCTGAACTGAAAACTGGTGTTCACAAACGCTCTTCATCCAACCTCACTGAGCTCCAGCTGTTTTGCAAGGAGGAATGGGCAAAAATGTTAGTCTCTCTATGTGCAAAACTGATAGAGACATACCCCAAGCGACTTACAGCTGTAATCGCAGCAAAAGGTGGCGCTACAAAGTATTAACTTAAGGGGGCTGAATAATTTTGCTTTATTTGTTGAAAAAGTTTGAAATATCCAATAAATTTCGTTCCACTTCATGATTGTGTCCCATTTGTTGTTGATTCTTCACACAAAAATTACAGTTTTATATCTTTGTTTGAAGCCTGAAATGTGGCAAAAGTTTGCAAAGTTCAAGGGTACCGAATACTTTCGCAAGGCACTGTATATGTAGAGTTGATCCAGGGAAAATCTGATTGCCTCTCTGGGGATCAGGAAATAATTTTTTCCCCTGCTGTAGCAAATTGGATTATGCTTTGCTGGGGTTTTTCGCCTTCCTCTGGATCAACTGTGGGTATAAGGGTTGTATAATATTTTTTATTGTATTTATTTTTATGGCTGAACTAGCTGGACTTGTGTCTTTTTTCAACCTGACTAACTATGTAAGCCTTTTTGGGGATATCTCTACCAGCTTTGCACATCTAGAGAGTGAAATATTTGCCCATTCTTCTTTGCAAAATAGCTGAAGCTCTGTCAGATTGGATGGAAAGTATCTGTAAACAGCAATTTTCAAGTCCTTGTCACAGATTCTCAGTTGGATGCAAGTTTAGACTTTGAGCCATTCTAACACATGAATATGCTTTGATCTAAACTATTCCATTGTAGCTCTGACTGTATGTTTAGGGTTGTTGTTCTGCTGGAAGGTGAACCTTTTCCAGACTCTAACAGGCTTTCTTCTAAGATTGCCCTTTATTTGGCTCCATCCATCTTTCCATCAACTCTGACCAGCTTTCCTTTACCTGCTGAAGAAAAGCATCCCCACAACATGATGGCCATTCACAGTACACCGGGGGCGGGTGGTTCGCAAGTGGTAATTATACAACCCAAAATAGTTTTCCTAACATAAAAACAGTTAAAAACACCTTCTTATATGCAGCATACCTGCGATCACTGTTTACCTAAAACAAAAACATGAAAACCATTTTTTTTTTATACATAGAATAACAGCCAAAACCTCAAGAAACTGGTCCATACTATGGATATTGGGTATGAGCTGGGCAGAACCATTGATAAAAACAAAATACAGCTGATATAATATGCTGATGCTCTAATCCTATCTCAACGCTAACTCGCATAGATGTAGATACCCATTATTCATGCCTGCCAGTAGACATTTTGGGGGTTTTACAACTCCAAGCACCTTCACATTTCTGCTAAATCCAGACATGTAAATGCACCTAACTGAGGCTTGCCTTGGGTTGTGCTGTATTCATTTTGGGGGAAGTTTTGGGTCACCTATCTTAAATGTGGATGGTAATGTAGCGCTACGTGTGAGCCAAAAAGCAATGGCTGTATACACTTAATGTGGTGTGACTATATATTGTGACACAAAGGATGTAATGGCAAACATTGCACCACAACAAAATGTGAATTTCAAATCAATAAAGTTAACAATATAAACAAAAATGTAATGTAGTGTCCATAAACAATAAAACGATGAAGATATCATGCGATGATGAGGAACTTCCCAACAAATATTCAAATATGAGGTGGAATACATATGCGCTTACCGCAACCGTTGGACCCAAATGTCATACAACAGTGGAACGATCGAGCTTGGAATGTCCCACAGAGATGTCACCGGAAGTCCAGAAGAAAATGGAGTCTACTTTTTTAGGCAGTCCGATGTCGTTAACCCAGGAAAGGGCAGGAAGACCAGATGTTCATCGGCCACCGACTGCTGCAATACTGAAGATCCTAGTAAACCGTGGGTATGGCAATCATAAAAGATCCTCCAAACATCCAAGCACGATCTGGTTCAGGTTAGTGAGAACGCTGACATGAGTACTAGAAACCAACTGGAGAGGGCTCAAAAAAACCTTATCTTCTACAAATTCATGTAAAGAGAAGAAAAAAAATGTGGGCTCCAATGGTGTAGGTCATAAAGAGGTTTTAATGAAAAAAACAATATACATAATAAAATATTAAAAAAGGTGATCACAATTCATAAGTATTAAAAGCAATATGGGGAGCAAAATGCATGGCCCATATTGTTTTTAATATTTATCAATTGTGATCACCTTTTTTAATATTTTATTATGTATATTGTTTTTTTTCCTTGAAACCTCTTTATGACCTACACCATTGGAGCCCCCATTTTTTTTTCTTCTCTTTACATGAATTTGTGGAAGATACGTTTTTTTTTTGTTTTTTTTTTGAGCTATCTCCAGTTGGTTTCCAGTACCCATGTCAGCGTTCTCACTAACCTGAACCAGATCGTGTTTGGATGTTTGGAGGATCTTTTATGATTGCCATATCCACGGTTTACTAGAATCTTCAGTATTGGAGTAGTCGGTGGCCGATGAAGATCTGGTCTTCCTGCCCTATTCCTGGGTTGACAACATCTGACTGCCTAGGAGGTAGACTCCATTTGCTTCTGGATTTCCCGTGACATTTCTGTGGGACATTCCAAGCTTGATCGATCCACTGTCGTACGACATTTGGGTCCAACGGTTGCTGTAAATTCATATGTATTCCACCTCATATTTGAAGATTTCTGTTGGGAAGTTCCTCACCATCTCATGACATCTTCATCGTTTTATTGTTTATGGACACTATATTAAATTTTTCTTTATATTGTTCACTTTATTGATTTGAATTTCACATTTTGCTGTGGTGCAATTTTTGCCCTTACATTATCTGTGTCACAATATATGGTCACACCCCATTAGGTGTATACAGCCATTGCCTTTTGGCTCGCACGTAGCACTACATTATCATCCACATTTGTCTGAGTTTTGTCAAATTCCTGTGTAGCTGCTTCACTCCCATTCAGGGCTCATTCTTTGTTACACTTATTTTTGTTTTTGAATAGCGCACATATTTTTTCCCTTTTGCATTGCACCTAGCTTAAATGACAAAACCCTACTGTACGGTCATTTGTGTTTGTTACTCCAGCAGGTGGAGTTCTTCAAACAATTATATGCTGTTGTATTTGACTTTGGAATATAAGAAGAATACAACAGGTCACATTGCACAATTTTGCCAAGCCTAAAGACGAGAGATTATCCTTCATGGTTATAACTGACATACTGTATACATTTTTGTTTTGACTTTGTTTACTTTGAAAAAAAGAAAAATACTTGCTCACTTTTCTTTAAAATGTACAATAGGTTCACCCACAAGATGTGGGAAGACTAGAACCCCAGTCAGATTTAAATTTCTGTCTGTGTCACTGTTGCAGATTTCCCTTCACTTCCTGTCAGATAAAGAGTAGTCGGCAGGAGAGGAAGTGAAGGAAAATCTCTAACAGAGCCCCAGATAGCAGTACATGGCCATGGCTTTAAATCCTTCCCCACTCTCTCTAAAACAAAACAAAAAAGTTTTTGGCTGGACATACACTATAATTTATCCAGGCATGTCCAGTTTATAATGGGTCACATTTATCACCTCACTTGCAGTCCTTTTGAATACTGTACTGGGATCTGCCCTGCCAGATTTCCTTCTGTTTTCTGATAAAGTTCCATGCACTTATAGTGCTTATGACGTTATGAAAGCAAAAAACTTCCCCAGCATAGTACCTAGGTTCGCTCACAATTAGCCAGCAGGAATGAGCAAAGCTGCACTTATTCTTGTATTATGCCCCCTGATTTATGACATTTCAATAACTTTGTTTCCTTGTTCAGGATTTACAGTAGCTCAGGTGCTAAGCTGGCTTGTCTAATGGACATAAAAGCTTTACATCAAACAAAACTATCTGTACTTGTCTGTATCAGGTCTCCTGTGCCATTCTAAGTGTGAAATTGTCTGCCTTCTGTCTTAATTCACAAATTACTTTTTTTTTTCTTCTAAAAGCATTTAATTGTTCTGGCAAGTAAAATTTACTGATTTACTATTACAGGAGGCTTAGGCGTATGTCGCCAATGATGCAGATCATCTTGCTTCCGGAAAACCATTTACTGCAACCCACTATCATTGAAATAGTTGTTTTTTTTACTTTTAATTTGTAGCAGAAAAATAACACATTTCTTAATTTAGATTTTTATATTTTTTTCAATTCATTTGTAGTAATAAAAGTGGAATCCAAAGCACCTATTTTTTACTTGTAACCCATCGTCTGAATGCATTAAGCTATTGGCATAGGTTGGTCTTCACATGAGTTACAGACACCCAATTACTGATATATTTGAGCCATTTTCCGTCACCTGTTCATTCTGGTTAATTATGACTATAACATTACTGGGTAATTATACTTAATAGAGGCAGGTTAATTAGAATGTTAACCCCTTAGACATAACTGAAGTGGTGGATGGATACAAGAAGTGTTAGTGCAAAACATTGGCTGTATTTAAGGGTCAATAAAATAAAAAGCATGTATTTAATTTTGTGAAGGCTATTATCTTTGTTCTTGTTTTTCGTAACCAGCATTAAGTAGGGCATTTTATTAATGGCTCTTATCTTTCGTTGTTGACAATATGTAATGAGACTGCTAGATACTCCCTTTTCTCTTTTTTATATCCTAAGCTAGATTAAAGCTGTGAATTATGTTACGTTTAAATCAGCCTTTTAAGAGACTGGCTATGAGATCATGCTAAGAGAAGAGCCCATAAACTTTAAATGATTACAAGTCAAGGAAGATATAATACAGTACATAACCAAGTAAGCAAAGTGTATCTCAGCAACTCTATTCGTGAGGGCGTAATGTTCGGACAGCTTTTTAAAGCATATTGCAGCCTTAACATGGACTTATATGTGACTAGGATGCTGATTACTGGCCTGCCCGACACAAAGAAAATTGAGCTGCCATATAAAATATAACTCTATTAGATACAAGGTAATGCTTTGCCTTAATTGATAGTGTGGGTAATAGATTTGCTTCAGATGGTTGCTATGTCTACCAACTAGTGACTATAATTCAAAAAAGATCAATTCCGACAATATGCTTGTTACCTCACCAGCCTTTCTTAACCACTTAAGGACCCCCGCACGCACATTTACGGCCACAACATGGCTCGTACAGGCACAAGGGCGTAAATTTACGTCCTCGCCTTCGTGCGGTTTGGGGGTCCCATCGGGACCCCCTCCGCGGCCTGAGGCGCTCCCCCTGGCTCTGGGAGCGATCGCCGACGAGCGGGCGGATGTCCGTGTTTTCCGCCCCCCCCCGCGATCGCTCATAGCCAATGGGAGCGCTCCCCCTTCATGTCAGTTCCTCCTCCTGTGTTTACACAGGAAAGAGGAAATGATGTCACCTCTCATCGCAGCGGTGTTTCCCACCGCTGCTGATGAGAGAAGACATCCACAGTAAGTGTGCACCAACACAACACTGACACACACACACATAGGCACATTAACCCCTTGTGATCGCCCCCCCCCCCCCCCCCTGTCACAGTGTCACTGAATGCAGTGATCTAATCACTGCATTTAGTGTCAGTGTGACAGGCAGTGTAAAAGTCAGTTAGTGTTAGGTCCAGGATAGCCCCCCTACCCCCCCTAATAAAGTTTTAACCCCCTGATCGCTGCCCTAAACCTTTCACTCCCTATTGCCAGCATCACTAAGCGATCATTTTTCTGATCGCTGTTTTAGTGTCGCTGTTCCCGCTAGGTAGCTATTTTTTTTATTGCGATTTTTTTTTTTTTTTTTTTTTAACTAAAGACATGTGGCTGAATTAATTTTGGCCTAAATGTTTTACTAAAATTTAGTTTATTTGATTTTTTTTTCTAACAAAAAGTAAAAAAATAGTGATTTTTTTCAAAATTGTCGCTCTATTTTAGTTTATAGCGCAAAAAATAAAAATCGCAGAGGCGATCAAATACCACCAAAAGAAAGCTCCATTTGTGGGAAGAAAAGGACGCAAATTTTTTTTGGGAGCCACGTCGCACGACCGCGCAATTGTCTGTTAAAGCGACGCAGCGCCGAATTGTAAAAACACCTTGGGTCATTTAGCAGCGTATGTGTCCGGGTCTTAAGTGGTTAAAGGTTACCTAGTAAAAACGGACCAGTTATTTACATTTTTGGTTGGTCATATATGCTGATTTCTAATGTTGGCAGAATGACAGTTCGAGTGAAAGCATCTTCCATACCTCAAGAGGACAGACAGTTTTTTTGATGCTGAAAGTTTATTAAATTTACATTACAAGGTCTCATTGACATCGCTTTTGAGAATAAATAAGGTTAGCAACTCAGCATGGATTTTCCAAGCCAAGTTTACAATGAAAAATTGAAAAAAAAACGAACAAAACACATGCAGTACAAAACTTTACGAAACCAAATTTAGGGATGATAATGTTCCAAGATAAATGGACCATTTTATGTACAAAGCATTCCATATGTATACCTTTTGGTCATAATGGCTTGGTAAGCACCATATCTGTGCAAAATATTTTGTGTTTTTCTGCATCACTTCAAAATTAACTAGGACACATATCAAGGAGTCCGATTTTGTAGTTGTGTTCATTTTAAATGCTGTCTTACACTGGGGAAAAAAGCCAGAGCACTGATGTACTTCTGCACTCCTGCACCCAGTGTTGGTTTTAGAGAGCTTACAATTATAGTCTAAGGCTCCATGCACACTGGACGCTAAAATAATGTTATAAAAACCCCAGTAGCTTTGCAGGGAGTCTTTCAACGTTTTTACAATAGCGTTAGTGTTTTTTTAGCGTTTTTAGCATTTTTCAGCATTAGCGTTTTAAAAGAAAAAAGAAAACTCCAATAAACTGCAGTTTATTAGCTCCATTGTGCATGGAGCCTTACAGATGACTACTGTCAGAATGGAGATATACAGTACTGTGCAAAAGTTTTAGGCAGGTGTGAAGAAATGCTTTAAAGTAAAAGTGTTTGCAACTGTTTATTTTTATCAATATTCAAAATGCAAGCTAAGGGAATAGAAGAAAGATCTAAATCAAATCAATATACCCTTTGACTTCAAACCAGCATCAATTCGTCTAGATACACTTGAACACAGTTTTTGAAGGAATTTGGCAGGTAGGTTGTTCCAAACATCTTGGAGAACTAACCACAGCTCTTCTGTGGATGTAGGCTGCTTCAAATTCTTCTATCTCTTCATGTAATCCCAGACAGACCAGATGTTGAGGTCAAGGCTCTCAGGGGTCCAAACCATAATTTCCAGGACTCCTTGTTCTTTATGCTGAAGATAGTTCTTAATATTGGCTGTATGTTTGGGGTCGTTGTCCTGATTCAGAATAAAGTTGGTGCCAATTTCATGCCTCCCTAATGGTATGGCATGAGGGATAAATATCTGCCTGAATTTCTCAGCATTGAGTGAGGATTCCATTGGCAATGTTAAGGACCATAGACGCAGATGAGACACGTCGTGCTTACTTCCCTTCAACATCGGAAGATATCCAGCAGTGCCCATCAGCACAGAACTGGCAGAAACCAGTGGAACCCAGGTACATCCATCTACTGTCTGGAGAAGTCTGGCCAGAAGTAGTCTTTGTGGAAGAATTGCGGCCAAAAAGCCATATCTCCGATGTAGAAACAAGGCTAAGTGACTCAAATATGGATCAAAACATTGGAACTGGGGTGCAGAAAAATGGCAGCAGGTGCTTTGGACTGATGAAGCGCTTGGGAGCGGAACAATAATGAGTGTCAGCAAGGAACAGTGAAGCACGGTGGAGGCTCCTTGCAAGGTTGGAGCTGTGTTTCTGCAAATGAAATTGGAGATTTGAATCAATGGTGTCCTAAATGCTGAGAAATACTGGCAGATACTTATCCATCATGCCATGCCATCAGGGAAGCATGTGATTGACCCCAAATTTATTCTGCAGCAGGACAATGGCCCCAAACATACAGCCAATGTCTACAGCCAAAGAACTATCTTCAGCGTAAAGAACAAGGAGTTTGGCTCCCACAGAGCCTGGATCTCAACGTCTCATTACATGAAAAGACAGAAGGATTTGAGGTGGCCTACATCCACAGAAGATGTGTGGTTTAGTTAATGGAAACGTGGGGAAAGGTGGGGTGGCAAACCCCGGGACTTTAAACGGTGTCCAAATAAATGAATAAACAGATGTTAAGAAAATATACAAAATTTATTACAATTTATACATACAAAGATTAACATAACAATGTTTGGAATAAAATAACCAAGTGATGGTCCATAACGAACCAATGTGGCTCACACTAAGGGCGACTGAAGTCCCTATGCTTGACTGTTGCCCAACATGTTTCGCCCAGGGCCAGGCTTCATCAGGGGCTTAGTACAGAGGGAGAAACTACAAAATAATAAAAAAGGAAAAAACACATTAATTAAACAATAAAGCCAATTGCTCATTAGAAGGGACTAGATTACAAAGTCCGGTCCGAAAAACATGATTATATAGCACACAAAAATACATAAAGCAGTAAACGTTTTTAACACAAAAACGATAAATGACGGGAAAGTGAATAATGTTAGCAACAAAATAACATGCATATAATTTGCATAATAACAGCAATAAAACAGGACGAACAACACTCACCCTCAGAGATCGGCTAAAATCCAGACACACAGCAACCAATTGTAGATGTAATTGATATCCAATTAAAAAGAAATAATGAATATAATTCCTAAATAATTCGCCAAAGAAAGAAAAGAGATAAACCCTCAAGTTGGTCCTGTGCCCACAGATAATCAAGCTGCAGTAAGAAAAAGGGGAATGATGTTAAGTTCCTAAAAGTTATTATTAGATGTACTAGATTAAGTAAGTTAAAAAGTGACTGGAGGAGCAAATACATGCATCATGGGAGTGACCCCCAGACGCATGGATAGTTTCCCCCAGTATTCATAAACATACCTAAGTGAGGTGTGCTGGTGGGGTCACAAATAGTTAATGGTTGAAGACAGAGAGAGAGAGGCCAAAAAATCACTGAAGCCTCAACAGTCCTCAATGTATGTAGTTTGGATTAGTCAGAGCCCACAGGCTCAATCTAGAGACAAAACCATCAATTGATGAATTATCAGGAAAGTAGTATAGCTTTAAACAAATAAAGAATTCTATAATATAAATTTAAGATAAGTCTGCATGAGGTTTGGCAAAGAATTTACCTAATGCGCCTGGATCCAAGATAAAAATCCTGAGAGAGACAGCATGGATTCAAAAATACCGACTGAATGTTTGACAGGAAAAATATGGCTTTTAAATACCCCTCGGCGGCGTCTGACGTGGCCGACGAGGGCGGGCAGTGAAGTGAATGCTAAGAAAACCCCAGCCAATCACGCCGCAAGCGTCAGGGGGAAAGGCGTGTCCCCGGGTCCCGGCACGCCCAGATAGGCGCGTCCGGCAGACAAAGAGGTACCCCCCACATAGACGCCGTTGGGGCAGAGTGCCCGGGCACAAAAGCGTCCGGCCAATCACGCCGCAAACGTCAGAAGGAGGGCGCGCCCCCGAGTCCCGGCCCGCCCAGATAGGCGTGTCCGGCAACAGAGACACGCTCCCTGTATAGACGCTGTTGACGCAGAGTAACCGGGCGCCAAGGGAAAACATGTTGGAACTGCTGCAGGACAAAGGGGACCAGTAAGATCCCCAGTCCTGCAGCACTGTCACCACACAGTGAGAGCGATCCGGGACGGGGAAGAAAAACCCCCGTTGCTCCGCCTATGGTGGGCGTGGCCGGCAAGAGCATTTCAAGTAAAGCTCACCACTGGGGGAAATAGCAGGCGCCATCTAGGATGGTGGCATGAACCCACAATCTAATGCGGTTCAGCCACTGGAATGATGGAGAATGGAATGGCCCGAATGTAGGGTGGAGTGATCAAGGCAATTAAACAAGGGATCTCCTAAAAAAGCCAAAAGTGACCATTAATGATGTTCTGGAGCGCCCATGCTGCCCGTACAGCCTGTTCGGGCTGAGGGATGCCCCCCATAAAAAGCTTTCTGGCGAAGGAATATTAAATCTCTCTAGAATATTAATGAAGTAAATTAAATGATAATGACTCAATATCGATAATGGTTTTAAATAATGGTTAAAAACTGTTCACAAAGTAAACAAATGAACATATAAGGGACAATAGTCCATATAGATTATCATCATAATAAAAGTGGTAATACATATCTGGAGTTCAGCCTGGCCGAGGGTGGCGTGTTAATACCTGTAAAACGCAATATTCGTTGTACATAACTGAGGTTTAACACAAAGATATTAATGCATAAAGAGAAGGAAGAAAAAAAAAAAAGGAAAGGGGGAGAAAAAAGTTGGCTGATCAAAGGAAGGGCTTGTAGCTAAAACCGTCATTCAAACCTGGCGGTTTGAGAGCTGATAAACTGAATAACCATTTAGCCTCCCTTTGTAATAATACTTTATGGGTGACTTTGATAAAGTATTATTACAAAGGGAGGCTAAATGGATATTCAGTTTATCAGCTCTCAAACCGCCAGGTTTGAATGACGGTTTTAGCTACAAGCCCTTCCTTTGATCAGCCAACTTTTTTCTCCCCCTTTCCTTTTTTTTTTTTTTTCTTTTCTTCCTTCTCTTTATGCATTAATATCTTTGTGTTAAACCTCAGTTATGTACAACGAATATTGCGTTTTACAGGTATTAACACGCCACCCTCGGCCAGGCTGAACTCCAGATATGTATTACCACTTTTATTATGATGATAATCTATATGGACTATTGTCCCTTATATGTTCATTTGTTTACTTTGTGAACAGTTTTTAACCATTATTTAAAACCATTATCGATATTGAGTCATTATCATTTAATTTACTTCATTAATATTCTAGAGAGATTTAATATTCCTTCGCCAGAAAGCTTTTTATGGGGGGCATCCCTCAGCCCGAACAGGCTGTACGGGCAGCATGGGCGCTCCAGAACAGCATTAATGGTCACTTTTGGCTTTTTTAGGAGATCCCTTGTTTAATTGCCTTGATCACTCCACCCTACATTCGGGCCATTCCATTCTCCATCATTCCAGTGGCTGAACCGCATTAGATTGTGGGTTCATGCCACCATCCTAGATGGCGCCTGCTATTTCCCCCAGTGGTGAGCTTTACTTGAAATGCTCTTGCCGGCCACGCCCACCATAGGCGGAGCAACGGGGGTTTTTCTTCCCCGTCCCGGATCGCTCTCACTGTGTGGTGACAGTGCTGCAGGACTGGGGATCTTACTGGTCCCCTTTGTCCTGCAGCAGTTCCAACATGTTTTCCCTTGGCGCCCGGTTACTCTGCGTCAACAGCGTCTATACAGGGAGCGTGTCTCTGTTGCCGGACACGCCTATCTGGGCGGGCCGGGACTCGGGGGCGCGCCCTCCTTCTGACGTTTGCGGCGTGATTGGCCGGACGCTTTTGTGCCCGGGCACTCTGCCCCAACGGCGTCTATGTGGGGGGTGCCTCTTTGTCTGCCGGACGCGCCTATCTGGGCGTGCCGGGACCCGGGGACACGCCTTTCCCCCTGACGCTTGCGGCGTGATTGGCTGGGGTTTTCTTAGCATTCACTTCACTGCCCGCCCTCGTCGGCCACGTCAGACGCCGCCGAGGGGTATTTAAAAGCCATATTTTTCCTGTCAAACATTCAGTCGGTATTTTTGAATCCATGCTGTCTCTCTCAGGATTTTTATCTTGGATCCAGGCGCATTAGGTAAATTCTTTGCCAAACCTCATGCAGACTTATCTTAAATTTATATTATAGAATTCTTTATTTGTTTAAAGCTATACTACTTTCCTGATAATTCATCAATTGATGGTTTTGTCTCTAGATTGAGCCTGTGGGCTCTGACTAATCCAAACTACATACATTGAGGACTGTTGAGGCTTCAGTGATTTTTTGGCCTCTCTCTCTCTGTCTTCAACCATTAACTATTTGTGACCCCACCAGCACACCTCACTTAGGTATGTTTATGAATACTGGGGGAAACTATCCATGCGTCTGGGGGTCACTCCCATGATGCATGTATTTGCTCCTCCAGTCACTTTTTAACTTACTTAATCTAGTACATCTAATAATAACTTTTAGGAACTTAACATCATTCCCCTTTTTCTTACTGCAGCTTGATCATCTGTGGGCACAGGACCAACTTGAGGGTTTATCTCTTTTCTTTCTTTGGCGAATTATTTAGGAATTATATTCATTATTTCTTTTTAATTGGATATCAATTACATCTACAATTGGTTGCTGTGTGTCTGGATTTTAGCCGATCTCTGAGGGTGAGTGTTGTTCGTCCTGTTTTATTGCTGTTATTATGCAAATTATATGCATGTTATTTTGTTGCTAACATTATTCACTTTCCCGTCATTTATCGTTTTTGTGTTAAAAACGTTTACTGCTTTATGTATTTTTGTGTGCTATATAATCATGTTTTTCGGACCGGACTTTGTAATCTAGTCCCTTCTAATGAGCAATTGGCTTTATTGTTTAATTAATGTGTTTTTTCCTTTTTTATTATTTTGTAGTTTCTCCCTCTGTACTAAGCCCCTGATGAAGCCCGGCCCTGGGCGAAACATGTTGGGCAACAGTCAAGCATAGGGACTTCAGTCGCCCTTAGTGTGAGCCACATTGGTTCGTTATGGACCATCACTTGGTTATTTTATTCCAAACATTGTTATGTTAATCTTTGTATGTATAAATTGTAATACATTTTGTATATTTTCTTAACATCTGTTTATTCATTTATTTGGACACCGTTTAAAGTCCCGGGGTTTGCCACCCCACCTTTCCCCACCTTTCCATTTATTATACATTATGGGATGTGGTGTCCTTGATTGATATCTCCCTGCCTACATTCTACCCTGTGTGGTTTAGTTCTCCAAAATGTTTGGAACAACCTACCTGATGAGTTCCTTAAAAAGAAAAGTTGATGATGGTTTGAAGCCAAAGCCGCATCAAATATTAATTTAATTTAGATTTTTCTTGATAAAAACAATTAATATATATATATATATATATATATATATATATATATATATATATATTTTTTTTTTTTTAAAGCATTCTTACTTTACAGCAGTTCTCCACACCTGTACATTTATTAAAAGTTGTCTGGTACCATTATTTAATTAGCCAAATAAAGGTCCTTCTGTATAGTTTTGGCAGCAAATCCATCTTAGTAGTAGTTCTAAACTTCTGCATCTTCAGACCACTTAATATATAAACCTCTCCCGCTGAGGGAAATCTTCAACATATCCGAATTTTAGGTTACCTTACAGCCTTGTACATACAACTTTTGCAACCCATTGATCTAGCTTTCTGTGAAAAGTAAGCAGCTTTGTTGAAGGTTTTAAAGCACCCTTCAGCTCCAGTTTAGGTTGACTAAACACATGAAATGATGGTTATTCACTTTAAAGCTGAACTCCAGCCATTAGGCACATAACATTTTTCACAATAAAACATGCTTGCCTGTTCCAGAAACAATCTCCATTTATTTTTTTAAATCCCTTTTTTCTTTTAATTCTGTTCCCTCAAACGTGTCCTCCATAGTAGGACTGATTCTGCTTTGTTGGACTGGGTGCTGCTATTTTCACCATACGGAGAAATGTTTCCCAGTTCTGTTTCTACCTCTGTGCATTACACATAAGAGGGTGTTAATGTGCTTATGTCACTCTTCTGTTTGTGTCCTATTGGGAAAATGTATCTTCACTTCTTGTTTTTTTAGCTAGAACAGACAGTAAGAGGTAATCCCTTGAAATTAAGGGAATCCTGGGTCATCAGAACTAGTGTCTCCATTGGACGATTACCCCTGTGTTACTGTTCTGGTGTCAAACCAAGATTTGGGATTTTCTTTTAAGCCTCATACACACGATCGGACTTCCATCTGACTTTTGCGTGGATTTTGGTCAGAATGGGAATTGGCCGTGAACTTGTTCTGCATACACACGGCAGAACATTTTCAGCCAACTTTCACCAAATCACATGTTTTTTAGCTCTTTACCGCCACCCTTTGGGCAACTTCTGCTATTGTCTTATGTTTAGCATTGGTTCTGAGCATGCGTGTTTGTACTTTGGACTTTAGTACACACGATTGGATTATCCTCCATCAGACATGTGTTGCTGGAAAGTTTGAGAGCATTCACCGATGGAAAATAGACACAGTCGGATTGTCTGATCAAAATCGTCTGTCAGACCGCTGACAAAAAGTCAAATTTGGATGATAACTGTAAACAGGACAAATATGGAGAATGTGAATCTCCCTAATGAGGGCACGTACAGCAATAAAAACTGACAGGTGTTTAAAAAAATAAGTTCTATGGTCATTTTATAACATCAGCAATACATACAATAGTTCTTTTTGACAACCCAATATAACCTCCTCATTTCCTCTCCTTTTCTGTTGTGACATCTCCCTCTCTGCCTGCTGGCTTTTCCCACAACTTCCTGGATTCCCTGTATGCTTTGCAGCTTCTCATTTGCTGTTTACATTCAAAGTACCATGGGACTATATATCCCATGGTACCTTGCTGCCTGCAAGCAGTGATTCCCTTACTGAATGTGTGACACAGCAATGCTTACTCACAGGGCATATTGAATACACGCATTGAATTCACAAAATAAGTTTACAAGCCTCAAGATTCTAAAGATTATTCAGTGTAGGCTAGATATAATTAAAATGCAAAACAAATAAGTCAGAAGCTAGAAATACTGTAGCTACTGACTTTTAATATTAGAACTTTTATCTGTCCAGGGATCACGCAATGTTGGCTCCCCAGCCGATTTTCAGATCTGCAAACTATGGGATATATACTAACATTTTTATTTATTTGTTTTTTACTAGTAATGACGAGCGATCAGCGACTTAAGCCAGGACTGTGATATTTCGGTAGTCATTCGAACACTTTTGACACTTTTTGTGAACCAGTGACACTAATACAGTGATCAGTGCTAAAAAAAAAACCACTGTAAATGTACTAATGACACTGGCTGGGAAAGTTTAGACATCTAGGGGCAATCAAGTGGTTGACTGTGTGTCTAACAATGTTTGGTGTGTACTGTGTGCTGTTTACTAAGCAATGTGTGCCTAGCCATTGTTTGTGTACTTTTTTGTGGTGCTCTCACTAGGGGAAGTAATGGATTTTATTCCCTGCTTTGCGGGGAAAGAAGATCTATTACTTCCCTGCTGACAGGATGGGGCTCTGCCTTGTTTACATAGTTAAAGGAAAGGTACCCCAAGGGGCTTTGAGTTGCAGCAAAAAAAAATAGATTCAAAAGTTGAAGAAATAATTTATTTAAAAAGGTACATGGTGAAAAAAAGCGTTCTAGTGGGATCAAGACATGAGTTCCAGAATGCGATTTAGAAAAATATGCATATGAATAAATACAACCATATACAACTTTATATGGTTGTATTTATTCATATGCATATTTTTCTAAAACGCATTCTGGAACTCATGTCTTGATCCCACTAGAACGCTTTTTTTTTACCATGTACCTTTTTAAATAAATTATTTCTTCAACTTTTGAATCTATTATTATTTTTTGCTGCAACTCAAAGCCCCTTGGGGTACCTTTCCTTTTACTAAATTGCTAACAGGGGTGTGCAGCACCCACAACCCACAGCTAGTATCGTCTTCCCTTTGCTGCCTTGTGTACAGAGCTCTGTACTGTGTAAATGGATGACAATCGCTGGGTGCTGGCGGTAATCAATTGGTCAGCACCCAGTGATCAACATCTGCTGTGCACAATCACAGCGCGGCTGGGTCGCCAGCAGCGTGTGTGTGCCCCTTACCTAGAAGTGTCAGATCACTTACCAGGACGCCTTGCCACCATACATCTAAGTTATACAGTCAGCAAGAGGTTAAAGGAAGTAAAAAACAACAGACTTACTTACGAAGCAAACCAAGAGATGGAAAAAAAGTTTTAAAGAAAAACGAATGCTTCCGATGTTCTGTCAGAATAGTACATCTCATTGGATAATGTCTTAGACGATCTGCGCATGCACAGGACGTAATGTCATTCCAGCTGATCTCTTGGCGTGACAACACTACGCATGCACAGACCGTCTGAGGCATTATCTGATGATCAGAAAATTGCTGTGTTCTGTTGGATATTGCAGATCTTATTTTGCATGTAATGTGATCAATGATGTCTTGCTGCATGTGCAGAAAGAGCGAGGCAGAATGTGACAACTAGATTCACGCTAAGCGCTTTGCTGATCCCCGGATAATGCCTCAAATGATCGGTGCATGCGCACTATTGACATCATGCCGGATGATGGGGAGATTAGCTGGAATGACGTTACATACTGTGCAGGCAATATCTGACAAACTGCACTATTCAATAGAACATGGCACATAAGGGCTCGTAAGCTGCAATATATTACAATTTGGTTTTAGGGTTTATATATGCTTCAATTTGTCTAATAAGGCTATCACTGTGCAGTCATAAGAGTTTGAAATAAGTAGACACTGTATGAGCAGACAGTAAATCACATACGGTGGCATGATGATGATGATGATGATGAATTAAAGCGAAGTTCCACCCAAAAGTGGAATTTCCGCTTGAAGCACTCCTTGCCCTCTTACATGTTACATTTGGCATGTAATTTTTTGGGTGGGGGGGGGGAGTGGGGGCTTCGTAGAAGTGGGACTTCCTGTCCCACGTCCTTTTGCCTACGGGCCGCCTAGGCGACTGATCCTCTCGCCCTAGGCGGCCCCTCCCTCTAGGCGATTTCCTGGCACACGTGACAGAAGATCGCCTGTCTTTTCCGATGTCGCAGCGAGACTTTTGCATGCCCAGAGTGGCAATGGAGGTTACGGCGGAGAGGAAGGGGAGAGGAGTGACGCATTGCTGGACTATGGGACAGGTGAGTGGCTGTTTAATAAAAGTCAGCAGCTACACTCTTTGTAGCTGCTGACTTTTAATAAACATAAAAAGCCTGGAACTCCGCTCTTAAGAAGCTTTTAACAACACTTGCGATTTTAACAGACTAACAAGACTCCGGTGACTTAAAGGTTATTTTTTAAGGAAGTTATTTTAAGAGAATTGTACTTTTTCGTAATATGCATTGTTTTAAAGTATGTGCATTGAGTGTTGAGAATTCAGAGTAAACCTGGTTTAAATTGCCATTGGAAGATCAAATGTGGCAGATCAGCATGTTGGCATATTAGGGCAGCGGGGACAATGACACAGAGTGCTGCCGAATGGAAGCCTCCATCTGAGCTGTCACCAACATTTTCTTTCAAATGGCTCTTCATCAAAGTACTCATTATGATGGCAATTACTCTGCAGAAGAAAAGTACACTGAGTATGTGCTGCGTCTTGTGAATCGTCAAGTCGCATAATTTAGAACGACAAGATTTATCTCTGAAGAGTTGTCTTTATATTTAAGATGCGTTTTTACATCTTTGCTTTTAGCCTGGAGCTGGTAATCCTTTAATCATAATAACATGTGAACAATTCTTATTCCAGATATAATGTGCGCTCTGAAGGAGGGCATTCAAGTAACAAAAACAATTTGGATGCATTTTTAATAATTTTGTCAGAGCAGAAAATTGCCATACAAGCTGCAGATTTCAAGAGGTAGAGGAAAAAAACTACAGCACTAGGGACCAAATCAGAAGAAAATGTTCCATGTATTTGTAAATAGAAAGTGGTAAAGAAGTAACATGCCCTGAAAAGTTAAACCACAGAACTCTTCAAAAAATTCGAACCTTTGGGTGCATGTTTGAACTAGACAGAACAATAAAAAAATCAGACTTGTACAAGATCAATGATGTCACTGATGATCTTAAAACTGGAGAGAGGGAAACTTACTTTTTTTCTATTGTATTAATAATGAAGTTGTCATTGATCATTTGATGACTGCCCCCCTTCATGACTGCTTTTGAAGTGTGAGCTAAGCAGCCCCAATCCTCTGTTCTCTTTTTTACAGGAAAGTGGCTGACTATCAATAGTCTTTTTGAATTATAATTTTCAGTATGCCTTGAAGAAATGGGATTAATTTAAATTTCCTGTGGCATTATACAAGTGCAGTGACATTAACTCTCTTACAGAGGGTATTTTTATGTATCCATGCATCTGTTATGTTAACGAAAGGTCAACTATAGTTGGAGCACTTGGAGTAAGATTACTATGGTGTACTCAATGGCTCCAGGAATTAATAAGTTAACGTTTAAGGACAAAATAAAAAAATGACATACTGTATGATGCATGTAACCTAGTTTGACAACTTCTATTCCCACCTATAGATCCATTATATTTGACTACCTTAACCACTTCAGCACCAAAAGATTTTACCCCCTTCATGACCCCATCTTTTTTTCCTACAAACAGAGCTTTTTTTTTGGTGGTATCGCCACTGTGTTTTTTATTTTTTGTGATATAAATGAAAAAAGACCAACCATGTAAAAAAAGTATATATTTTTTACTTACTGATTTAAAACATATCCAATTTATTTCTTTTTTAATATATACATTTAGGCCAAAATGTATTCTGCTAAATGTCTTTGGTAAAAAAAAAAATCTATAAGTGTATTGATTGATTGGTTTGCATGTCTACTAACGATGGGATGTATACTGAAGTTTTCATTTATTTTTAAGCTACTAATGGCGGTGATCAAATACTTATAATGGGACTGAAGTTGTGCTGTGGACAATCTGACTAACTGACGCTGGGGGGTAAACAAATTAACTGACACTGACATCACCAGTGATACTAATACAGTGATCAGTGCTAATAATATACAGCTGTGGCCAAAAGTTTTGAGAATGACACAAATATATATTTTCACAAAGTCTGCTGCCCCAGTTTTTATGATTGCAATTAACTGCAATTCATCTGATCACTTCATAACATTCTGGAGTATTTGCAAATTGCCAAGCCCCTCTTTGCCATGAAAATTAACTTACTCCCATAAAAAACATTTCTACTGCATTTGTAAAGAAGCTTCAGTTGCCCAAGAAAGTCCAGCAAGTGGCAGGCCTGTCTCCTACAGTTGATTCAGCTGCGGGATTGAGGCATCACCAGTGGAGAATTTGTTTAGGAATGGCAGCAGGCAGGTGTGAGTACATCTGGAGGGTGGGAAAGAAGCCACTTCTCCCCAGGAAAAACACCAGGGACACACTGATATTCTTCAAAAGGTACAGAGATTGAACTGCTGCGGACTGGGGTAAAGTCATTTTCTCTGATGAATCCCCTTTCGGATTGTATGGGGCATCTGGAAAAAACACATTGTCCAGGGAATAAAAGGTGAGTGCTACCATCGGTCCAGTGTCATGCCAACAGTAAAGCATCCTGAGACCATTCATGCTTTTCAGCCAAGGGAGTGAGCTTACTCACAATTTTGCCTAAGAACACAGCCACGAATAAAGAATGGTACAAAAACAAGCTCAAACGCTGTGTGCGGATAAGTCGCTGTGTGCGAACCAGATGCTGTGTGTGACTGTGGAATTTTTTTGCAAGATACAGGAATGATGGAACCCCCCCTGCTAGGGCTGCTTTTGTATCTATGAACTTTGATGCTTTTAAATAAAAGTGGGCTACCAGGCCCTTAAACTCCGTTCTGGAATAGTCTACTCACTGAAAAATGCACCTACCATTGGAGTCTGATTCCCCAATCCTACATATGGTGGATTGCTGCGGGGAGTTTGGAAGAGTTCCAGATCCGCATACCAACAAAACAGTGAGTAGAAAGCAACCGTGCGTTTTTGGCAGCAATGCTATGATGAACAGCCAATATGAACTGGAAGTTATATGTTTTCTGCTGTGAACTTCGAGTAGCTGTGTGTGGCAGTCAGGAGAACTGCATTTCACAGGAGTTCAATTCATGAACTGTGTTTGCATACAGGTGGTATACCTGTGGAAGTGAGCTCTGAAAAAACATATCCATTTGGGAACACCCAGTGAATGGATGATTCAAGTGGAATCGCAGAGAGTATAGTCTGCGTATGAAAGTGTGCTGTTTGCAAGTCTTGGAGACCGTACACCAGCATTTTCCTGTGTTAAAAAGGAACTGTGTGATAAACCATTGCCCTGTTTTCAGCGATGGGAAGGTCAAATCGCAAACAGAAAGCAAGGTTTGCTGAAATGAGAGACAGAATTTTATGGCTGGAGGGGTTGTTACCGACAGAACAAGCCCCAGACTCGTGCAAAAAGCTCTTGGCTGCGTTGAACCAAGTTAAAGGGGAAGTGCATGCTGTTGCGCCTAGCAACGCTGGTGCTGGCCGGCCAGCTATCAATGTGAAAAATGTAAATAGTGAGCAGATGGGTGCAGTTGCCCATAGCAACGCCTTTGATGTCAGGTCAGTGGACCGCAAGACAAAGATATTGCCTACAGGGAGTCCTGGCAAGTTTAAAGCAACGCTGCTTCATTGAGAGAGAAGTCTGCGTGTGTCGGAGAGCCAGCAACGTGCAGCACCGTTTCCGTTGGCAAGCAGAGAAAAGGTGTCAGATGCAAGTGAAATTTTACGTGTTGGGAGAGTGTCCGGCTTCAAGATATGGTAAGACTGTTGCAATTTGTGATCCAAGTGAAGTAACAGTGTGTCTGGTGAGGAGATCTGCAGAAGTTGTAAAGATGGACTTGCTGCACTGTGCTACCCAGGTCAGTCTGAAGACCAGTTTCATCGGACCAATTCGATGGTGTGTACGGCCCATCGCACCGTTGTCCGTCGGATCAAAGTTTTAAAACTTTCTTTAAAATCTGTCTGACGGACACATTCGATGGTTAGTACACAAAAGCATCGGACCAAAAACCCACGCATGCTCAGAATCAAGTCGACGCATGCTTGGAAGCATTGAACTTCGTTTTTTCAGCACGTCGTTGTGTTCTACGTCACCGCGTTCTGGTCTGATGGGATTGTGGTCTGATGGTGTGTACGCACATCAGACCACTTCAGCGTGGTCCGATGAAAACGGTCCGTCGCACCAGTCTCATCGGACCGGTCTGATCGTGTGTACGTGGCCTTACAGTTAGATGTTGGTAGGCGTGTGGAGGGAGCAGGTAGCCCAATCAAAGGTTGTGATGCAACCGAGGTCCGAGTATAAGGTTCTGCGGGAACAGAACTGTAGCTGCGAAATAAGACAATAAGTCAAAACGATAGTATAAACAAAAGTAAAACTGACACTCTACTGTTAATTATAAGATGTATAAATAAAAAGAGATGCGGCATAAACAAACAAAGATAAGCTGAAGTCAGCTAGGCCGCCAGTGGGGGAAAACAGTTAGTAACTTAAAAAACGAACTGTGGACCAGAAACCAGTGAGGGAGAGGCTTCATTGTTGATGTGAGCCCATAGTAATCAAGTAATGGACTACGGTTTGGGTCCCCTGCTCCCTTGGAAGCGACGAGATGATGGTGTCTTACGTTGCTGCAGATGTGGGATTCCAGACGAGGGGGGTTCCAAATGATGCCCCAGTCATGCAAGGGATGCAATCCTTTCTGCAAGTCACTAACAATATGGGTGGTGCCATTTTTTAGAAATTAGAATAGTTGCAGGATAACGCCACTTGAATAGAATTTTATGGTTTTGGAGGCCCATAGTAATAGGATTCAAGTTTCGTCTAAGTTGTAGCTTGTATTTAGAGCGATCTGGAAACAGTTGGATCTCTTCATATGGACGAGGCAGAGGTGATTTGGATCTGGCTTCGGACATCAGCCTTTCTTTAATGTGAAAGAAATGTACGCGCATGAGTACATCCTGGGGTACAGACGCTGCCAGGTGGTTAGGCTTCGCAAATCTATGAATAATCTATCAATAATGTCTTTGGGCGAAGCATCGGGTTATTTGGCGTATTTCTGCAGATCAACCGGCAATATGGTTTCAGGGACTCACCTCAGCTTTACGTTATTGCGTCTTGATCTATCTTCTAATTCGGCCAGCTTGGCCCGGACCCATTCTTGTTCATCTCTTACCTCCTCATATGTGTCCATAAGATCATTCACAGTAGTAGTGCATTCTGTCATCCCTCTTTCTATTGTTGTGACTCTTTGGCCCATACATTGCATATCCGTGTTAATCTGGTGGAACAGGGAGGATAGGTCAGCCATCAGGGAAATATGGAGGGATATGAGCATATCCTTCAATGTGGTATCCATGACAGGTTGCCCTGTAGTGGGAAGGAAGACATGAAGCTGTGTAAGGCCTGGTGAGATTGGAGCGGATTGAAAGCATCATAAACTCACTATTAAATACTTAAACCATAAATGGGATATTTAATCTCCGAAGTCCCATATAGAACATAAAATCATCCCGAGGGGTCTTAAGCCCTGTACACACGATCGGATATCTGATTGAATCTAATCCAATGGATTTTTTCGTCGGCTATCTGATGAAGCTGACTTTCATCAGTCTTGCCTACATACAATCAGTCAAAAATCCGACCGTGTCCAACACGGTGACGTAAAACACTACAGCGTGCTGAGAAAAATTTTAGTTCAATGCTTCCCAGCATGCATCAACTTGATTCTGAGCATGCATGGATTTTGGACCGATGGACTTCCACACAGACAATCGTTTTTTGTTTTTTTTCTATCGTTTTTTTATCCATAGGAAAATTTTAAAACATGTTCTATTTTTTTTTTCACTGATGGAAAACAAACCGATGGGGCTCACACACGATTGGTTTGTCTGATGAAAATGGTTCATCATTCCGTTTTCATCAGACAAACCGATTGTGTGTACAGGGCTTTTGAGAATGAATAATCCCTACCGGCCACCTACATACTCCAAGCTTCTTAGACCTATGAAAAAAAAAAATGTCTGGCTCGAAGATTAGAGACTCTACAAATGATTGTTGATGAGGAACTTCTCAAATTGGAAGAAATCAAAATAGAAATTGACAATAGTTTGCGTGCATTAGAACCATTTAAAACTGATCCCAACTTTGAAAAGAGTAATGACCTGCTCAAAAAAGTTGTTGAGAGAACACAAAAGACACTGAAAATAAATAAACAGGAAAGATTTAGACAAAATCTAGCGGATTGGGAGAAAGAATACATTTTTGATCCTACTGTATAGAGAGGACAAAGTAGATCACGGATGGGAATAGGGGGAGGTACCGAGCCCCCAAAAAAAGTGGAAAAAACAAAACGGCCCAAAGTAGAAATCGAATATACAGATTTACGACCCCAGACAGTGAAACGTACGAGACGAGGACAAAAACAAAAGAGAACTGATCAACCGATCATTGGTTGGGACCCACTGTTCGGCTTGTGCTGTAACAAATGACCACACAGCCAGGGGGGCGTGCGCGGAAAATGCAAATCACATATATTTATGTGATTCTGCACAGCCGAGCCGCCCTGTAGCAGTAAATCTACAGGAGGCAGTTAGCATGTGTTTAACCAAGTAACAACTTGTTCTGTAGACATGGCACAGCAGCATTTTCTTATTATTGGTATATGACACTTCCTTTATCTCTACTCCTCCATGTCCTCCTATTGCTAAACACTGTAGGGGGGGTTACTGTCTGAGGTCTGCACTATGTGGGGGGGGGTTACTGTCTGAGGTCTGCATTATGTGGGGGGGGGGTTACCGTCTGAGGTCTGCACTACTGTGGGGTGTCTGTACTGAGGGGGGGACCATAGTGGGTGGGAGGGATTTTTTTTTTTTTGCTGATCCGAAATCCGATCCGTGACTCCTGATCCGAGGAACGATCCGAACTGTGATTTTTTTGATCCGTTGCACCCCTACTTGGCAACCATACTGCAGCTCAGTTTCAGGGTCATGGCAATCTTCTTATAGCCTAGCCATCTTTATGTAGAGCAACAATTATTTTTTTCAGATCCTCAGAGAGTTCTTTGCCATAAGGTACCATGTTGAACATCCAATGGCCAGTATTCGAGAGTGAGAGCGAAAACATCAAATTTAACACACCTTCTCCTCATTTACACCTGAGACCTTGAAACACATTAAACCGGGGAGGGAAATAATGGTGCCCAATTCTGACATTTTCACTTAGGGGTGTACTAACCTTTGTTGCCAGCAATTTAAACATTAATGGCTGTTGAGTTATTTTGAGAGGACAGCAAATTTACACTGTTATTTATACAAGCTGAACACTCACTACTTTAATTTTGTAGCAAAGTATCATTCCTTCAGTGTTGTCACATGAAAAGGTATAATAAAATATTTATAAAAATGTGAGGGGTGTACTCACTTTTTTGACATACTGTATACCCATGGTATGTGTGAGCAATATATAATTTCAGTGACAACTTAAAAATGTTATATATTATTTTTTTTTTTTGTCATTTCTCACGTGACAAAAAAATGTATATTCAATGCTCAACATGCCTCTTATGCCCTGTACACGCGATCGGTTCATCTGATGAAAATGGACTGATGGATCTTTTCATCAGATATCCGATGAAGCTGTCTTTCATCAGTCTTGCCTACACACCATCAGTTAAAAATCCGATCGTGTCCAACGTGGTGATGTAAAACACAATGACGTGCAGAGAAAAAATAAGTTCAATGTATCCGAGCATGCGTCGACTTGATTCTGAGCATGCATGGATTTTTGACCGATGGATTTTCCCCACAGACGATCGTTTTTTTCTATCTATTTTTTAACCATCAGAAAATTTTAAAACGGGTTCTATTTTTTTTCACCAATGGGGAAAAAAAACAATGGGACCCACACACAATCGGTTCGTCCATCGGACCGTTTTTATCAGATGAACTGATCGTGTGTACAGGGAATTAGAAATTTTCTTGGGGTACCTACTTTACAAAATGGGGTCATTTGGGGGGGGGGGGTCTTTTGCCCTGCCATTTTAGCACCTCAATAAATGAGATAGGTAGCCATTAACTGAAAGCTGCGTAATTTCCATAACATGTACCATAACTTTTGCGCAAACCAATAAATATACACTTATTGAAAATAAAATTCCCCAAGACATAAATTGAGTTTATTGGATTTTTTCTCTGACAAGAAGTAGAAAATATAATTTTCTTTCAATATTTTCAAAATACCACCAAAAGAAAGCTCTATGCATGACTGCACAATTACCAGTTAAAGTAGCGCAGTGCCAAATTGAAAAAAGTGCCCTGGTCATTAAGGGTTCAAATCCTTCTGGGGTTGAAGTGATTAAACGGGTTGTAAAGGTAAACGTTTTTTTACCTTAATGCATCCTATGCATTAAGGTAAAAAAAATCTCACAGCAACGCCCCCCCCCCCCCCCCCCCCCGAGTCCCCGTTTTACTTACCTGACCGTTCGGATCTCCCGGGCGCGTCCACGTCATCCTCTTCGGTTCCTAGCCTGGGCGTTGATTGGCTAGGCTGGGCGGATTGATGGCAGCGCAGCCATTGGCTGGCGCTGCTGTCAATCACAGCGGATGACGCGGCGCGCCGGGGGGCGGAGCCGAGTGATAGTCGGCGGCTATGGCCATCGCTGTATCACGGGAGCGCGCTCGCAAAAGCTCTCCACCGTGCGAGCGCCCTCGCATGAAGGTAGAGAGCTTTTGCGAGGAGAAGCCCAGACAGCCGCCGAGGGACCCCAGAAGACAGCTTTCCGGGCCACTCTGTGCAAAACGAACTGCACAGTGGAGGGAAGTATAACATGTTTGTTATTTAAAAAAATATATATTCCTGACTTTAGTGTTCCTTTAAGCAGCTACAACATTTTTTTTTTTTGAAAAAAACTGTTAAAGCATATGAATTAAAGCTGGCCATTTTGAGCACTCCCAGTGCATTGTTTTATGGTTTGGATTTTGCTGGAAAGATCTCCATGCATGTAAATGTTGAGAAACATGTTCCTTTCTGGCATATGCAAATTGTATATAATTCTATTTACAATGTAACACACCTGTCAAGAGGTAACTTTTTTTTTTTCTTCTTTTACAGCTAAGAATTTATAAAAAGTTGTGTTTATTCCTGGAGTTCCTCTTTTAGCTAGGTTGGCCGTTCCTAGTGTTACAATATGTGTTTTTCTCAGTGATCATATGTAGATATTTGTTAAATGCATGCTTTGATTATCCAGTATACAACTTACTGTGTATTTTAAAAATGACTTGCTATATAATGTGTTTTTAAATACTATTTATTTTCCCTGTTTGATGTTGGGGGGAACATGCTGCTAATAGATCAGGGACTTCCTAGGTAACAGAGGAATAAACAGTATTCTTTTCACCCCATCCATTCTTTGTCTGAGTGCCTTCCTGATAAATTGGCTTTCATGAAAGCAGCCCTTGAAATCTGTAAACCTTTCAACAGCAATGATGATGTGTTTCTTCAAGGTACGTCTGCAGTCTGGTGTATTATGGCTTGACCTTAAACGCTGGGGATCTAAAAGGCAATCTCTATTTGAATGTGGCGTTGTCTGGCCTTGTGGAAGTTCCAGCATTCCCTCTCTGCCTATTTTTTATTGAGAAGTCTTGGTGAGTATGGAAGAATGGGACTTTCTGAGTCATTTTCTTTACAACTGCTATTAGTCTCTGCTGATCTGAGCATACAGTAAATCCTATGTAGTGTACGTCACATATAGGACAACATTTAATAGGAAGTAATTTTTTTCTGAATGTGCAGAACAAATATCTTTGCTAATTTTCAACAGAGAGAATCTTCTCCAATGCATTTAGATCTTTAATGCAGAGGTCTGCCTAAAAATATTACAAATACTGCAGCTGCTGACTTTTAATAAATGGACACTTAGCTGTCCAGGGTGCCCGGAATGTCGGCAGCCGAAGCCGAGCAATCGCTCGGCTCTCGGCTGCCCCCGCCATCCACGGTGAGGGAATCAGAGAGTGAAGCATTGCGGCTTCACTTCCCGATTCCTCACTGTGTATGCGCGAGTCGCACTGCACGTATTCACTGGTCCCCGCTGTCTCCTGGGACCAGTGTGTTTTCCAGAATACAGCAGGGGGACAGAGATGGGAAGGGGCATGACTCCCACGGGAGTCTATGCCCGGAGGTGGGTGCAAATACCTGTATTATACTGGTATCTGCACCCCCCTCCCTCCTGAAAGGTGCCAAATGTTACACCAGAGGGGGGGGGAGTGTTCCGAAAAGGGGAGGTTCACTTTTTGTGTGGACCTCCACTTTTAAGCCAGTATTTTTTAAACCATGGGGTTACTTACTAAAGGAAAATCCACTTTGCACTTGAAAGTGCACTTGGAGGTGCAGTCGCTGTAGATTCGAGGGGGACATGCAAGGAGGATAAAAAAACAGAATTTTAGCTTGCACATGATTGGATAATAAAATCAGCAGAGCTTCCCTTTATTTCAGTTCTACCCCTCAGGTTTACAGTGACTGCACTTCCAAGTTACTGTCAGTGCAACTTTAAGTGCACTTTGCACTTCTTGGCCCAGATTCACAGAGCAATTACGCCTGTCTAACTGGTGTTAGACAGGAGTAATTTCAAATTTCGCGCGCCGTATCACTAGTTTGAATCCTCAAACCATGATACGGCGGTTTCGGACTTCGATCCGAGAGGCTTACGTCCTCGTAAGCCTTCGGATCTACACTGCGATATTTTTGCGGCCGCTGGGAGGAGTTTGCGTCGTTTTCATGCGTCGGGATATGCAAATGAGTTTTTACGGCGATCCACGAAGGTACGAGTGTCCCTCGCAATCGCCTACGTCATTTTTTGGCTACGTAATGTTAGAGGAGCTTTTTGCTGGTCTAACAGTGCGTAACCCATGTAAAGTATGGCCGTCGTTCCCGCGTCGATTTGAAAATATATATATTTTTTTTTTAACGTAACTCGTTTGGGAATAGGAATGTACGTAAACGACGCTACTACGACGTGACGACGTGTTTTCGCGCAATGCACGGCGGGAAATTTGCGAACGGAGCATGCGCAGTTCGATCGTCGCGGGAACGCGCCTATTTTAAATGCTTCACGCCCCCTACTCGCGCAGATGGATTGCGACGGGAGAAATACACTACGCCGCCGTCGTTTACTGGACAAAATCTACCTGGATTCCATGTAGAGCCAGGTAAAAAACGGCGGCGTAGTGTATTTCTGATACTCTACGATAATCTAATTCTCTGTGAATCTGCCCCCTAGTTTGTACTTGTGGTGCAAAGTAGATTTGCCTTTAATAAATAACCCCCCCATGATCAAAAACAAAAGTTGAATTAGTAACTTTGCCCACTGTTAGATCTGGAAGAAATAGCAGAGCAGCCACACACAACGATGACATACCAATAATCAAGGCTTTATTCCAGCATTACCAAAATTCTGGAGTGCTTTTTAATCTCAGTGCAAGTGCTATAACGTCTGCTCTATCTCAACGCATGTGTCATGACTTCATTATGCCTTTTTAAACCTTCTCATCCATAGTTCTGTGGTGATGGGGACCGCACGATTAATTAAAATGTTATGCTCTGTAGACTTTTATACCTTCTGGGCTTTTACGTTTTGTATGTAATAAACTTTAATGGTTTTTGATAGAATTTTATTGTTAGTGGTTAGGGATTTATACAAGTTTTCTTCCTTTTACAGATTAAGACATCACAATGGGTTTATGTGCCCATATATATTCCTTTTTTGTTTATTCTGGCTATTTATATTTGATATTATTATTATTATTTGTTACTTGTATAGCGCCATCAATTTACGCAGCGCTTTGCATATACATTGTACATTCACATCAGTCCCTACCCTCTAGGAGCCTAACACACATTTATACATATACTAGGGCCAATTTGGACAGTATCCGATTAACCTACGAGCATGTTTTCAGAGTGTGAGAGGAAACCAGAGTACCCAGAGGAAACCCACGCAGGCACAGGGAGAACATGTAAACTCCAGTCAGATGTTGTCATGGTCGGGATTTGAACCAGCAACACTTTTTTCTGCTATGTGAAAGTGCTAACCACTACACCACTGTGCTGTCCGATATCAAACATTAAGGGCCCAGTTCACACCAGACGCAGTTCCATACAGTTTTGTGTGCATTTTTTTCTGCACTAAAAATGCATGCACATGTTTTCAATGTATTCCAATGGCTCTAGTTTGCTTTAGTTCACACCATGCAGTCATTTTCCGGTGCAGAAACTGACCAGAAACTGACTGCATGGTGTAAACTAGAGCCATTGGAATACATGAAAAACACTGTGCATGCATTTTGTGCAGAAAAAATGCACACAAAACTGTACGGAACTGCATCTGGTGTGAACTGGCCTTAAGAAAATATTCTATATAGAATTGTGTGTATATATGTCAAGATTTTACTAGCATTTGTATGTATACGTGTGTGGATTGATGCTGTGTTTGTGCCTTTAAGTAATTTTATAATGTAATTGCTCTGTGCCTTGGTTACACAGTGCTTTAAGTATTTGGAATAGTGCATACATGTGGTGAAACTTAAAATGATTGCTGCAATTAGAATGTGTCCACATAACACAGACACAGAATATTTAAATACCCCTAAACAAACTGCTCATATCATAAACATACAAAATGTGATATATGACTCTGATAAATACCGGTATTTAAAAAGAAAAAATTGGCATACAATATTGAATGTCCCATTATTACAGTCCCAATGTGATAATACAATAAAGTGTCAGTGCTCCTTATGAATTCCTTATGATGCAATATAAAGTGCCAGTGCTCCTTATGAACATAACATTGGGCTCCACTCCACAGTGATTTTAGTGTCCTACATGGAGTAACACTTACCATATATTATTGACCATCTATCTATAGTGAGGTCAATAGCGCTTGTGGGGCAATTCCCTAGTCGATTGATACCACTTCACTTTGCCAAATAATATTCAGCGTGCCCGATAATATCACTCCGAGGGTAGGATGACGGATAGAAAATCTCATAGTATAAAATGACCCCAAAAGATGTATTATTAAAAAGACACAGATGTGCACTCGCTGTTGAATGAATGAATGAATGAAAAACTTATATAGCGCGGCACATGCGAATTAAATCGCCTCTGGGCGCTTGTTGTTCCTGTCTCCTTTGGAATCAAAAGAGATGAGTCTTGATCTTTCTCCTGAATGCTAGGTGGTTCTCCTCCAACCGAATGCTGGTTGGTAAAGCGTTCCATAGTCTGGGACCTTGGACCGCGAATCTTCTATCTCCTTTGGACTTGTAGCTGGCTTTCGGTATCTGGAGTAGATTTTGGTTGGTGGATCGCAAGATGCGATTGGGATTATGAATTTTTATTTTTTCGCACAGATATTGGGGAGCATTCCCATGGATACATCTATGCGTTAGACAGAGTGCTTTAAAAGCAATTCTGTCTTTCACTGGCAACCAGTGAAGGGCTCTCGGTGAAGATGAGATGGATTCCCAGGGTTTTTTCCTAGTCACAAGTCTGGCGGCCGTATTTTGAACGACTTGCAGACGAGCGATTTGGTACTTCGGGAGTCCGAGGTAAAGGGCATTTGCATAGTCCAGTCTGGAGTTAACAATTGTTCCCACCACGACTGCTACGTCTTCTTTAGGAATGAAAGGAATAAGTCTGCGTAGTAGGCGCAGCAGATGGTGAGATCCGCTGACTACTGACCCTATTTGTGCGTCCATTGTCATGTTGGAGTCGAAGATGACACCAAGACTTTTGACTTTGGCGCTAGGGGTGATGATTTTGCCCAGAATGGGCGGGGGTGTCCACGTTGTTGCTGGTTGGTTCCTACGCTTGGCGTGAAACAGGAGAAGTTCTGTTTTCGCTCCATTGAGTTTAAGATAACTCTTGGTCATCCAGTCCTCTATCAAAGAGAGACATGTCTCTAGATTGAGGTGATGATCCTTTTTATTGCAAATGCGGAAATACAGTTGCGTGTCATCTGCATATGAGTGATAGAGCAGTTTTTGACTGCTGATGATTTCAAAGAGAGGACGAAGATAGATGTTGAATAACACAGGCGATAGAGGGGATCCTTGAGGGACTCCGCATGATACTGTGCGCTTTCCAGAGGTGAAAGGTCCTAACTTCACTATTTGCGAACGGTTTTCCAAGAAAGAGGAGAACCAAGATAAATCGCCTTCTGCGACTCTGGCTACTTCAGCTAGCCGAGTCAATAGAAGCTTGTGGTCTACAGTGTCGAAAGCTGCGCTTAGGTCCAACAGAACCAGGAGACAAGATTCTCCTTCGTCTGCGGCCTCGAGAGCGTCGTCCCATATCTTGAGCAATGCGGTTTCTGTCCCGTGTCCGGGCCGGAAACCCGATTGATATGGATCAAGTAGGTTATGGGTATCTAGATGCTGTTGCAGCTGTTGTACCACTACTTTCTCCATGACCTTAGAAAGAGAGTTTAGGCCTGTTATGGGACGGCGGTGGAGTGGATCCTTGGGGTCCAGGGTGGGTTTCTTCAAGATAGGCCGAATTATACCCTCCTTCAACTGGGAGGGCACTATGCCCTCCCTAAAGGATTGGTTAATAAGCTGCGTGATCGGAGGCGCCAGGAAGTCGGCACATTCCTTCAGCAGTTTAGTGGGGATGATATCATTCGGCGCAGTGCTGTTACGCAGAGCGCCGATGATATTTTTAATGTCATGAGTACAGACGGGTTCCAGCGTGAACTCACCTGATTGTGGTGAGTTTCTGCCGGTGTTGTGTGAATAATTACTGGGGGGGCTACGGGGGGAGTTGTTCTGCTGAATGCTTTGCCGGATTCCCTCAATTTTATTAATGAAGTAATCCGACAATTCATCGCAAAATTCTTGTGTGTCCGAATTGGGGGCTTCAAGACATCCTGGATTCATGGTCTGAGTGACCAGCTTGAAGAGCTCGCGGGGGCGGTTTAGGGCGCTGTTGATAGCCTCAGAAAAATAATTTTTCTTGGCATCGAAAATTTCCTTGTGGTATTTTCTAGTTATTGCCTTGTAGATGGAGAGGTTCTCAACTGATGGACTTCTCTTCCAGGCGGCTTCAGCCCTTCTGCGCTCTTGCTTCAGTGACGCCAGCTGGTTGTTAAACCAGCCTGCGTTATTTTTCCGGATGTGGGTTTTACGTTTCGGCGCTATTAAGTCAGCTGACTGTAATAGGGCTGTGTTAATGGAATCCAGTGTTTCTTCAGCCGATTGATGCGGCTGAATTCTTTTTATTTTTTTCCTTAACGTGGCTTTGAAGAGTTCCGAGTGGAGCTTCTTCTGACATCTAGTCCAGTGTGTTGTCACTGGGTTTGATGTTTTTATTAAGGGGGGGAAATTGGGAATAATGAATTTAATTGCATGGTGGTCTGTCCATGGCAATGGTTAATTTCCCAAGATTTTTATTTCCAGATCGTGTCTGAAAATAAGATCGAGCGTGTGACCTGAAGCATGTGTGGGCCCACTTACTAGTTGCTGAAGCCCTAATCCTTCCAGGTGGTCAATGCAGGCGTCGGCAACAGGGTCTTGCGGGGAGTTGGCCCAGAGGTTGAAATCCCCGAGCAGCAAAAGGTGTTTGCTGTTCAGGGTATAGGTGGAGATAAAGTCCGTCAATGAAGGGAGAAACTGCGATTTTGGGCCGGGTGGCCTATAGCAGAGTAGAATCCGGACTGTCTCCTGGGAGTTTGCTTGCAGTTGTAGAGTAAGGGTTTCCATGAATGGAAGAGGGTTTTGAAGGACTGGTTTTGTGATCGCAAGGTGCGTCTTATGGATCACCGCCAATCCTCCTCCTCTTTGCCCTATTCTGTTTTCCGTTATAATACGGTAGTTATCTGGCACCAATTCTCCTAGAATGGTGTTACAGTCGGCTGTAAGCCAGCTCTCTGTAATAAAGAGGCAGTCTAATGCCGCGTACACACGGTCGTTTTTTGCGATGAAAAAAACGACGTTTTTTTGCTGTGAAGTAAAAAACGACGTTTTTGAAACGTCACTTTCAAAGACGATGTTGCATACACACCATCGTTTTTTTCACAAAAAACGAGGTTACGTTCACCACACTTTTCCATTGAAGCTCGCTTCATAACTAGCTTCTGGGCATGCGCGGGTTGAAAAACGTCGTTTTAAAAGACGTTTTTGCTACACACGGTGACTTTTTGTGAAACAAAAAACGACGTTTTGAAAAACGACACAAAAAATTCAAGCATGTTGGAATTTTTTTTTGGTCGTTTTTTTTAAGACAAAAAACGACGTTTTGCCCACACACGATCAATTTAAATGACGTTTTAAAAAACGTCGTTTTTTTTCATCGCAAAAAACGACCGTGTGTACGCGGCATTAGTCATGTTGCAATAAGAAATCATGGATTTCTAATCAGTGTTTTACTGCCGATCTAGTGTTGATCAAAGCACATGATATGTGCTTAGGTTTGGGCAAACGGCTGAGACCTTTGACAATTGATCTTCGATTGATCCTCAATAGGCGCTCCGTTTGAAGGGCTTTTTTGGTAATGGCTGGTAGTATTGCGGCAAATCGCCTCAGACTCCAAATGGCCTCTGCCGAGTATTGCTGTTGTGCCTTACAACCCAGCACATGGTGTAAACAGCTTTGTGTATTTGTGGGGGCATGATGGCTGCCACACACTCGAGGTGCAAGTTCGTGCCCGGAAATGACATCGGGGGAAATTATGTCATGGCTACGTGTACCAAGCTTCGACGTGTTTTAACCTGCAGGAAGCTGCATTTCTGGCCTTTTTTGTTTACTGTTTTTTTTACCCTTTGGGCATTAACCCTTGGATGGCCAATTGGGATTACTCAGGGGCTTAAAATGCTGAATAATCGGTGTTGCCACACAGTTATAATACTCTTACATTGTTTTTTATATGTCAAATTTTACGAGTGACATTAATTTAATAAAAATATATTATAATTCTAAAACAAACAGTTTACACACAAACTAAGATACTGTGGAGGAAATAAGTATTTGATCCCCTGCAGATTCTGTAAGTTTGCCCCCTTATAAAGAAATTAAGGGTCTATAATAAATTATCAAGCTTGAAAAAGCATATGCGTGCAAAACGCATTGTCATGGCAACAGGGACACTTGTGTCCCACACTGGTCACATTGGCTTCCTCCTGGGTACCACGCTTCCACCCAGGTGCTCATATGACCACGCCCCCTCGTGCCGGCGAGGTCCAGCTTGGATTCTCCTACAGCCCATTCCATCTTCGTGTCCATGGCAGTTGGATCCTCCCCATGACTCTCCTTGCCTATGACACAGTGACCCATTGATGCCCGAGCCAGCTCAAAAGTCAGCGTGGTAACGTTGCCAATACTGCATTTATGGAAAAATGTTCTAATGTTATGAATAAACTACCAGTGTTTTTATTGGTCATTGACTGTGGATGATTGCAGCTATTTCAATACAATACAATGCATTGTTAGCTTTTTGTAGTTCTATGATAAAAATTATAAACCCTTAATTTCTTTGTAAGTGGACAAACTTACATAATCTGCAGGGGATCAAATAATTATTTTCCCCACTGTACATATTAATGTTTGCTCAGACACCACTGACTGTTTAGTCATAATACTGACATTGAATGGTAGAGTGAGACACAATATAATAATTTTCATTCGAAACATCCAAGCTGATAATTAATGCAACACAAGCAGGCTGAAGGTCTATGAGAGTAATCCAATGCTGTGGTCTTTGAATCACCTGAGTCTTAACCTTTCTGAAGCACATGGATGTGAGAAAGCTAACGGAGTAATATCTACATCAGTAATTTTATTCAAACAGCGAGTCTGATCTCTGTCATAGGGATCTATCACATTCAAGCACCAATTAGGGCTGGCCAGACACAGATTTTCACTGAAGAGAACTTATATCGGCAGAGGACCACACAACAGTGCTGAAGGATAAGGAGTATTGATGAGAAGATTCCATTTCTGATTCTGAAAGGCCCTGTAGATCTACATTTATTACTACATTGGTTTTGGTGGTGGCTGGTAATCTCCCCAGCAACATACATTGTTGTAGAAGATTGGAGTGGAACGTCCATATCTAGGTGTTGAGACACCATTGCCTGTTGGACCCATTTAGTATAAGCTGAATTGGGTCCATGTATTCTGGTAAGCCTCCTTATATTCAATTTGGTGGCATGTTTTCTCACGGCGGTGATTTCTTCTTTCCTTGGGTGATCGATCATTAGTAGTTGGATCACGCATTTTTATATGTATTTTTTTATATATACGTGCTGGGAATGGAAACCTCTACCAGAGGTGCACCTCCACCAGATAAAAAGCCTGCTTACCAGAACCCAGTCTGTACAAAGCCTATAAGCGGTCAGACTCCTGGACAATGTTGCTCACACCAATGGAAGGGTATGTATGAGAAAACCAGACTGGATGAGAATTGTCACCTCAGTAATCACGAGGATGCTCATTCATAATCCAAAAAAGAAAGGACTCGCACAGCATAATATTGTATGTATGCATTTAATATAAATAGGCAAATACACTTACAAAAATCTGACTTGTAAAAGACAATAAACATGTAAAATTAAAGCCGGCCGGCGTGCAGACGTCAGCGCGTCAACTTCACCTTTTTTATATATTCTGAAAACCTGAATGCACACTTTAAATTATTGGATCTTGGATCAAGAAATGTTTGCTTTTGACACTTTGTCAGATAAATATTGGCTCTTTAGGGATTTCATACTAAGGATTATATTAAGGCTTGTAATACAAGAAAAAGTGTGTTAGTAATTATGCCTAGCCCCAATATCATAAGTAATTAAAGGTAGCCAGCACTGGAAAGTAGTTCACACCAAAGTTCGAAAGTCAAAACAACATTACAGTGCAGCACTGATAACACAATAAATGCCTATACCTTAAACATGGCAAAACATAAAGATGCACAAAAACTGTCATACAGTATAAGTCCCAAAACACAAAAGTCCATATGATTCGAAAATATCTTCAAATTCTATCTTCAGTTAGATACCCAACACATACAGTATTAGGCAATAGTCACAAGGTGCGCAGCCAAATCTGCTTACCTACACCACTCACCTTCATAAATCGACCTCTTACAACAGAAAAGGTCTATAGGCGACTATTTATAATTCTTATGGTGCTAACATTAGTAAATAGATAGGAAAGTATATCATATTTGTTTGTTTAGTTTCTTCAGTTGCTTTCTGGTTTCCAAGACTAGGAAAATTATGTCATGCATTTCAGGAGTCATCAAGAGAGGAGGATGGGTTTCTCAGCTAAGCATACCCTCAGTAAACTTCAGCACTGCTTGAAACATTTCTTAAAACTTTTTAAGGCCCCATGCACACAGTAATGCTCCAAATATGCTGGCTTTTTTTTCTGCCAGAAATTGGCAGAAAAAAATGCATCTAATGTGTATGTATGTGTGTATACTACTGGCCAGAATAGTAATTTTATACGGACAATTAAAATATATGTGTGGTCAGGTGAATGTATGCGCGTACGCACATACAAAATGCTGATAACCTGCGCTCTGACTGCAGGTTTGGGTCAGTTTTTTTATGCCCCCTTACTATGCACATAAACACCCTTGTTTGCATAGCCATTGTAAATAAAATGCAGCTGCATTCATGATGCATGAGGCCTAATGAAGCCAGCTAACAGCTTCTTGACAGTCAGCCTGCACTTCCATAATATGTGTTGACCATCTTCAAACTGGAGGCTGCAAGATAGAATCTGAAAACTGTGTAAAATGAGTTGTCTATGCTTTTTGTACACAATGTTTTTACACACCCTGGTCTCACAGCTCTTCTGAAAAGAAGTTGACCAGTTTTTTTTAGTATTCATATGGATATGTTCAGATTTAGAGATGTAGAGTCCCCTTGTTGATCCCTCTGCACACTTTGGGAAAATTCTCACATGAAGCTGCAGAATGAGCCGATATGGAAGGAGGTTGCTGGAGGAAATTCACTTAAATGGATCTTCAAATCTCAAAGTAAAGCTGAACATATACCAGTAAAATTACATTCAAAAATTTAAATTCTCAAAACATTTATTCAATTTTCTAATGGTTAGTGGGTCAAGTTGACAATTTAGTTTAATCTTTGATTGTAGTGACGATGAACGTAGATCATCTGACTAAACGACATTCTAACCTTGAATGTGAATTTTGTTTGGGAAATCGCCTTAAAGGGGTTGTAAAGTTACAAGTTTTTTTACCTTCATGCATCCTATGCATGAAGGTAAAAAAACATCTAGCAGCACCGCCCCCCCCCCCCCCCGAGCCCCCGTTGTACTTACCTGACCGTTCGAATCTCCCGGGCGCGTCCACGTCGTCCTCTTCGGTTCCCAGCCTTGCCGTTGATTGGCTAGGCTGGGCGGATTGATGGCAGCGCAGCCATTGGCTAGCGCTGCTGTCAATCAGAGCGGATGACGCGGCGCGCTGGGGGGCGGAGCCGAGTGATACAGTCGGCGGCTATGGCCGCCGCTGTATCACGGGAGTGCGCTCGCAAAAGCTTTCCTCCATGCGAGCGCCCTCGCATGAAGAAGGAAAGCTTTTGCGAGGAGGAGCCCAGACAGCCGCCGAGGGACCCCAGAAGACAGCTTTCCGGGCCACTCTGTCCAAAACGAACTGCACAGTGGAGGTAAGTATCACATGTTTGTTATTTTTATTTTTTTAAATCCCTGACTTTAGTGTCCCTTTAATATGCCTGGGACTTCATTCATGTAGCAGGTCTGATTGAAATTTAAAGGGCTTTTAAACTAAATTATTCTACTCCATCATGACAAAATATAATGCTCTGATGAATAATTTTCAGAATTTTGAAAGTGAATTCGAACAAAATTCCTTCTGCCATATGGTCAGCTTTAGTACGTTTATAAGCTGTCTTATTAAATAAGATAGGTAGCAGTTTGTAAAGAATATCTCACAGAAGTGAAAAATAATTAAATATATTTATTTTTAATAGGTTGACGTGTTTGTTTGCTAGCAGTCATTCTGCTTGGTACATTATCTATGTGTTAACCATCTGATTACTAATAGGCCTGAATTTATTTTTCAGGTCTGGACGAGGAAAATCCACAGCTGGCTTTCTAATGTTTGCTGGACTTGCCTGTATATTTACAATGTTTTTACCAGAAAATAACAGTAAGTAGAAATTCAGAAGGCAAACCAGTATCTTGTAAACATCACTCACTGTACATTTGTAATATTTTTCCGTTCCTTGGGACTTTTAGATGGTTCAGGTGTTTAGATTTTTTTTTTATATGTATCCTTATACCTGACTGCTGAGCTAAAAAAATTATGCCTAAATTCAAGAGACATGTATATTCTTATTTTAATTTTGGTCTCAATGGTTATTTCTCAAAGTTCTGTGCAGTAATTTTGCATTAAGAACTTCTATCTGCATACTGTAGTTCTCTCCCTTGGTTAGTTCCCTTTTCTTTTCACCCTAGTAATGTTACAGAGTGAAGAAAGCGGTCTAATAGAGTGTAGGTCTTGTTACAGGTTTGCGTTTAGATTAAGAAATACGCACAGTTGGGATCCACATGAAATAAATATATTGTATATTTCTTATACTTGCATGTAAAATTGCCATTTTTATTCATTTTGCCCAAAATTCTGGTATGGCTTCTCAACATATTTCACATTTGCTTTGCATTTAGCTTTATTTTAATATTACAATATTAACTCTTAGAGAACTCCTAGGTATTTGAGTTTACTGAACAGGAATGATCCACACAGCAGTTTGGTACATACCATTTTTATCTTTATCATTGTTTGGACACAAATCTTCCTTTGATTGAGCGTTTTCCTGTAGCTGCAGCAGAACATGGTTGGACTTTATTAGGTCTTTAACGTGTGGAGTGACCAATTGTCCATGTTTTTCCCCAACTAATACAAAGTGATTGGTTCCATTCTACTGCGAATCACAGAACGTTTAAGAACAAATCCTTTATAAATTGTAACACCCAAAATATGATCTACTTGATAACCTGTAAAGCATGTGCGATCCAATATGTAGGTCACACAACTAGGAGGCGTTGGATTGTTTGTACGATATTGCCTATGGTATTGAAAAGGAAAATGGCGCTAATGTGGCTAGACTCATGGTGGTGATACCTCCTTACTACAGATACAGGGTATGGAGAAAACTGTCACTCCTAGGAGGGGTGGTGATAGTTTGAGGATTTTGTGTAAGCAAGAGGTCTTTTGGACCTCAAACCAAAATTCCAGTGGGTCTAAATTTTAAGTGGGATTTGACCCAGTTTTATGAACTGTAGATTTTGGGCCCATTTGGTTTATTGAGTAAAATTATATGGCTATATAAATAGTTATATATTCCACCTATAATGTGGAAACATCAATGGGAAACACCTATTTATTTTTTGTTTGTCAATTGGTATGTTATTTTCTTATGATAGGAACATCTGCTATATTTTTTTCTTTTTTCTTTCTTCGTTCTGTTTTTGTTTTATAGAAATATTTTATATAAATGTTTTTTTTTTTTTTTTTTACTTTTACAGATACAATTTTATTTATATTTGAGAAGCCAATATACCGTTGACATATTTGGAGTTATGTCTATGTCTTTTGAATCAGAACAGAGGTTTAAAACTGAAAGTTCAATCACCTAATTGATTAACCACAGCGCAAATCGCTGTCATTGTACGTCGGTAATATGACGCTAAATACCATTGTTATGGCAGCAGATAGCGAGCGGTGCTCTTTTTCAGATAAAAGTGGTCTCCGCTACAGATTCGCTGCAAGATCACTTTTATCAGGGGTGGGAGAGGGACCTCACCTGTCAAATGTCACTTCCGCCCAATAATCCTATAAATCTTATATATAAAAAATATATATATATTGTGAGGGGGTTAGCCCAGCCCAGCGCTTTTTACAGTACCTATCACTGAGAATGTGTTTCCAGCAAGTCCGCATCACGCTGATTCTCGGCGGCAGGGTGCCAACATCTCGCACTCGCTGGAATAGAAAAAGCATATTCCAGCGAGCGCGTCATAGAAGCGACGGGGATCCGACTTGGATTCCTGCCAAATCTACATACAGCGTTTGGTAGGAATCATGAGGGGGAACTCCACGCCAAATTTTAAATAAAAATCCGGCATGGGTTCCCCCCCCAGGAGGCATACCAGGCCCTTAGGTCTGCTATGGATTGTAAGGAGAACCCCCCCCTACGCCGGAAAAAAACGGCGTGGGGGTTTCCCCACAATCCATACCAGACCCGTATCCAAAGCACACCGCCCGGCCGGTCAGGAAAGGAGAGGGGACGAACGAGTGCCCCCCTCCTGAGCCGTACCAGGCCGCAAGCCCTCTGCGCTGCGGCCCCCCCACCCCATAGCACCCTGTCCCCATGTTGATAAGGACAGGGCCTCTTCCCGACAACACTGACTGTTGGTTGTCGGGGTCTGTGGGCGGGGGGCTTATCGGAGCCCCCTTTAATAATAATAAGCCCCCAGATACTGGCTCTCCACCCTAAGTGAATGAATATGGGGTACCCATTAACCTGGAGGCAAAGTGTAAAAATAAATAAACACAACACAGGATTTTTAAAGTAATTTATTAGTCAGCTGCGGGGGGCCCCCCTCTTCTTTAGCTCTTTTACCAGGGGGGGCTTTTTCTTCCGCTCTCTGGGGGTCTTCTCTGCTCTCTGGGGGTCTTCTATCTTCTCCTGCTCTCCGGGGGTCTTCTTCCGCTCTCCGGGGGTCTTCTTCCGCTCTCCGGGGGTCTTCTTGCGCTCTCCGGGGGTCTTCTTGCGCTCTCCGGGGGTCTTCTTGCGCTCTCCGGGGGTCTTCTTGCGCTCTCCGGGGGTCTTCTTGCGCTCTCCGGGGGTTTTCTTGCGCTCTCCGGGGGTTTTCTTGCGCTCTCCGGGGGTCTTCTTGCGCTTCCTGAGGGTCTTCTGCTCTTCGGGGGTCTTCTCCGCTCTCCGGGGGTCTTCTCCCCTGTTGACTCGGCGCTCTCTGGTGCCTTCTTCAGGACTGACCGCCACTATCTTTGTGTTAGCTCAATTACTAGCGCGGGCCAGTCCGCTCTTCTGTACCGTTCTTCTGTCTTCTTCTCTTTTCCAGATGTTGACTCGATGCTTCTTCCCGCTGTTATGCCGGGTGCGTGGCTCCCATCGGTTTATATAGGCCTTTCTTATGATGTCACAGTCCCATCATGCTCCGGTACCTACCCACGTGGTACCTACCCACGTGGGTAGGTACCGGAGCATGATGGGACTGTGACATCATAAGAGAGGTCTTTATAAACCGATGGGAGCCGCGAACCCGGCATAACAGCGGGAAGTAGCGTCGAGTCAACATCTGGAGAAGAGAAGAAGACAGAAGAGCGGACTGGCCGCCGCTAGTTGTGTTTATTTTTACACTTTGTCTCCAGGTGAATAGGTTGGTGTACGATGTACCCCATATTCATTCACTTAGGGTGGGGGGCCGTTATCTGGGGGCCCCCTTATTAAAGGGGGCTCCCAGATACCGATAAGCCCCCCGCCCGCAGACCCCGACAACCAACGGCCAGGGTTGTCGGGAAGAGGCCCTGTCCTTATCAACATGGGGACCGGGTGCTCTGGGGTGGGGGGGGCCACAGTGCGCCCCCTGCCCCAGAGCACCTGACCCCCCATGTTGAGGGCATGCGGCCTGGTACAGGTCAGGAGGGGGGGCGCTCGTTCGTCCCCTCTCCTTCCCTGACCGGCCGGGCGGCGTGCTTTGGTTACGAGTCTGGTATGGATTGTGGGGGGGAGGGGTGTTCTCCTTACAATCCATAGCAGACCTAAGGGCCTGGTATGCCTCCTGGGGGGGAACCCATGTCGGATTTTTATTTAAAATTTGGCGTGGAGTTCCCCCTCATGATTCATACCAAATGCCGCGTGTAGATTTGGATCCCTGTCGCATCTATGACGGCTTTGTCTCCATCGCGGCAGGCCAGCACGGCACTGGCTCCCACGATGGGGCTCGTAGGTGGTCAATCTCGCCGAGAAAGGGAGCGAGATTGACACAATATCGCGGTCACCTACTGTATTTGAACTATATACAAAAATAAATGTGACAGAAACAAAAGAAACACAAAAATAAACTCTGGTCACTTGACCGCTTACTAAACATATCAGTGTCCATAACTAACACCTGGGTACAGCCTAGTGCTGCCCCAGTCCCTAACTCCCTGCTGTTTAAAGTTGTGGTAGTAGTAGCCACACAGGCTTTGTCTCACCGCACCGCAGGCTTTGTCTCCATCGCGGCAGGCCAGCACGGCACTGGCTCCCACGATGGGGCTCGTAGGTGGTCAATCTCGCCGAGAAAGGAAGCGAGATTAACACAATATCGCGGTCACCTACTGTATTTGAACTATATACAAAAATAAATGTGACAGAAACAAAAGAAACACAAAAATAAACTCTGGTCACTTGACCGCTTACTAAACACATCAGTGTCCATAACTAACACCTGGGTACAGCCTAGTGCTGCCCCAGTCCCTAACTCCCTGCTGTTTAAAGTTGTGGTAGTAGTAGCCACACAGGCTTTGTCTCATCGCACAGAGACCACTCCCCAGACTATTCACACAGGTCTGGTTCCAGGTTGGAGCATATCTCTTAGCATGCTGGGAGCTTTTGCCACAGCTGGGCTCATCAAGTCCTCCCAGCACTCCCCCTAGAGGTACAAACTGGCATAAAGCCTGAACCTAGGTGATATATACATTGCATCCTGGATGCAACCAGGGAACTTAACCTGCCTGCTGCCACAATATATATATGTGTATGTGTATATATATATATATATATATATATATATATATATATATATATATATATATATATATATATATATATATATATATATATAATTTTTTTTTATTGCATTGCAAATGTCTTTTTGACCCCAGATCTCACATTTAACACAGGTCCTGTCATGCTTTTTTTTTTCTATTAAAAGGGATGTTTACATTTTTTGTAAATGGATTAAAAGTAACCCATTTTTGCAAAAAAAGGACCGTGTAAAACTAAAAAGTAATAATAATAAAAAAAAAAAATATAAATCGCCCTGTCCCATCGAGCTTGCCAGCAGAAGCAGAAGCAAACGCATTTTTTAAGGTACAAAGTTTGTTGCCATTCCACGAGAGGACACCATTTTAAAGCAAGACATGTTGGGTATCAATTTACTTGGCTTAACATTATATTTTACAATATATATATATATATATATATATAAAAAAATGGGCTAACTTTACTGCTGTCTTATTTTTTAAGTGTATTTTTTTCCCCCAAAAATGCGCTTGTAAAACCGCTGCGCAAATACGGTGTGATATAAAGTATTGCAACAGCTGCTATTTTATTCTCTAGGGTGTCTTAAAAAAAATACAATGTTTTATATATATGTTTTACAGTTGATAGGAAGTATTTAGGAAATAAATTGTTGGAAGAGATTGGCAGTATATGGAAGGGAGGAAGCGAGAAGAATGGAAAACGTAACATGGAGAAGAAAATAAATTAAAAGGGTGTCATCGTGGGTTCTGGTAAAGCTTTTGGAAGGGATCTTAGACTTTACACTTCTGACTAATAAACTTTGTGTTATGGGTTGGCAAAGAGGCAATTCATGGGCCAGCTCAGACATATGGGTCAATTGGTAAAATACGACAAAAACCTAAGTCTTTGAAAACAGTTAACGTAGCCCATTCTCTCTGGAAGGCATCTGTCCCTTTCATTGTCAAGTGCCACCTGTTTTATCCTTGGTACGTTGTTAATGCTTCTACTTATTTAAGGGAGGGAGTAATTGTTGATTTCCAATGTAATAGAATAACTTGGCAGATTCGCTGGAGAAAATATCTAATTCCTGACTTGATGGCAGAGGAGATTACCTGGTAGGATGGGGAGTTTGGACCTGGTAGTAGAGAGGAGAGTGATTTGGCGTGCTGGGATGTTTGCTTGATGGCTCTTTATCACGTTAACCACCTTGTACCATATAATTTTTGTGCCGTGCAGCTTAACAAGTGTTTGTTGCTTTTAAACCCCTGTCTGTGTTACAGTTACAGGAAATATCTCCCCAATAGAGATGAGGACAACAATAAAAACCTGACAGAGGTTCTAATTCCTTTATAGTTTTGTCTAAAACAAAATAAAAAAAATTGGTAGGATCTGGCTTACAACAAAGACCATGTACCTTGTAACCTGTAGTAGCTTTGTAATAAGCTTTAGTAAGTTGTGTTTAAAGGCAGAAAGCGTGCATTAGCTTATTTGCAACACATGGTATACAGTTTGTTCTGAAGTATTGCAGTGACATCCATTTTGATAGCACCCCAATGCACTAAGACAATGCACATGCGTTGCAATGGGCTGCAATGCATTACAACACACCATTGTGCGTTGTGGCAAAAATGTTGTAAAGTCTGATTTTTGGAAAGTTTTGGTGCCTTAGAGCAGTGGTTCTCAACCTTACTAGTGCCGTGACTTCTTGATAAAATTTCCCAATTTGTGGGGACACCTAACAGAAAAATATTTTCGTAGCGTGGGTTGTCGGCAACTAAGGCAAGACAAGTAATTTGCACCCCTAACCCACGGACATTTAGCACTCCCTGAGTCCCTTCCACTTGGACAGTATTAAAACCCTTTATGGTACATTTTAGTATGTACCACTCTCTTTGTTGTTTTTTCTTTCTTTCCCTTTTATCTCTCGCTATCCTAATTTCTCCCCCCCCCCCCATCCCTCTCTCTAGCCGTCTTTTTTGTTCTCATTGTTTCTCTCCATTTTCTTTGTTACACCCCCTGTTTTCTTCCCCCTTCCATGTATTCTCTATTTTTATTCCTTCTATAACTCCTTGGTGGAGGGAATGGGATGAGTGGCAGTGCTGGCAGGGAGTTGGGATAAGTGGCAGTGCTAGTGGGGGGTGGGATCAGTGACCGTGCTGGTGGGAGTTGGAATGAGTGGCAATGCTGGGGAGAGTTCTGATCGGCCAACTTAAGTGTTCTTGATTAAGGTCATCTGCTGATCTGAGATCTGTAGTGGGGACTAAAATTGGCAACTGTGTCTCCGGCTTTGTGGTGTCTTGTAGCAGGGGCGCCTATGCCGAAATCAGAAGATAGGCTCTCCTCCAGCCCCTCCCACTTCATATTCCTCACCTGTCAGCTGACCTCTAGTCTCTGCCCCCCAGCCATGCCGGGAACTGAATGGGCGGTTGTGGGCTTCAGGAACAGCCCTACTGGGTGGCTGCGGAAAAGCTGGGAGAGCAGCGCAGGCTTCAGGAACAGCCCAAGATTTGGTGACCCCTGGCAAATAGTCATTCGACCCCCAGGTTGAGAACCACTGCCTTAGAGGTTCATTTATTTTGTTGAACTGTCCTAATGCATGTGCACATTAATGAGCAAGATAATACACATTTAAATGGGTCCTAACTGGTTCAATACTTGGAAAAACAGAAAACAAAATGGCTTTTTTTGTTTCACTAAACAGCAGTGTGAAAAATATCTTAATATTCATGTGGTGGCTGATGGTAAAGCTGTGATATTGAGATGGATAACCTTGAGCAGTTAATTCAAATCATTCTTAATTTAATTTAGAGTAAATTAAAGAGGAATTTTCGGTAAAGATTAAGTGCGTTCTTATAAGAGGAGCAGACTTCCTTCATATGCATAACCACAAGCTGGAACACAGTGTGGATATTATTTACTTCATTCTTCCATTACTGAAATAAAAGGCTGCCTTCCTTACAAATGATTTTTTTTTTTCTAAAGCAGGAGATTCGGTTGGATTTTTAATTTCCTAACAGCAAGGGTGTAGCAAAACATAATACATTACTGTAGTTGAAGGAAAATAATTGAAGTGAACTTAGCTTAACACTATTTAAGGGATATGTTGAAAAATGTTGAGCGAACTAAGCGCATTATAAGTAAAGAGTTCTGAACTTAGATTATTAGTTTGAAACCATTATTTTTTTCATTTAAAGCTGAACTCTGAAAAGCTCAAATGCCCTTACTTGCAGTTGAGCTGCATCCACACTGCAAGGCTTAACTGTTCATTCAGTCTTGGGGATGGTAGAAGCAGCTCCCACAGGGCTCTTGCGTCCAAAGCAGGGCTATGGGCCTTGCATCAGTCATGATGATTTAAGAGGACCTTAGAATGCCCAAATGTGGAGGATCAGGTAAGTAAAAGTGCTCCTCTAGACATTTATTGAGCAGTTAACCCTTCCAGTGCGAGCACAGCCTCACTGCAAAGGAGGACTTTTAGTTTTATTGAGTTCGGCTTTAACGTGTGTGTGTGTGTGTGTGTTTTTTTTGTTTTGTTTTTTCTTTTTCATTGTCACCAATGTTTGCACTAGATACAGTACATACTGTACTAAGGGGCAATTTATGATATTTCAGTTATGGTTGATTGCTGCTTATATTGCGATCTTTCGTAATGAAGCATAGTCATAAACAGGCCTGACAATATAACTGGTTTGTAACCTTTTCCATGGAGTTTCAATATTCCTGCAGCAGCCAGAGTCCCAGTTCATCTTAGTGATGGGGCATGAGTGTCAAATTTTAGGTGCAGTAACCTATCTGCTTTGGGAGACATAAGACATTTTGTGGATGAATAGGTTAACACCTTCGCACCCCCTCCTGGTTGCCCTGTAAATGGGTCTTGACACCAGCAGGTAGGGCAAACTTCCTAATCCTGTGCTTTCTGTGATTGGCTGTCACAGTGGTCACATAAGCAGGAGATGGCTGTCTCTGACAGTTGGGTCAACTGCACAGTGAGCGGCTCTCAACACAGAAACCTTGGCTGCCATTAAAGCATATTTGCCGCATGTGGGTGTTAAGACCCACCCTCCCTGCCCCTGCACACTTGCGTTACATTGTCGGAAAGATGTTAAGGAATGTACTTAAAACAAAATGATCAGTTTAAAGCTACATTTTTTTAAGGGACTTTTAAGGGACAAGTTAAATCACCTTAATCACACAGTGCAGGACACAGGCTGGATATTCATATACCCTGGGTGTAGGCTGCTACCTTTAGGTGAGTTGACACTAACAAAGGCTTTGCTGAGCAAGCTCCTTAGGTGCTACTCTTATACCCCCAATTTACCCTAAAAAGTCAGTTTCTTTCTTCTTGCTTTGCGTGGCAGGTTATTTACATATCTAGCTTGGACATGTTTATCATATGTTATGTTATGTTTATCATAATATGAGGTGATCCAAAGTATAAAAAGTGAGAAATCCACCCCTCCCCCACATAACACATCCTGGTAATATACAATAAACTTTGGATCACCTCATATTATTAAAAAACATAACATAACATATGATAAACATGTCCAAGCTAGATATGTAAATAACCTGTCACTCAAAGCAAGAAGACAGAAACAGACTTTTTATTTAGACAGGTTTTAATCTGGAAGTCTGTTCATTTTCACTGAACAATAAAAGTGGATTGATCAGAGCTGGATTAACTCTGTGTGGCAAGACCGGGCACAGATGATAGGAAATCTTATACTCTACATTGTGACATCAAAAAAAAAAAGTGGGTTTACATCCACTTTAATTTTGGATTCTTCAATCTGCTCCTCTCTGCCTTCTACTTCAACTATAGAAGTAGTGCTTTTGGATTGGTGTAACCCCAGTGATATTTTAGAAATCATACCTGGGCCCCATGCTGGACAGCCTGTAGTGTGGTTTCGGCATTAGATCCTGCTTGGGCATTCACTGTGGCAACAAGTGTAGTTAGCTGCAGGTACAGGTAAAAGTCTGTGGTCCATTGTTATTGTTCCCAGACCCTGATGACCCCTATGGAGGTATGCCCATCGTGACTCGGAATACTTTGATCCCAAAGGGAAATTATTGCAACTCATGGCACAAAGACCACACAGGATCACAACAATGAACAGAACAAGACATGACAACATTTCCAATAACATCCAATATCGCCAAATAAAACAAATTAAAACAAAACTCTAATAAACATCCATACAATTAAAATACAACATAGAATAAATTACACAGAACAGAAAAAATTCAAATGATGCACCACTATCATAATGGAGACAATCGTTTCCTATTTTGGAATAGGTGTGTTTGGACAGTTTCCAGAACAGACAAGGTACTCCAGTCCTTTAGATTATTAAAATGAAAAGAAGGGAAAAACTGAGCAGGCAATTGCTTACGCAGTATAGAATAGGACTTTATGGAGATGATGTGTCTGTAATTGGGTGAGCATATAAAACACAAGGTTTAAGAAAATACAAAATGTATTAATATAAAATAACATGACACAGTCATAAAACCACTTAGGCCATTGCTGAATGCTGATTACAAAATGACCAGATGATACTGATGCCGGACACCAACATGTTTCGCAATTTTGCATTATCAGGGCGCCGTATCCATCTGTCTTTGTATCTAATCATACAAATCAGAGTACATATCATTGGTAAAAATCTTTATTCAAGATTATACAATTCATTACATTGACAATCAATTTCAGAGCTTCAAGCTCACCTAGTCTATGGTGTTCTAAAGAGACCGCATATACCATACAATAGATGCCCACAACTATGGCTAGCTCCCAAAGTTTCATGCATCCGGTAGGAATCGGACCCGGTAGGAATCAGACCCGCCGGATTACTGTGAGGCTATTGGACCATGCTGGTAATCATGAGGTATGTGGGGTCAGAATCTATAAAGTTTAATACAATATAATAATTTATATAGCTAAATAATATAGAAAAGCAATATGTAATTTATACAAAAGAAGAGAAGAATCTCATCCATTTTATCTATAGAAAAGGAAACGAGTAACTATTACATATAAAAATACCTGCTAATTTAGTGACTATGATCCCACAAATTTATCTCCAAGGTGTCAGCACGCAACTACAAACATCCAGCAGGGTGAGACCAATAATAACTCCGCTACAGCAATGCTGAAAAGATGAAATATATGGCATTGGTCAATAGATATGAGGAAGCCAGACTATGGCATCATTAAGGTGAAAATACTCAGTATAATGCCTGTGGTTAGGGGTGACATGCTGTGCAATATACTAATCAGTACAGCACAGATATGTCACAATCACTCCTATCCATTTATCTGTTCTATGACCACAGAGAAGAAAGCAGCTATTACCTATTACAATAGTCATGGCAGGAAAAGATCGCCGATGTCCTAGGTCCCCTCCTAGTGATGCTGAGTTGGTTGCTGTCCATAAGACGTGTGTATCGGCTTGCTGTAGGCGCCGGCGTCTTAGGCCGTGTACACACGATCTGTCAAAACCGATGAAAGCGGACTGAAGGACCGTTTCATCGGTCAAAACCGATCGTGTGTGGGGCCCATCGGTCAGTTATCCTTCGGTCAAAAAAAAGAGAACTTGCTTTAAAATTTGACCGATGGACCCCTGACCGATGGGTCAAAACCGATCGTTAGTATGCAAAAGCATCGGTTAAAAGGCTGCGCATGCTCAGAATCAAGTCGACACATGCTTTGAAGCATTGAACTTCATTTTTTTCAGCACGGAAGCAATGGGTCACAATTGACCCTTAAAATCACTTCCGGGTCGGGTGTCCCTTTCCAGGCGCATGCACAGAAGGACCAGAATAACAGTCACAACGCGCAGGCGCCACATTCCGCATAGCAAATGCGGACCAGGTTAGAGAAGAGGAGAATCCTCTTCTCTTCAATGGGGACACACAAATAGCTCCACCTAGTGGCATAAATCCCGAAGCGCAACCATAAATGAAATTGACATCCGCACAGTGCTACAGCGGTCTCACATGGAACTACCACAGGCAACATAATTGATTATAGTGAAAGTAACAACTTATATTCATTATATATGAATTAAATTAAACATAATTGCACAAATATACATGGTATGAAAAACCTAAACATAAGAGATAATACTAACCACCGTTCTAAATAGGAGTAACCCATAGACGGCGGTCATGTATCACATCAAATAAAACTAAACAAAACACAAAACCAGTACAAAACAAAGCAACACCTTAACTTTACATTGGGCAGTAAGCAACAATAAAACCATTTTTACACAGTGATAATCTATACATGGTGATCAAAACTACAGGAAGGGTTTAAATGACACAGCTGTGTTCAACCCTGGTGGATAGGCAGCCCTCTGATTAAATATCCACCTCGCCTCTTGCTGGAGGACTTTTTTGTCAAAATTCTCTTCCCTTTCCTGTTCTGGGATGACCTCGAGAACAAAGAAGGATACATAGGCAGGATCATAGCTGTGCTGTAAGCCAACATGTTTGCAAATAGGAGTGTACAGTAAACCTGGACCCAGGTAATATAAGTGGTCTTGTCTACGTCTGGTAAATGGACATTTAGTTTTACCAATGTAAAACGCGCCACATACACATGTAGCTAAATACACAACACCAGTTGTTATACAGTCAGCATATGATTTTGTCCTATGATATCCACCCCTGGGTAGAGGGCATCTTGTCCCTTCTTTGACCCAGGGACATTGGTCGCAGTTCCCACATCTGAAAGTCCCCTTTCCCCCCGTTGCTCCTATACTTCGGGCATCGGGGGTGAGATGACTGTGACCTAGCCTATCTCTGATGGATCGTGGCCTTCTGTACACGATTTTGGGTTTGGCTGCCACATATTTAGATATTATCGGATCCTTGGATAGAAAATGCCAATTCTTGGCTCTTAAGTTACGGAAGATATCCTGATTTGAACTAAAGGTGGTGATATATTTAGTGGTGGACATATTCTCCTTAGTCCTCGCATCAGTATCATCTGGTCATTTTGTAATCCGCATTTATGTGCTGTTATTTTATATTTATACATTTTGTATTTTCTTAAAACCTTGTGTTGTGTATGCTCACCCAATTAGACACATAATCTCCATAAAGTCATATTCTATACTGAGTAATTATTTAAGTAAAAGGAAGGAGGCTATTGAAATAAATTCTATGTTTGAGATCAGAGGTTCAGTCTCAACTGCATATAGAGAAAAGATATTTCAGACATGAAGAGCTGAAAACTAGAGAGACTAAAGTGAACACATTGACTCATTGGTGAATCCAAAGTATATAGTAATAAAACTTTTAATGATTGTTTAATAACATAGATATGAGGAATATTTACAGGGAAGGCTGGGATGTCAATATTATGCGATCAAATAAGGGTTATAATTGATTCTAGCATACACATACGTATTTAAAGATTACAAAAAAATATAGAATTAAAAGACTGTCCGGACGTCTATGTATGGGAGAAAAGAGGAAAGTCTATCTCACTCAGGGAAAAAATGATATCCCACACTGTGCAATTAAAAATAAGTATAGAGTGATTGGAGATAGAATATTCCCCCTTTGCCACCAAGGTGCTCGAGCAAAAAATGTATATATATATGCGCAAGGGAAGGTTAGAGATGAATAGAGAGAAAAAGGAGAGATATGAAAAATAAGGATATAGGAGGCTGCAGCCACAATATTTTCCAGTTACTCTATTATATTGCTATATTTAGCCTTGTGACATTTGATCCTTTGCACTATAAATGCTATTTTGGCATAGTTCACCGCTAACCTTCACAGGATGACAGTGTATACTTCAGTGGGTAAGCAAGGTTTAAAATGCAGTACGTTACCAGGACTTGATTGAAGCGTCTTGTTCAGTTGCGGGTAGGTATGTAGTTTAAATTACTTTAGGGCATATCCTATGAAGAGCCTTGGTGTCTTCAGGGGCCGTTGGTGCACTGATTCATTTGTTGTAATTTGAATCAATTTGGAACATATCCTATGAAGAGCCTTTATGTCTTCAGGGGCCGTTGGTACACTGGTTTGTATAGATTCATTCAGGCATCATGTTTTTCATTAAGCAGGTAAGGCGGTTTGCTGGAGTGTGATCACTTTACAATCAACAGTACCACCTATCGCTTATAAACATTTTCACCTGTAGAAAAGGCACTAGTGCTCAGAATATTTGTTCATCTGTGATTCATCTGTAGTTCGCAGTTGTATATCAATCAGATTTTGCTCTTTTTCCATATGCTTGGATTCCCTCGAGGCACCGTTATGGTGGAATCATATAGACCAGGGGAAAAGCGGTCTATTAGACAAATTGGACAGTCGGGAGAAAAAACACTGACTAGTTTCGCTGTTTAGGGCGTAGCTTCATCTGGGCGTGGTAATAATGGGCAGGAGTTCCCTCTTTATAGTGTCACTCCCTATTAACCCATCATTATTCGGTTATTTAAAGAAAGAGGAATTAAAAAAAGACAAGACAAAAAACGTATGTTTGTTTGGAGTATCAGTATTGCGATGATTGCTTGTACCCAGTGTGTAGATTGTTCATTCACGCTGTACCCACCAATTGTTGGTCGCTAGAAACATCTTCTAAAGTCTCTCCCTTATATTGAAGTATATATTAGGGAAATGGTAGTAACTGGAATGGACCAGAGAAGTAAGAGCGTTTAGAGATATAAATTAAAAGGTAAGGTAAAATTAGATGAATATAGGGCTAATAGAGAGAAAGTCATATATATACATGCATGTGGGATTCCGATACCGTTTTTAAAAAACTGCTTATCTACAGAATCTTTTCTTAGTGGTAGATAGAGAGATGCTTGCGTTAATATCTTTATAGATAGATTGCAGTGGTATACTAAGGTATCTATTGGCAGTATTTGGATCTCATATGCAGAGTAGTTTACCACACATTACACCCTATACAAGGAAAAATGGATATTTTCATGTTGATGTATTGGCAGATAGATAGGTGCCATCATCGCTGTCCTAATAGATATATTACAGTGATGTCGGGATGTGTCCATTAACGGTGGCTGGACTCTATGTGGAAACTGATTTACTACATGTATAGAAAACTAGAGACATACAAAAAAGATACATATTATATTTAATCTGCTGATCCAAGTAGTCCTATCGTATTGACAGATAGGGGGGGTGCTTATGTCGTTATTCCAGTGGATAGCTTGCAATGGTACATTAGTTAATCCATTGATGGTAGCAATACTTCGTATGTGACATAGTTTACCGCACATTACCATTTTCTCATCATATTGATATTTTCATATTGCGCAAGTAAGCAATAAAATATAACATATAAAGCATGAGGTATGAAGAGATGCCTATATCATTATCCTAGTGAATAGATCGCGAGGATATTCTCGCATGGCTATTGGTAGTAGGTGAGCTTCATATAGGAGATATTTTGCTATATGCAAATGGTGGAGCGGAGATATTGTTAGATCTCATCTAGGTAGAAACGGTTGGAAGTTTAATTCGGTGTTTAAACCCTGTGGAGTAAGGGAATTTAAACGAAAAATCCAAATTTTTTCTTTTTGGAGGTGGATTTGATCAAAGTCCCCACGTCTTTGGGGGAGGTTGAGGGAGTAGATGGCTTTTACCTTTGTACCTTTCAGATCTCCATTGTGAACTAGAGCGTAGTGTTTGGACAAAGGTTTTTCTGGGTCTTTTTCTTTTATCTCCCCCATGTGTTCTCCTAGCCTTACATGTAATTGGCGTTTTGTTTTTCCAATATACATTTTGTTGCATGGACACGTCAACATATAGATTACTTTAGAGGAAGCGCAGTTTACTAGGTCCTTGATCTTGTAATCATGTTTTTTGCTGGTATCACAGAAAGTGTCAGATCTATCTACAAAGGGGCACAGTTGGCAGTGTCCACACGGGAACATTCCTTTGCTTCTTGGGTATTCAGAGAGCCAAGTCCCATCTAGGGTTTTTGTAAATTCTGAGTGGATTAATATATCTCTTAGATTTTTTGCTCTCTTGGCAGTCATCATTGGTGATGGTCCTACTATATTGGCTAGTCCAGGGGTGTTCGTTAGGACAGGCCAATGTCTTTGAAGGATTTTTCTGACTGTCTCCCACTGCGCCCCAAATTGTGTAATTACACGAACTGGTCCAGGTAAATCATTTTTTCCTTTCAGTTTGGTTTTATATATAAGATCGTCTCGGTCGCGTTTTCCCGCTATGCTTTTAGCTTTTCTCAGCTGTTTATGTGAGTAGCCCCTCTCTCTGAACCTCTGGTATAGGGCATTGCTTTCAGCTCGATAGTCCTTTGGGTTAGAGCAGTTGCGTTTGAAATGTAGGAATTGTCCCACTGGTATTCCATTTTTTAGACTTTTTGGGTGATGGCTCTCTGCTCTTAGCAATGTATTTGCTGCAGTATCTTTTCTAAAGGTTTGGGTAGTCAGGGTACGCTCTTCAATATTTATTTTCAGATCTAGAAAGGAAATGGATTTTTTATCATAGTTGTATGTTAACTTAATGTTGCGGTTATTACAGTTTAATGTTAGCATGAAGGTCTCCAAAGACGTGGGATCCCCTCTCCATACCATCAGGACGTCATCGATGTACCTGAGCCAGGTATGCACCTGGCTCAGGTACATCGGAAGTGCAAAGACAAACTCCTCCTCCCACAGCCCTAGGTGGAGGCACGCATAAGCCGGTGCCCAGGGTGCTCCCATGGACGTTCCTCTGATCTGCTGATAATATTTATTATCGAACTAGAAAAAATTGTTGTTTAGGGCAAATAGTAGTAATTCTACTATAAATTCATTTTGCCCCCCACATTCTGGGTGGCATTTTTCCAGGAAATATTGTACAGCTTCGATCCCACAATCGTGTGGGATCGAAGTATAGAGGGACTCCACATCTATACCAACTAGTAGGACATCCTCTTCCAGTTCGATTTGGCTGGTCAGGGCAAGTATATCATGTGTGTCCTGAACATATGATTTAAGATCAGTCACCATGCTCTTCAGCATTTCATCAAGGTATTTTCCCATCTGTTCCAGGGGTCCCCTTATAGCAGAAACTATTGGTCTTCCTGGGGGTTCCTGGATTGATTTGTGTACTTTAGGAATTATGTAGAACGTGGGGGTGTTATAATTGTTTACCTTGAGATGTTCTAGTTCTCGGTTGCTCAAAAGCTAATTTTAATTTTTGATTAAGGGTAATCACGAGTTCAGGGAATGGATTTGTGGTTAGTCTGAGATATGTTTCTTTATCATTTAGTAGCCGATTTACCTCCTTTACATATTTGTTTTCATCGAGGAGGACTACATTGCCACCCTTATCACTTAGTTTTATGATTAATTTCTTTGCAGTGGCTAGTTCACGTATTGCACATCTTTCATTGGGCTTGAGGTTGTCAATATCCTTTTGAGTCCAATCTACCTTTCCAAGGTCAGTGCGTATCAAGTCCAAGAAGGTGCTTAGCCATTTGTTTTTGTGTAAAGGGGGCATTTTATTCGATCTAATTTTCATATTGGCCGGTCTTTTTCATGGCATTGTAGGTTCTTCATCTTCAGAGTTATAGTTTTCATCTAATAAGGAGGTTAGGATTTGTATTGTTTCTTCATCGTTGCTTAAGATGTCTGGCGCAGCCGCGTTATGATCACTGCGGTATGTATGGATCAGTCGGAAGAAAACTTTTCGGAGGAATAGTACCACATCTTTATATACGGTTAATTCATCCATTGTATTCATGGGGGAGAAAGACATGCCCTTTTGTAGGAGACTAGTATGTTTTGATTCTAAGGGAAAGCTGGAAAGATTAATTACTTTCATATCGATGGCTTGGTCATGGTCTTTTAGTGTCCTCGTTGGCTTCTTTGACTCCTGGTGTTGGGACCGCCTTTGCTCATGATTCTCCCTCTGTCTGTTTGTTGTCTGTTTCTGTTCTTCTGTTGGTAGTTGGTTGATTCTGCTGAATTTGGTCTCCTCCCCGGGTCTTCTCCTCTTGTCCTGCCTTTCTCTAAAAAAGTCACCTGTTTGCTGGTATTCTCATCATCTTGGTTATCGGGTGTCGATCTATTCCCTCTGGATATTTGTCGTCCTCTTCGTGATCTACTTCTGTTTCTTCGGACGGTTAGATCAAATATTTCACCTTTTTCCCAGTCATTTAAATCCCGGTGGAATTTTGATTGTTTAGTTACTTTTAAGTTGTGTTGTACTTTTTCCACTTCTTTTTTGACTAGTTCATTTGAAGAGGTCAAGGCCATCAGAACTTTCTTTTATTGGAGAGGTTAATTCACCTAGTTGTAATTTTTCTTCTTCTACTATCTGTTTCATTACAGAAATGCCATGATCGATGCATACTTTTTTCCATTTTTCCAAGAACCTTTCATTATGCAAATGTTCTGCTGGAATTACTTTATCTCTTAGACCTCTAGGGATTATTTTCTCTTCTATATAGGTCTCAAGGAAGGACACATCCCATTTTCTATTTAAGTGTCTGATGAGAAGTTTTTTATGTTCTTTAAATTTAGCTTTTATTTCATCTTCTTGACTGACCGCGTTAACTGCATCTGATTGGAATGCTTGTCTTATCTCTAGATCAATATCATCTCCTATGGTGAATGCCATTAGGAACTAACTTGTATATACACCGTTACTTTGAGTTTCTTAGTGTATTGTTGAGTTTAGGGTTAATTTCGATCTGGGAGTTGGGTCAATTGGTGGGGAAAAAAAGGGTTAATCACACACAGAGACTGAGTAAGCAATTGCCTGCTCAGATGTTGCCTTCTTTTAATTTTAAAAGCTTCCTATTTGTCATACTTCCATTTAGCTTATCCTCTGGCCCCAGACTATTTACAAAGGCACTTGCACCTCTATTCGCCCCTTTTTAGAACTTGATGCATTCAGTTCACAGGGCACCTGGGCGACCTTCTTCTGATGAATCCATCTCCCTTGAAGCAATATGCAAACATCCAATGACTATCAAGGCTCTGCAAACCTTCGCCTGGGTAATCAAATTTCAAAAGTCTGTTCTTCAGCCTTCCCTTTTTCTATTATATTTAGACCTTATTATCGACATTGCCCAGACAAAAGTTTTCCTTCTGGTAAACAAAGATGCCTTTTTCAGATTTCATGCTCAGACTTTGAGAACCAAAAAATCATCTCTCAGTGAGATTCTTCATAATGGTCCTAGGCTTGTTGGTAGCCTCATTCTAGGCTGTTCTTTTTGTTCAACTTCACTCAAGGCTTCATCAATTCAACAATCTGTTGGCCTGGAACAAACCCGTTTCTTCTCTCCATCTTCCTATGATTCTGTTTAGTTAAGCAAGAACTCCCCATATCTTGGTGGATTTCCAACTCGGCTTAAGAAATGGGAACGTCATTGCTTCCATATTCATGGCAAGTAGCAAAAACAAATACTCCTCACTGGCTGGGGAGTAGTGTTCCAATCTCTCATGTTTCAAGGAACCTGGTTCCCAAGGAATGGGTAATAAAACTACCCCTAAGCCACTGGACCCTTATTTTTCAGGGTCAGCCATTCTGGGTGCAATCAGACAATGCTACAACAGTGGCTTATATCAGTCATCAGAGATTACCAGAAGTCAGGCAGCTTTAAAAAAAATTAAGTTGGATTCTCTCCTGGGCAGAGAAACAAGGTCCAGCAATCTCTGTTGTTCACATTTCAGGCATTGACAATTGACAGGTGGGTTTCTCAGCTGTCACTGTCTGAATCCAAGACAATGACCTCTTCAACCTGGCATCTTCAGTCTCCTATGTTGGAGATGGAGGTCTCCAGATGTGGATTTCCTTGCCTTCAACAACAATTTTCCCTTATTTGTGGCCAAGTCCATGGATCATTTAGCACTGGCAATGGATGTCCTGGTAATTCCCAGGACTCTATTCAGGTTAATGAATACCTTTCCTCCAGTGTGCCCTCTTTCTTGACTACTCCGCAGAAATTGGTAATTTTTATTGCGCCAAACTGGTCCAGGAGAACCTGGTATACACACGCTCAATCTTCTGGTAGAGGACCTCCTGGATGGCCCCCGATTTGTCCTGTGCCTGACTGTTGAAAACCAGGTTTTAAAGGACAGGCTATCTCTGACATTCTCATCTTTCTCAAAGCCATAAAAGTCACTTCGCAAAAAGTGTACTATTATACCTGGAAATAATTTTTCCTGGTGTGAACACCCACTTTTTAACTCCAGAGATTACTTTGTGCCTCATGTTCTGGCTTTCCTACAATCAGGACTTAACCAGAATTAGGCCTTTAAAGTGGTTGTTAACCCTTACAGACCACTTTTACCTACAGGTAAGCCTAGATTAGGGCTTACCTGTAGGTAGAAGAAATATCTCTTAAACCGTGTATTTGCAGAAAAAACTGCAATGATGTCTATGGCACATGCGCGCTGTAGTCAACGGTGCAGGCACACTGAGCGTGCCACTAGTGAAGGCGATCATGCCGTCACTGCCAGCTCACGCGTGCATGCACGGGAGTGACGTCATCGCTGCTCCGGCCAGTCACTCCGGGTAACATGGTGGCGACGGAGGAGGTGAGCGATGCATACTAGCTCATTATGCCTTTCTCTTGCAGGGATTTTTTTTTTTAAAGGGTTTACTTCCATTTTAAGCGTCTACTTCATATTCCTGATATGTGCCTGCTGTAACATGTACTTGTATGAGAAAGAATCCAGTTCTCTTTGTATTGCTTCCTTTGTCTAAAATGTCTGGTGTTCCTGTTAGTCCCCTTGCTTTCCTATTAAAAACTGACCACACTAAGCAGGAGAGCACACAATGGTCAGTTCTCAGTGTACTCTCTTCTAGAGTTTCACTATTCTGAGAAAAATGTACATGTAAACAGTCGGTCAGATTTACATATACTGTATTTAAGCACATAAGCTCCGTTTTGTGTTGAAAATAACTGTGGGGTGTAACAAGATGTCCACTTCTCACTATCATTACTGTCAGTGGCGTAACCAGAGTTATGGGCGCCCGGGGGAGAATTTTTTTTCCGCCCCCCCCCCTTGTATAATATAGGCCGCAGCAGGAGGGGGCTTTTGGCAATGGCATCAGGAGGACAGGCATGTTGTTACTGTAATGAGTCTGTCTGTGTGTCTGTGCTTAGGCCCTCAGGGCAGGCATGATGTGTGTGTACTTGTTGATGGAGACAGTGAAGAGTGAGCATGGTCGGGCAATGCATTAACATACAGTATTGTAACACGTGGCATGGTGATGTTGCCTGGTGGCAGCATGGAGGTGGCCTGCCTGAGTCTGAGTCAATTTGTCACTCAGTCACTTCAAGTAAAAGTTCACACACTGAGTGTCACATACAGGCTCACCTGCAACTTCAAGACTCTCCTCGACTCCTCCGGCTCCCAGACGAAGTCCACTGCACATCCGGACCGGCGCTGTCAGTGTCAGGGTGTAGATTCTCACTCAGGAGAAGATGCCTGGCAGCGGAATCCGGAGAAGTGCATTTGCGCATGCATTGGCCAGATCTGGTGCCCTGTGATTGGCTGGTGCCGCCAGCACATGACCACATACGCCCAATCACAGGGCGCCATCTGCCGCAAAATGGTGGCCGCGTACCGTACTCGCTCGGGACACAGTACAGTATGACTTTTTCATTAATTTTAAAGTGACAGGGACGCCAGGATTTCGCCCCCCCCCAATTTTTCGCCCGGTGCGACAGCCCCCCCCCGCTACGCCAGTGATTACTGTGCAGGAGTGTAGAGGGGAGCAAGATGGCGGCAAGGAAACATCACTTCCTGACGAGACAGTCGGGGAATTTCCTATGGCCTCACCCGAAAATCGCGGGTCATCAAGCCTGGAGATCGCGCGGGGGGGGGGGGGGTAAATCGAGATCGCGATTTTATTACGATTAATCGTGCAGCTCTACTCTCTTCCAATCAGACTTGTCCTGACAGCCATTCACTGGGAAGCTCCGTGTGCTGCTTATCCTCCCCCAGCTTGTATGCAGCTGAGAACAGGGAGAATGTGATCACTTATAAAAAAGGGAAAAAATTAGTTTTACCTTTCATTTCTATTTTAAAGTGAATGGGTTGAGGCAGATTTTGGCCTTATTTTTTAAAATTCATTAGCACCTTTTTTTTTTCACATTGCACTTTTTTAAGGTGTTTCAATGATAAAACTGCGACCACCCCAAAGAAAGTGCTCTCCATTATCTGGACATGATCAGAGACATGACCACAGCTTCTATCTGACAGACTCTTTGTATTGCCAACAGTCTCTCATAAAGGTCCCCATGTTTCTCAGTACACTAAAAAAACACAGAGGTGATCAAATGGCACCAAAAGAAAGCTCTATTTGTGGGAACAAAAGGATGTAAATTTTGTTTGGGTATAGCGTCGCACGACTACGCAATTGTCAGTTAAAGCGATGCAGTGCTATATCGCAAAAAAATAGCCTGGTCATTAAGGGGACAAATCCATCCTTAAGTGGTTAAACTACAATATAGTTTGTCTAGTGGACGTCCCAAAACTTGAAAAAAAAAGGTGAGGAATGAGGTGGCGCATGTAGTGTGCCCCAGCGAATTGTGAGTGTGGCAAAACTGTTATAACAGTGGGGAGGGACATAAAACAAGCCTACGTACAGAAGCATAGGACAATTTATTGTGAGGGCTTATTCACTTATTCTCAGTTAAAGTACCTCTAGTACCTATACATACTCACGCCACCACATTGTTTGGAGTTTCCGATATCAATTATCTGTTGCCCAAATTTCTATAGCTGCCACCTGGTCTTCAGTAATACTTTCTCCAAGTTTTACCAGATGGATGTCTAGTCCAATGTGGATGCAAACTTTGGGTGCAAAGTTCTTTCAGTTGGATTGCCTTGCCCACACCTCATTCATTGCTTGTGAGATTAAGATAATTGGAATTTTGACTTACCTGTAAATTCCACATCTTGGAGTTCAGTCGTGGACACAGGCCACCCACCCCTCTATTGCAATGGTACTCTGCATTGTTTCCTAAAACAACAGAGTATGTGAGTGGGGTGGAGTTATAGGAGTATGCCCGGGGAACGTGTTCTTTAACCTGAAGATATGGAATATACAGGTAACTCGAAATTCCTTTTTTCTGATGGTAACTGTCATCTGATGCAATCCAGAGGAGCAAATCCCCTTTACTTATTTTTTTTCCAGAGAGTGGTTCCGCTCGCCGACAAGCTTGCGTACATTTACTGTGGCAGGTTGGCAGAGCTGCACGAATCGCCGTTCCAGTATGGGGATGTGGGAGCATGCACATGGGTTGGGCAGACTCTATGTCCGCTGGCGACTTGCGATCGCCAAGTACAGGCAGAACGGGGAACTGCCAGTGTAAACAAGCGGATCCCCGTTTTGACAGGGGACAGGTTAGCGATCTTCTGTTCCCAGTGAACTAGCCTGGTCATTAAGGGGGCAAATCCATCCTTAAGTGGTTAAACTACAATATAGTTTAGTGGACGTCCCAAAACTTGAAAAAAGAAGGTGAGGAATGAGGTGGCGCATGTAGTATACCCCAGCGAATTGTGACTGTGGCAAAATTGTTATAACAGTGGGGAGGGACTTAAAACAAGCCTATGTACAGCGGGTCAGATGTATGTAATATGCGGAGTGCAGGTCTCAGGAGTATGTATATCTAAGAATGCAGGGGTCAGGATTGGGTAACACACAGAATGCAGGGGCCATGTGTGTGTAATGTACAACGTGTAAGGATCAGGTGTACGTAATGTTCACAGTGCAGATGTCAGATCTATGTAATATACAGGGTTCAGGAATGGGTAGCGCACAGCAGGCAGGGGACAGATTAAAAATTGTGCACAGTGCAGGAGTCAGAAGTGTTTACAGCTCAGAGCACAACACTTCTTAGGATTTATTTTACCTCCACCGCCTTTAGGCTCATGCCACAATTCCCTTTGGGCACTCTTATTCTCCCCTATCCCCTCTGTAAGTATGCTTCATGTGCATGCTAGATCCAGGGCAGTGAAGGACCTGGTCAACATCGCTGAAAGTGAAAGAACTCATGAGAGACTGCTGCATCATCTACCATAAATATAAACGTGTCCATAAAGAAAAACAAGTTATTGGGATGATGAAGTATCACATGTGGCCAGTGAACAAATAGTGAATCCTGATGACTTCTGTTTACATCTTTACCAGACATGATGAAACACATGATGAAACACTGAAAGTGCACTTGAAAGTGCAGTCGCTGTAGATCCAAAGGGGACTAAAGCCGCGTACACACGGCAGAGAACCTCGCCGGCCGTCAGATTCGGTGCCCCCCCCTTCGGGAATGGCAACCAGCCATTCATCCAGGCGGGCCGTCGAGCAAATAGAGAACATGCTCTCTATTTCTGCTCGACGGCATTCCCGACGGGATGCTCGCCGAGAGCATACACACGGCCGAGGTTCTCGCTGGAATGCAGCTTCCAGCGAGGTTCTCGCTGGTTTCTAGCGAGAACCTCGGACGTGTGTACGCCGCCTTACAAGGAAAAACACCATTTTAGCTTGCACATGATTGGATGATAAAATCAGCAGAGCTTCCCCTCATTTTTAGCACTTCCCCTCAGATTTACAGCGACTGCACTTCCAAGTGCAATTTCAAGTGCACTTTGCACTTGTAGTTTGCACTTGTAGTGCAAAGTGGATTTGCCTTTTGTAAATAACCCCCACTATGTTTATCCGCCACCTGTAGGAAGATCACAAGCTTACCACTGTCTAAAGATAGAACAGCAATATGCACTTTTGAAATATCCTTCACGAATTATCTTTCTCTACCACTGTTAAAAATGACAACTGTACTTCTCCATTCCACCAGGGGTTTGTAACAGCATTCAAATCCACAAGAAAAACCAAGATGCAAGAAAAATTCTAAGTATTTAACCACTTAAGACCCGGACACATACGCTGCTAAATGACCCAAGGTGTTTTTACAATTCGGCGCTGCGTCGCTTTAACAGACAATTGCGCGGTCGTGCGACGTGGCTCCCAAACAAAATTTGCGTCCTTTTCTTCCCACAAATAGAGCTTTCTTTCGGTGGTATTTGATCGCCTCTGCGATTTTTATTTTTTGCGCTATAAACTAAAATAGAGCCACAATTTTTTTACTTTTTGTTATAAAAAAAATCAAATAAACTAAATTTTAGTAAAACATTTAGGCCAAAATTAATTCAGCCACATGTCTTTAGTAAAAAAAAAAAAAAAAAAAAAAATCGCAATAAAAAAAAATAGCTACCTAGCGGGAACAGCGACACTAATACAGCGATCAGAAAAATGATCGCTTAGTGACGCTGGCAATAGGGAGTGAAAGGGTTAACTAGGGCGGTGATCAGGGGGTTAAAACTTTATTAGGGGGGGTGGGGGGGCTATCCTGAACCTAACACTAACTGTTTTTTACACTGCCTGTCACACTGACACTAAATGCAGTGATTAGATCACTGCATTCAGTGACACTGTGACAGGGGGGTGGGGGGGGGGGCGATCACAAGGGGTTAATTTGCCTATGTGAGTGTGTGTCAGTGTTGTGTTGGTGCACACTTACTTGTGATGTCTTCTCTCATCAGCAGCGCTGGGAAACAGCGCTGCGATGAGAGATTACATCATTTCCTCCTTCCTGTGTAAACCCCTTCCAGTGAATATCATCCTTCCCAGCACAAATTACATCTCTCGGCACAAATCCTCCCCATCTCCCCCTTCCAGCATAAATCCTCACGTTCAGAAAAAAAATCCCCCCTCATCTCAAACCTGTGCCTCCTTCTCTCCCCTCCCAGTACAACAAGCCCCCCCTAGCTCCTTCTCCTGTTCTGCACTTTGGGGGGCTGAGATATGGCAGCCTCCTATGTTGGGACTTGTAGTGCACTCTGGGGGGGCTGAGATATGGCAGCCGCCTATGCTGGGACTTGTAGTGCATTCTGGGGGGGGGGGGCTGACATATGGCAGTCTCCTATTCTGGGACTTGTAGTGCATTCTGGGGGGGGGGGCTGACATATGGAAGCCTCCTATGCTGGGACTTGTAATGCACTCTGGGGGGGCTGACATATGGCAGCCTCCTATGCTGGGACCTGTAGTGCACTCTGGGGGGGGGGGCTGACATATGGCATCCTCCTATGCTGGGACTTGTAGTGCACTCTGGGGGGGGCTGACATATGGCAGCCTTCTCATGCTGGGACTTGTAGTGCATTCTGGGGGGGGGGCTGACATATGGTAGCCTCCTATGCTGGGACTTGTAGTGCATTCTGGGGGGGGCTGACATATGGAAGCCTTCTATGCTGGGACTTGTAGTGCACTCTGTGGGGGCTGACATATGGCAGCCTCCTATGCTGGGACTTGTAGTGCACTCTGGGGGGGGGGGCTGACATATGGCAGCCTCCTATGCTGGGACTTGTAGTGCACTCTGGGGGGCTGAGATATGGCTGCCTCCTATGTTGGGACTTGTAGTGCACTCTGGGGGGGCTGAGATATGGCAGCCTCCTATGCTGGGACTTGTAGTGCACTCTGGAGGGGCTGACATATGGCAGCCGCCTATGCTGGGACTTGTAGTGCATTCTGGGGGGCTGACATATGGAAGCCTCCTATGCTGGGACTTGTAGTGCACTCTGGAGGGGCTGACATATGGCAGCCGCCTATGCTGGGACTTGTAGTGCACGCTGGGGGGCTGAGATATGGCAGCCTCCTTTGCTGGGACTTCTAGTGCCTTAGACTACAGGGGATGGAAGAATGGCAGCCCACTCTGCTGGGACTTGTAGTGCCCTCAGTGGCAGAATGAGGTTTCCTCAGTCCCCCCACAGTCTAAGGCACTACAAGTCCCAGCATAGGAGGCTGCCATATTTAAGCTTATACAGTGCACTACAAGTCCCAGCAAAAACGGAGCTGCCATATTTCAGCCCCCACACAGTGCACTAGCCTGTATGTATTCACATGTAATAAAAAGTTAATAGGGGGGGGGGGTTGTGGGCTAGATATCATGCTGTATGTATTCACATGTCAAATAAAGAAAAGTTAATAAGCAGGGCAGGGGGGATGACAGCAAAGCATGCATCTATATACAGCACTGCACAGGACAGTCCATCAATATATGTGACACTACCCCTCCATACCCGGGCAGAGCCGAGCACTCACCCACCGGTCAGTGTGCTTTAACCCTTTACTGTGGTAGCTGGGAGAAGCTGAGGCTGCCGCTGTCCTGTGGTGTGAAGTCAGAGCCCTGACTAGTGCTAGTGGTGTGCTAGCATGGAGCTCTCTCCTTCACACGGTGAGGGCGGGGGGGTTAGACATCAGACAGCTCTGAGCTCTCATCGAATTTTGTACCTGCCATTAGATGAAGCTCTCTGTCTCACTCCTCCTCCTCCCGTCCCAGATGCTATGATGCCGCGCGGAGGCTGGGAGGCGGAGCATCCACGGACTAAACAAGATCTATGTGGGGCGGCACTGGCAGTCACTCCCCACACTCCCACAGTATGTGGCGGTGACAGTCACACATACAGAACGGCAGCCAGCCGCGAGAAGCAATCTCTGCGGGTGGCTGCCTCTGTATTCGGGAAGACGTTTGGGGGGTTTCTCGTGCGGGGGGGGGCGCGAAACGCCTTGTCGGCCTAGGCCAAGATACATCTCTGCTGACTCGCTACCTTTGCTGGAAGTCTATTCCAAGCATGATCTACTCTTTGGGTAAAATAATACTTTCTAAGATTTGAAGTTTGGGAACTCGCGCCACCGCTAAAGGTGGAAAGTGGATTTTTACAAATCTTCATTTGGGCCTGATTCACACCTGTGCTTTTAGTGCACTTTGCGTTTTGCAGATTTGCACTACAGTCGCTTTACCATGGTTTTCTATGGAACACGTTCTGTGGTGCGGATCTGCAAGGTGCGGGGAGGCCTGGGAATGCATGGGTGTGGATCCAGCCTTAGTGATTTTACTCCTTGTTTTCAGCTCAGGCTTTATTCAAAACCTTTTCAAGTGCATAAAAGATTACTATTAATTTGAGAATAAAATATATGAATTGTAGTGCTGTTTCATGTCACATAAGACATGTTTTTGATGCTCAGTGAAACCATCAAAAGAAAGCATTCCATTCATTATTAACCACTTTAGCCCCGGACCATATTGCTGTCCAAAGACCAGAGCACTTTTTGTGATTCGGCACTGTGTCGCTTTAACTGACCATTGCGCGGTCGTGCCACGTGGCTCCCAAACAAAATTGGCGTCCTTTTTTTCCCACAAATAGAGCTTTCTTTTGATGGTATTTGATCATCTCTGCGGTTTTTATTTTTTGCGCTATAAACAAAAATAGAGCGACTATTTTGAAAAAAATGCAATATTTTTTACATTTTGCTATAATAAATATCCCCAAAAAAGATTTAAAAAACATTATTTTTCCTCAGTTTAGGCCGATACGTATTCTTCTACATATTTTTCGTAAAAAAAAAAATCGCAATTAGCGTTTATTGATTGGTTTGCGCAAAATTTATAGCGTTTACAAAAAAGGGGGTAGTTTTAAGGCATTTTTATTAATATTTTTTTTTTACTAGTAATGGCGGCGATCAGCGTTTTTTTTTCGGTACTGCGATATTATGGCGGACACATCGGACACTTTTGACACATTTTTGGGACCATTGGCATTTTTATAGCGATCAATGCTATAAAAATGCATTGGATTACTATAAAAATGCCATTGGCAGTGAAGGGGTTAACACTAGGGGGCGGGAAGGGGTTAAGTGTGTTCCTATTTGTGTTCTTACTGTGTGGGGGGGGTGGACTCACTAGGGGGAATCATTGATCTTCCGTTCATACATTGTATGAACGGAAGATCAGCGTTTCCCCCGCTGACAGGAACGAGAGCTGTGTGTTTACACGCACAGCTCTCGTTCCCCGCTCTGTAACGAACGAGCGCGCATGCCCGGCGGCGATCGCGCCCGCCGGGCACGCGCGCGGGACTCGGGGGCGAGCGGGGGGCGCGCGCGCGGGCCGCCGACGGTGCGCACGCGCCCCCTAGTGGCCGCGAAAGTCCCGACGTAGAGCTACGGGCTCTCGCGCAGGAGTGCCGACCTGCCGCCGTATAACTGCGGCGGCTGGTCGGCAAGTAGTTAATGAGTTTGTATCAATGTATAAGTATAGAAATAATTTTATTCAAATTAATTAAGCCTATGTAATGTTTTCTTATTTTTGTTTTTGAATTTTGAGAAAGGGGTTAAGAGGGTGTATTTCCTGTGTGGGGTTGTCAAGCAACCCTGCATTTTACACTTAATTCCCACACAGGATAGAAATAAAAAAGAAAATGATTAATAACGGTGTAAAACTGAAGATTTGAAGTTTCCTCCAGCTATTTGTGAACACGTGATGTGATGGCCAAAAATAGATTGTGTAATTTTATTCTGTTGAAGCTACAGTAGTTAAGGGCTCATAAGGAAATAACTGAGCAAAGGCAATGCATAGAAGGCCAATATGCATACACATAGGTGTAAATGGGTCCTAAAAAGGTAAATGTATTTTTTAGTGCGCTTATCCTTTCATCACCACCACTTTGAATATAGTTACCTAGCCCAGTTGTTGACCCAGTCATTTCAACATTTTCGAACACCAGTATTTTTTCTGAGCCTTTTCTGTGTGTGCCCCCTTCCTCCATGTACCCACAAGTCAGACCTCAATGTTTGATGACATCACATTTGTTGCTTTATAAATACATTTTAATTTCATATTGGCACTTTACATTTTTTTTTTTGTCGTTGTTCATACATGTTTGGCCGCTGTAGTGCACTGTGGTCTTGCCTTGTATTTTTGCTATAGCATCCAATAAATTGGTATACATTTTTAATTTCCAGGATGTTAAATGTATCTGCCTTTCAGCAACAAGGTTAATTTTAGACAACAGTTTTTTTTATATATAAATATTTACAGAAAGAAAATGCAATATGTGGCACATTTAAATAGGAAACATTTCCTTTTTAGCAATAAACCTTGTAACAGCTGTGTTGACATTGACTTCCCCAGACTTATGAATAGATAACCTTGCAGAGCCATTTAAAAACCACTTCTGTCCTCAACAAGCACAGTGGTCCATACTTAACATGTCGTCCGTGGAACGCCTGGATGAGCAGCTCTGCAGATGATAAAATGACTTGGTGTACATAAATTGAATGTCTTTCTCCATGATAAAGGGAAAAAAAAAGCATGCCAGTCACCCAAAGCGGTGTATGGGAAAACCATAATTTCATCTGAATTCATGTGCTGTCAAAGCCATAGTTCCTTAGCAAAGGCCATAATGTATAGTGTAGAGCACAGGTACACGAAAGAGATTAAAAGCTAGTGATGATCTCATACAAAACTGTGCATTGTGTAGTTATTTTAGACAGTCTTTTTTTTTTTTTTTACTCACAATGCTTAGAGAAAGAAACCACTAGAAATAATAAGAATTTGGTCAGGCAGTCTGATTAAAATGAGTAGTTCTGGAGGAAAAGGGAGGATAGCAACACATCAGCCCTTTTGTAAAAATGTAATGGTAACAGTAGGTTTTAGATTTGCAAAGTGGAAGTCCAGTGGTTTCTCTTTCCCCCTGTGATATATAGTGATAGGATTGCTAATGTAGCATGTTACTGTCATAAATAAAATGTATTTATTTCTAGTTTACCTCTTGGGATAATTGCACATTCATTGTATTATTTATTGGTGGGAACCATATCCTAAAGTGATACTCCAGCACATTAAAATGTATTTAAATTAATTTTAAAGCATACAAAAAAAAACTCTTGCTACAATACTTGCCACTGTCCAGTTATGTTCCTCTTCTGGGTTGAAAGGCAACCAATGGTATTCATTCCACTACCTGTGGGCCCAGGCTCTCATGGATTACAGTACTCCTGAACTGAACGCTGCTCACATATCATTAGATGTGCTCTGCTCAGTCCAGGAGGAAGGACCACCTTCTGGCACAGAGATGGAAGAGGAAGCACCTGTGAGGTCATAGACCTGCTCTGAGCAATGCACATAAAGAGGTACAGTATGTGTAAGGTAAAAAGATATGTATAGGGCATTTAAAAAGATTGTGAGGGTGGGAGCTTTTTGCTCCATTCAAAAGTAATAATATGAAATTGGATAGATGCTGACCTTTTTTAGATACCAGTTTTTTGCTAAGATCCCCTAGATAGAATATGCAGGTACCCCTTACAACCACTACTGTCATCTTCAGATTCAAGATAGGCAGATGGTCTCATTAAACTTTATATTTACTGCTCTTGAGATTCAGTGTCATTCTTCTAAATGTCATGGGTTCTTGGAGGAGTATAAATTTCAACCTGTAATCGACAATCAGTACTGATATGTCAGTTTTCTGTTGACATTGTCTTCTGTTGACAAGTAGAAATTCAGATATTTTTATACATTTTACTTTTTAGCTTTGGATAGCAGAAGGACGGGTTACAACATTACCTTAGTATTTTATTGACATCTGTTTTCCTTTTGGAGAGATTTTCCCCTATCCTAGGATGTCACTCGGCCAGGTAGTGAGCAGTATCTCGGCAGAGAGGACATAGAAGACAGAACTGCTCTGTAGCGGCTATCATTGCCTTTTAGGTAATTGTAGGTTTGAGATGAACAAATGCGTTTCTAGACATGGCAGATTCGAAAAAAATCTCAGTCTGTGGAAAATCCTGCAGTTCATGAATCCTTAATGCTTGGTTCTTCAAAGATCAGACAACAGTATGGGGTATGACTTGTCATGCAATGTCGCAGGACAAGTCGCACAAGTGTGAAAGGGGCCTAAATTGGAAAGTACATTGCTAATTGTTTTCATGCTATGACAAACGGGGACTGTTTGGAGTGAAATTACCCTTGGGGAATTATTTACTGTTTTCCCATCAAAGTGAGTTATTAGAGGTAATAGTTAGTGTGTCATGTTGATACCCTTTATTGGATCCTATACTTTTGGGTACACATTATAAGGATGTCAGGTGCTTCCTCTCCTGCACCCTGATGCTTTACCACAGTCTGGCATCATGAACATGGCTTTTGCATATTTTGATAATGTTGTGTTTTTTTTTTTTTACTTAGTACCATTTTGTAATATGCTGAATTATTAGGATTTTTGATAGATCTGTAATATTTTGTACATTTGCCTCATTATAGATGGTTTTATCTGGTTATATCTTAACATATTGGTGGCCCTAATGACGCGACCCGCTCATGAAACATGTAGACGAATGCTTACATTTGAATACAATAGACATGCTAGATTCTATAACATTGGAAATTTCCACATTTGTAAAGTTTTGCCAATTTTTATATTTGTATGAAGAGTTATATGGTAATACTTTCCTGGGGTACCAATTTAAAAGCCCAGTTGTTTTTTGCAATTTTTTGGTATGGTCAATATTTTGGAGGGCAACCTCAATAAATTATTATACTTGTGTGACCTCCAAAAGATCTTCCACTGAGACCCCTGTAAAATACTTCCTTCTCAAGTAAATTGTTTGCCACTACATTTAACCATATTTAAAAGCACAGGCACATTTTAACTGCTTGCCGACCGTCGCACGCAGATATATGCCTGCAATAAGTGGCACGACAGGCAAAAGGACGTATGTATACGTCCACTTTAAGAAGCGGCATTGTGGACGCGCGTGCCCCTGCCGCAATATCCATGACTCCGACCGCGGATCTCATGGACTCTATATTCGTGGGCATACCCTCGATCATGTAACGGTGAGGAAGAATCGGGAAATGCTTATGTAAACAAGTGACAGGACAGTGATCACAGCTTCCTGTAATTGGAAGCTGTGATCACTGTCATGTCACACACAGCCCACCTCCACTACAGTTAGAAGCACTCCCTAGGGCACACTTAACCCCTTCAGCGCCACCTAGTGGTTAACTTCTTTAATGCCAGTGTCATTTTCACAGTAATCAGTGCATTTTTATAGCACTGATTGCTGTAAAAATGACAATGGTCCCAAAAATTTGTCAAACGTGTCCGATGTGTCTGCCATAATATCGCAGTCATGATAAAAATCGCAGATTGCCACCATTACTAGTAAAAAAAAAAAAAAAAAAATGCCAGAATTCTATCCCCTATTTTTGTTGAAGCTATAACTTTTGCGCAAACCAATCAATATATGCTTATTGCGATTTTATTTTTATTCTTTTAGCAAAAATTTGTAGAAGAATACGTATCGGCCTAAACTGAGGAAAAAACATTTATTTTAATATATTTTTTTGAGGATATTTATTATAGTAAAAAATATTGATTTTTTTCAAAATTGTCGCTTTATCTTTGTTTATAGCGCAAAAAATGTAAACTGCAAATGTGATCAAATACCACCAAAAGAAAGCTCTATTTGTGGGGAAAAAAAGAACGTACATTTTATTTGGGAGCCACGTCGCACGACCGCGCAATTGTCAGTTAAAGAGATGCAGTGCCGAATGGCAAAAAGTGGCCCGGTCATCGGCCAGCAAAATGGTTATAGACATCTTCTATGTATCTGTATGAGCTGAAGGGGAATTCGGGGAGGAAAAATCAGCAAAAAATATGTATAATAAATAAAAAATATTTAATTTTGTGTTGTAAAGTACAACTTCAGTTAACAAATTGGCAAACTGGTAATGTTATCTAAGAAAGTGTGAAGTTGTGACAAAAGCTGAAAGTGCTGCTGTGTGATGAAAGGCAGCCCCTAAACTATGGAACACACTGGCCTGCAAAATATTTATACTTCTTTTCTAGCATTAAAAAAAGTATGATTTTTTTTTTTTTAAATCGTACTTACCTAGGTGGATGCAGTGTCTGTTCCCGCTGTTTCTAAGGGTAAGAACTAAACGATCAAACACTGCTGATTGCTCAGTTCTTCCTATCGTTCTTAGCAGAGTGCTGGTGACTGTCAGTCTGCTCTGCCCCACTATCTGCTCTGCCCCCTCCTTTCCTGGGCTGTGGAGGGGGCGGGAACAGCTGGCTCAGGTGCCGGATAAGGCTGCGGGGTGGACCCAGACCATATGGTTGTGATATTTCCCCAGCCTAGTCTAGCTGTGTGACATCCCGCGCAGACCCCCCCCAAAAGGTCAATGCCAAGAATGTAGAAGTGCTTAAAAAGGCCAGAGAGTGCAAAGTAAGAAAAATAAAATAAGTAATAAAGGGAATAATAAGAGACATAATAAAGAGTTGATATGACCAGTCTGCTCAACCAGATGGTTTTACAGACCACAGAGGGTTTATGTAGCATTTTCTGTAAAGTGCCACAGCTCTCAGCTGTTGGTATATATATCAATAGACTTACTGTATGTAGACAAGCTGTGAGATGTTCCAGTGTTTTGACTTGACGACTATTCGTGTATAGATCTTCAAGGAATGGGAGATCAATGCTTTGCTATTTAGGGGTCTCACTACCAATAGTATATGCAACATGTTAGCTGGTTTAGAAATGTCTTTGGGTGATAGAGAAATTAAGAAATCGCCAGTTTGCAAGTATGGTTTAACTGTCGAGTATATCAGTATATGTGAATGGAGCCTCATTGTTCTTGTGTTACTGCACCAATTTCACTTTCAGGACCCATTCACATCTAGCATAGTGGCAGTGCACATTTTGTGTCTCGTTTTTTCCTGTGACACGCATAGGGCAGCTTGTTGATTTCAGTTGGCTGCACTACATGTAGTTAATGGGACATGTTTGCGTTTTGTGGGTTGCATGTTTTTTACGGTGTCTTTTATTTTTTTTACATATTGTGTATTTAGTGAGAAGGGTGATCACTGATTGCATTTCATTTAAAAAACTTGAACCTGGGAATGGGTGGATGATGCAGGGTGTGTGCTAATGAGGTCAGCTGGTCAACTCCTTCCTGTGTCATGACCTACAGTCTGTAAGGAAGAAAGACGTTACTAATGGAAACATCTGGAAATTGGGACTAGGATTAGGACAAGAAAGGTAAGTGACGGTAGATTTAATAAAAAGCTTTGATATTTTTACCCAAAAAAGTACATGGATGCTATATTAATTGGTGACAGAGGCTTCTTACCACGTGATCAGCTGTGACCAATAACAGCTGATCATCGCGTGAATCAGGACATTCCTCGGTTTGTGCTGACAGGGACAAACGGTCGGCAGCTCTCCCTGATAGTGGGGGGGTCTGTGCTGGTAATCGGCACATTGATTATGCGCACAGCCCCATCAGATTTGCCACCACAGACGTCAGTCCCCTCAGGATTGCTCAATAAAGTGCCAGTCAGTGCCAATTAGTGCCTATCTCGTTGCCAATCAGTGGCCTACAGTAACACCTGTCAGAACCTCATCAGTGCCTCCTGTCAGTGCCCATCACAGCCGCCTATCAGTGCCACCTATCGGTGCCGCCTATCGGTGCCGCCTATCAGTGCCCATCGGTGCTGCATATCAGTGCACCTATTGGTGCCCATCAATTCTATATATCAGTGTCGCCTCATTAGTGCCCGTCGGTGAAGGAGAAAACAAAATGTTAGAATCAAAACGATGAAAATTAAAAAAAAAATCCCCTAAAACTTTGGTCTTTTTTAGTTTAGCAAACGATAAAAACCCCAGTGATGATCGAATACCACCAAAAGTAAGCTCTTTTTGTGTGAAGAAGTGTATTAAAATGTAGTTTGCATGACCGCGCAATTGTCATTCAAAGAGTGACGGCACTGAAAGCTGAAAATTGTCCTAGGCAGGAAGGGGCGAAAATGCCTGGTTTTAAATTGGTTAAGAAAACGAGCGTGCTCCTTTTTGCAGGAATTGTATACTGGCAACATTTAATAACACATGCCTTTTGCCTTTGTAAAAAAAAACACTTTGATTATAATATAGCCTGTGTTTTTTTTGATGCAGAAAGGTCAGCACACTCCAGAATGAAGAAAATATAAATGGCAGATAGCTGTTCTTACTGCAAGCATTCCAACCTCTTTATCAATCAATAATACAAATGTACTTCTAACAGAGTATTTGACAATCTAGGTCTTGCAGCCCAACAGAGAATGTTCAGCTGGCTGTACCTTTAACAGTCTTATGGGTCTTCTGAAACCTTTGTGCTTCTGGCTGGCAATTCAGTTTTAATGAAAATTAGTAATTTTCTCCTAGCTGTCGGTACTAGCAGAAACACTCCTTTCACCTTGATAATATAGTGTTAGATGTAATGGGGAAGTCTATTGCCCTTTTGTAATTTTGCTATCTGGAATAATACACAGCCAGAGCTCATGTACTTTATGTATTTTGTTGAACGCTGATAAGGGACACATTTCCGATGTGCCCATAGAATGACAGACATCGCACACTAAAGGATAATTGTTTTCCTGTGTGCTGCTATTTCCTATGAGTCACAGGAGTTTAAAAGCATACAGAAGAGTATGAATACAAAATGATAAAGCTATGTGTAAATCTGAAGGAAAATTAATAGCTTACTGGACTATGTATACCTTATTTCATTACTTAATTGACCATGCTTTAATGGGATTCTCTCACACCTCTTGTGTAGTGATTACATCTATTTATTTTTAACTATAAATGGACTTGCATTGTTAATGGCTTCCCAGCTTTCTCCCAAAAGTCATTAACAAAACCTCCATTGTTGAAGGTGTATTTCTAGGCCACATCTTCATTAACCTATTGGCCTTTGATGGCAAGTCTGCCTCAGTGTCTCACGGTTCTGCATTTAAATGTACAAGTGAGAAATTGAACTTTTTCTTGCAGCTTGCCATGTCTAACTCAGAACTGAGACATGGGGTATTTTTAATTGCAATTCATGTAATTATGGCTGAATGATATATTCCAATGCCACACATTTACATTGCTCTCCCATGACCTCAAATATTTATGGCCACTGATATCTGTGTCCCGTGTATGAAATAAGGCTCGGTTTCCTATACTGCGACCTTAAAGTCGCCTGATTTTGTGGCAATTTTTTGTCGCATTTTTTTGCCACGATTTTGATGCAACCTAAAACAATGCCTGTGTGTTTTTGAGGTCCAAGAACCTCAAGTCACATCAAAGTGGGACCAAAGTATTACAGGGACTACTATGAAGATGCTGCAACTTAAAGTCGCACAGATATGAATGGTACTCATTGGAAACCATGGGGTACGACTTGTCATGTAACTTTCCAGTCCCAAGTCGCATGACAAGTCGCACTAGTGGAAACCGAGCCTAAGTATAATCTCTAAATAAAATTATTTGGTTTTCTATTAGGCTTATACAAGCAGACTCTGAGTTACGAACGGGTTAGGGACTGTAGTTTTTTTTTTTATCTGTTTATTAAAAAAAAAATCCAACTTTACAAACAAATACATAAATACACATTGTACACACATACATACATAGTCTCAATATATACTCCTATTATAAAATTAGGCTAGTGTCTATATTAATAATAGGTTATGATTCCATTTCCCCTTATCTCAAACATTTCCTTCCCGATCCTATACTTAACCGGCCTGGTAAGAGATACTCAGCTAGAGAGAAATGGGTGCAGGCCAAAAGGATATAATGGAGAGATGGGGCTGGATAACGGGATACACCAGAGAAAAAGAGAGAAGAGAAAAAAAAATATATATATAAAAATATTAATTTGTATATTGTGATAAATCTAAGGTATTGAATAGGTGTTCTCTAAGGTGCATAAAAATTAACCTGGGAAAAATACGCCAACGTAACACAGAGAGGCAAGAACAGTATTCACAAAGCACTTGCTCCCTACGTTGCGCCGGCGTAGCGTAAATTGGTCGGCGTAAGCCCGCCTAATTCAAAGTAGGAAGGAAGTGGGCGTGATCCATTTAAATGAAGTGTGACCCCATGCAAATGAAGGGCCGAACGAACAGCGCATGCGCCGTCCCATGGACGCTTCCCAGTACGCATGCGCAGAATCACGTCGGGACAAAGATACGTCAAATCACTGAACGTAACCTACGCACAGCCCCATTTACGTAGTACTACGTAAACAACGTAAAATACGACGGCTGTTCCGACGTCCATACCTTTGCATGGGTTGTGCCACCTTTGGGTGGAATAACTTTACGCTGGACGTACGCCTTATGTAAACAGCGTATATTACAGCGACTGGCGCAAGTACGTTTGTGAATCGGCGTATCTCGGTCATTTACATATTCGACGCGTAAATCAATGGAAGCTCCCCTTGCAGCCAGCGTAAATATGCGCCCAAGATACGATGTCGTAGTACACTTACGTCGGTCGTATGAAGCCAAATTTCAGGCTTATCTTGCTTACAGACTCAGGCGCATAGATATGACGGCGCATCCATGCACTTACGCGGCGTATCTGTAGATATGTTGGCGTAAGTGCTTTCTGAATCAACCCCTATATGTATACATATACACACCCAAATATAATACACACATATGCTTACATACATACTCATATGTGTGTGTGTGTGTATATATATATATATATATATATATATGTGTGTTAGGATCTAGATACTAGAATTAAAAATCTCTATAGTGCCTGTGTTGTGTGGTCTGAGCCGAGAGAAAAACAAAACAAAACAAAAAAAAAGATATTAATTGTATATTGTGGTAGGATCTAAGGTACTAAATCGGTAAACTCTAAAGTGCCCATAAAAATTGACCTGGGAAAAAGAAATGAGGTAAATAAGTGAAAAAACAATATGTATACACACCCAAATATATACACATATATACATACTTTTCTACATATACATATGTAAGTTTAAGATCTAAATACTAGGATCAAAAGTTTCTATAGTGCCTGTGTAGTGTGGTCAGAACCAGGAGAAATAAAATATATATATTGTATATTGTGATAGGATCTGAGGTTCTAAAACAGTGATCTCCAAAGTGCACATAAAAATTAACCTAGAAAAAATAAATTAGGTAAATAAGTGGAAAAACTATATGTATACATACCGTGTTTCCCCGAAAATAAGACGTACTCCGAAAATAAGCCGTAGCGGGATTTCGACACAAGATCGAAATATAAGACACCCTTCCGAAAATAAGACATAGCGATGGCGTGTCGAATCCCCGAAAATAAGATGTAGCGATGGGCGTGTCGTATGCGGAGCGGTAAACAACACGTGATAGGCGTACTGTACTGGTGCGCAGCTCAGGAGCTGTAAAGAAGTGAGGAGAAGGACGCTCTGTAAAGCTGTAAAGCTTCTCCCCAGCACTGACCAGCAACAGTCTCTCACCCCACACAAACACCAGAGGATAGGGGGAAAAGCTGCTACCGTACTAAGCCCTAAGAGATCACCCCAGCTCCACTGTGCTCCACATCAGCTTTGCTGGCCTATCTTTCTGTAGACAAGATGAGTGCAAATAGAAGAAGTTGGATATCCGAATGGTCCAAAAATGGTGTGCAGAATACGATAATCTCAGTCTACAGGTGGACAGAGGAAATGCTAAGAAGCGCAAGTGTGGTTCAGGTAGGCAACCTTTATTTTCTGTAATAAAAATAAGACACCCCCCGGAAATAAGCCATAGTGTGATTTCTTGAGGGAAAAAAAATATAAGACGGTGTCTTATTTTCGGGGAAACACGGTATACACACCCAAATATATATACATATGTGCATACATACTTACATATATATACATATATGTTTAAGATCTAGATACTAGAATCTAAAAACTCTAGAGTGTCTGTGTAGTGTGGTCTGAGCCGAGAAAAAAAAAAAAAGGAAAAGTTTAGCCAAAGCCTATGCCCTCCTAATGGCCCAAGGAATTGGTAAAAGTTTCTGTTTCCATAAACTCTCTCCAGGTCTTCTCGAATCTTGGCCTACATTCATTTTGGATTGACAATAGCTCCTCCATAACTCCAATTCTATCAACCTCCCTGAGCCATTCCCCCACTGATGGAGTATTTTCCTTATTCCAATTCTTTGGTGTTACTTCCTTAGCTCCATTCAGCAGGTAAGGGAACAGGGACATTTTATATTTTTTCCTTGATGTACTCGTATTATGGAACAGACAGACCCAGGGATTCCGTTTCACCTCTGTTCCACTTATCTTTTTTATCAAACCTAAGACCTCTCTCAAATATGTCTGTAGTAGTGGGCACTGCCACCAAATGTGGGCATGGGTTCCTTCCAGCCCGCATCCACGCCAGCATAGAGGTGACGTCTCGCTGTCTATTCTATGAAGTCTCGTTGGAACATAGTACCATTTAGTTAGAATCTTGTAGTTCATCTCTTTTACATTAGTATCTATTGAAGACGAGTGAACATAGTCCAAGACTTGTCTCTTCTTATCCTCAGGTAAATTTTGTTCTAGTTCCCAACCCCCCAGCTGTTTCTGCGTCTCCGGACCCCTTGACGGGGTAAATATACCATATATGTTCGATATCCCTTGTCCACCTAAACTCCTCCGGTCTATAAGCTTCTCCCATGGGTTCAGCTCGTTCAGGGCACGCAGGGGTTTAGGTAGGGACTCTACGAAATGCTGGACCTGTCTGTACCTCCAGTCGTCGCCTACAGCAGCTCCAAGTCTTTCTTGCAGTTCTAACAAGGGGCACAAAGCGTCACCTTTCAGTAGGTCCTTCAGTTTTAATGTGTTCTCAGGAACAGGCCACCCCCCTTACCTGGCGGGAAGTAGTCCGTACCTGTAAGGGGCAACTGAGGGCTGTTGTAGGGCCACTTTTTAACTTTACATACTCTGTCCCATATTCTGAAGGCTTCTTTAGTTATTGATGGGGTATTTCCTTTTGTTCTTCCTCCTGAAACCAGTCAGTTATCCTTTATAGCAATGGTCATCAACCTTGTCCTGCAGGGCCCACTAACAGGCCAGGTTTGCAAGATAACTGAAATACATCACAGGTGATATCATTTGCTGCTCAGTGATTGCAATATTCTAGTCTGCATCTCCCCAAGGTAATACATAAAACCTGACCTGTTAGTGGGCCCTGCAGGAATGGTTGATGACCACTGCTTTATAGGACCGCTGCCTCGTGGTATCTTTTAAAGTCTGGTGAGTATAATCCTCCCTCACATCTAGGTTTAGACAAGGTCTCCGCTGAAATGCAAGATTTTTTGTCTTTCCATATATATCTCCTTATTATTTTCCCCAGTATTTCAAAATAAACATCTGGGATTTTAATTGGAAGTACTTGAAATATATACAAAGCTTTAGGCAATATCATCATTTTAATAGTGTTTATTCTCCCAAACCAGGATATTTTATCTGTCCGATATCCTTTGAGTTCTAATTTTATTTTATGTATTAAGAAAATATAGTTATCTACATATAGGTCCCTTTCTAAATTTGACAAAAATATCTCTAAGTACTTCATAGCCTTCAGTTTTAATGTATTTGGGTAAAGGGCCCCAAGATCCCTGCGTTCTTTCGGACTCATAGATATAGTCAGAGTCTCAGTTCTCTTTGTTAATTTTTAATATTCCTCCATAGTTTTTGGTAATGTCTGTCTTGGATTTGATACATAGAGCATCATATCATCCGCGAACGCAGAGACCTTGTGTTCCCTCTCTCCCAACTTTACCCCCTTTATCTCCTGGTTAGATCAGATAGTAGAGGTTCTAGTGAAAGGACAAACAGGAGGGGAAAAAGCGGGCCATTAAAAAGTGGGAACCTTTCCTACAGGGTAACATTCACCCGCACCTGCGCCGAGGGTTTAAAGTATAGTGACCCTATCCACCTGAGCATTTTTGGGCCTAGTCCTATATATTTTAATGTTGCTATCATATATTTCCAGTCGAGTCTGTCAAATGCTTTTTCGGCGTCAAGAGACATAAATATTACCGGGGCTTTACTCTTTTTCTGGCTTTTTGTATCAGGAAAAGTCCTGCCTGGTCATTATCTGTCAGGCCTGCCATAAAAGGTCTTTTCTTTCTCGTACATCACGGGACACAGAGCGGCATATTCATTACTATATGGGTTATATGGAGTACCTTTAGGTGTGGACACTGGCAATCTCAAACAGGAAGTCCCCTCCCTATATAACCCCCTCCCCTAGAGGGAGTCCCTCAGTTTTTTCGCCAGTGTCTTAGGTGTTGGTCACGGAATAGCTTTGCTCCACATCCTTGGGATTAAGGGCGGGCTAACCGGATCTGTCCAAGGAGCCTCAGTGCCAAAGTGGACAGTACCCGGGCCCCAAACCATGGGGTTTTGCCTATAATGCTCCTCTTTGGAGGGCTGGACCCTGGGCCCAGGACTTGGAGTTTGTAAAAACCATAAGTTCCTGTTTGCCAGGGTGCTATATAGGTCCAGGACAGTGGGTACCTTCATAGGACCCCAGGGCCTGAAGGTCTACTACGCTACCCACGGAGATGGGAGAAGATTGGATCAGTTTGCTGGACAAACATCCTGCAGCATGGAGCAGGTAAGGGGGAGCCTGCGGGACTTGGTTCGACAGCAGGCTCTCCGGGGTAACCTAAAAGGGGGGTAGCCTAAGTATGCTCTGCATGGGCAACCTTGCTCACTATGTCTGAGAGAGACAGGATGACACCTTTTTTCCCCCATCACTAGGTTCCCCTGTCTAAGAATGTGTTGCTAGCTAACCTGCTGCTTTCTTCCTAGGACTAGTAAGGATCCCTAGGGGCCTTTTGGAGAGTCCTACCTGGCCGGGGGTTTGAATCTGCCGCCTGTTTCTGCAGTCCTGGGTCTCCAGCAGCGCGGCTCCTCCATGTTCCTCCTGTTCCGGCATACGCGCGCGCGCGCGCACGTCTTATAGACGTTTTTCGCGCCGTTCAGAGAGGAGGGCGGGGGGGGGGGCGTGCCTGCGGCGTCATACAGGGGCGCGCCTTGTGCTGTTATAGATCAGCAGGCATTGTCAGTGCTCAGTCTGAGGCTGATTTCAGAAGGAGAGGACGCAGAGCGGCAGAACAGTGACTCCCGGTGGCGGAAGAGGGGTAGTACATGCTGGACTTTGTTCCAATGCCTTTTTTGTTAAGCCAAGAAATTTCCCTTTTTGCAGCAGGTTGGAGGCTGGCAAACTAAGTTTGGGGTCACTGTATGTTTTAAAAAAGAAAATATATATAATATATATTTAAAAAAAAAAAAAAAAAAAAGAGAAAGACATACGGGATCCCATCAGTTTTTGGGCATTAGTGATCTATTGTCCCCTAAGCTCTGGTTTTGTACTCCTGGCCACTACAGTCTGTTGTGTGGGCGGAGTCCCTCGATTTTGTATTATGGCTTCCAAAGGTTCGGGGTCAAAGGGTACAAAAAAGCCCAAAAAACAAAGGGGTTCCCCTTCTGATTCTGATGATATGCCGATACTTTCCCCGCAACTTATTAACATAAAGGGCGCCTTGGATGAGCCATTAGGGGGATCTGGTGCGGAGGCTGGCCCAGATCAGCCCAGCCCTGTGTTTATCACAGAGGAGATGCTAGCCGTATCCCTAGGGGGGCTAGAAGAGAGAATAGCAGCATTAATCGCTAGAGCTATTCCTGGTAAGAAACGGGTTAGATCCCCATCACCAACAGGTGTATCCTCAGATGCTGAGATTCTCTCTCCGGAGGAATTGGAATCACAGGAGGATCAACTAGACCTGAACCAAGAGGGTTCAGGGATTGAGGGATCTGCCTCTGAGGAACCATTTTCAGACTCCCAGACAGAAAGACTGGGGGTACAGTCTTTGACGGACATGGTCCGCTCGGCAGTTAGTTTACCATTGCCAGAGCCTCAGGTTCCTCCGGTATCCTCTCTGGGCTCTTTGAAAGCTCCGTTAAGCAACGCAGTGTTTCCGGTCCATCCTCTCTTGGAGGAATTGATCTTTCGGGATTGGGTACGACCGGACAGGATTTTTCTGCCACCGAAAAGATTTGCGGTCATTTACCCCATGGAGGAAAAAATTCTCCAAGAGGTGGAGGCTCCCAGTAGTGGATGCAGCCATCTCATGTGTGAATAAATCACTAACTTGCCCGGTGGAAAACATACATATGTTTAAAGATCCGGTTGATAAACGGGTAGAGACACTTTTAAAAGCATCCTTTGCTACGGCAGGAGCAGTGGTACAGCCAGCTGTGGCTGCGATTGGTGTTTGTCAGGCGTTAAAAGACCAGACAAAAGAAATGTTAAAGGACATGACTACCAAACAAGCAGAAGAGTTTTCTGACATTCCCAGAGCTCTGTGTTTTGCTGTAGATGCTATAAAAGATTCCATCCAGCAGGCCTCTCGTTTATCACTATTGTTTGGTGCACATGAGAAGGCTCTTATGGTTGAAGAACTGGGCGGCGGAGCCCCCATGCAAAAAAGCTTCTGGCAGGGTTTCCCTTCCATGGAGGACGACACTTCGGAGAGGATCTGGATAAATATATTCAGACTATTTCAAGTGGCAAGAGTACCCTTTTACCGGTCAAAAAGACATTCCGGGGTCCTACATTTAAAAGGCAGCTCTTTCCTGTCTCGGGGCCCTCAAATTCCAGGCAGTATCAACGGCCGCCTGCACGATCCAACGTTAACAGTAGATCGCAGGGACAGGCCCCTGGGGGTAAGAGGCCATGGTATCGCAAGCCGACAAAGACAGCCCCTAAGTCTGCCTTATGAAGGGGCGCCCCCACTCTCGCGGGTGGGGGGAAGGCTTCGTTTCTTCTCAGAAGTTTGGGAAGCCAAGATCCCCGACAAATGGGTCCGGGCGTCTGTAACCACAGGCTACAGACTGCAGTTTCTAAGGTGTCCTCCGCCTCATTTTCAAGAATCAAGGCTACCAAAGGATCCAGCAAGGAAGGCCTCATTGCTGGCAGCTTTGGATCACCTGCTTTGCCAGGACGTAATAATAGAGGTGCCAGCCCAAGAGCAAGGGCTAGGTTTCTATTCCAAATCTCTTTGTCATACCAAAGCCCAACGGCGATGTCAGGCCAATCTTGGACCTAAAGAGGTTAAACGGTTACCTAAGGGTTCGTTCCTTTCCGGATGGAATCCATCCGGTCAGCAGCCGCCGCGCTTCAGAGGGACGATTTTCTGGCCTCCATAGACATAAAGGATGCTTACCTTCATGTACCAATCTTTCAGTCGCATCAAAGATTTTTACGCTTCGCGGTGGGGCAGCGACACTTCCAATTCAGGGCGCTCCCCTTCGGGCTGGCCACGGCCCCCCGGGTATTCACGAAGATCCTAGCCCCAGTTCTGGCCAATTTAAGGATCCAAGGGGTCACAGTCCTAGCATACTTGGACGACCTTTTAATCATAGATCACTCACGGCCGGGTCTGCAACAAGCAGTAAACCTCACGGTTCGGTACCTCGAAGGATTCGGCTGGGTCCTAAACCGGGGAAAGTCAGCGTTCCAGCCTACAAAGCAGTTGGAATACCTCGGCATGAGGTTAGACACAGAACAGCAAAGGGTGTTCCTGCCCCTGGTAAAGATCGAGGCTATCAAGGGGTTGGTTCAGTTGGTTCTAAACAAGAAAAAACCAACTATTCGCCTGTGTATGCGAGTACTAGGCAAGCTAGTGGCCACGTTCGAGGCAGTACCATACGCTCAGATCCACACTCGCGTCCTACAGGCAGCCATTCTAGCAGCCTGGGGCAAAAGGGCACATGCCTTAGAGTCCCCTTTGACGCTATCAGCAAGGGTCCGACAAAGCCTGGCCTGGTGGTTGAACCCCCAGAATCTTCTAAAGGGAAAATCCTTCAGCCCTGTTGTCTGGAAGGTAGTTACCACAGACGCCAGCCTGGCAGGCTGGGGGGCGGTCTTCGAGGGGTTCTCTCGCCAGAGAACTTGGGGGAAAGCAGAGAGGCAGCTCCCCATCAATATCTTGGGGATCAGAGCTGCTCGCCTAGCCCTTCTGGCATGGACCTCCAGATTAAAGGGGTTCCCGGTGAGAATCCAGTCAGACAATGCCACGGCGGTGGCATACATAAACCACCAAGGGGGAACCAGGAGTCAGGCCGCTCAAGAGCTTGATTTTTCAGTGGGCAGAGGTTCATGTACCCTGCATTTCGGCGATATTCATTCCCGGAGTGGACAACCTGCAGGCATACTTCTTAAAGTCGCCAGAGTCGGTTGCCAGGGGAGTGGTCTCGGCATCCCCAGGTCTTTCAGACAATCTGCCAGAGGTGGGGAATGCCGGACGTAGATATAATGGCATCCAGGTTCAACAAGAAACTAGACAGGTTCGTGTCTCGAGCGAGGGATCCTATGGCCTGTGGAACCGATGCGTTGGTTTGCCCTTGGCATCAATTCAAACTTCTATATGCATTCCCTCCGCTACAGTTACTCCCTCGCCTGTTGCGCAGGATCAGAGTGGAGCACAAGCCAGTCATTCTAGTAGCTCCGGCTGGGCCCCAGAGGACTTGGTACTCACTAGTCCTGAAGATGGCAGTGGGAGACCCTTGGACTCTTCCTCTACAACCAGACCTACTCTCACAAGGCCCGATCCTCCACCCTACATTACAGCGTCTAAATTTGACGGCCTGGAGGCTGAATCCCTGATTCTCAGGGGTAGAGGTCTGTCTAGGCAGGTAATTCCTACCCTGATTGGGGCTAGAAAGCCGGCCTCCAGGGTGATTTATTACAGGGTGTGGAGGAACTACGTAGGCTGGTGTGAATCCAAAAGATGGAATTCCCGTAAATATACTATTGACAGGGTGTTAAGTTTTCTCCAGCTAGGAGTGGATAAAGGCCTGGCACTAAGCACAATCAAGGGACAGATCTCAGCTCTGTCAGTGGGGTTTCAGAGGCCGCTGGCCATCCACTCGCTGGTAAAGACCTTCTTACGGGGGGTCTTGCGTATTATTCCTCCTGTCAAGTCACCACTTTGTCCATGGGACTTTAAATCTTGTTCTGTCATCCCTACAGAAACAACCCCTTGAGCCGTTGGCTGAGGTACCTTGATTTTACTGACTAGAAAGTCGGTATTTCTGATCACCATAGTTTCGGCCAGGAGAGTATCGGAATTGGCAGCCTTATCTTGTAAGGAACCATATCTCATTTTTCATAAGGATAGGGCGGGGTTCCGTCCTCATTCTTCCTTTCTACCAAAGGTTATATCCAGTTTCCACCTGAACCAGGATGTGGTACTTCCATCCTTCTTCCAAAAACCCACCTCTAGAAAGGAGGGGTTGCTGCATACGTTGGATACTGTCAGGGCCATAAAGGCCTATCTTAAAGCTACAGAGAAGGTTCGGAAAACAGATGTGGTGTTCGTTTTACTGGAAGGGCCCAAGATGGGTCAGGCAGCTGCTTGATCCACCATCGCAAGATGGATTAAACAATTAATCGTTCAGGCCTGCGGTTTGAAGAGGTTGCCTCCTCCTTTGTCGGCAAAGGCCCATTCTACCAGGGCCATGGGCACCTCCTGGGCAGCACATCATCAGATCTCTAGGGCTCGAATATGCAAGGCAGCAACGTAGTCATTACAACATTTTATCAATTGGACGTAAGAAGGAATGCGGATACAGCCTTTGGGCAGTCAGTACTACAGGCCGCGATTCAAGCTCCTCAGGATCTGAGGGGGCTCCCTTGATTTGATTTGAGATTTACATTTCTCGTTTAAGTTGGATTTACTAGTATCTGAGTATACCTCTAAAATTAAATCCTTCTTTGGAAGATGTCTCCCTCCCCTCATTAAAGCATTGCTTTCGGACATCCCATATAGTAATGAATATGCCGCTCTGTGTCCCGTGATGTACAAGAAAGAAAAAGGGATTTTTAAATACAGCTTACCTGTAAAATCCTTTTCTTGGAGTACATCACGGGACACAGAGCTCCCACCCCTCTTTTGGGTGACCATTTTGGGAGGCATACTGCTTGCTACAAAACTGAGGGACTCCCTCTAGGGGAGGGGGTTATATAGGGAGGGGACTTCCTGTTTGAGATTGCCAGTGTCCACACCTGAAGGTACTCCATATAACCCATATAGTAATGAATATGCCGCTCTGTGTCCCGTGATGTACTCCAAGAAAAGGATTTTACAGGTAAGCTGTATTTAAAAATCCCTTTATTCTCTCTGCCAGGATCTTCACATAGATCTTTGTCGATGTTAATCAGGGATATAGGCCTATAACTAGTGCAGAGCGTGGGATCTTTCTCCTCCTTCCCTATTCGAGTTATGTGGGCCCCCAGAGCTTCCTTGCGCATTGCCAGGCCTCTCCCAATGGAATTCATATACTCCTGGAAGTAAGGTATAAGAATTTCTCCATATCTCTTGTAATAGAGAGAGGTATACCCATCGGGGCCTGGGCTCTTTCCCATTTTAATATTTGTAATTGTTTGACTTATTTCTTCTCTTGATATTTCTTTCTCTAAGTTGATGGCATCTTCTACTAACATTTGCAGAGTCTTAGACCCCCCTAGGCATTGTTCCATTTTTCTTCCCCTACTCTGGGTATCTGTTGTGTCTTGTTTTTCATTTACTTTGTATAAGTTTTGGTAATACTCTTGTAGGATTTCTGTTATATCCTTAGTAGAGTACCTCATATCTCCTTTCTTATCTTTCATTTTTAAGATATAGTTCTGTGTATTTTTAGGTTTGATTGTCCTTGCTAGAAGTTTCCCAGGTTTATTTCCCATGGCATAAAACCTCTTACTCGTGTTATCAAATACCCACTTAGTTTCCTGTTCCAATAGTTCCCATAACATCTCTCTCTCTTCCTGGTTAGTAGAGTCAGAGTTTGCTCTTCCTGACTGTCTTTCTGCTTCTGTTCAAGGGCCTGTATTTCTTCTAACAGAGTTTGTTTCTGGGCCTGTCTGATTTTATTCCGCTTCACTTTTCCACTATCATCCTCCCTCTCATATAAACTTTGTGAGTTGGAGCCACAAATCGATGGAGCCACATTATAAATATAATTTTCTTTAAAGAAAAGACACATATACTTCTCCATATCATCAGCTATCTTAGTATCCCTTAAAAGGGATTTTTCTATTCTCCAGACTCTCTGACCAAGACCTAAGTCCGGTGACATCTCAACTGGAGCATGGTCAGAGAGTGTTATTGATTTTATTTCTATCCTTCTCAGACCCTCCAACAGCCGATGGTCCAGGAGGATATGATCTATTCTAGAGTAAGAACTATGTACAGATGAATAAAATGAGAAATCCTTTTCTCTCGGATGTAATATTCTCCAGGCCTCTACCAGTAGCATTTGGTGTAATTTGTTTAATTGCGCAGAGATATTTACCCTCCGACCTTAACAAGACCGGTTGGGTGTCTAGTACTGGGTCGAAGACAAAGTTAAGATCACCTGCCAAGAACACCTTATCCTCTCTGAAGCCCTCCAGTCTATTCAGGGTTTTCCTCAGATACCTTGCAGGGCGGGTATTGGGGCAATAGACATTCACCAGAGTGTACTTCGTATTAAATAGGAAACCTTTAATAAAAAGATATCTTCCATCAGGATCAGACTCCACGGCGTCCAAAGAAAACATGTATTTTTGTCCCCTTTGATCTTTTATTGAGAGAGTAACTATGAACCCACATAGGGAAATCCCTTGAGTACAATCTCGACCTAGGAAAAACAAGGGGGGTAGTGTCGGCGCTGTGAAAAGTGGGTGAAATCCAAGGGTGGTACAGGAATAAATCCCTGGGCTGGTGAACGTGGGTGGACGGGGGGGTGTATTTAAAACAGAGTGATAGCGTACATAAGTTTTGTGTCAATACGTAAACCGTCAAAATGTGGCACAAAAGATAATATTGAATACTAAACAATGGCAAGTGACAAAGAAGGAGTACAAATTCACAAACAGTAAAATGTACACAATGTGCTGGTCCAGGTAATGTGAAATCAGGGAGAACTTCCGCTAGGGGCGCCCCTGAGTGTGTAACACTGTGAACAATACAAATAATAATATATAAATCAGTGAAGAAATGCAAAAAAGTCTCTGAAAGTGTTTCCCAAATGTCCCATAAGACAGGATCCAAAGATGTCCCAGAAGACAGTTTCCAAAAGATGGAAGAAATGGTGCCGGGAAAGGACGTGGTACAGTGAACACCTCAGGTGGTCCCTAGCCCCTCACCTCACGGCTATGGCACGGATAGCCAAATAAAACCACCTATGGAGGTGATGGATTGTGGGCCTATCTCCCACGAACACCAAGTTCGTCCTAAGTCCTGGATGCACACCTGGCTCCTCTTCTTCTGTGTCTGAGCTGGGTGGACACTTGGAGCAGATAGAGGGGACCCTCACACAGCATATAGGATGGGAGAAAGAAAGACCATAGTACAGCCCTGCAAAAATGGAACCGGTTTGGTGCACTCACATTTGGATGATAAAAACTGGGCACAGAAACCAAACGGACAGCAGGGGGGTCTTGCTGCGTCAGGCGTGTGGACTCTGATGCTCCTCGATCCCTACGCGTCTCGTCATGTCACATGACTTCCTTAGGGGATAACATAGGTGGAATATTGGAGGCTTTAAATAGTCCGCCTAATGGTCTGCTGTAATGGGCGCATGGCGGCCATTTTCTTGTGGCCCGCACTCATATAGGTAACTGGTGACTGCTGAGATAGTGGCCATCTTGCCTAGGTCACTTCCTATTAGTAAGTAGGAGTGGCTTGAAGACAGAGAGTAGCACCGCTCGACTGCCTGGGTGTCTGCTATGCTGGGCGCATGTCGGCCATTTTCTCGTAGCCCACACTCTTATTGTAATGGCTAATCACAAATAAAGCGATCGCCATTTTGCCTGGGCCTTTTTTCTATTGATAGGTAGGAGTGGCTCCTGGATCAGGGATGATGCAGTGTACAGCAGAATAGGCGGACCAATAACTTAGCATGGAAAGGGGGAGAACCTGTGTGTCTGAAACCAGAGGAAGCTGTATGCTGACATATAGCGAGCGGCTACCTTGTTTGCATATACAGCAAAGGACCCCAGTTGTCAGGTGGACTGGAGGGGAGATGTTTAGTTTCCATACCATGGATGGAGAAAATTTTATTAAAAAAATTATATATTAAAAATTAAAATGAATCAATGTCTAGAGGATAAAACCTTAAAGGAACACTAAAGGTTCGTTTTTTATTAGATCAATTGATTGCTGTAAGCTAGAGCATTTTAATATCACTTACCTCGTTTTTTCTTTTGACCTCCAAAATACAGTAATCCAAGTTTGAAAATGCCATTTCCTGTCTCTCCTCTTCTTGCTTTCCACCAGCACCTGCATTGTGGAAAGCAGAATGTGCTCACCCCCTCCCTATGACTACAGCCCTGCGTGAAGATGCTCTCTTATCCCTCACAGGCATGGAGGCTAAGCCTAATGGGAAATGTAGTTCCCATTAGGCCGTGATATAGCAAGAATGAATGCGCACTGCAAACCAGGAAGTCAGTGAGAATACCAATTCAGCAGTGACAGAGGTGTATAAAACAGCTCGACTTCAACAGGTATCAATCTAGTTATAATGCAAAACATTACTTTTTACTTTATCAGCTACTGTCAGACTTTAATTTAAGAGGAAAATATTTTTGTCTTTACAACCCCTTTAATAGATATAGATAAAAAAAGGGGGGTCTGCTATATGGACCGACCAGTCTCATACATGCTGAGATGAAAAAAGGGGTGGAGGCTGATGTGTCAAAAGCCCTCACATCTGGCTATACCAGGCTGGGGCATGTCTACTAAGAATCCTAAACAGGATTAAGGTACAATAAAATAACAATAAAAAATAGGAAAAGGATATATAAAAAATATATCACTCATGAGAGACATCAGAGACAACACTCATGGCACATGTACATAAATAGAAAATATCTACTTCGATCTTATACAGTTTACAGTACACATCATCCATGAGTAAATTATATAGGTGATCCTGGATGTAGAAAGTAAAAATTATATAGCGCTCGTTAAAGAAATAATAATCAGAAAAATAGAAGCTGCAATAATAAAAAGGTTATACAACCTCAAACATGATATACAAAAAACAAAATTGCGCTAAAAACTGCAAATATAACTGAGCAGTATAATATTAAACAATAAGTTTAGTCCATATACATAAAGAGAATGAATGCACAGGATCAGATGTGTCCTTAAAGTTCAATTGTAAAATAAATGTTCATAGTAAGGATCTCCCAGGTGTAAACACTGATGACAGACTTTGGGAAAAAGTGTTGGAAAGTAGACACCTCCACCATAGGTATGAATGGCCTCTTACCAGATACAAAATGAAAATGAGCCTTATGCCAAAACCCAGGAGTCACCGTAAACACCTCCAACGTCCGGATCACCTATATGGGGACCGTCCTCGGTATCGTCGGAATGCGTCAGGATGTATGGAAGGACAAGAAGGCTCGCATAGTGTAAAATCGTCAAGTTTTAATAAAATAAGAAAATGGTATGCACTTACAAGAAATCGTTCAAAAGCAGGCATCCAATATAAAATAAGCCAGCCGGCTAGCACATTCCGCCCGTGTCTTCCGGGTAAAGAGAAATTTGCGCGGTGACGTCAGCACGTCGCCTCCCTACGTTTCGTCACTAGAGGGACGAAACGTAGGGAGGCGACGTGCTGACGTCACCGCGCAAATTTCTCTCTACCCGGAAGACACGGGCGGAATGTGCTAGCCGGCCGGCTTATTTTATATTGGATGCCTGCTTTTGAACGATTTCTTGTAAGTGCATACCATTTTCTTATTTTATTAAAACTTGACGATTTTACACTATGCAAGCCTTCTTGTCCTTCCATACATCCTGACGCATACCGACGATACCGAGGACGGTCCCCATATAGGTGATCCGGACGTTGGAGGTGTTTACGGTGACTCCTGGGTTTTGGCATAAGGCTCATTTTCATTTTGTATCTGGTAAGAGGCCATTCATACCTATAGTGGAGGTGTCTACTTTCCAACACTTTTTCCCAAAGTCTGTCATCGGTGTTTACACCTGGGAGATCCTTACTATGAACATTTATTTTACAATTGAACTTTAAGGACACATCTGATCCTGTGCATTCATTCTCTTTATGTATATGGACTAAACGTATTGTTTAATATTATACTGCTCAGTTATATTTGCAGTTTTTAGCGCAATTTTGTTTTTTGTAGATCCTGGATGTAGGTCTTGGAAGTCTACACATCCAGAAACAGGGTGTGGGAAGAACAGTAAGAAAAGGTGATAATGTTCAAAAATCGTTGAGGAAACAGTTTAGGTCAAAGTCTGTTTAGTCCTCTCGGGGCAAATGTGTCCATGGAAAAGATACATTTAGATTCTAGTTGACTGAGGGACCTAACTTTGTGACCCCCTCGCCACGGCCTATTATAGGGTGCAATCCCCCAGAATCTAAGGTGGGACGGATCCTTATTATGGGCTACCTCAAAATGTCTGGAGACACTGTGTTGATCAAAACCTTTGATATTGCGCACGTGTTCTTTGATCTGTATCCTTAGGAGTCGTTTTGTGCGGCCGACATATTGTAGGCCGCAACTGCACTCTAGCACATATACTGCCCCTTTGGTATTACACCCAACGAAATCTTTAATTTCGTATTCTGTCCCATTACTGTTAGACTTGAATTTCACTACTTTTTCATTGGGGCGTTTGGTGCGTGTGCAGGCATAGCATCGCTTGCAAGGATAGAACCCTTTCCCAGTAAAGAACGTGAGCTGCTTTTTGGGTGGATTAACCACTCCCTTTACCAGTTGGTCTCGAAGGGTAGGGGCCCTTTTGTAAATAAATTTGGGTCTATCTGGCAGGATATTTCCCAATTTGGTGTCTGTTTTGAGGATGTGCCAGTGGCGGGAGAAGATCTTAATCTTTTTGTAGTGGATGTTATAGTCTAATATGACTGGAACTCCATCTACTTTGTTGGTCGGTTTCTTCTTAGCAACTAGAAGGTCTCCTCTAGGGATGTTGCTGACTTCTTGTATCTTTTCTTGGATAAACGTGTCATTGGATCCTTTTTGTGTGAATCTTTCCCCGATTTTTCTTGCTTGAACCTGGAACTCTTCTATTTCTGTGCAGTTACGTCTTAGTCTTAAAATCTGGCCTTTGGGAATATTATATAGCCAATTTCTATGATGGCAGCTGGTGATGGGAAGGTAGCTATTCCTATCGACATTTTTAAAGAACGTCCTGGTTGTAAATCTTCCTTTTTTCCGAGAGATCTCTAAATCTAGGAAGGGGATGTTCTCTTCTTCGATCTGCCATGTAAGGACTATGTTCATGTTGTTATTATTGAGCTTAGTGCCGAAGGAGTTGAGTGAATCTCTATTTCCCCTCCACACTATAAAGATGTCATCACTATACCTTTTATATACAACCAGATTCTCGGGTAATGTTTGGAATACTGCTTCCTCTTCCCATTTGGCCATGAATAGTCCTGCGACGCTGGGAGCAAATTTGGCTCCCATGGCCACTCCAGTTCGCTGTTGGTAATGCACATGGTTGTACCAGAAATGGCTATGTTTGAGACAGAAATCAAGGCATTTAATAATATATTTCCTCTGCACACAAGGGAATTTGGTGTATCTGCGAAGTCCCCATTTGGTAGCTTCGCAAGCTAGGTAGTGGGGAATGATGGTGTATAGCGATGACACGTCTGCAGTTGCCAACAGTAAGGGACCGGGGTCTGATCTTCCTTCTAGTAGATTAAGGATATCTTTTGTGTCCTTGAGGTAGGCCCTGGTTTTTTGTACAGCTGGCTGAAGGAACTTATCGACATATTGCCCCAATCTTGCTGTGATAGACTCTATCCCGTTCACAATTGGCCTAAAAGGCGGGTTGTTTTTATCTTTGTGTATCTTTGGTAGGGCATATATAATCGGAGTCCTACATGCTTCCGGTACAAGATACTTTGCTTCCTTCTTATTAAGAACTTCCTTTTTAAGACCTAGAATTACCACTTGTTCCAGTTCTTTTTTCCATTTGAAAGTAGGGTTGCTAGGTAATACACTATAGGTATCAATGTCGCCTAGCATCTTCATCATCCCTCCATGATATTGTTCTGTGGTCTGGATTACAATCCCACGCCCTTTATCGGAGGGTCTGATGACCAAATCTTTCCTTTTCATCAATTTCCGTATTCCTATTTTTATAGATATTGGTTCTTCCATTTTTTTCACCTTCAGGTTTCTTAGTTCTTCAGTCACTAGTTTTTAAAAAACTTCTATATGTTTGTTGTCCTTTATTTTGGGATTGAAGGTGGATTTGTTTCTCAGATTACTGTGTACCACTGTATTTTCTTCTTCGACACGGACATTGACAATCTCGACCTAGATGTCTCCTTTAGGTGGGTTTCCTGAACGAACACTATATTGGCCGACATTCTCCTCATCTCCTAAAGAACCTGGTAACGCTTATTAGGGCTATTAAGCCTTCGAACATTATACGTAACTATTTTTAAGGTCGCCATGTTCTTTTTGATTTCTTTATCTTCTGGCCTATATAAGGTAAAATCCCTGAGAAACACCAGAGAGGGGTGATCCCGAATAGACTTCTTTCCCCTGGAGAAGACCCCTTTCTACTAGCCTCGAGTCTCACTGTAGTGCTTATTGTATCGACATTTGGAGAAGCAAATTCAAGGTTACCCATCAGGCTGTAGGTTTTTTCTTAAGTCGAATATGTTTGTAAGTCGGAACAGCATGCGCAGAACGGCAGAAATGCGTCGTTTTCCGATGTTCCGTCGAATGTGCCCGCCGTTGAAAAGGTTCCGTCGAATGTGCCCGCCACGAAAAGTGGCCACGCAGCCTCCCGTTTGTAAGTAGGAGTCGTTCGCAAGTTGGATGTTCAGAACTCGGGGACTGCCTGTAAATTAAAATTTGTTAGCATTGAAAAAAAGCTGTCTGGCTGTCCCCATACCTAAAATCCTATGGTTTTTGATAGAGGAGGCCTGTCACGTACCTGGTAGGAGTCTGGAATGATGAGGTCGGCCTCCCTTGTACCTCCAAATGCTACTGCATTCATCTATCTTTTGACTGGAAAGACCCCAAAAATTTTGGACCAAGATTCCTTGAGGGGCAGCTTTAGTTTCAAGTACGCTGTGGAAAGCCTGACCCTGTCTCCTGGTTCAAGATTCAAATTGCCTCTTTTCTTTTTGTTGAAAAACGTTTTATTATTTGCCTGGGTCTTTGAGATTGTATCCTGTAGTAATTGGTTATTGGTATTAAGGAAGTTTAATCGATCTGGTACAGCAGGTACAGAAGATTCAATGGGCAGCTCAGGCAAGAAAGAAGGGTGGTACCCATCATTTGTGAAAAAAGGTGATTCTTTGGTTGCTGAATGGATGGAATTATTGTATGAAAATTCTGCAAGTGGGAGAAGTGATAGCCAATCATCCTGTGCAAAAGAGGAGAAGCACCGTAAGTACTGTTCAAGGGTTTGGTTGACCCTTTCAGTCTGTCCATTTGTTTGTGGATGATATGCTGTGGAGAGGCAGAGTTCAATGTTCAAAGCTTCACATATTTTATCTCCTTGATAAAAGTTGAGGCAGTCTCTGTGGCATTTGGAGTGCCTTGTAGGGGTACAAACTGAGCCATCTTGGTCAAGCGATCAACCACAACAAAAATGGTGGTGAAGTTTTCAGATGGGGAAGTTCTACGATGAAATCCATGGAGATTATGCTCCATGGTTTCTCAGGTACAGGGAGAGGTTTAAGTAGACCCTGAGTTCTGGCTCTCTTTGTCTTATTCCGAAGGCATTAAACACAAGATCTTACATATTTCTTGTAGTCCTGCATCAAGTTTGGCCACCAGAATGTATGGGAGATTGAATTAGCCATCTTGCGAATCCCAAAGTGACCAGCTAAGGGGGTGATCATGACATCGCCTGAGGATGGCAAGTCTGAATTGCTCCGGGATAAAGATTTGCTTCTTATGAAAGTACAGGCCATCCCTTAGTTTAAGAGCCAGGTCTTTGGAAGGCGGTTGGTTTACAACATCTGTTCTTATTTGTGACATCAGATCTGCCTGAAGAAGTAAAAAATTTTTGGCTGGTAGAATAGTATCAGGCTCCGAGGATACAACTGGATCACTGAGCAAGGGCGGTGAGTTATATGAAACGAGAGAAGAAAAGTGCCCACCTTGCCTGCCAGGGTCATAGTCGTTTAGCCGTCTTCAAATATTCTAGATTCTTGTGGTCCATGAAGATGAGGATTGGGTGAGACGCACCATCTAGGAGGTAACGCTATTCTTCAAGCGCGGCCTTCATAGCCAGTAGCTCTCGGTCACCAACATCATAGTTCCTTTCGGAAGGATTTTTTTTTTTAGAGAAGACCACAAGGTGGAGCAATGACTTGGGATCTTGGCCTTGGGATAATATAGCCCCTACTGCATTTTCCGAGGCATCTACCTCCAAAACATAGTCTAAGGATAGATCAGGGTGCTTCAAGATGGGAGCTGAAGTGAATAAATCTTTTAACTGTTCAAACGCTGTCTGGGCTTCTGGGGTCCATCGGTAGGGAACATGCTGTTTCATTAACCACTTCCATACCAGGCACTTACGCACCTTCCCGCCCAAGCCAATTTTCAGCTTTCAGCACTGTCGCAATTTGAATGACAATTGCGCGGTCATGCTACACTGCACCCAAACAAAATTGGCGTCCTTTTTTCCCCACAAATAGAGCTTTCTTTTGGTGGTATTTGATCACCTCTGCGATTTTTTTTTTGTGCAACAACTAAAAATAGAGCAAAGATTTTGAAAAAAAAAATAAAGTTTTTATTTTTTTCTGTTCATTTTTTTGTAAATGAGTATTCTCTTTCAATTACGGGCACTGATATGGTGGCACTGATGGGCACCGATGAGGTGGCACTGATGGGCACCGATGAGGTAGTTCTGATGGGCACCGATTAGGTAGCACTGATGGGCACTGATAGGCGGCGCTGGTATGGGGCACTGATTGGCACTCATGGGCGGCACTGATGGGCACTCATGGGCGGCACTGATGGGCACTCATAGGCGGCACTGATGGGCACTCATAGGCGGCACAGGTGGGCACTCATAGGCGGCACAGGTGGGCACTCATAGGTGGCACAGGTGGGCACTGATAGGTGGCACAGGTGGGCACTGATAGGTGGCACAGGTGGGCACTGATAGGTGGGCACTGGGCATGGATTGGCACTGTGGGGTGGCACTGACAGACACTGGGGTGGCACTGATGATCACTGTGGGGTGGCACTAACAGACACTGGGGTGGCACTGATGATCACTGAGGGGTGGCACTGATGGATCAATGTTGCCAATCAGTGCCCGTGTGTGGGCACTGATTGGCATCTTTTTTTACTGCCCCTTTTTTTTTTTCTTGCTGATTTTTATTTTTTTTTGTCTTTTTTTTAAAAAAATGTATGTTCCCTGGTGGTCTAGTGTGGGCACTCCCTGGTGGTCCGTGTGGCGATCCGAGGGGGGGCTGCGCTGATAAACAATCAGCGCGAACCCCCCCTGTCAGGAGAGCCGCTGATCGGCTCTCCTGTACTCGCGTCTGTCAGACGCGAGTGAGGAAGAGCCGTCGGCGGCTCTTCCTGTTTACATCGTGATCAGCCGTGATTGGACACGGCTGATCACGTGGTAACGAGGCTCCGCCGGAGACTCGTTACCGAGATCAGGGGTGCAGGGTGTCAGACTGACACCGCTGCACGCCCGCACGGGCGCACGGCATTGAAATCGTGCTAGACGTTTGAGAACGGCTAGTCACGATTTCATAACCACTTCCCGGCCGTAAATCGGCTATTGGCCGGGCGGGAAGTGGTTAACTGACTAATGGGAGTATTGATGCCAGAAAAGTCCTTGATACATTTTCTATAAAAGTTGGCAAACCCCACAAACCTCTGTACAGATTTTCTGTCTGCAGGGACAGGCCAAGACGGAAGTGACTTTCTGAGGGTCAATGGAGATACCCTCGGCAGAGATGACAAGTCCTAGGAAATGTACAATTTGTCTTTCAAAGTCGCATTTTTCAGCTTTTGCATATAGGCAGTGTTCCCGCAGCCGACCCAATACTTTCTTTACATAAGTCCGATGGGATTCTAAAGATTCAGAGAATATAAGGATGTCATTCAAATACACAATGACGTATAAATAAAGAAAGTCCCGAAAAACTTCATTCACCAGATGCTGGAATGTGGCTGGAGCATTGCAGAGTCCGAATGGCATGACTAGATACTCAAAATGGCCAAATCGTGTCCAGAAGGCTGTCTTCCATTCATCTCCCTCCCTAATTCTGACAAGATTATAAGCACTTCTCAAGTCCAATTTGAAGTACACTCGTGCTCCTCGCAGCCTCTGGAAAAATTCAGGGATCAGAGCGAGGAGATAACGATTCTTGACAGTGACCCTATTAAGGTCGCGATGGTACGCACAGGACCTCAAAGTATGGTCCTTCTTTTCAACAAAAAAAATACCAGCACCTGCTGGTGAAGTGGAAGGCCGGATGAACTGTTTTTCAGGACTCTCGTTGGGCTCAGAGAGAGGATAAATCCGACCGAACGGCATCTCAGCTCCCGGTAAAAGTTCAATGGGACAATCACATGTCCTATGAGGTGGAAGAGTGTCTGCCCCCTTCTTGTTAAACACGTCCAGATATTCGTGATAGGCAGCAGGTTTCAATTTAGAGGTTTCATGGTCAGGATGGATACCCAGGAGGGACGTGGAGTCAGCAGTCCTTTTCTGAAGGCAGTGCGTCTGGCAGTAGTTGAATGAGAAAGAGATATCTCCGGTAAGCCAATTAATGTGAGGGTTATTTGCCTTCAACCACAGGATGCCAAGGATGACAGGGAACATGGGGGAAGATATGACATCCAAATGCAGGAGTTCGCTATGGCCTGAAAAAGTCTGGCAGAGAATAGGTAAAGTCTCTTAAGTAACTGGGCCTGATTTAATGCAGGAGCCGTCAGCCAGATGGATATGAAACCCTTCCCTCTTGGTACACATAGGCAGCTGATGAAGAGAAGCAAATGCAGAGTCCACAAAACAGCTACAGGCCCCAGAGTCTATGATTGCAAGTACTGGAACTGTCTTTTCGGAAAACTGGAGCATGGTGGAAAGAGAGACGACATGTGACCGATCCTTCCCAGGGAGATGCATCATATGAGGCTGACGGGGAAAAGTCCTGCAGGTTTTTGCAGGAATGCTCCAGTACTGCTCAACCTACAAGCTTACTGTGCAGTCATATGCTAGCAAATAGGGTGTTTGTGCAACTTGCACAAGAAGCTGGATTCCACTCCCAAATTACCTTGTTAACAATTAGCATTTTCTGAACACATTTATGGCTACTAATCATGAAAATATAATGTAGTCTCCTACATTCCTACAGTATGTGTAAAAATGTGCTAACGGGTGTGTGACGATATTGCACACAGCGCTCCATTTTGTGTGTGAAACCGCACAGCAGCCATGTTGTGCAAAAGCAGTGCAGCCCTAGAAATGAACTCAACCTCCTCCCTCCCTCATGCTCAGGAATTCCTAGGCTGCCTTCTTCAAAGGAACAGTTATTTCTGAGAAAACAGACCCGAAGTAGATTTCTTAATGCCAGGTTTCCTGGCCTGTCGTAAAACTGTCGCCCTTTCACCTCAGAGAAGCCACAGACCCGGTCATAAATGCCTTACTTCTCATTAAGCCTTAACTGGGGAAAAAGGTATGGAAATTTAGAATGTTTCATAACTTCCACCTACCGTATGGCACAGCCACACAACAGACATATTTAGTTTCCTCAGATAATGTGTAATGTTTCAAGCCCAGACATGAATATGATCAATCATACAGAAGGTCACTGGCCCCATTTATTTGTCCTACGTAGAATAATAATGGTAGGCGGTTCATGTTTAGACTTTTCTGAAAGCAAATATCATGCTGAACAATAAAATGTATATTGTTAGTCTGTAAACATTAGAGCTGCAGAGATATGAATATGTATCACAAGGTGACCTGGGATGTGGGCATGCATGTGGACCCCTCCCAGTAACAAACCCCTAACTTTAGATGGCCAGACAATTGGTCACTGTTCGTGGTCAACGCCCCTTGTGATCTGACAGAAAAGAGAGATGCTCAGTGATGAGAGGGTCTCCGTTTTACCATCAAAGTAGGAGCACCTGCCAAGTTTGGGAACCAACTACCCAGTTCATCAACTGAACTCTGATCAACCTTGGACATTAATTGCAAGTATTATTCTTCTTCAGTTCTACCTTTATTACTGTGTTGCTGTATATTGACATTATCTCTTTAAACATATTTTTCTGTAACACTTTATTGCACCAAGTTTGCTCTTTTTATAATAAACCTTTTGAAGTAACTTTGTCTCTTAATGCAAGCTATAAACGAACCTGCCTCTGGAAGAGCGCTACTGTGTGGAGTAAGGCCTCTGAGGAGACCTGCCTGTGGTGACAGTGTGTGCTACAGACGCTTATTCCAAAATCCTAATTGGTATTGCTAATTGACAGGAGTACCAACGCTCCTTTATCACTGTTGGTGGTGGCAGTTAAAGGGTTAATTGTATCATTAGCCCAGTGACAATCGCTCTCAGGCTACCAGCACGTAGATTGTTGTCCCGCAAGCTGGAAAATCTTTGTGCTGGACGCAGCTGAGAGTGGCATTGTTACCTAAGTGACTGCGTGGTGTAGGGTCGGCCTGTCCTTCGTCGCAAGTTAGCGCGGAGGGCGGGGATCTGACACTCGCGTTCATCACAGGGTATATTTGCGGGTCTGCTGCTATATACCCAATACGTGTTCCGGGGTGATTCAAAAATAACTAAAGATGGAGAATCCTTAAATAAAGTCATGTGATTGTCACTAAATGCATGGGGGGGGGGGGCTTAGTTACGTCAGCATGCCTAACTAGGAAGTTCTTTCACCCTGAGTGTGGGCTGCTGCCACGAATATTCAAGCAATCCAACGGGAATTTATGTGCAATGCGAGCGATCTGAGTGCACCAGTGTCAGTGCACAGAAACATTTTCCTTTATCCTTTTATGAGCACTACTGCTGGGGACCACCCATAATTCTCTTAAACCCAAGGAGGCTACAATCATCCACTAAGGACCCATATACCCCTATAAGGGGAAGGTGCATGGTGACCAGTTGTTGGTCCTTTATGGAGGTGAGCGCATAGATGTGAAGGTGGGGGGACATTGAAGGTGCTTTGTGTGTTTGCACAACACCCACGGATTTGTTATTTGGACTTTATTATTGTCTTTATACTTTTCCAGTGTATCTTACACTGGCTTCTATGCACAAGCACTATACAGGCAGTCCCCGAGTTAGTAACACCTTAGTTACGATCGACTCCTACTTATGAACGGACTCAATGCTGGCCGCTTGTGCTCCACGCTGGTCCTGGATACCTCTGAGCAGCTATCTTGCAGTGCTGGACACATTCCACACTGCAGTACTACATGTACTCAATGGCCAAAAGAGCCTCAGTTAACATAACTGCATGCCCAGAAGTGCCAAGCACATCCCACATCCCTGCACAGGCTGAAGTTACACTTAAAAATGCACTGTTCCTACTAGGCTGGCTACCTTTGTATCTGGTGCATACCCCCTGTGCTTTAGGGGATGTGGCCAGAGAGGCACTGCCCATCATATTTGGTGGACGTGCTCTAAGGTTAAACGGTTCTGGATTAGGATCTATAACTTTCTTTACTCGATTACGCAGATCAATTTGCGGAAAACGGAAAAACAAGCACTACTGGGGGGCAGAGTTGCGGATGCCTCGAAATCCACTAGACTACTTATTTCCTTCATATTTATTTCTGCACGGATAACAATAGCTAGGAATTGGAAGACTGCAGCCCTCCCATTTGACCAGTTCAAACGAAAACTTACCTGGTTGATGCTAAATGAAAGGTTATCAGCGTTGTCGCAAGACAAGATGGAATTATTTAATGAAGTGTGGGATCCATGGATTTCGTACCTTACTAATGACCCTAACAGGATTACACCTTAGTATATTTCTAGTCAGTCTTACGGGTGCAGGACCGAGACCCCCCTCCGCCCCCTTCTCTCAGGTATTCTATCACCTTCTTCTTGACTTTCCTTTGTTTCTTGCCTGTCCACCTACTCCTTTTCTTACCATATTATATAGTAAGTATAATTTGAATGATTTGTTGTTGGCTTTGACAGACGGGCTTGGGGTCTGCTCGGCCTGGGGGATGGGCTCCCCCCTTACTCATCTGGGTGGGGGGGGGCCTAGTGTCGGGGGGGCCCCCTGCTTGAGCAGCGCTTGTCACGGGTGATATATGTCCCCAGAGGACACAAATTTGAACTTGCTAAGTTTCTTAATTGCTGGGCCTGGCCCTGAGGTTGTGCTCAATACTGTTTATTTTTGCTACTTGGGCCGCGATATACTGCTGCTGCAGGGTTAATGTCATATTGTTAAACACATTTTGTGAATGTAACGCATAACTTTGTATACTTGAAAATTCTTTAATAAACACCATTGAAACCAAAAATGCACTGTTCCGAATTACACACAAATTCCAAACAAATTCCACTTAGGAACAAACTTTCAGTTCCCGTTGTGTTCATAACTTGGGGACTGCCTGTATATTTTTTTGGACATTTGTGTTTTAGTGGTGTCACAATGGCATGCACTACCACAGATTTGGCATTAAGTGGCACTGATGTGTGTCTATATATCTTTATGCTGACACACATTTATTATTATTTTTCTGCAGTTTTTTATTGTTTTTTACTGCACATTAGGCTATTGTGTATGATTTGCTGTATATAATCATGACAATAACCTGATTTCTACTTTGTCACATACACTTTTATAGAAACCCTCTGTTTCATATATATATATATATTATGTGTTTTCTGTTGCATTATAATATGCTTTGTGTAGCTCATGCATGTCCAGGCTTGCATTTAGGGCATATTGCAAAATATTATGGTAACTGATATGGTTTGGGAATGTCTAGGCATGCTTAGGCTGGATTCATGCTGTCTGAAAAGGCTATAAAAGCAGCTCTCATGCACAAATGTTGCTCATTTCGATGACATCATTACCTATACATTTTGTGTATTTTAATACAATTTTTTCAAGGCATAGCATGTACATGTAATTTACATAACAAGTTAAACCAGTTATAGACTTCCTATAGGATGCTTGGTGACAGCAAAATTCCCTCGCCAGTTTGGAGAACAGCCATAATACATTCTGCTACATTTGTGGCGAGTACGCACTTAAGCCTTAAAAACACACCATGACTGGCCTTGTTAAGAAATCATATAAACTGGACTTTGTAAAATTGGTGATCAAGACAAGTCCTGGGTTTCTCACATTTACTGGCCAAGATTTCCTGTTGATTTTAGAGGTTGGCTTAGAGGAACTTGGAAGTCAGGGCCATTTGCTCTTTTGATGAAAAGAATGGTTTACTTCTGTCTAGCAAATGTTGCTGGTTTCTCTGTTAAAAATAAGAAATATATATAATAACCCAATCTGTCTTCAGTCTTGAGACCAGTGCCATATGAGTACAATCTCTCAAAACCAAAGCCACCAGAGAAATGGAGCTTAGACGAAACAGACGAATATGCTGCAATACACCAGCCAAGCACGGACATGGACAATAATCAGGATTTTGAATTGTATGAGTGTCTGGTGAACAGTCAGAAATTAATGATCTAGTCAGGGACTTATGCCATGTACACACGATCATTTTTCGGCATGAAAAGTGTATTGAGCTGAATGAGAAGAAATCCTGAAGAGAAATTAACACATCTGCGAATCAGCTGCGTACCCATACAGTGCCTGCCGCTGAGAATGTGTTTTTAGCACGACAGCATCGCGCTGATTCTCTGTGACAGGGTGCCAACATCTCGCACTCGCTGGAATAGTAAAAGCACATTTCAGCGAGCGCGTCATAGAAGCGATGGGGATCCGACGTGGATTCCCGCCAATCTACCTACCCACATGGTACCTACCGGAGCATGATGGGACTGCGACGTCACAAGATAGGCCTATATAAGTCGCTGGGAGCCGTGCGCCCTGCATAACAGCGGGAGGAAGCGTTGCGTCAACATCTGGAGAAGAGAAGAAGAAGACGTGACAGAAGCAGCGGCCAGTCCTGAAGAGAAAGAAGGCACCGGACAGCGCCGAATCAAGAGCGGAGACCCCCGGAGAGCTTGAGAAGACCCCCCGAGAGCGGAGAAGACCAGGAGAGCGGAGAAGACCCACCCCCCGCCGGAGGGGGGCGATTTTTTTAAAGCGACCAGGGTTGTCGGGAAGGGGCCCTGTCCTCCTCAACATGGGGACAGGGTGCTCTGGAGTGGGGAGGCCGCAGTGCGCCCCCCTGCCCCAGAGCACCTGACCCCCCTATGTTGAGGGCATGCTGCCGGTACGGCTCAGGAGGGGGCGCTCGCTCGCCCCCACTCCCCTCCTGACCGACCGGCCGGCTGGCGTGCTTTGGATACGGGTCTGGTATGGATTGTGGGGGGACCCCCACGCCGTTTTTTCGGCGTAGGGGGGGTCTCCTTACAACCCATAACAGACCTAAGGGCCCGGTATGCTCCTGAGGGGGAAACCCATGCCGGATTTTTATTTAAAATCCGGCGGGGACTCCCCTTCAGGATTCATAACAATCTCCGCCCATGTGTAGAATTGGCGGGAATCCACGTCGGATCCCCGTCACTTCTATGACGGCTTTGTCTCCATCGCGGCAAGCCAGCTCGGCGCTGGCTCCCGCGATGGGGCTCGCAGGTGGTCAATCTCGCCGAAAAAGGGAGCGAGATTGACACAATATCGCGGTCAACCACTGTAGAAGATAATGGGCCTGCATTCGCGCCTGCAGTATGCGAATGCATCACACATATGTGAACCAGCATCATTGAAAACAATGTATTTAGAAATGTTCTGCGTATAGGATGCGGTTTAAGCTGCACTCAATTCGCATTGGTGTGAACCCGGAATCAGCTAAAGCAGCCAAAAGGCGAATAGAACTTCCCCCTTAGAGTGCTGTCGTACGTGTTCAGGGCCGCCATCAGGGGGTACAGGCATTACACCTGTAAGGGGCCCTGGGGTCCCCAGGGGCCCGGATGGGAACCACCCTAAGAACCACCCCCAGATGGCAAGCCCCTTTTTTTTTTTATAAAAAAATATAATTTTTTTTATAAAAAAATATATTTTTTTTATAAAAATATATATATTTTTTATAAAAAAATATATTTTTTTAATATATTTTTATTTTATTTTTTATTAAAGGGCCAATTTTTTTTTTTTTTTTTTAGAGGTCCGGAGGTCCCCAGGGGCCCAGAGGCCACCAGGGCCCCAGATGGCAAGCCCTTTTTTTTTATAAAAAAAATATATTTTTTTTATAAAAAAAATAAAAAAATGTAATATATTTTTCTTTTCTTTTTTATTAAAGGGCCAAATTTTTTCCTTTTATTTTTTTTTAGAGGTCCGGAGGTCCACAGGGGCCCGGAGGCCCACAGGGCACCGGATGGCAACCCCCTTTTTTTTTATTTATCTTCTATAAAAAAAAAAAAATATTTTTTAATATATTTTTATTTTATTTTTTTATGAAAGGGCCATTTTTTTAGGGGTCTAGGGGCCCGTAGGCCACCAGGGCCCCAGATGGCAACCCTCTCTTTTTTATTTATTTTTTTATAAAAAAATATATTTTTTTAATATATTTTTCTTTTATTTTTTATTAAAGGGACAATTTTTTTTCTTTTATTTTTTTTAGAGGTCCGGAGGTCCACAGGGACCTGGAGATCTCCAGGGCCCCAGATGACAAACCCCCTTTTTTTTATAAAAAAAAAATATATTTTTTTATTTCTTTTATTTTTATATTATATATATATATATATATATATATATATATATATATATATATATATATATATATATATATATATATATATATATAATATTATTATTATTAAAGGGCCCAGAGGTCCCCAGGGCCCCCGGATGACAATCCTCCTTTTTTATAATTTGTTTTACTTTTTTATATTATTTTATTTCTTTTTTTTTTATAATTGTATTTTTTATTTATATATATATATATATTTTTTTTATTAAAGGGCCCAGAGGTCCCCAGGGCCCTGGAAGGCAACCCCCTTGTTTTTTTTATTTTTATATAAATGTTTATTTCTTTTTTATATATTTTTTCTCTCTTTTCTTTCTTTTTATTAAAGGGCACAGAGGTCCCCAGGGCCCCGGATGGCTACCCCCCTTTTTTATATATATTTTTCTTTATTTCTTCTTTTTGTAAAGGGACCCCCCGCTTCTCAATTCGCGGCAACAGCCCCCCGCTTCTCAATTTCATGCGGCAGCACCCCCCCCCCCGGTTCTCTGCTCCAGGGGGCCCATGCCTGAAGCTGTGTAAGGGGCCCCAAAATTCCTGAAGGCCCTGTACAAGTTGTACGTCACCGCGCTTTGTTCATCATTTTTTTAAAAGATGGTGTGTGGGCAACATCGTTTTTAATGAGGAATTTGGAAAAACTTCGTTTTTTGGACATGCTGAAAAACGTATTTTTTTCATGCTGAAAAATGATTGTGTGTACGAGGCATTCGATTTGTCAGAAGCAAAACTAGTGGGTTCAAGACTGCAAGGATAAGGTTTGCTTTCATCAGGTACAAACATTTCTATCTTTCAAAACCTCCAAGATGATTTAACACATTTCTTTGTACAGGTTGACAACCTTGTTTTCTGTTCTGACATTGACAGCTTGTTCACAGTTTTGAGTTGCGACCATGATGAATTAGAATGGTGTCTCTTTATTTAATGTTAAGCCTTAAGGCCATCTTGCTACACAATGGCAATCTAAACCCTTCAGTACCTGTTGGCTATGCTGCATACATGAAAGAAACATATGAAAACATAAAACTGTCATGAAGCACATCCAGTACACCAAGTACAACTGGAATATCTGTGGAGATCTAAAAGTAGCAACTATGCTGTTTGGAATGCAGCCTGGATACACCAATGTAAGCGAGTTGCATTACATTTAAAAGAAATGGCCATTCTGAAAATAGAGCTTTCTATTGGTGGTATTTGATCACCTCTACAATTTTTATTTTTTGCGCTATATACAAAAATAGTAGACATTTTTGAAAAAAAAACTATATTTTTTACTTTTTGTTATAAGGAAAATCAAATAAACTAAATTTTAGTCAAACATTTAGGCCAAAATTAATTCAGCCACATGTCTTTAGTTAAAAAAAATCGCAATAAAAAAAAAATAGCTACCCAGCGGCAACAGTGACACTAATACAGCGATCAGAAAAATGATCGCTTAGTGACAGTGGCAATAGGGAGTGAAAGGGTTAACTAGGGCGGTGATAAAGGGGTTAAAACTTTATTAGGGGGGGTACGGGGGCTACCCTGAACCTAACACTAACTGCCTGTCACACTGACACTAAATGCAGTGATCAGTACATATATGATCACTGCATTCATGACACTGTGACGGGGGTGGGGGGGTGATCGCAAGGGGTTAATGTGCCTACAGTATGTGTAGTGTGTGTCAGTGTAGTGTTGTGCAGACTTATTGTGCGATGTAATTTCTCCTCAGCGGCGTTTGAAAATACCACTGAGAGGAGAGATTACATCACTTCCCCCTTCCTGTGTTTACACAGGAGGAGGAAGTGACACGCAGGGGAGCGCGCGCATTGGCTGGGAGCGATCCGGAGGGGGCAGACAAAAACGAACCGCCGCCCCCTCATCCTGGATCGCTCCTGAAGCCACGGGGACCGCCGCAGGTACCAGGGGGGGCTCCCGATCGGACCCCCGACCCACGTCTAGGCAGGGACGTACAGGTACGTGGATGTGCCTGTACGTGCCATTCTGCCGACGTATATGTACATGCGGCGGTCTGCAAGTGGTTAAAGTAAACTTGTCACAAGAGAAATATGGTGGATACCATTTTCCTTATATGCATAGTTCTGCGTCATTGACTCGAAAAGTGGGAAAATATGAGCACCAGATTTCAAATGTATGAGGCAGCAAACCAGTTGCACATCATTATACTGCCTCTACTGTACTTTAAAGCTGGGATGAAGTTTGGTATGCAGTGTTTTAGTTTTTCCAGCAATTACAATACCTTTTTAACATGGATACTATGTATGGTATGGCAGCAAATGTTATTAAAGGGACCTGGACCATACATTTCAACAACTATTTTATGTGCATTTAAACTATTTGGTGCATGTTGTTCAAAAGCCGAGAGACTGCTACTGGGCATTACCATCTTTGATATGATGTTGGCAACTCCAATAAACTCATATTGACACTTAATAGCATCCCATTTTGTTGTTTCACTGGCAGCTACAGTGGATATACAAATATAAAAAAAATGTCAGGTTTCTGTGATGTTGAAAAATTAGACAGATAAATCATTTCAGAACTTTTTCCACCTTTTTAATGTGACCTATAAACTGTACAACTCAATTGAACAACAAACTGAAATCTTTTTGGTGGAGGGAAGTAGAAATAAAAAAACATAATATGGTTGCATAAGTGTGCAAACCCTTAAACTAATACTTTGTGGATTAACCTTTTGATTTTATTATAGCACTCAGTCTTTTTGTGTATAGGTCTATCAGCATGGCACATCTTAACTCGCCAATATTTGCTCACTAGTCTTTGCAAAAACACTCCAAATCTGTCCGATTGTGAGGGCATCTCCTTTTGTTGAAGCCATTCCTTTGTTGATTTGGATGTATGCTTTGGGTCGTTGTCATGCTGAAAGATGAAGTTCGGCTTCATGTTCAGCTTTCTAGCAGAAGCCTGAAGGTTTTGTGCCAATATTGACTAGTATTTGGAACTGTTTATAACTCCCTCTACCTTGACTAAGCCCCTGTTCCAGCTGAAGAAAAACAGCCCCAACGCATGAAGCTGCCACCACCATGCTTGACTGTGGGTATGGTGTTTTTTTTTGTGATGTGCAGTGTTGTTTTTGCGCAAAACATATCTTTTGGAGTTACGGCCAAAAAATTCAACCTTGGTTTCATCAGACCATAACACATTTTCCCACATGCCTTTGGGAGACTTCAGATGTGTTTTTGCAAAATTTAGCTGGGCTTGAATGTTTTTCTTTATAGGAAAAGGCTTGCCACTCTACTACATATGGAGAATATGGGAGATTGTTGTCACATGTACCACACAGCCAGTACTTGCCAGATATTCCTGCATCTCCTTTAATGTTGCTGTAGGTCTCTTTGTAGCCTCCCTGACCAGTTTTATTCTAGCCTTTTCATCAATTTTGGAGGAACGTCCAGTTCTTGGTAATGTCACTGTTGTGCCTCCACTTGATTGTCTTCACTGTGATGACTGTCTTCACTGTGTTCCATGGTATATCTAATGCCTTGGAAACTCTTGTGTACCCTTCTCCTGACTGATACCTTTTAACAATGAGATCCCTCTGATGCTTTGGAAGCTCTCTGCGGACTATGGCTTTTGTTGTAGGATGTGACTAAGAAAATGTAAGGAAAGACTTACTAGAACAGCTGAACTTTATTTGGGGTTAATCAGAGGCACTTTAAATGATGGCAAGTGTGTACTGACTCATATTTAACATGATTTTGAATGTGATTGCTTAATTCTGAACACAGCTACATCCTCAGTTATGCAACCACATTACTTTATTTTTTTTATTTTTACGTTCCCCCCCCCTCAAAAAAAAAAGATTTCAGTTTGTTTTTCAATCGAGTTGTACAGTTTTACATTAAAGGTGGAAAAAGTTCTGAAATGATTTATTTTTGTCTTATGTTTTTTACACAGAAACCTGACATTTTAAGAGGGGGTGTAGACTTTTTATATCCACTGTATATAATAGGTTGTACATGGAGTTGAGGAAAAGCGTGAATTTGCTGAGCCAGCACAGAGAGTAATTAGACACTATACACAATAGATTGCTAGAGCATTGACTCTTCTAGTCTATTGAAATTTGCTAGCAAGTACAGAAGCACATTGCATGTGGAAAACATGTTGTTGACATTAAAAATGATGTGAAAAAGCATTTAAAGTACTTGCAATTTTTAAAATTGGTAACAGAATCTCTTAAATATTTAAAAAAAAAATTACATTTTGTACATACAAATGCAATCTACAACAAAAACTGTCTCCATACATGAAAACATCCATACAAACCTATATGTCACGCACCTGGTGGTGGAGCCTGATGCGCAGGGAACGGCTGCTCGTGCTCCTCCCACTCCGGAGGCCCTGATAGAGGAGACAGGGAGCCCGAAAGTGCAGAGTCGCACAAGCGCCTGGCAGGACCACTGGTAGAGTGGGAGCCGCTGCACTCCTGGGCAGGATCAACAGAGCTGAGGCCGGTTTCCACGGGTCAGAGTTCAGCACAAGGAAGGTGTTCTGTAGTACACAGTTCTAACAGCAGGAGCAGGCCAGCACAGAGGGAGGTGTCCTGTAGTACACAGTCCTGTAGCAGGGTCAGGCCAGCACAGAGGGAGGTGTCCTGTAGTACACAGTTTGTAACTGAACCAGGTCAGCCGGAACAGTGCGAGCAAGCGGATCTTGGTGCAGGGATTGAGCAAGGATGGATCGTGAACAAGCTGGGGGTCGGTAACAGGCGGGCAGCAGACAGACAGGCGGATGAGCAGAAGCGTGGTCAGACAGGCCGTGGGTCAGGGCAGGCGGAGATCAGAGGTAGTCGGAGGCAGGTCGGGTACAAGAACAGGAGTCAATCAGGTACGGATAACAGATCGGTTCTCAGGGACACGCTGTAGATCCAGCAGCAAGAGGCCGAGGGATCAGCACACCTAAATAGCCCCTCCTGGGCGCCAAGATGGTGTCCACACGTGCCCGTGCGTGTCACCGCGAATGCGCGCGCCCACGCGCTGTTGCCGCGCGCGTGCCGTTGCCGCGAGTGCACGCGCGCCGTTGCCGCGAGTGCGCGCCGACGGCCCGCTGATGCCATCTAGTGGCCGAATTTGCCCATTACACTATAGTATATATAAACCCTGAATGCATGCAATATCATAACCAACAATAGCCATCATATCCTTGTCATATCGTTGTCTTAAAAGGTTAATTTGTATTTGTGTCTTTATACTTTCTATGTAGCAAAATAATTTTTTTATACTAAGGGCAAAAAAAAAGTAGTTTGAGGATCCCTGGGCTAGGGTATCAATTTACTCGGCATAACATTATCTTTCACAATATAAAAAAATTAGGCTAACTTTACGGTTGTCTTATTTTCTAATTCAAAAATGTGTATTTTTGTCCAAAAAAGTGTGCTTGTAAGATCGCTGCGCAAATACGGTGTGACAAAGTATTGTAACGTCTGCCATTTTATTCTCTAGGGTTTCAGGAACAAAAATGTATAATGTTTGGGGGTTCTAAGTAATTTTCTAGACAACATTTTTTTTTTTAATTTAGAAAGAGGCTTGGTTCTTAAATGGTTAAGTAGCAAAGAATTGAACATTTTCCCAGTAATCGGTGCATTTTTATAGCACTGATCGCTGTAAAAATGACAATGGTCCCGAAAATGTGTCACAAGTGTCCAATGTGTTTGCCATAAAGTCGCAGTCACGATAACAATAAAAAAAATAATAATAAAAATGCCATAAAACTATCCCCTATTTTTTGGACGCTATAACTTTTCCACAAACAAATATACGATTATTGCGTTTTTTTTTTTTTGTTTTTTTTTAGAACAAAAATATGTAGAAGAATGCATATTGACCTAAATTGAGAAAAAAATCGCTTTTTTTTTAAATTGGGGATATTTATTATAGCAAAAAGTACAAAATATATATATTGTCGCTCTATTTTTGTTTATAGCACACAAAATAAAAACTGCAGAGGTGATCAAATACCAACAAAAAATTTGTGGCAAAAAAAGGATGTAATTTTTTTTTTAAAGCCATGTCGCACGACCGCGCAATTGCCAGTTAAAACGATGCAGTGCCGAATCGCAAAAAGTGCTCTGGTCTCCGGCCAGCCAAATGGTCCGGGGCTTAAGTGGTAAATTTTTTTCTTGTGGTAGACCAACACAGCCATAATGAAAAATACAAAAAATGCCTTCAGATGTTGTGTCTTTGATAGTTGTCTACAGCATAACTAAACCCTAACCTAAACTTTCTGTTTCTACACCTGCACTGTGCATCATCTCTGATGATGTTGACATCCTATGATGCCCAATGCCCTGTACACACAATCGGAATTTCAGTTGGGATAAACTCTGACTTTTAGTTATGCTTTGATTGTACAGCATACGTTGTATCTTTTTTACTGATCGTTTGAAAGACACTTACTAAACAGAATGTTGGTAGTGGTGATTGTGGACTCATAGAGGTTAATCCTTGTATAACCTTTTCCAGTTTTATGAGCTTCAGCGGTTCTTTCTCCGAGGTCCCCTGAAATCTCTTTTGATCTTGGCATATTGCTCTTTAACAGACGACTGTAGTGAAGAGCAGGTAACTATAATTGCAAAATTTTATATTGTATGTCAGTGAAGGTCAGACCTACACCTGGACTAAATGAAACACGTTTCAAGATGTCATTATCTTGGAAGTTCACTCTTTTTTTCATCAGTTACCTAACCTGTTTAAATCTTTGTCTTAAAAAAGAGAATACAGTTTAAAATGTTTTCTCTGTTATTTGTTACATAAGACTCACAAAAAGATCACTTCACATTAGGAGTAGTTTATGCAGAAATCCTGAAAATGGGTTCAAAAGGATTTGCAAACGTTTTGCTGTGTCATAAATATATTTCCTTACACTACTGTGATGCTGTCTTGGCTTTGGAAATAATAGTTGCTTTGTTAAAAAGTTTTATTTTTTTTGATGGTGTGGGGGCTTCTAAGTATGTGTAAGTAAAGCCTTTTTCCCCACACATACCTATTAACACTTTGTGCGTAAAGTTTTATAAAGCACAGAAGCATAGAGACATTATGCAGACATTCTCTGCAGGTGAATCTTCCATGTGTTTTAAATGACAGTGATTTATTCTTCACCAGAGAATGTTGCTAAATTTGTGTATATAGAATCAACACATACCTGTATCTTTTACTTTCTGTTGAGTAATATTAAAAGAAGAAATACAGGGCCAGATTCACAAAGCACTTACTCCGGAGTATCACGAGTTAGGCATGCGTAAGTCTAAAAATGCACACGCTTATCTATGCACCGTATCCCCAAAACGATATACGTCTGAAATCCACATTTTTTAGACCAACGTAATTTGGATAGACCGGCGCAGCATGCGTGCAAAACTGCACTAGACACACCATTGATTTGCTATGCAAATATGCAAATGAGGGAGATACGCCGATCCACAAAAGTAAGTTTGTGCGGTGCAGTCTACACGATGTGCTTATCAGCTGCACGGCCGGTCTAAAATTAGACCATATAAAAGCTTGCTTAAAATTAGACAATCCGTCTACATGTCAGCAAAAGCAACACCATTAGGGCCGAGCTGAGCAGCCACACTTGCAGGACATTAATCTGTATGCCAACATGCCAGGGGCATCCTTGCTCATAGCTATACTACTGACTTTAGATGAGCGCAGAAGGAGGAGGGCACGGAGGAGGGCACGGGAGAGGATCTTTGTCAGGTATATCCGTGGGGTGAGCCCAATGGTAATGGGCCCCCCTTTTGGCTGGAATTAGGGTGCAATTGGAGAGATACCCTGTGTTAATAGGAGGGTAGATGTTGGTTCCTCAGCTTCCACTAATTTCAGTAGTCACCGATGCACCCTAAACCATATAAAACATCCATTGTGTACACTTGTGTTGCTAGCTGTGATTGGTCAGTGTGTTCACATGGTAAAGACAGGGCTAATCACAGCCTATGTGTACCATGTGATTAGCTCTGGCTAATCACAGGTAATCAAAACAAAACAAACTCAATGTATCTGTTTTATTCAGTAAAATACTTGCTTATTAGCTCTGGCTAATCACAGGTAATCAAAACAAAACAAACTCAATGTATCTGTTTTATTCAGTAAAATACTTGCTTATAGCAATGTAATGCATTGCTATAAGCAATCATAATGTGTTAAAAAAAAAAATAATCCTGATCACTACCCCAGAGTAGTACAATGTTTCTATGGTAATGTTATATTGCTCTGGTCACAATGTGTTAAAAAAAAAAAAATTCTCATACTGACACCAGTCAGTTTCCTTGATCACCGCCACACAAGTTATATGAAAATGCTGTACTGCACTGCTGACATTGTATAAAAAAAATGTGATGAAAAATTAAGAATAAGGTTAATTTCACCAACATTTTTTTTGCAGCATACACTATGACCTAAACTTATGAATAATAATTATTTATTTTCAAAATTTTATAACAAAAACGCGTTTTTTTCCCCACATGTTCAGTATTTTTACATTTATTTAGCAAAAAAGGTAAAAACCCAGGGCCAGATTCACAAAGCACTTACTCCGGAGTATCACAAGTTAGGCATGCGTAAGTCATCCATTGTTTACAACTGTCATGTGACCTATTGATGTGACCTACTGTGATTGGTCGGAAGGTATTGGCAGCTAGCTGGTACACTGATCAGTAATTGGCTGACAGATGGCACCACTGGGCAGCCCCATCCAGTAGGATGTCATATGACATCCACCCAGATCAACGAGAGGCCCGTCCTTCCATCATATTGTTATAAGCTGGGTGGGAAGTAGTAAAGCATTTAAGATATAGAGATGTGAATCTAAAATCGATGGAATCTAATATTTGCCTGGAGATGCTGGTGTATGTTTTTAACTTTAGACATCATTAGCTATGTGAAACATTAACAGCAAAGAAAAAAATACACGCTTTCCCAAAATGCTTCTACTCAGTTGCCTCTATCCTCTATAAGCAGTCAAACCTTACCGTTCCTCTTCTCTCTCACGCAGTCCTTTATGAGCAGTTGTGGTAAGCACTCTATTTTTTCCTCCTAGCAGTCACCTTTTTCTCGATCTTCTCTGAACTTCTCCTGCAGTTCCATGATTAACTGCAAATTCTCTTTCCCTTCCATTGCCTGCTGTCGGCAGCTCCTGCTCTGCCTCCTTTATATCCCTCTAGTTCTCAATCAGTTGCCATTTTGCCCCCCCTCAGCCTCTGATCAGCTGCCATTCTGCCTTCCCTATTTTGCTGCAGTGTCCACACTCAGTTCTTGCTTTGTCTCTATTCCCTATAGTCCATAATAATTTTGCCATCATCTGCTCAACAGCATTTGCTCCCTACTCCCCCCCAACACACCATGGTCAATAAGATATCACACCTGACCAAATATGTCTCCAGGAAAAATATTTGACATGTTAGTTGTACTTGGAGGCCAACAAAATATGTAGTCTAAACTAACGTGTGTGTATACAAGAATATGTGTGTGTGTGTGTATGCATATATTCCAAAATATAAAAGGCGCCAATCCTATGTAAATGCATGTGACCGCTGCCCCTTTAAGTGTGAATCACAATAATAGATCGTTGTAAAAAAGATAACACCCACTGTGATGATCACTATTGTGCAATACCAAAAACAAACAAAAAACATACAAAAAAGGTGCACAGAAAATTCCACAAAGATGCTGTGAAATTTTTTTTTTCGTTAATACCAGTGTTATATCAGTGCAAATACATTCAATACATTCAAAAGTTGAAATATTGTGATAATCACAATTGTGCAATACCAAAAACAAAAAACGTACAAATAAAATACACAAAAAAATCTGTGCAAAAATTTCACAAAGATGCTGTGAAAAAGATTCCAAATATTAATACCAGTGTTCTATCAGTGATAGTTTGGTTCATATACATATCAAAAATAAAAACGTGCTGTTAAAATATGCAGGTTGAAGTCCTTATTCAACTGTGACCATTTCCAAATCCTTGCACTTTAATTAAAAGATTCCAATCCACCGTGCATCTTTATAGGATTTCAAGAGAAAACGCAATCCACCACCAATAATGCAAATACTCACTCACAAGAGCTCAAAGGCCCGCTGGACCACAAAGCATGTGTAATCTCCTTTCCAGCTCACAGATGCTTCTTCCCCTCAGCAGGATATACACCAATCACCCAAAAATAAGATAAACAGTGTGTGTGTATGTATGTATATGTATATATGTATGTGTGTATATATATATATATATGTATGTATGTATATATATTCTAATATATGTGTACACACACCAGACACTTTATTGGGTACACTAAAGTATGTTTGCCTGAGAAAGAAAATATATATATAATTGTAAGGGGTTAGCTCGGTAGCGGGGGGGTGTGACCCCCCTGGATAGGTTCACTACACTGAACTATACAGAGAGGCAGCCGAAGACGGTTGAAAACAAAGAGTTTGGTTTATTCTTCCATATTGCTGGAAACAAGTGCAAGCATCCAAACAGCATAAACAAAACAAAACATAAAATAAACCCTTGCCACTTGGGGCGTCTACCTTCACCACACAGGAACCTATCTATGGAGTCTGGCACAGCCTACTGCTGGGCAGACACTGCTGGTCATACAGCAGAGAAACAATAGTCTTTTCGATTTTTATCACACACAAAAATCAACAACCACCTCACCTCTTCAGAAGTCTTTCTCACTGCTCTCAATTCAAAAAGCCTCAGGATGCAGCAATCAGTAGTCATCCTTTGGATAACTTATAGAGACCTTAATTGCCTCATTCTGAACAGCTGAAGTTTTCCAACACCCTAAACCTTTCTGGCTACCTCTGTAGCCGACACCTGGTAGTAATTGGTGTATTGTCTAAACAAGGCAGAAATGTATCTCCCGTCTGTGACAACACTCACAGATTTACCTGACTTCCTGTCACTATATATATATATATATATATATATATATATATATATATATATATATATATATATATATATATATATATATATATATAAACATACAGTGTATATTAATTTAATTCTCTATGCCAGGTCTACGTATTTATGCTATTCAAGGCCTATATGCCAGTCTTTGCTGTCTCCTGTCCTTACAATCCCACTGTCCCCACCTTCTTTGCGCCAGTATGATCTCTGCTCCTCCTCCTCCTCTGCACACTATGAAGCACAAGCCAAGACAATACTTATGTTATGGTAACAACAAAAGTAACCTGATATTTGGAAGTTTGTTTTGTGAAATTTGATTTTCTTTTGCCTTTTTTTTAACCACTTAAGCCCTGGACCAATATGCTGCTAAATGCCCAGAGGCGTTTTTACAATTCGGCTCTGCGTCGCTTTAACAGACAATTGCGCGGTCGTGCGACGTGGCTCCCAAACAAAATTTGCGTCCTTTTCTTCCCACAAATAGAGCTTTCTTTTGGTGGTATTTGATTGCCTCTGCGGTTTTTATTTTTTGCGCTATAATCAAAAATAGAGCGACATTTTTGAAAGAACAAACAATATGTTTTACTTTTTGTTATAAGAAAAATCGAATAAACTAAATTTTAGTCAAACATTTAGGCCTAAATTTATTCAGCCACATGTCTTTAGTAAAAAAAAATCGCAATAAAAAAAAATATCTACCTAGTGGCAACAGTGACACTAATACAGCGATCAGAAAAATGATCGCTTAGTGACGCTGGTAAAAGGGGGTGAAAGGGTTAACTAGGGTGGTGATCAAGGGGTTAAAACTTTATTGGGGGGGGTACGGGGCTACCCTGGACCTAACACTAACTGCCTGTCACACTGACACTAAATGCAGTGATCAGTAAATATATGATCACTGCATTCAGTGACACTGTGACAGGGGGGTGCGGGGGGGGGGGTGATCGCAAGGGATTAAATGTGCCTATGTGTGTGGTGTCAGTGTAGTGTTGGTGCAACTTACTGTGAGTCTTCTCTCCTCTCGGCGGTTTGAAAATACCGCCGAGAGGAGAGCTGCATCACTTCCTCTGCCAGTGTTTACATTTTACAGGCAGAGGAAGTGACACGGCGGAGGCTCACGGGATTGGCTGGGAGCGATCACGAGGGGGCGGGCAGAAACGAACAGCCGCCCCCTCAAGACGGATCACTCCCGCAGGTAAGCCGCACGCAGCGGAGGGGGTCCCGATCAGTCCCCCGACCCGCTAGAAGGCAGGGACGTATATATACGCCCATCTGCCTGTACGTGCCATTCTGTGGATGTACATAGTCGTGCGGCGGGCGTTAAGTGGTTAATGGTTGATGCTTTTATTAGAATACAGTATCTTTCCACAAGTGAGGCAACCAATCTATACATTGCTTGAGCATGAGGTTGTTTTACTGTAACTAGGTGGTGATGACAAGCATTTCCTTCTGCTTTAACATTGGTCCCAGAGAGATTTTACAGCTTGCCTATGGAGAAAGAGAAAAGTGACTACTGCAATGTGTGACAGACACCTGTCAACCGAGTTGTTGGGAGCATTTTGGCAGGTTCTGGCAGCCCTGTGAGCGAGCACTGTGGCAGATGTGTCATTGCCTGTAAACAATGTTAAGCCATCTTGCCAGTTGGAGAATGGCTGTGATACAATAAACGCATCACTGTCTTTGAAGGAATCTCCACACGTTCTAACCTATCCTCAGTCATAATAAGTCATATTTAAATCGAAATGTTTGGTAGATCTGGGCCATTTTAATAGATCTGACTTTGCAAATCTGCTGTTTTGATATATACCACATTGTCAAAAGTATTGCGACACCTGACTTTACACGCACATGAACTTTAATGGCATCCCAGTCTTATGCCGCGTACACACAATCACTTTATGTGATGGAAAAAAACGACGTTTTCTGTGAAGTAAAAAACGACGTTTTTGAAACTTCAATTTTCAAAGACGATGTTGTCTACACACCATCGTTTTTTTCACAATGCTCTAGCAAAGCCAGGTTAAGTTCACCACTCTTTTCCATTGAAGCTCTCTTCATAACTAGCTTCTGGGCGCGGGTTGAAAAACGTTGTTTTAAACGACGTTTTTTGCTACACACAGTGACTTTTTGTGAAACAAAAAAACGACGTTTTGAAAAACGACACAAAAAATTGAAGCATGCTTCAATTTTTTTTTGTAGTTTTTTTTACAAGACATAAAACGACGTTTTCCCCTACACACGGTCAATGAAATTGACGTTTTTTAAAAACGTCATTTTTTTTCATCACATAAAGTGATCGTGTGTACGTGGCATTAGTCAGTAGGGTTCAATATTGAGTTGGGCCACACTTTGCAGCCATAATAACTTCAACTCTCAACTCTTCAACTGTCCACAATGTTTAGGAGTGTGTCTATGGGAATGCTTGACCATTCTTCCAGAAGCACATTTGTCTGACACATAAGTGCATCCATGGGAAGGCCCCGCAATATCTATGCGAAAAGATAGAAGCCCACAATTCCAATCGCGTTCTGCGATCCACCGACCAAAATCTGGTCAAGATACCCAAAGCCAGATACAAGTCCAAAGGAGAAAGAAGGTTTGCTTTCCGAGGTCCCAGACTATGGAACGCTTTACCAACCAGCATTCGGTTGGAGGAAAACCACCTGACCTTCAGAAGACAGATTAAAACTCTACTCTTTTGATGTCAAGTGAGACAGAAACAACAAGCGCCCAGAGGCGCATGTGCCGCGCTATATAAGTTTTTCATTCATTCATTCATGAGGTCAGGCACTGATGTTGGCTGAGAAGGCCTGGCTTGCAGTCTCCCCTCTAATTCATCCCAATTGTGTCCTATCAGGTTGAGGTCAGGACCTCCACCCCAAAATGACTCATCCCCCTATGTTGCAAAGGTATTGGGCGACCACTCCAAATCATTTGGTGGAGGGGGATTATATTTTTTTAGGGGTTGGGTTTGGCCCCTTGGTTCCGGTGAAGGGAACGCTTAAGGTGTCAGCATACGAAGACATTTTGAACAATTTCATGCTTCTAACTTTGTGGGAACAGTTGAGGATGGCCCCTCCCTGTTTCAGTATGACTGTGCAGCAGTGCACAAACCAAGGTCCATAAAGACATGAATGAGTTTGGGGTGATTAACTGGCCTGCACAGAGTCCTGACCTTAACCTGATAGAGTGGAGACCGCGAGCCAGGCCTTCTTGTTCAACATCAGTGCCTGACCTCACAAATGCGCTTCTGGAAGAATGGTCAAACATTCCCATAGACACACTCCTAAACCTTGCGGACAGCCTTCCCAGAAAAATTGAAGCTGTTATAGCAAAGGGTGGGCCAACTCAATTTTGAACCCTACAGACTAAGACTGGGGTGCCATTAAAGTTCATGTGCGTGTAAAGGCAGGCGTTACAATACTTTTTACAATAAAGTGTATATTACAACATTTTCATTGCATGTCAATGCAGCTTTGAAGCCTTTTGGTGTTGTAATTTTGATGTACTTCTTATTGTCCTGTTTTGTGGGGAAATCATAAATGAAACACTTGGATCAGATCAGCCCCCTTAAGGTTTACCGGGTATGAGAGGCATGAATCATTAAATCAGACAGGAGTCATGTACTTCCAGAAAGGTAATGAAAATCATATCAAAGGTAATGCATTATTCAAGGAAACAAAGTTGAAAGAAAAGGGAACTTGCTAGCTTGTTAAAGACCATTGAACCTAAGCCATAGTGATCCGTTGTATAGTGAATTATGACAGCTGTGCTGAAGACATGTTCCAAGCTGCTGTCTTGCATTCACTTCTTTTTTTTTAGAGCATGTCTGACTTAATATTTATGATTCTGCACAAGGTTCAGTAAAAATTGCTTCAAGATGTTTTACAATTACCTGCACACAAATCATTTCATGGTTTCTACTAGTTACTGTTGCCATGGCAAAATATGAGAAACAAGAAGATAATTTACCATTAATTTGTATCTCCTAATTACCTATTTTTTCTTTTAGCAGTCTTGGTTTTGTGACCTTTTTATATTAGCCAATATGTTTATAATGGTAGATAAGTGGATTAGTCTGTCCCAGCATCACACAATGGTCAAGATGATCTTGGAGGACAAATAATAATCTTGACATTTTGTCTGTTTTTTTTAATGGCTTGGCATGCTTTTACACAAAGTTTTAAATTGGTGCTGTCACTTTTATAAGCAGGGATTATATAACTTCAAATGCACACAGCACTGTCTCATTTATTTCCATTGAAAAAATCTTACCTTGTCTATTTTTGTCCAGGTAATTCTCTTCTCTAAAATGGCCGATTTTACTGCTTAAATATGCAGGCAAAACAGTATAAATTGTAAATGATAACTTTGGTTTATGCTTTGACTGGATAACTGTTATCTATGAAATGTGCAGTAATCCATTTATGTATGAGAATAAAAAAGCAGACATGGATTAGAATCCTACTGGAAAAACAATTACTTTTCCAAAATCATTTTCATTAACTGGGTAATTAGCACTGTATAGGATACTGGAGCACCTGGTGGACACTTAATAGAGGATTTCTGGCCCTTAACTTTTTGTAGCTGATATCTAGATTTTGGGAAAATTTGTCTATGCCTTAAAACTAATTTTATGTTTCTAGATCCATCTACCGGTATTTAAAATCTATATAAAAAAGTAGCTTGTACTTAATTAAAAGAACACAGTTACTTTTAAGTACATAAATGTAGAAAACCCACATACCGTATATACTCGAGTAAAAGCTGACCCGAATATAAGCCGATGCATGATAATTTTATCACAAAAAAGGGAAAACGTATTGACTCGAGTATAAGCCTAGGGTGTCCATCTGCATGCCTCGCTGTGTCCATGCCTCGCTGTGTCCATGCCTCGCTGTGTCCATGCCTCGCTGTGTCCATGCCTCGCTGTGTCCATGATTAGACTGACATTTAACATGAGTCTATGAAAGGGGTGCCCGGCTTTGAAAAATCGTTGCTCCCCAGCCGTAGGTCCCCCAGACAACCTGTTCACACTTGTAGAGGAGAAACGGGGCTACAGGTGTGCCAAGATCCGGGTTCAGGGGACCTATGACCGGTCGGTACCGGGTCCCCAAAGTCACTGGAGAAATTACAGTTTAACATGGGAGTCTATGGAAGGGGTGCCCGGCTTTGAAAAATCGGTGCTCCCCGGCCCTAGGTCCCCCGGACAACAAACTTTGCACACTTGTAGAGTGTCTCCAAAGTCCGGGAGATCAGGCACAAAACAGTGACTCGAGTCAAAAAATTTGCTGAAAAACTCGGCTTATACTCGAGTATATACGGTATGTCTATGAACAGGAATTTATGAAGACTAATCCACTTCTTTCATTACTGTAATATAAACAGAAACAAATTTATTAGCATACACTTTTAACAATAAAATACCTAAAATCCTAATAAACTCCCCTACCACACATGTTTCACCATTTATAGAAAAAAAAATGCCCAGTTACAAACGAGATTGTTGATTGTTATGTAATGGGAGGCTTCTTTAGATTGTGCTGTGCCATCCAATGTAGTCATTTGCACATAATTAATCTCTTATTTTCAAAATGCTCATAGCCTGGATGTTATGCTGATACAAAAATAAGGCTGTAAGAAAGAAAAAAACGAAGGGGAAGGTAGAAAAGAGCAAAGGAATAGGGAAGAGAAAAGGGTCCCAGGTAATCTCGATAGCTAAAAAGTTGAATTGTAAACAGGTGGTGATTGCATCTAGAAGGATGTGCTTATTTGATCTATGGGTGCCAAGTATATGGGCAGGCTCAGAGGAAGAAGACCCAGGAGCACTCTACTGTTAAAAAAAACATAGACCCACTGTCACTGATTTTTGGTTGCATAGTGTTCAGATATTTCATCATTACCCTAATTGGAAGGATTTCAAGAAAGTATCTCATTCTGTAGGTTGAAGCTTTACATGATTATGCATTGGTTTTAAAATGTGTAAGTTAGATTGAATTTTAAGACCATCGACTTATACTCTTTCCGTATATCCAAAATGATACAATGTACACTATATTTCCATTTTTAATAAAAGGTAATTGAAACAGAAACAGAAAAACGTGTAAAAGCCAGATTGGAACTTGGTAAAAATAGATATTGACAAGCCACAATGCTTCCAGGAGAATGTCCCTTTAACCTCCCTGGCGGTATGATTATGTTGGATTTTAGGTGCTGAAAGCGGCACAATTATTTTGCATGCAAATTTGGCATTTATATTGTAGGCCTGCAATTCTTAGTAATAACTCACTTAAATATGTCCAAACAAGAGTCTAGTAGACATCCCCGGTATGATAAATTTTGAAACACAAAATCATAAATTATAGTATAATAACTATAAATAATTATAACAAATAATAAAAATGTATCAATAATGCAATCAAATCAAAAACACTGAAATTTGCTCAGTTGCAGAATTGTTGCTGTCATTGCTTTTAGTGTCTGAAAATTTCCCCACAAATTGCTACCGCTCAATTCTGCAAGTGATTCTAATTTATTATCGCTGTTTTCTAGCTGGTCTAAAACCACTTTTGACATAAACGGACACTTTTTGGTTGCTTTGGACTATCTCCAGTTTTCAGGCAGAAAAATAACAGCCTTTATTATATAAAAGTGCATGCAGGGCACTGGACAGACAACTAGGGACAAATGGGGTGTGTAATTATTCCATACAGTACTATAATCTGTAAGATTACAGTATACTGTATGTATTGTGTGTTTTTACTTTTTTGAATTTGGCGCCGAACTCCGCCCACGTGCGTCGCAAGTCGCAGGGAATGGAGCTCGGCACTCGGGCACTTTGTGAATCGAGAGGAGAAGCTCGCTCACACAGCGGGGAGACATCACAGGATCCAGGGGACAAAGTAAGTAACTTTTGCCTGGATCCTGCAATGCGATCCCGAGTCTGGCTCTGGGATACCGCTTATGGTACTGGAATTCCACCCCGAGCCAGACTCGGGAATAACGACAGGGAGGTTAGCAAAGGAGGCAAAACTCTAGCTTTTTTAAAAGACAAATGCTTAGTCTGTTTTTTATTCTTTAACCACTTGCCTACTGTGCACCTACACCCCCTTCCTGCCCAGACAAAATTTAAGCTTCTGGCACTGCGTCGCTTTAACTGACAATTGCGCGGTCGTGCGACGTGGCTCCCAAACAAAATTGGCGTCCTTTTTTTCCCACAAATAGAGCTTTCTTTTGGTGGTATTTGATCACCTCTGCGGTTTTTATTTTTTGCGCTATAAACAAACATAGAGCGTCAATTTTGAAAAAAATGCAATATTTTTTACTTTTTGCTATAATAAATAACCCCAAAAATATATAGAAAAAATATTTTTTTCCTCAGTTTAGGCCGATACGTATTCTTCTACATATTTTTGGTAAAAAAAAAAATGCAATAAGCGTTTATCGATTGGTTTGCGCAAAATTTATAGTGTTTACAAAATAGGGGATAGTTTATGGCATTTTTTTTATTTTATTTTTTTACTATTAATGGCAGCGATCTGTGATTTTTTTATTGGGACTGCGATGTTATGGCGGACACTTCGGACACTTTTCTGACATTTTTGGGACCATTTACATTTATACAGTGAACAATGCTATAAATATGCATTGATTACTGTATAAATGTGACTGGCAGTGAAAGGGTTAACCACTAGGGGGCGGGGAAGGGGTTAAATGTGTGTCCTATAAGTGTTCTAACTGTGGGGGGAGGGGGGGTGACTGGGGGAGGTGACCGATTGTGTCCCTATGTACAAGGGACACAACCGCTCTCCTCTCACCCTGACAGGGACGTGCAGCTCTGTGTTTACATACAGAGCTCCACGTCCCCGCTCAGTTACTGGGCAATCGCGTGTGCCCGGCGGCGATCGTTGCCGCCGGGCACTCGCGCCGGGATCCCAGCAGAGCGGCGGGTGCGGGCGCGCCGCCGGCGCGCGCGCACACGCCCGCGGCTTTAAAAAGACATCACGTCATATGACGTGATGTCAGAATAATGGAGTCCTCCGCCCGCCGTCATTTGACGGTGGGCGGTGGACAAGTAGTTAAATGTTTCTGTTGAATTAAAATCAAAGTAATTTTTTTATTACATATAAAAAAACAACAATGGATACCAATTACTTTTGTCAGTTTCAGTGTATTTCAGAGAAATGTTTTGGTACTTATTTTTTGTTAAAGGGTAGCAATAATTTTGGGCGTGGCTATACTATTCACAAATTAGTTGGTGCTTCAGGAGAGAAAAAGCTAAAAAAAAAGGGGGGGGCGGGGTATTCTTTTATACACGGTCTGATTTAAAATGAGGTATATTTCTCTTCCGCACACTTACAACACTGTTGCTATGACAATGCTATCCGATATATCAATCATTTCCCTTTAGAATTAATAAAGTATTCTGATATCTAGTGTGCATTGCTGAGTTCAGTGGGGATAGGTAGCACATTTTTAATAAGAAACCAAAACCAAAAAATAATATTCATTAATCTGAGCCTGTTCCTTTTTTTTTGTGGGGGGATGTAATATTAAATTGTTAAATGATAAATTTGACATCATAATGCATACAGCAAATGTGTATTGTCACATTCACCACGTACACACCTTGCTGTACTGACAGATTTTATTTATAAATTCTTTAATTATTATTTTTTTATCCTTTTAGGTTTGTTTCTTAATCCAGCCATCCTTGCCTTACTTGGGAAGCTTTCCGTCAGTGCTGCCTTTAATGTTGTTTACATCTACACTTCTGAACTCTATCCTACAGTAGTAAGGTAATTCTCACTTGTTTGGTATAAACTGGGGCGTGGTTGGACACATTTAGCCATGTTTGTGCAACTTGAATACTGGGTTATATTATATTTTTTTATTTGAAAATGTTGAAATGTTGGCAGGAGCTGAGTGCTCATGGCCATAGAACAACTCTTAAGTGGAACTGTAGCCAGGCTATAGATATTCAAATATTTACATATTCTTGAACAGCAACAAGCAGCATATGAGCTTTGAAACCAGCCCTTACTGGCCTCTGGGGCTGCAGGGGCACTGTTAAAGTGAAGATGAACTCGCCTTCTCTCCAGCACTGCAATGTCTCTGAGCTTCCCGCTGACTTTTGACATCTTCAGCCCAATGGCTTCCGGAACCTCTTGCACATGTGCGGGAGTTCAATCATCTCCCTATTGCCGAAATTCTACATTGAGCTGCGCAGTGTGGACAGGCAGATAAGCAACTTTAATACAGAAGAAATATGGTACGTCTTTTCTGCATTAAACATCCTATCTGTCCACCTTTTTATTGTATTACAATTCCACTCCAGTTAATTTATCCACAAATTTACAGCTTTACAATGAAGAAGAGGGGGGGGGGGGGGGGGGCTAGCTGTGGTCTTCCCTCCTAGCGTTATTTTCTCAGCAGTACATGCAACTACAGAGGTTACTGAGGGCTTGTTTCACAGCTTCTTTACTGCTTGTTAAGAATATATAAATTATTTTTTATTTACTTTTTTCAAATAATAGTTTTTATTAATCGCAAGTTGACACTGTGATACAGAAACTTTAGCATAACAGCAGCATATCTGCATATCAGTATATCAAAGAACAGTAAATCACAAAGCAGACAGCAGGGGGAGCTTGCTGACTCCACATATAAACTACTGAGCCTCACATAAAGTCTGCCGAAAACTACATCAAAATTCACAGAGAGAAAAAATAAAACAAAAAGAAAGAGAGAAAAAAAGGGGCAAAAGAGAAAATATATTAAAATAAGAAGAGAAAGGAAACTGCAGATACAAGAAAAATAGGGGGGATGAGGTAGGGAGGCTTGGCCCTTAGCTCAGGGCTGGTCCTCTCGCCGGTGCCACTGCTCCCAAACCCTGTCATGCATTTCGAATCTATCCTGCAATCTGGCTGTCATTTTTTCCATCAGCTCTGTCTTTTATCCTTGTATATAGATCCACCTGGGAGGGAGGGGAATGTCACTTCCTATGGAGAGCAACCAGGCATCTTGCAGCCGTCAAAACATGTCTAAGCAATTTTTTGGAACACTTGGGAATTTGTAGGAGTTAAACCCCTAGTAAAAAATATTTTTGGGGTCCTGGAAACCGGTACTCCCAAGAGACAGGACAACAGCTGTGTTTCCGTCCAAAATGGCACTATCTTGGGGCAGGTCCAGTAGATATGGTACAGGGTCCCCTTGGCTTTCTGACAATGCCAACACCTATCTGAGCAGGAAGGATAGATAGCGTAGAGTACATCTTGCGTCAGGTACCAAAAGTAGAGAATTTTGTAGGCGTTCTCCTTTTAGAGCGTGCAGAAAGAGCTTTTTGCTGCCTGAGACAAGATTGTCTGCCATATCGCCTCTGGGATCTCCACCCCTAGCACCTTTTCCCAGCGGAGCATATACGCATGCTTACCCCGAGTGGTGATGGAGTAAGATTTTAGCAGCTGATATATGTCTGATATCAGACCTCGGAGTCCCTCTAATACCAGGTTTTTTAAGGGGGTTAGCGCCGAAATTTGGAGATTCGGGGCAAAGGATTGTGCTTAGTGTCATATTTGCATGTACCCAAAAAACACCTGGCGAGGCAGATCGAATTTCTTTTGGAGGTCAGAGAATGATAGCATCTTGCGTGATATAGGGTCCACCAGGTGGCCAAAGTGGAACAGATCTTGTGTCCCGCAAAGTGAAGACATCTAAAGTAGTAAGACCAGCAGGCATCCTGGGGTTACACTGGAAGGAGGTCAAAAGAGACCTTTCCAAGCTCAGGCTATGTGCCCAAGACAATCTGCGCCAGAGCAACCTAAGATCAAGCATAGGTCCTAGAAGCCGGCCCATATAAATGTTTTAATGTTCATAGCCTGGCAATCTATGCATGCTAAGGGCAGTTCTATGCCATTTTGGAAGTGTGAAGTTCATGATGTATAATTATAACCTTTAAGGTCCTTTCACACATATGGACCGTTCATTTTAAGAGTTCAGCACATTGGTTTTTCATCAGTTTTTTTTTTTACATCAACTACCAATGCAAAAACGGATGAAAAACTGACAACTTGTCAGTTAACATCCGTTTTTCGTCTGATCGTTTTTTTTAACAGATGAAAAATAGAGCTTTCCAGATGAAGGATCGGCCCTACTCATTTCTTAATCTGGCAAGGAGACACAGACGTGATGGCTATTGTGACTAGAGACGCATCTACGACCCTGGGTCAACCCTCTTTACCCCTCTCTCCCCACCCCTTCTTCACCCTCCCCCCATCTCCCCTTGTCTGTTTCTTTTTCTCCTGTTTCTCTTTCTATATATATTTTTTGGTTTGGTTAAGGTGTTATGAGTATTGAACGGCTGATAGACGGGACAGGGTGTCACCCCCCCCCCCCCCAACTTGAAGACTCTAGGGTAATGCCTAAAACACCTAAGGGGGGTCAATGAACAGATGGCTGGGAGCTTTGAGTTAAGAGCCTCCTAAGTTGGGTTATCTATTCCAGTCTAAACATCCAGCTGTGTCCGAAATGTATATATGTGAACTTGTGTGTGTTACGTTTTATTCGTATGGTAATGTTTTTTATTTGTTTGCATGTTTCTATGAAATTAAATAAAATTATATTTGAAATAAGAAAAATAGAGCCTTCATCCGTTCAAAAAAAACAGATGTTGACGGAAGCAGATCAAAATAGACGATCATCCACTGTCAACCATTATTCCATAGGAATGCCTTGATGTCCATTTTTCATCCATCAACAGATGGATGAAAAACAGACGAATGATCCATATGTGTTAAAGGACCCTAAGGCCCTTTTCACACATGCAAGACTGTTCGGGTCCGCCTGTCAGTTTTTTAGGCGGACCTGAACGGACGCTCCATACAGTTCTATAGAGCGACACATGTCCGCTGACTTCCAATCCACTCTGCTAAATTCAGACAGATGGAAACCCTATTTTCCATCCGTCTGGTGGATCGGATCGGATTAAAACGAACATTCGATCCCCCATACCGTAGAGCAGAGATTTGACAGGTCAGTCTCTCCACAGTGAGCAGAGATACGGACCTGTCAACCCGCCGGCTCAGTGGGGATCGTGTCGAGCAAACGAAGTCTGCGTAAAATGGACATTATGTGCAAAAGAGCCCTTAATGTTTTATAAACCTTGGTTTTATGTATAGGTAGTAAATATATTTGCAAACAAAAGAGCAATAATTGTTACAGATGTAGGCTATGGTTTGTGGTTGTGCCTTGTTTCACTTCATTTCTTCCAGATAGGGTCTTCCTAATTTAACTACTTAAGGACCGGAAGGATTTGTCCCCTTAACGATTAGGTAATTTTTTGCGATTCGGCACTGAAAGGCTTTAGATGACAATTGCACAGTCCTGCAACGTTTTACCCAAACAAAATTGACATCCTTTTTTTCCCACAAATAGAGCTTTTGGTGGTATTTGATGACCTCTGTGGTTTTTATTTTTTTGCACTATTAACAAAAAAGGAGCTACAATTTTGAAAAACTTTTTTTTTTTACTATAAAAAAATATATAAAAACACAAATTTCTTCATCATTTTAAACCAATATGTATGTATTCTACATATTTTTGGTAAAAAAAATCACAATGAGCGCATATTTATTGGTTTACTCAAAAGTTATAACGTCTACAAAATAGGGGATAGATTTATGGTATTTTTAACCTTTTGTTTTATTTAGTAGTGATGGCAGCAATCTGCAATTTTTTGCAGCGGACAGATCGGACACGTTTGACAATTTTTTTGGGACCATAGACATTTATACAGTGATCAGTGCTATAAAAATGCACTTGTCACTGGTATCAAAGATCAAAAGAATAAATGTGTTCCCTGGGAGGTGTTTCTAACTGGGGGGCATGGGAATGACTGGAGGGGGAGAGAGATTGCTGTTCCTAATTACTAGCAACAGAAGATCTGTCTCTTCTTCCCTGTCAGAACAGGGATATGTCTGTTTACATTGACAGATTCCCATTCTGTCTCTCCGTGGAGTGATCACGGGTGGCCGGCGGACATCGCACACCTACGTCGATTCGCCCAGGAGAGCCAACCTGCCACTGTATAGTGACGACAGCTGGTCCTTAAGAGGTTAATAGAATACAGTTTCTTCAGTCTCTGATGACATGACACACCCACAATAATTATCATCAGCGAACATATGAACCTTACTTTGAGTCACATGAAACGGTTCAGTAGTATTGTTTTTTTAATCATGACAAAAAGAAGTAACTAAGACTTGTGCCATATTTATTTATTTGAAAGGTGTTAGATCTGCATTAAAGATAATACTGGATTACTGTAATATCCTTCACTGCACTAAAATGGTAATAATAACAAGATTTACAGACAGTATGCTCTAATGCAGTGGGTGTCAAACTCAATTTCATCGTGGGCTGCATCAGCATTATGGTTGCCCTCAAAGGGCCAGTTATATCTCTGGGCCTTGTGTTTGAAACGTGTGCTCTAATGTATTAGGAGTTTAGAAATGTAATTAGCATTATAATCTGGCTGTGCTTTATTCATAAAAACCTTATTTACTATGATGTGCATAGCAGCCTGAGTGTTGTTTCCTTATCTAAGTTCTATGATATAGTTCGTATTAGTGGAAAGTAACTTTACTATATCTACATGTGTGATTTATTTAAAATGTATTTAATAGTGTAATTTATTTCAAAACATGTTGCCTATTTACCTTACACCTTAAAGTGGAATTTCACTCTCCCAATCAACATTGATTGCTTTCAATCCTCATGCTGCTAACATTATTACATAGATAGGAGAGTATATCATATTTACTTGTTTTAAACTTTTTTATATTTCTTCAGTTACTTCCTGGTTTCTTGCCTAGGCAAGTTATGTCATCCATCCCAGAAGTCTTAAGGATGGGAGGATGTTTTTTCTCAGCTAAGCACACTCTCTTGCATGCATTCTTTAGCTAAGGGCAGATGAATTCCATAAAGTAAATGCTGCTTGAGTTATTTGCCCTTACTCAAGATGGCCATGACTAGAAATGCTAGGGAGTGGTTTTTCAAAGGGATTTCTTAACAAATAAAGCATAGACATGAATGGATGGATGGGGGAGTTTCTTTTGAATGTTAAAAATTAATTCTATCGTGTTTTTGGTTTGTGGTGCTGAGATGCAGTGAAGATTCACTGTATACCCCAGGAGCTGACAGATATACAGTACCTTGAAGAAGTATTCATAACCCTTGAAATTTTCCACATTTTGTCACATTACAACCAAAAAGTTAAATGTATTTTATTGGGATTTTTTGTGATAGACACAAAAATCTAGTGGAACCAATTTATTTTAGAATTTCCCTAATTAGTAAATAGTCTACCTGTGTGTAAGGTAATCTCAGTATACATACAGCTGTTCGGTGAAGCCCTCAGAGGTTTGTTGGAGATCTTAGTGAACAAACAGCATCATAAAGGCCAAGGGACATACCAGATAGGTCAGGGATAAAGTTGTGGAGAAGTCAGACTGACTTTTTTCATCGGATATTCCGATAATGTGTAGCCCCATCTGAGTTTTTTCATCGGAAATTACGATGAATTCCATCGGAGTTAAGATATAGAACATGTTCTATTTTTCTCCAATGGAATTCCGATGAGATTTGGCCGGGCAAAAGCCTTATCGTGTGTACGCGGCATAAGGCTTACTATCTGCCTGCTAGTTATGAGTTCTGTTATGTAAGTACTTATTTCTATGTCTTGTTAACATTTTTGCTAATATTTGACATACAATTTATTGAAAATGTTTTTTGTTCCAAATATTAGAAATACATTTACTAAATATAAAATAACTTTTCGAATCTGAAACCCTATGATTTTGTAGTATTTATATTATAACAAAAGTTATTGTAGCAGTAGTAGATTTCCATAAGTTTAGTTTGAATCATGTTTTCTCAGAATAAAATGAAAATAGCATATCTTGGTTTTAATCTTCTATGCCAGGGATCCTCAAACTACGGCCCTCCAGCTGTTGTAGAACTACACATCCCATGAGGCATTGTAACACACTGACATTCACAGACATGACTAGGCATGATGGGAAATGTAGTTCCTGAACAACTGGAGGGCCGTAGTTTGAAGACCCATGTTCTATGCCCTAACAGTAGTATCATATATTACTGAGCACGGCACCTCTCTCTGCTTGTGTCTGTATTGCCTTGAACCATTAAAGAACAATCCTGCAGCTCTATCTGCCATTGGTTTAATTCCTGTCTCATTATGCAGTGCCTATAAAGCACAACATAAAACATGTTGCAAAAGAAAATAAATAATGAAGTAAGGTATTTCTATTTGTGCCGTACCATAATGTACATTATGTTATATTGGATCCAGACACAGTGCCAGTCGTCTGCTCTTTGTAACTCTTTAGATGTGGCATAAATTGGTATTGACTTGAATCACAATTTACATTGGAATGAGATCTCTCTGTTACAAGAAACTTAAAGCAAGCCAGGCAGTGGAGAGTCAGCAACTTTAAAATTCATTGCTCAAACACAACATGCTGCTTAGAGAAAATCCTTATGTCTTCCTAATTTATGTTGCAGCAATTAGGAAGCCGTATAAACGTTAATTTGGAAGCTTGTTCCTCTTAATCAAGCATTCCACTCAGGCTGTCTGCTATCATAGATATTTCTAGATAGACAAATCACCCTTTAGTGTTTGGATATCCTCTTATGAAAGGTTGAACAACTTGTTTAATGGCAGGGAATAGAAAGGATCTGCAGACATGATTACAGCCTCTATGACCTTTACTGCTTTCAGAGATTCTACATTTGTTTTAATTGGCAATTAATTTTCTTGGCTTTTTCTGAGTAAAAAGTTAGCAAGTATTGGACAAGTACAGATTAAAGTGTATGAAATGTAAATAGCCATGTATACATTAGTTCCGTATTTGTTGATGGAAATGTAAATATTCTTTATTTCTAACATGTTTTATTTGTCCTGGCTAAAGCTGCCTATTTTATGGAACAGTCTTAATTCGATCCATTGGTGGCCCTGTTGACATTACACAGCTTTATGCGTCCTTGTTCCCCATTTCAGGTCCGATTTCAGCTCGAATCTTGGGCTAAATTCGGACCTGAAAGGGACCAAAAGACGCATAGCGTTTTTGTGAAAATTGCACCGGACCCACTGCGGAGATATGTGAACCGGCTCCATAGAGAGCCAGTCAAAATCTCTTGTTATTGCGAATTGGATGTAGGGAACCCACATCCAATTCACAGTGGTGTGAACCCAGCCTGAAGGAGCTAAACAGTGACATCAGCCAATCAGAAGTCGGTATTGTTTGGGTATTCTGACAGCCACGGGTGCTGGCTATCAGAATACCATAACAAGCAGCAGGAGATTCGCATTGGAGGGAGGAGTCTATGATGGCGCGATCCTCACACCGGGGCGGTTAGGACGGAGCTCCAGGAGAGGCTACGCAATGCTGAGAAGATGGCTGAAGATCAGGCTTGCCATCTAGCTACCTAGCCTCCAACCCACCCACCCGTCACTCCACCCGTCACTACCTCAGTCCTACGGAGCGGCTCCACTGCATCCCCCTCTTGGTCGAATGCCATCCTAACATCCAAACTCGCCGCCAGGTCGGTCTTCGGTACAGCCCAGTCCGGGTCCTCGTCCTCGCTCGCCCTCGCCTCTTCGGTGCCCCCGTTCGAGCACTGCCTGACTGTTGCTGTGCTGCGTTACGCTGACCCCGTTCGCGATCCGTACACACGCGCGTGGCCGGGCGGCGTCTGTCTGGCTGCGGTCGGGGTGGATCGGACGCGGCGGGTCTCAGGAGACTGGGGCGCTGTCGGCGGGGGGGCCCTGCTAGAGGAAGGGAGCAACTTTAGTTTTTCTCCGGACTTCAGTCGTCCGGTTCACAGGCCCCCACTGGTGAAGGCTGTGGGCTTGAGGCAAGGGGAGTGGATCAAGGGATTGAGAAAGCAGGAAGGAGGAAGCTGGAAGGAGACAAGTCCCAGGAGCAGGTGTCCCAGGCAGGGCTGCAGAGCCCGGTGCGCCTATACAGTAGCACATTGCCAAGTATGAAGCAGCTTTAAACAAATTACCAGCTATAGTTTCACCAAAGTCACACCAAAGGAGTAAGTATATAAACAAGAAGGCGATCTGGATCATGCGCATGGGACTTTTGGACTGTGAGTAAGAAACCATTCTATTTTCTCTTTTTTCTATTTTTTTTTTCCGTCTGCTGTATTCTCTCTTTGCTGAGTACTGATACAAAACATTCAGCTAAGACGGTTATTTACTTTATTCAATCTGGGTGAAACTGCGTAGTGGAAAAAAAAAATTAAAAAAAATCCCGCTACATGGTGGCGGTGAATACACTCCAATATAACCTACCAACTAACTAATCTATATAGCAGAATATATGTACTAAGCTACTACACTTTAATCAATCACCACTTCTATATGGTGACATACGGGGACATAAGGTGATATGTGGTGTGGACCGCGAGAACTGTGGCCTGTAGGATACCTGGTCTGTGAATAAGATACAACCTGTAAAAAAAACATAACATAATATAAGGGTGAGACCCATTGATGAGAGTACCATATGGTGATACTCCAGAACATTGCCGCTATAATTGGCTGTAAAAAAAAAAAGAAAAGACGACCAGGAGGAAAGGGAGAAATATAACATATTTCAATACACTGAGTACTTGCTACTAGGGGTATCACATAGTATCACATAGTGGAATACTGAGTATCACCCCGAAAGGGCCCGTCCCTTCTCTCTCACTCTCTCCCCTTCAAAAATTTGTATTTTATATACACGGACTCTCAAGTGGAGGAGAACGGATATTCACCCATAAATTAGGGAGAAAAGAAAAGGTGAGGAAAAAAAAAAAAAAAAACCCCTAAACTAAACTAACTCCCACACATTCTAACAACTTATCCTAAATATATAACAACTCTCTCCGCTGGGAGGCAGTTAATATTAAACCAATCTTATCCCTGGCCGAGATAACCTATAGACATGAGTACCAGGGCGAGGGGCGCCAGGGGGGGAGCCTCCTCGACCCCTCGTCTGAGCCAAAGCCCAGGGCCAATGAGCAAATACGTAACGCAGGGAATGAACGGGAGAGAGAGAGAGAAAAAAAAAGACAAGACAAAACCAGCTCTAATTAACCCAAATAGCTCAGCAAACCCAGAATCTCAATCAGAGACAGCGACAGACTGTGACTATGAAACAGCTACAATACTTGATGTAGAAGAACAATTAACAGTCTTGGCATTACCAACAAAAACTGAAATGCAGGAAATGTTCGCTGCTTTAGAAAAAGTGCTGTCAACACAAATGGAGAGAATGGAGAGAAATATGGGATTTATGCTAGAAAGACTGGAGGAAGTTGAAAAAATAACAGACCACAATTTTAATACCATCAGAAAATTGGAAGTGGAACTATTAGAAATAAAACAAGAGCAGAGGGAACTTGCATATAAAGCAGAAGACCAGGAAAACAGAGACAGACGAAAAAATATTAGGATACGCGGAGTCCCCGACTCCTTACAGCCAGAAAATCTCCCAGAAATTATTCGGAAAATATGTAATCCAATACTTGACAGAGAAATAACACTCCCATTAAAAATAGAACGTGCTCATAGGATAAGGAGGCCCCGGGAAATCCCTCAAGATAAACCTCGAGACATCATAATAAGATTTGAAAGCTGGGAGGAAAAAAAACAATTATGGAAAAACCTGAGAGGGAAGTCCCCAATTAAATTTGAGGAACACAACATCCAAATATATCAAGACTTGTCACAAGAGACACTTAAAAGAAGAAGGAATCTGAAGCCGTTATTACGGGAGTTACAAGAACTAGAAAAACAGTATAATTGGGGATTCCCGGCATGCCTGATAGCCAGAAAAGAGGGGGTTACGGCGAAGTTAAGATTCTTGGACGAAATACCTGGGTTTTGTCAAAGATTAGGAATTCCAATTCCAAGTAACAAATAAAGAAGAAGTAGAGTCGAAATCAGAGGGGTGAGGGAGAGGGAGGGAGGGGAGGGTAATAAATCATCGATACCTAAAATGAAATATGTCCTAGGGCCGCTGGGTACAGCGTTGCGGAGTCACCGGGGCCCAGGAGCCCTTGACTGCCTTGAGGAAACTCCCCTGGGTTCAGGGGAATAGAGGAGACGCCGAATTGTACTCCGCCTCAACATAGAGGGAGCACTCTTGCACAAAGAAGTGCAAGAGAAGATGCTCCGAAATATGACCTTGGGGTCAAGATTCCATCAAGGGAAAGGGGGGAGGGGAGGATTGGGGGAGGTGAGGGGTAGATGGGGAGGGGGGAGGATTCAGGGGGGGATGAGGGGTAGAAGGGGGGTGTGGGGCAAAGGGAAATGGGGGTCAGGGGGGGGGGGGGGAGGGGGGTGGGAGGGAAAAGAGAAGAAGAAATATAGGATCGGGCGATTACCAGAAAACAACGAGAAGACGGGATAGTGAGGGAATGATTAAAAGAGAATCAGAAATACATACATGTCTAAGGTAAACCTAATTACCTATAATGTAAGGGGCCTTAGTTCTCCGCGTAAAAGACACATGATCCTAAAAGAGATCGAGAGATTTTCCGCCGATATAGTTTTCCTCCAGGAGACACACATAACCCTCGATTCAAGAGTGAGGCTTAATTCTCGGGCATTCCCAACATGGTACTACGGAGACTTCCCACAGAGAGGATCTAGAGGAGTTGCCATAGGGATAGGGAAAAATTTAAGTTTTTCAGTCGAGGATAGGATAGTGGATCCTGAAGGCCGATACATGTTCCTAAGAGGTTTCTTACATGGCAAACGATATACGCTGGCCAATGTCTACTGCCCAAATAAATTCTCTCAGAAGTACTTAACAACGATCCTGAACAAACTAATGGAATTTAAACAAGGAAACGTGGTCCTAGCCGGGGACTTTAATTTCACCCTAGACTTACAACTTGATAGAATATCGACCGTCAATATAGGGAACACTAAGCAACAACAAATAGTGAAAAAAAAACTTTTTAAGAACCAGTTAATAGATCCCTGGAGGGTCCTCAATCCAACCAAAAAGGATTATACATTGTACTCTACAGTACACAAAATGTATTCGAGACTAGATTACATAATGGTAGATCACGAAACCTTAGAGTACGTGGACAATGCCACAATAGGGATAGCGACAATCTCAGATCACGCCCCGGTTACGGTGAGCATATTATTCCCAGAAATAGAAGAGAGAAGGGGACCCTGGAGACTAAACGAGGAGTTAATAGAAGACATAGAAGTCACCGAGACAATAAGAATAGATATAGACGAATATTTTAAGTTTAACAACACTCCTGATGTAAGTACAGCAACTATCTGGGAAGCCCATAAGGCTAGCATTCGAGGAAAACTAATTTCCCTAGGAGCAAAAAAAAAAAAAGGAAAGAGAAGCAAATAGAAATAGGATAATCAAAGAGCTACACGACTTAGAAACTAAACATAAAAATCAAAATAATAATAAAAAAGTCTACCAGGAACTGTTAGTTAAGAGGACTCAATTAGGAGATCAAATGGAGATTGAAACTAGGAATACATTTAAAAATGTTATGAAAGAAAGGTACCTCTGGGGGAACAAACCAGGGAAGTACCTGGCTAGGATCTCAAAAGAAAAGAGAAACTTAAACTACATAGAAAAAATAAAAGATCAGGAAGGACAGATGCGGTTTAGGATGTCCGAGATCGCGGAAGCTTTTCGGACATTCTACACTTCACTGTACTCTATCAGGAAAGGCGAGACGCAAGAGGAAAGGGCAAATAGAGAAGAAAAAATAGGAGAATACTTACATGAAGCCAATTTACCAAAACTAACACAGGAAATAGCGGAAACCCTAGAAGAGCCAATTACACAAACAGAAATTAGTCAAGCGATCCAAGGAACTCCAGGGGGGAAAAGCCCAGGCCCAGATGGACTGCCAATTAAATACTATAAAAATTTAAAGAGTCATTAATCCCAGAAATGTGCACTTACTTTAATAAATTAGGGGGAATAGAAGAAGTAAGGAAAGAATCCCTCCTTGCTAATAGCGCTATCATAGCCAAACCAGGAAAAGATAAGACTCTCTGCTCTAACTATCGTCCAATCGCATTGTTAAATGCTGATATAAAAATCTTCGCAAAGATATTGGCAACAAGGATAAAACCGTATATGCCTGATTTAATAAATTCAGACCAGACGGGATTCGTAAGAGGCAGAGAAGGGAGGAACAATAGTTTAAGAACACTACTATTGCTCCAAGATGATAAAAGGGAGGGACCTCCAGCCGTACTCATGTCGTTAGACGCTGAAAAAGCGTTCGACAGGGTCGACTGGGGGTTCATGATGGAAACTTTAAGAAGTATAGGACTCGGCCCTAGATTTATGAAATGGGTAGGAAATCTATATAAGTCCCCCACGGCAAAAGTAAAGGTAAATGGCAGGGAATCTTCGGCGATAGACATGATGAATGGAACAAGGCAGGGGTGCCCGCTCTCCCCCCTCCTATATGTAATAGCTTTGGAACCACTGCTGTGCAAGATTAGGAATAACCCAGATATAGGGGGGGTGAGAGTAGGAGAAGAGGAACAGAAGCTGGCAGCATATGCCGACGACGTCCTCTTATACGTGACCAAGCCCAAAATATCAATCCCTAATATATTAGAGGAAATAGGAAGATATGGTAGACTCTCTAATTTTAAAATAAATCCAGTAAAAACTGTAATTATGAACATAGGAATTGAACAAAAGGAGGAGGAGGTCATTTCCTTTTACGTGGGAACAAAAATCAATTACTTACCTGGGGGTAAAAATAACCCCCAAAGTAGGTAGCCTCTTTGAGGCAAACTACATCCCCCTACTCAACGAAATAAGACGAGATGTAAAAAACGTTTCCCATAAACAGATTTCCTGGATGGGGAGGATTAATTTATTTAAAATGATAGTTCTACCAAAGATAATTTATAAATTCCAAATGCTTCCAATTAACGTCCCACAAAGTTTTTTTAAGGTAATAAAAACTATAATTTCAAAATTCATATGGCAGGAAAAAAAAACTAGAATAAGCTATGCAACCCTAACCCGGGGGAAAAAAAGAGGTGGACTGGCTCTCCCAGACATTAAAAGATATTACCAAGCCGTAATCTTAGCGAGGTTAGTCGAATGGACAAATAAGAATTCATTAAAAAAATGGGCACACATGGAAAACGCGATAAGTAAACAGCACTTAAACACAAATATATGGATCCCACCTAAATTTAGAATAATCAACCCAAACACACACAGTATTACAAAACAGGTTTATAAGACATGGGATTTGGCACATAAGAGGGAAAAATGGGAATATAATTCCCCATTAATCCCATTAGCAAACACAAATTTATTCACACCGGGAAATAGGACTCAATTCGGAAAAAAACTAGGTAGCAAAAGACTAGGGGATATAGTTGCACAAGGAAAAATTAAAAACAAAGAAGAGATTCACGTAGCAGAAGGGGTACAACAGATAACTGATTGGGAATACCTACAACTAAAGCACTTTGCAATCACACTCCCAGCACCAATAAGAGACGTTAAAGCACAAAATTCAATAGAAAAACTTTGCACCCGGGGAGAATCACTACAACACCGAATTGCCACGATTTATAAAATTCTTACAGAAATAGGGACAAAAGATACACTACAAAGCATAGAGGCATGGGAGAAAGAAACCGGAGAAAAAATAGAAGAAGCGCAAATGACCAGAGCGACATTCAATTACGCAAAAGATATAACAACAGTAAAAGCTAATTATAAATGCATGATGCGATGGCACCTGACACCTGTTAGACTTAACAAAATATCTTTAGCTAATTCTCCCCTCTGTTGGAGGAAGTGTAATCAAACAGGGACCGCATTGCATATATGGTGGGAATGCCCGAGAATCCGGGAATTTTGGAATGAGATCCTCAAATTAATCTAGGAAATTTCCGGAGAAAAGATCCCACTAGACCCCTTGTCTTGTCTTTTCCACAGACAAGGCCTAATAAAAGGGGAAAAAAAATACGCCTCAACATTGGTCCCAGTGCTGTTAAACGCAGCAAAGGGATTGATCCCGAAATTCTGGCTTCACCCACATAAACCTCCCCTAAAAGAATTTATACACAGGGTTGACCATATCGCAGAGATGGAGTACTTAAGAAGGGCTGACCTGGGAGAGGAGGAGGGAGGAAGATGTGGAAAGATCTGGGACCAGTGGAGAACCTATAAAAAATCTGAAAAATTTACTTCAACACTATTAGAAATAAACCAGTAAAAAGTTCTCGACCCGATCCAGTAGGGTAAAAGAGGGAAGAAGTAGGGGGGGGGCATAAATAGGGGGGAGGGAAATAAATTAAATATGAAAGGGAGGGAAAAGAATAGTGATCCAGGGAGGTAGGGGCTGAGGGGAGTAACGGGAGTTAACAACCCCATTAGAGCCTAATATTAAAAGCACGCGTAGTCACCTGTAACTATACCCTTTGTTTTTATATATAAAAGAAAAAAGAGAAAGAAGAAATAATAAAAAAACAACGTTTTCTGTGAAGTAAAAAACAACGTTTTTGAAACGTCACTTTTCAAAGACAATTTTGCATACACACCATAGTTTTTTCACAAAAAGCAAGGTTACGTTCACCACTCTTTTCCATTGAAGCTCGCTTCATAACTAGCTTCTGGGCATGCGCGGGTTGAAAAACGTCGTTTTGAACGACGTTTTTGCTACACACGGTGACTTTTTGTGAAACAAAAAACGACGTTTTGAAAAACGACACAAAAAATTCAAGCATGTTGGAATTTTTTTTTGGTCGTTTTTTTTAAGACAAAAAACAACGTTTTGCCCACACACGATCAATTTAAATGACGTTTTAAAAAATGTCGTTTTTTTTCATCGCAAAAAAACGACCGTGTGTACGCGGCATAAGAATAGAGGACTCCATAGATCATGTTGGGTGAAGGAAGCATCTAGGCAGAAGGGCAGGTATAGTTGGGAGTGAGGGGGCAGGTCAAAGGAGGATTACTACTGAAAGAAGAGGAATCAACACAAGCAATACAGCCTACTGTATGTAAATAATGTCCCTTGTGCTGATTTTTTTTTTTTTTTTGACTGCACATAGGCTTTAAGAACATGTAAACATGCAAAGTGACAAAGTTCATTTAAACACTTTGCGCTTATGCAAGTTTTACAATGACACTGTGTAAACTTAGTACAACTGTTTGCTATGATTTTCCCTATTCACACTTTTGCGTATTGGATCTGTGGGCAGAATCACATGATTCTGCCTGCGATTCCAGGATTCCAGCAAAATTGATGTGATACCATCATTCAGGTGCTAACAGTGCCCACATTCTCCAGCATGCCATTAAATGTGTGTGAAAAAAACATCTGAAATATTTTGTGACGTTAAAAAAAAAAAATCTGTATATAAGCAGACCTTTTTGCCCATTCTTTGCAAAATAGCTCAAGTTCTGATAGATTGGTTGGAAAGTGTCTGTGAACAACAATTTTCACGTCTTACCATTTGCCATTTAAACCATTCCATGTTTCACGGTGGGGATTGCGTGTTCAGGGTGGTGTGTAGTGTTAGTTTTCTGCCAAACATAGCATTTTGCTTTTAGGCCAAAAAGTTCAACTTTGGTCTCATCTGAACAGAGCACCTTCTTCCACATATTTGTTGTGTCCCCCATATGGCCTCTTTCCTAACTGCAAACAGGACTTCTTATGGCTTTATTTCAACAAAGGCTTTCTTCTTGCCACTCTTCTATAAAGGCCAGATTTATGGAGTGCACGAGTAATAGTTGTCCTGTGAACATGGGCCTCTTGGCTGCTCTTGATTAATGCTCTCCTTGCTTGGCCTGTCAGTTTAGGTGGATAGCCATGTCTTGGTAAGTCTGCAGTTGGGCCATACTCTTTCCATTTTCAGATGTTGGATTGAACAGTGCTCCGTGAGATGTTCAAAGCTTGGGATATTTATTTATAACCTAACCCTGCTTTAAACTTCTCCACAACTTTATCCCTGACCTGTCTGGTGTGTTTCTTGGCCTTCATGATGCTGTTTGTTAACTAAGGTTCTATAACAAACCTCTAAGGGCCTCACAGAACAGCTGTATTTATACTGAGGCCGCGTACACACGATCAGACCAATTCGATGGTGTGTACGGCCTATCGGACCGTTGTCCGTCGGGCCAAAGTTTTAAAACTTGCTTTAAAATCTGTCCGACGGACGGACAGAGCAGATATATGACCTCATCAGCTTGTTACAACCTCTTCACTGTTCCATAATAAACCAGTGTCAGGAAGCTGTGTTGCCTAGCTACAATAGAGAGAAAATCAGGTCACCAGGATCATTGTTCTGTGTAATAGGGGCAACATCCTTTTTTCTCTAGGGGTTATATGTTGTTCCTTTTACTAGGCAGCTGTAGGCGTTTCCTCACACCTGTCTGTATTGCATTTGAGCCCTTAAACTGGCATTGGCTACCAAGCTGTTTTTTTCTTTTCGTCAAGAGGGAGGAGCTGGCGCATACTGTCGTTTTCTTTCACCTGCTACTAAATTACTTCATAAGCTCTGCAGGAATTGTTGGCTGCAGAGCTGTTCATGTATTGAAAGTCCCTGTATACCAGCGATCTAGACCTTTGTAATCACTGAGTCTAAACTCAGGTATTCACAATAAGAAACTGAATATACATTTGTATAAAAATTCATAGGAAGATTTGAATGAAAATTCTTAGTACTTTCATTCGAAAGTAGTTCAAGATTTCCTTCATTTTTAAAATTAGATTTTAGAATGAATGGACTTTACCAAACAAAAATCAAATATACTGCTTTCATCTTCCTCTTTAAAATGTTCTTGTCACTGTGGTCCAAAACTAACATGGATTTGAACAAACTAGAAAAACAAATGTTCTTATAAGGAAAAATGTTAAATGAAATTCTACTAGTGTTTACCAAGCTTAACTCTTAATTACGCTTATACAGTGGATATAAAAAGTATACACACCCTGTTAAAATGTCAGGTTTCTTTGATGTAAAAAAAAAAAAAAAAATTAGACAAAGATTAATAATTTTAGAACTTTTTCCACCTTTAATGTGACCTATAAACTTGGTTGAAAAACAAACTGAATCATTTTTTTTTTTTTGGGGGGGGGGGGGGGGGGGGGGTGTAAAAATAAAATAATGTGGTTGCATAAGTGTGCACACCCTCTTATAACTGGGGATGTATAGGTGTTCAGAATTAAGCAATCACTTTCAAACTAATGTTAAATAGGAGTCAGTACACACCTGCCATAATTTAAGGTGCCTCTGATTAACCCCAAATAAAGTTCAGCTGTTCTAGTAGTTTTTTTTTCTGACATTTTCTTAGTCGCATCCTACAGCAAACAAAATGGTCCACAGAATGCTTCCAAAGCATCAGAGGGATCTCATTGTTAAAAGGTATCAGTCAGGAGAAAATAATTTTCAAGGCAGTAGATATACCATGGAACACAGTCATCACCAAGTGGAGAAGATATGCTACATGTGAGACCAATCTCTCGTATTCCTCATATGTCTGGGCTATGGGGTAGAGTGGCAAGATGGGAAGCCTTTTCTTACGAAGAAAAACATCAAAGCCTTGCTAAATTTTGCAAAAACACATCTGATGTCTCACAAAAGCATGTGGGAAAATGTGTTATGGTCTGATGAAACCAAGGTTTTGGGCCATAATTCCAAAATATATGTTTGGTGCAAAAACAACAATGCACATCACCAAAAGTACATCCTACCCACCATGAAGCATGGTAGTTGCAGCATCATGCTTTGGGGCTGTTTTTCTTCAGCTGGAACAGAGGCCTTAGTCAAAATAGAGAGAATTATGAACAGTTCCAAACACCAGTCAATATTGGCACAAAACCTTCAGGCTTCTGCTAGAAAGCTGTACATGAATAGGAACTTCATCTTTCAGCATGAAAATTACCCAAACCATACATCCAAATCAACAAAGGAATGGCTTTACTAGAAGAAGATTACAGTTTTAGAATGGCCCAGCCAGAGCCCATACCTGAATCTGATTAAAAATCTGTTTGGTGATCTGAAGAGGGCAGGGCACAGGAGATGCCCTCGCAAATTGACAGATTTGGAGTAGGGTGACCACGTGTCCCGGATTGCCTGGGACAGTCCTGCATTTTACAGGTCTGTTCCGGGCACCTTAATTTCAGGACAATACAGTGTCCCGGAATGAAACTGACACAGCCACCCCCTGGGCCAATCTGATACCCCAGAAAAGGAGGCCACATCACTGCTTTACTCAGTTACAGTACTTGTCCTTGCCGGGAATGCCTGAAAAAGCACAATCCCCGCCCCCTGCTTGTGATTGGAGAAATCAAAAATCCCACCTCTTGTGTCCAATCACTGTGCTGTGATTTATTACAGCACAAGCTGATTTTTGGGAAGGGGGGGGGGGTGTCCCTGAATGGCAGTTTGGAAATGTGGTCACCCTGATTTGGAGTGTTTTTGCAAAAAAAAAGTGTGCAAATATTGACAAGTCAAGATGTGCCATGCTGATAGACTCATACCCAAAAAGAGAATGCTGTAATAAAATCAAAAGGTGCTTCAACAAAGTATTACCGTATACTGTATACTCGAATATAAGCCGAGGTACCTAATTTTACCACAAAAAAAATGGGAAAACGTATTGACTTGAGTATAAGTCTGGGGTGTCCATCTACATGCCTCACTGTGTCCATGACTAGACTTGCATTTAACATGGGAGTATATAGAAGGGGTGCCCTGCTTTGAAAAATCGGTGCTCCCCAGCCATAGGTTCCCCAGACAGCAAACTTTGCACTCCTGTAGAGGAGAAATGGGGCTACACATGTGCCAAGTTTCCAGGGGACCTAGGGCAGGCCAGTACTGGGTCCCCAAAGTTACTGGAGATATTACCGTTTAACATGGGAGTCTATGGAAGCAGTGCCCGAATTTGAAAAATTGGTGCTCCCCGGCCGTAGGTCCCCCAGACAACAAACTTTGCACACAAATGTGCTGAAAAACTCGCCTTATACTCAAGTATATACGGTAGTTTAAGGGTGTGCACACTTAAGCCCTGTACACACAATCGGTCCATCCACTGAGAACGGTCTGACGGATCGTTTTCATCGGTTCACCGATGAAGCTGACTGATGGACTGATGTGCCTACACACCATCGGTTCATGAACCGATCGTGTCAGAATGCGGTGACGTAAAACACAACGACGTGATGAAAAAAACGAAGTTGAATGCTTCCAAGCATGCGTCGACTTGATTCTGAGCATGCGTGGATTTTTAACCGATGCTCGTGTGTACTAACGATCGGTTAGCCGTCCATCAGTTCAATTTTAAAGCAAGCCATCTGTTTTTGGACCGAAGGATAACGGACCGATGGGGCCTCCACACGATCGGTTTGGACCGATGAAAACTTCAGTCTGTATTCATCGGTTTGAACCGATCGTGTGCACGTGGCTTTAGGCAACCATATTATTTTATTTTTTTATGTTTACTTCCCTCTACCTGTTTAACTGAGTTGTACAGTTTCTAGGTCACATTAACGGTGGAAAAAGTTTTGAAATGATTTATCTTTGTCTAATTTTTACATCACAGAAACCTGACATTTTACCAGGGGTGTGTAGACTTTTTATATCCACTGTAGATGCAGGCTGTGACTTTAGGGAGCTTATCTCCAGCACTACAGCTCCCTATTTATGGGGATTTAATTGCCTGCGTGCAGTATTGTGGTTTTTACAGCCATAAATGCACCACACAGCATCTGTACTATATGCTTTCCTTATCTCCACACTGAGCCATACTCAGACTTTTCTATCATCATTCTAGTGCAAACAGATTTAAAAGTTGTGTTGCAAATTGTTTTTAAAAGCAACTTTGGAGCAGGTGTGTTTAAACTGCACTTCATGCTAGAACAATGTCAGTTCCCTGACTGTCCCCTCTGGCACTCGATGTGTCAATCAGCATTTGATTTTAAAGTGCCATACAGTTGGATTACCATCAATAATTAAGGTTTAGTGCACCTGACCTTACCACAAGACTGCTGCATGTCTTAAACTCTAGCTTGTTCTGTTGAGCATTTACTTCTATCTCTGGCTAACAGAAGTGGAGTTGCTTAATGATTGCAAGCACACCTCAGGACTTGGCCCTGTTTTGTCTTTGTGAAGGAGGCTGCATCTGGTCTTGTTTAGCTGTCTGCTGGAGACTTTATCTGACCCATGAGTATTTACTTCATTTTCCTCCTCTTCTGGATCCGACACTGACATGTTGGACTTTCTGGTTTGGGTTTGGATACCTCTGCAGATCTGTTATTCAATGTCGACTACTGTGTCCTCTCTGAAGGAAATATTATTCAAACAGATTTCAGTCTGCAGCTGTTACTCCTAAATCGGAGAACATGCTTTTCTCCATATTGTGGCAGTCAGATATACTGTACTCTTAAATTTAGTGGCATGACAGCTCCTGCTTGTGATTGTGCCTTGTCAAACCACGGAGTAACCCTGATCAAATGTCTTGCTGGTCTGCTTAACATTTCCTGGTTTTGTTATTGCTCGATTTATCTGTTAATAATCATATTTGTGCACCCTGCTTCGGGTGCTGGACTGCGAGATTCTTTTATTAAGCGTTTGTTCTACATTGTCCTCAAGGGACAACATCTCTTTAGATAATTTCTCATTGGTTAATTAGGATACTAACAAGAACACTCATCTTACTCAGCAGAAGAACCTTAAGCCTAGTACACATGGAGTGAATGTCGGCCGGCTCAACAGAAACCGTCTGACATTCGGCCCGTGTGTATGGCAGCCAGTCCGACAGAAGCTGGCCATTTATGCGGCATTTTTCTAAGACTCATGACCAAAACGTCTAAGAGCGCTGACCGGAGTGTTCTGGTGGGGAGGGGGTTTTAGGGGGTGTAACCCTGTCTGAACACAATAGCTCAGCAAGGGAGGTTGATGTACTAACATTGAAAAGTTAGTACATCAGCTCCGATCTGAGCTGTCAGGGTTTTTTCGTTCAACACAGTGGGTTGAACAAAAGAGGACTATTTGTGTGTACCAGGCTGTAAACAATAGACTGCTAAGTCTTCCCTCTCTCTATCTGTTAAGAAAGGTTCCCTTTTTTGCCATTTCCTTGTTGAGATTTCTCAAGTCAGGGACCCAGACTGCCCCCATGGTCTGGCTCTCAAAATCTGCCAAATCCACAGAGAAGTATTCTTCTGCATTTAGATTTGCGCAGACTTTTTAAATTGAGAGTATGCTTGGACAACTTGAATTTCTGACACTTTAGGAGGGTGGTATTCCAGGACTACAATTGGGTATGACTTCCTGTCTTCATGTTGATGCCTTTTCTGCTATACTATTCCTTCCCTGAAACTTATTTTCAGGGTTTAAATAGAGGGCATTTCAGTGCTCCTCATTGCTTCAGACTGGCAAAGACAAATGAGGTACACCGACCTGGTAAGACTCCTGGCAGATGCTCTGTGAGCTGTGTTAGATCATCAGGACTTTCTGTCCCAATGACTTTTTTTCCTTGTTACTTAGTCACTTGCTTTAATGTCTTGATTGTTGTAGACCTTTTTTTTCTTGAATCAAGGGCCTCTCTGACTTTGTTTTTCAATATTAACAGCTAGAAAAACTACTAATAAGACAGCCATGGCCAACTTAAAAATCATAGAGAGTCTCAGGCCTGGGCCTCGGACACTTCTAGAGGACTGCACAATAGCATTCATATTCATGCATTTAGCTTCATTCCATTGAGTTAGGCAATCCATTCAAAATTAACAGGTTGTAACGCACTCAAGCACAGAAAAATTCAGTCCATTTTTTGCAGTGCATGCTGAAGAGAACGCGTTGAGTGGAGTGCACAAGTGACGTCATTGTGGCTGGTAGGATGGGTGACACCGTGGCTGGCTTACAGTACTGCTTGTTTTTCTGTGCCTCAATGTAAGTGTAAATCTTTTTATTTAATAAACTTGTCAAACCGATTTACGCTATGGGGCTTCTACCTGTTCATATTACATACATCAAAGCGTGGTTTACACCGATGAGAGATGGCTGTGGAGATAGGCTTACTGGGAAGAATTTGCTGTGGAGAGTGATTACAGGCTGTGTTTGATCTCTGTGGTCTTGGTAAAGGGCTAATTGTTGCATCAAGGAGCATGACTTTTCTTACACTGGAGCACTGTTTGGAGTGACATTGGAATGTTCCGTACTTGGCACTTTATTACAGTGACACAATTTTTTGATGGACTTTAAATTTAACTTGTCACGTATATATTTCATTGAACATAGAAGAGATGCGCCAATCTAAGTGCAATCTAAGTGCAGTAAGTTGATGTTTATTTCACCATGAGTATAAAACATTAAAATGACTACTCACAAAACTAGATAAATGCGGAGCCTTAATAGCCTTAATAGCGCTGTTAGTCGGGAGTCACCGCCATTGTTCTCCGGTATAATCCTCGTTTAAGGGCTTAGAGCCGTGGATGTTATGCGAGTCGTAGATACCAGGAAGGACAGGCAGATACGGCGTGCGTTCCACCTTGGAGCGCAGCGTAGCAACGTCGCACCGGAAGTGACGCTGGAATCCCGAGCAGCCAATCGGATTACGCGTTTCACAGCGTCAGCTGTTTCGTCAGATCTGACGAACAATGGCGGTGACTCCCGACTAACAGCGCTATTAAGGCTCCGCATTTATCTAGTTTTGTGAGTAGTCATTTTAATGTTTTATACTCATGGTGAAATAAACATCAACTTACTGCACTTAGATTGGCGCATCTCTTCTATGTTTTTTGAATCTCCTAGAGGCTTGCTTCTGCTTCAGGTGCTGCCGCTAAGTCTTCTGTCCAATTCACCATCTCAAGACCCTCCAGATATGCTATGAACTGTTTGAACCATATGGACCCCTAGTGATCCATATAGACTTTATTCTATGGTGATTCTAAACTAATGTTTTAAGGATTTATACTTTGCATGCTTGAGTTGATTGTGCGCCATCAAAACCTATTTTTTCTATATATTTCATTGAACTACTGTTTGCATCCCACGTTGAGTTTTTGTCACTTATTGCATGTTTGCATAGTACATCAGCACTTGCACTTTGTTTTTGTGTTTTTTGTACAGTACACAATTTGCACTGTTATATTTATATATAATACCCACATTTGTATATCCCTTAAAGGAACAGTGCACCATTTGTGTATGTAGTTTATTTATACAGTATTCTAGGATTTGTGTTGCAGCTGTTCACGATGGCACCAGGGCCTAGTGCAAAATGATTTTCTTTTTACTTTAGTAAGCAAGCCTACCTGTAAAAAAAATATGTCCCAGTTGTTTCTGTATTTGATGTACGATTGCCTTTGACTTGCAAATCATCGGCATCAAGTTTCTATCTGTATATCTGATTGCGGCCATGTTTTGTATTTATTAAAACTTTTCAATAAAAATGTATTGAAAGAGAAATCTGTCCCATTTTGTGCAGGCATCTGGATCCTGAAAGAAAGCTCACTGCAAAGATACCCTGTCCTCATCCTGTCTCTGAATTTGAGGTGTTAGGGCCCTTTCACACGGTGCGGACTGTTTTTCGGTCCGCACCGTGTGTGTCCGTCAGCTCAGCGGGGGGTCCCGCTCAGCTGTCGGCGGACAGGGCAGTCCCCGCACTCTGTGCAAGGACCGCCCTGTCTCTCCTCCGCTATCCCCTATGGGGAATCGGATGGAAACGGACCGTCTGTCCGTTTGCATCCGATCCGATCCACCGGACGGAAGAAAAATAGGGTTTTCTTCCGTCCACAAAACAGATCCAGGCGGACGCGGATAGTAGGCGGACGTTAGCGGATGCATCATCCGCTAACTGATCTGCTCCCATAGGGCCCCATTCTAAGTCCGTTTACGGACTTAGAAAAAGCGGACCGTTTGTCCGCACGTGTGAAAGGGCCCTTAATAGATTCAGGTCTTCTGTGGAGTTGTTGTGAAAAAGCTCCAGGTGGGTCCCCTTCCCCTCCTCAATTTTTTTCCAATCATTCATAGCTTTCATGGCCTGTAACACTGATTGTGTTACAGGCAGTGCAAGAAAAAACAAGAAAGCTGCTCAATAGAGGTGGAAGTATAAGGTCTGGTTCACACCTATGCAGGTTGCAGTATGCATATTCCAGGTGCATTTTGCGTTTTTTCAATACACGTGTTTGATCCTTTGAAGTCTATGGAACCAAAAACTAGAAAACAGTCCATTCCATAAAATGCATAGATGTGAACCTGACCCATAGGAAACCATGTTAAATGGACTGTAGTGTGTTTCTGTAAAATTGAAAACGCACTAAAAATGCATAGGTGTGAACCAGGCCTGAGGGGTGGGTAATTGACAGGAAATTTTTCACAGCAGCTTCACAAAAGACCTGAAACTCTTAACTCCCACAGCAACAAAATTGCAGAGACAGAGGACAGGCATCCCTGCATAGACCGTTTCTACAGGATCCAGCTGCCTGCACATTGTGGGACATACTATAATACAGGTAAGTTTTCTCAACTAAGTCTACAGGGAATATTTTTTTATTTTTTGTATGGCTAAATTTTAGCTTTAACTTCTTAGTGTATATATATATATTTTTAAATATCTTTACATCTTCAGATTTTTTTAACCACTTAAGGACAGAGCCTCTTAATGAAATTTGGTGTTTACAAGTTAAAAACAAAATTCTTTGCTAGAACCCCCAATCATTATATCTATTTTTTTCTAACACCCCAGAGCAGGGATCTGCAATTGTGTAAAGAAGGAGGGGGGACACAAATTTGCGCTTGGTAAAAATAAATGAAAATTTTAAAATATATTGATAATCCCTGAGGGTATTTATCAATAATCCCTGAAGGTGTCCTGCAGCTAAACACTAAAAACTTTGATAACAAGTCCAAAGAAACATATATACAAACAGTGTAGCGCTGAAAATAAATCAAAGTGAATAAATCAATAGTCATACATTATGACAATCAAAAGCAATAATGTGAGGATCATAGGATATATGCTGAGAGCATATATTGAATATAATAGTGAATGTTGAGTGAAAAAACAATGGGCCAGATTCACGTAGCGCACCTCCTTTACGTTAGACTGCCGCAATGTAGCGGCGCAATCATCGTATTTTCGTTTGATTTGCGCAGAAATTAGCGCCTGTGCAACGTAATTTCAGAGGCGTAAGGCGGAGTAATTCAAATTGGGAAGGACGTGGGCGTTTTACATTGAAATGAGCCGTGACCCCATGCAAATGAAGGGCCGGCCGGCTTGCGCATGCGCACATGAAGCAGACCATGGTCAGCACCTCTGTGCGCATGCTCACAACTCGGGAACGGCGCAATCAGTGAAATTGGAAGTGGTCCCGGGCAACTTGGTGAACTACACAGACAGCATAAATGGACAGACACAAACGTACTTCCTTTGCAAAAGTACATCCCTTTGTATCCCTTCCTATACAGCAAGGTGCTTTTGTTCTGTTGTTTATTAGCGTTTGTTTGTTTGTGACGTGACATGTCTTTGAGATATTTGGGGACTGTTTTGCAGAGTGATTTTTGTCTTTTATGTGTTTTCTTTGTTGTTATTTGTTTTAAATTAGATTTTTGCTGGGCATTTTTTATTTTTGCTGGTCAATTTTTTTTTTGGGGGTTCTGTTTGTGAATGAATTTGGAATGTGGGGGTGACATTCCTGCCGGAAAAGGGGTGTCACCCTCATTTGTGGTGGAGAAGTGATCCCCAGGTCCGTGTGAATGGTGTATGAATGTACAGTGACATAATTGGAGCCGTGGCATGGTGTTGCTGCTCACAAGTCCTGCATGGTGGGCTTGTGCCAATGCAATGTGATGAGGATGTGATGTGTCTGTGCTAGGGACCACAGTGGTGTGCATGCATGCATTCTCATTGTGCCATGATTAATGTGTGTGTTTAATGTGCAAAGATGCCTAATGTGAGCTGTCTCCTGGCTGCTCTTCCCTCAGAAGACGGGGTAGCCTCGGTTAGGGGGGAGATGTCTGGTTCAGGGGTCAGGTCATCACGTATGTCAATCTGCAGGCCCTTTCTTACTGCGAAGTTGTGCAGCATGCAACATGCACCAATGATCTGGCATACAAAGTTTGGGGAATATAACAGGGTACCATGGGGGGTTCCGTATAGGAGTCATGAGATGGGGTCCCAGTGCATATGCAGAGTCACCCTGAAGGGATAAGACAGGAGGATGTTGGTAGTGCATGTGCCCCTTGTGATTTCAGCATCATGGGGGGGGGGGGCAGTCATGCCTGCCACCCATTTCACTCACCAACCAGCCAGCTGTCCCCATACATGTTCTGTTCGAAATCTGTGGGAATGGGGCTAGGATTGTATATGTAGCTGTCATGGGTGTCATGGGTGGTGTCATGTGTTGGGCTGGTGTTGGGCTCCTGCAGGGTTGTGGTTAATTCCAGGATGGCATGAGGGGTGAATCTGAAGATGCAAGACACCTCAGAATCACTCATGCCAAAGATGTCTATGTGTGTGTGATATATCAAGTGAAGAGTGAGGGGCTTGTATCAGATTAGATTATTATATCCATCAAGGTTTTAAAGGGCTATTGAAAGATAGTGAGACCGTGTTTGTAATTTGTATGTATGTTATGTATTGATGTATATATGTGTGTATTTTTTTTGTAAAAAAGTTTATAAAAGCAAAGAAATTTGTTTTGGGAAAAAAAAAAAACCTCTCCCGTGCCCTCCTCCGTGCCCTCCTCCTTCTTTGCTCATCTAAAGTTAGTAGTATAGCTATGAGCATGGATGCCACTGGCATGTTGGCATACAGTTTGTTGGGCAGCAAGTGTGACTGCTCAGCTCCTCAGTAACAGTGTTGCTTTCTCTGACATGTAGACAAATTGTCTAATTTTACGCACAGCGCGTAGCCTGCGCTGCAACAACGTTCTTTTGTGGATCCCCGTAACTCCCTCATTAGCATATTTGAATAGCAAATCAATGGTGTGTCTAGCGCAGTTTTGCGCGGACGGATACGCTGGTCTGTCGAAATTACGCTGGACAAAAAAAAAGTAGATTTCTTGCGTATCTCGTTTTGGGGATGCGGCGCATCGAAACGAATGCGCAAATTTAGACTTACGCTGCGCATCTCCTGTAACGCCGGCGTAATCGCTCTGTGAATCTGGCCCAATAAGTCCAATGCATCAGCAGGTGAAAGTACAGAAGAAAGATTTAAAGGAAAGCTGTGCATCCAGTGTGGGTTGAGTGATTCCAGAAATTGTGAAGTCAGCCCATCACCTAATAGTAAAATTAAAGGCTTTCCAGAAAGCCTGTGACCACCCTTCTCAGGGGGGTCAAACAAGCTTATAAGATGAGGTTATCCTGCAAATCAGCTGAAAGGATCCTCCATCTCCCACGCCGTCAATGGCTCCAAACCACAGCTCACAGGTGCTTCCAAGAGTGGCACTTTTCTCTCCGCCCTCCCCTCCTAACCCCTACCGCTCCTAGTCATTCCCCGTATTTTCCATTTATAACCATTCATGTTTTCCCAAATATAAATTTGCAGCAACTTCAAAGTAGTTCATGCACTGCTTTGGTCCGACTTTCATGCAACTTGAGGGCCATAGACTTCAATGTTAACACTCAGAAGTTGCATGAAAGTCTTACCTGAATGGTATACAATGCAACTTGTGTGCAACAGTTGGTCATTATCTCTGGTTAAAGGCAACGTTGCATGAAAGTTGCACTCCAAAGTTGGCGCAACTTTGGAGTCCTACAAGTGTAAATGGGGCCTAGCACAAATATCCTGAAATGCCATGAAGCTATTGATGGAGTGACTGTATGTTGTTAAAAAGTGGCTACAAAGAGGCCACAGTAAATCCACAGCCTCTTTGTAGCCACTTCATGTCTACAAAATTAAGCTAGCAACAAAGAAAAAAAATATTGAAACAAATGTTTGATAAACAGTGCTTAGCAAACCAATTGTCATTCAGACAGAGTTTACTTCTGCTTTGAATTTGGCCAATTAATTTCTAAAAGAAATAGGTTGCATTAGAGCTTTTTGAGTGGCCAAGGAGGTGAATCCTTTTGCAAAGCACAGTAAATGTATTGTCTTCTATACGGTGCACAGCTTTGAAAACCTTCTGCTTCTGTCGTATTTATCAGATTTTGTTATAATTATACAATTGTCAAGTTGATGCAGATTGCACATGGCAAACATCCTCTTTGACCTTTCATGTAATGTGTGTTTACTCTTATCAATAATGCCACAAAATGACAGATATCTGGATAACATTATTCCAAGCAGCTTGAAGGTTGGTAAACATTGCAAGTGCCATTTTCCATCTCTTAGTTTTTTTTGTGATTTATTAGGTGTCTTGTTCAGCTCATAAAAGGTGGAATGTAGGCATGCTATGCTCTTACATATGTAGCTTATATTTAAGTCTCTATGATACTTGTTTGTGATTTCATGGGTATGAAATATGAAAATTGATCTGCAAGGTAGTCATCAGACAAAACAGAACACATCAGGATGTGAAATGCACCTTTGTACTGTCATAATGGCTAAACACCTCATTCTGCCGATTTACTGGTTTTAAAGTGTTTGTAAATCCTAACAAAGAGCTGCTATTTTCTTCCTTTTGGTTTGTTAAATATTGCACTGAAAGATCTGTTTTTATCTGTTTGATAAGTGCTACAAAATACCTGTCCTAGGGTGACGATGCTGCTGTTTAATAGTTGCAGCACAGCAAGTATTTGTTGTCACTCTAGGACAGAAAGTGTGTTACTGGTAGGAAATCAGGTAAAGAAGTAGAAAACTACATACAGCTTTAACATCTAGTCATCTGTAAAATATTTTAGTTCTTGGCTTTAGCTACCATTTAGATAGAACTCAATCTTATATGGAGAGGGTGACAGTGGGTTTCTAAAGCTGTTCTTGTCCCCTGGTCCATTGTCTTCATCAGGGATTTGAAAAGGCCAGGCTCAACCTTTATACAGTGTCTGTAGCCTGCATTTTTTTGTAAATTCCCCACAATATCATATGAAAATTTTGGAAGTTTTTTTTCAACAGATTATCCTTGTAATACATCTGATGAGTTGAACTAAACTAGTCTGTGTTTGTTGGGGAGGTTGGGGGGTAGGGATAGATATAGTGGAGACGTTTTTACATGGGTTGTAGAAAGTTTTACTGTCAGCTGTAGTCTTTTAGGTGTTTTTTTTTAATGTATGATAGAGATTAGTTTAATGTAAATCATCTTACCAATGTGTGTGTTAAAACGTCTATATTCTATACATGATTTGTTGTTATAAATGAGGGAAACTATATTTTCTCATTAACAGTGCAGACTCCTCTCTTTGTGTTCATACTATACACCCAGTGTATCTTGCTGGTTTTATGAACAGCCTACCAGACAGGGTATGTTTAAAATAATATACCTTATGTAGTTTATTGAATGGCTGACAACAGAAGGCATTGGCCCAAAAATTGTATCTTACTTATCTTTAAAGCATCACGTTGCAACCCTTGGGATATTCATTGTGGTGTGCCTCAGTGCCAATGCATTTCTCTGAGCTGTAACAGTGTGCTGGGTTGGCATTCAGAAAATGGCAGAATATTGAAAGTTATTGTGCCTTTGGAGTAACATATACTGCAAAAATATAAAGAATAAACTGCACTGTGTATAATACAAATATAAGCCGCCACAAAACTTTGGAATAGAATAAGATAAATTGGAACAATGTAGCGCTAATGTCTGTGTAAAGAAATGGAAAGAACCCACATAACAAACCAAATCTACATATATTAATACATGATTAAATCTTAACCACTTAAGGACCTTGTGTTTTTCAGATTTGACGTTTACAAGACTAAAACAGTTTTTTTTTGCTAGAAAATTACCTAAAACCCCAAACATTATATATATATATATATATTTTTTTTTCTAACACCCTAGAGAATAAAATGGCGGTCATTGCAATACTTTTTGTCACACCGTATTTGCACAGCGGTTTTGCAAGTGCACTTTTTTTGGAAAAAATTAATGTCAACATGTCACGCCTAAAAATTGCGCCTGCTCGTGGAATGGCGTAAAAATTTTACCCTTAAAAATCTCGATAGGCGACGTTTAAAAAATTCTATAGGTTGCATCTTTTGAGCTACAGAGGAGGTCGAGGGCTATAATTATTGCTCTCGCTCTAACGATCGTGGCGATACCTCACTTGTGTGGTTTGAACACCGTTTTCATATGCAGGCGCTACTCGCGTATCCGTTCGCTTCTGCACGCAAGCTCGTCGGGACGGGGTTCTTAAAATAAATAAATAAATGTTGTCGTCTTATTTTTATTTATTTTATTATTTAAAAAAAAAACGATCACTTTTATTCCTATTACAAGGAATGTAAACATCCCTTGTAATAGAAAAAAGCATGACAGGTCCTCTTAAATATGAGATCTGGGGTCAAAAAGACCTCAGATCTCATATTTAGACTTAAATGCAAAAAAATATATGAAAATGTTGTCATTTGAAAAAATTACATCTAGAAAATATTGCTTTAAGAAGCATGGGCGGAAGTGACGTTTTGACGTCACTTCCGCCCTGCTATGCTATGGGGACGGGTGGGGGCCATCTTGCCCTCACTCGCATCCCCACACAGCAGGAGAGATGACCCGATCGCCTCCGCCGCTACCGACGGCTCCGGTAAGCGGTGGAGGGGGGCCCCTCTCCCGACGCCGAAAACGGTGATCTTGCGGCGAATCCACCGCGGAGACCACCGTTATCCTTTACAGGACCGCTCACGCTAAAGACAAATATTGGTTGTGGCAGCAGCTGCTGTCGTTACTGAGATATCCATCTTTAAAAAAAGGACGTATATCTGCGAGAGCAGGTCCTTAAGTGGGTAAAGTGTCACCACGTAACCATGCTAAACATAGTAATGTGCCAACATATAGTAAAGGCTTGCAAATAATAACAATGAATTGAGAAAGTGCATAAAGCGACTGGAATCCAAACAAATGGAAATTAGGGTGACTTCACCACAGGAAAGTGCATGAAGTGATGACGACATTTCTAGTCGAAACACGTCAAGTGGACAAGCCTTTGGTGACTTGGGCGGTATACACCTTCCCTAGTCATTTATATTTGGTAAGCCCCCTTTTCTACCATTGGTGGTGGCACTTCTGTCAAGCTATTGTTCCATCTTCAAGATCTCCTTATGGTAAAGCCATCTTTATCCACATTTATTTGGACATACATGTTTGCATTACTAAAAACTCATAGCCCTCACATGTTATTTCCACAAGAAAGGCATCTTACAGGAACCATGATAAGGGCCTTAAAACGATTTTGGGTAGCTCAATGCTTTCACCTTACTTATTTAAATTATGTTTGAGGGTTCTCTTTCTAATTACTTCCTCTTTGAATGCCTCATGTGGATTTCTGCTATCTCTGCCCAAGTGCAAAGAAATCTATGCTATAAAGAGCTCGGTGTCATAATTTATTACATCCTGATTTAAGAGTGCACTAAGGTTCCATATGTTTATATGCTGCACATGCAGACATTTTATAGACTTTGAATGTAATGCAGTAGTCTGTAGTTGGAGAATTCAAAATACTAAGTTACTACACTGGACTGTATACTCTGTAATAATAACTTGCATGCCAGCTACTAAGAACTTTCAGACATGTTGGAAAGAATATCTCCCCCTGAGATCAGAGCTCCAGCCTTTGGCTATGTGCATAAAGTAACATGCTGCGATTTTTCTTAGAGCTTGCTCTAATGTCCTTTTATGGCAGGCTCACTGTGGTTGGAAAATAAATTTCTGTATAAAGAACAGTTCTCTATGCTTGCCTTCTATGCTCCCCATCTCTTTACCACCTCCCCCTATTTTTATTTTATCTAAACATGCAGAAACAGAGCAGAAGGCAGCTGTATGAACATAACTTTACACTTACTGTACGTCTCAAGTTAGCCCATTTGAGTTTATAATAACTCTGTAATCATGCTCCCCTTCTGGATTCTCCATACATGATGCTGGACAAGCATGCAGCTGAAGGGAGAGAAAAGCTGTTAGCAGTCGTAAGCATCTTCCTGGGGCTGTCCTTCCAAAACTGAGCTAGCAACTTTGGATGGACCTACAAAATACTTTAAAACACCTGCAAATCTCAACAATTCAAAGTGAGCATATCAGAAAAAAATGAATGAGCAGAGGACACCATCAGCGAGTAATGCTTGTTAAAATTGTTTTTGTAGTTAGTCAGGTGTAGTTTTAGGCAAACTTTTTTCTGTAACAGTTAACCTTGACTTTGCCCCTTCTACCTTCTAGAGTCTTTCTTTGGTCAATAAGGCATCCAAAAGGAAGGCTTGGTATGAGGAAATACATGGGGCCAAACTGTACTAGAAAGTACTGAAAAAGTTGAGATTTGCATATAACTTCAGCTTTCTTCTGGATCTGCCAGTAGATTTTACATACAGTATGTTTTTAATCAATAATAATCTCTGAATATACAGTATGTTTTTCTAGGTTTGTGACAGGTTTGCTTTAAAATAGTAGATATTAATTGCGAGTTTATATATATTTTTTTTCTAGCTAATTATATGTGCATGAAATTTTTTCAAGCAATTTTTCAGTTGAAGAGAATCTGAAATATTAAAATTATTAAAATTATGGGATAGGTATTCCATATTTGAATATGCTATCCTTGTGAGACACTCTCACGTAATTATCTAATTTATTGAAGGAGTTAGATTTCGAGCCACTGTAAGTCACCCTCTTACATCTTCACCTAATTTATTGATGAAGTTGGATTGCTTTGATGCTGTCTGGTTCCAGAATTAATGAGGGTAAATGGCCTTCTAGCTAAAGGTTTGAAGCTACAGAAGTTGAATTTTAATTTCCAGGGGAACTGCACCAAGGTATATTGCCTCTGAGTTTCTAAGAAAGAGTCGTCTGTTATGTATATGTCAAAATATGCTTCCCCTTTTAAAGAAGAGACCTAAGAATATGACCTAAGCACACCTGACCCAGTGTGAAGCTTCCCTTTTAACAGTCTGTTATCATTTTACATATCTCACAAAGAATAAGTAATACGTTTTTTTGTTTTTTATCTGTGAGAAATTGGCTTTTGTTTTGGGCTTTATAACCTGTAGATTAAAAATGGCCTATGGTGTAAAGCTGTAAATGTTACTAATAAAGCAACGCACTATTTTAAGTTGTGTAAAAAAAAAGAAAACTACTTTACACAATGTAAGAAATTATAATTTTTTGTAAATACATACATATTTCCTTGGTGCCCCAATGCATGAACAACATATTTTAGATCCTGTGTGTGCTCATCAGAATTCATAGCAAAGCAAGTCTCCAGCAAGGAGGAGCATGCATAAAATAGTCGTGTCCATATATACAATGCATCCAGAAAGTATTCACAGCTCTTCACTTTTTCCACATTTTGTTATGTTACAGCCTTATTCCAAAATGTATTAAATTCATTATTTTACTCAAAATTCTGCAAACAATACTCCACAATGACAAAGTGAAGGAAGTTTGTTTGAAATCCAACACCTATCCCTGCAAAGAAGAATGGGAGAAATTGCCCAAACATAGGTGTGCCAAGCTTGTAGCATCATACTCAAAAAGACTTGAGGCTGTAATTGGTGCCAAAAGGGCGTCAACAAACTATTGAGCAAAGGCTGTGAATGGCATTTGTTTTAAATTTTTAATACATTTGCAAAGATTTCAAGCAAACTTCTTTCACGTTGTCATTATGGGGTATTGTTTGTAGAGTTTTGGGGAAAATAATGGATTTAATGCATTTTGGAATAAGGCTGTAACATAACAAAATGTGGAAAAAGTGAAGCGCTGTGAATACTTTCCGGATGCACTGTAGTTAATGATGTCACACGGGAGACACCACCTCTTTGTATATAACCGTTTGGTGTGAATGAAGCAACAGCAACAAACATATATGTAATCTGATTTTTACACACGACTCCGTCGGAATAAACTGAGACGGGTTTTTCGACGGAATTCCGCTCAAGCTGTCTTGCATACACACGGACACACCAAATTCCAACCGTCAAAAACGCGGTGATGTACAACACTACGATGAGCCCAAAAAAATTAAGTTACATTTTCAATTTTTTCTCCTTCAGAATTCCATACAGACGAATGGAAATTCTGGGAAAAAAAGAGAACATGTTCTCTTTCTAATGCCACGTACACACGACCGTTTTTCATGACTTTTTTTAAAATGGTCATTAAAAACGATCGTGTGTAGGCTTCAGAGCATTTTTCTCGACGTGAAAAATGGCCATTAAAAATGTAGAACATGCTCTAATTTTTCTCATAGTTTTTCACGTTGTCGTTTTTCATGTCGTGAAAAACGGTCGTGTGTAGGCTTTAATGACGGGGAAAAAAAGTACATGCTCAGAAGTTATGAGACGTAATGGAGATAGCACATTTGTCACGTTGTATCAGACTGAAAAGAGCAAATCATCTCTCACCAAACTTTTACTTACAAGAAATTAGCAAAAGCAGCCCAAAGAGTGGCGCCATCTAAATGGAACTTCCCCTTTTATAATGCCGTCATACATGTTGTACATCACCGCGCTTTGCTCAAGCATGTTTTTTTCAGGATTGTGTGTATGCAGGTCAGGCTTGACAAGAATTGCGTCAAGAAAAACGTTGTTTTCTCTTTTGTTGGATGGACACAGCAGCTCTCTCCATCGCCACCATAAAAAACATTTCCCCCGGTGAATGGCGACCATGGCTAATTTGCGGTACTCCGCAGAGACCATTTGGAATCTGAGGCGTTGCGCCGTAATACTGCCAGCCTGCACCAAAAAGACCCTAAGAATTGAGCAACTTTTGAGGATCGATCGACGATCGACGATCAAAAATTTTAGCCGGTTACCCCAGCCTAAGCACATTTTATGTGCTATGGTCAACACAAGATCGGCAGTAAAACACCGACTTGAAATCCATGATTTCATTCTACAACACAATCTAGACTGCCTCTTCATTACAGAGAGCTGGCTTACAGCCGACTGTAACACCATTCTAGGAGAATTGGTGCCAGAAAACTACCGTATTATAACGGAAAACAGAATAGGGCAGAGAGGAGGAGGCCTGGCGGTAATTTGCAAAACTCAGCTTGCAATCACAAAACCAGCCCTTCAAAATCCTCTTCCATTCATGGAAACCCTTACGCTACAACTGCAAACAAATTCAAAGGAGACCATCCACATTCTGCTCTGCTATAGGCCGCCCGGCCCAAAATCGCAGCTGCTATCATCATGGACGGATTTCTTTTCCACTTACACCCTCAACAGCAAACATTTTCTGCTGCTTGGGGATTTCAACCTCTGGGCCAATTCCGCACAAGACCCCATTGCCGATGCCTGTATTAACCACCTGGTGGATCTAGGGTCACAGCAACTAGTATGTGGGCCCACACATGCTTCAGGTCACACACTCGATCTTATTTTCAGACAAGCTCTGGAAATAAAAATTTTGGAAAATGAAAAGTTGCCATGGACAGACCACCATGCAATTAAATTCATTATTTCCACAATCCCCCCCGCAACAAAAACATCAAATCCAGCGACAACACACTGGACTAGATGTCAGAAGAAGCTCCACTCGGAACTCTTCAAAACCACTTTAAGGGAAAAAATAGAAACAATTCAACCGCATCAAACGGCCGTTGAAACGCTGGAGGCCATAAATTCGGCCATGCTACAGTCAGCCGACTTGGTAGCGCCGAAACGCAAAACCCGCATCCGGAAAAACAACCGCAGCTGGTTTAACAACCAGCTGTCGTTACTGAAGCAAGAACGCAGAAGGGCCGAATCGGCCTGGAAAAGAAGTGCCTCAGAGCTAAACCTGTCCATCTACAAGGCGGCGACAAGAAAATACCACAAAGGAATTTTCCAAGCCAAGAAAAATTATTTTTCAGAGGCTATCAACAGCGCCTTAAACCGCCCCCGCGAACTCTTCAAGATGGTCACTCAGACCATGAAACCAGGATGTATTGAAGCCCCCAATACAGACACACAAGAATTTTGCAATGAACTATCGGATTGCTTCATTAATAAAATTGAGGCAATCCGTGAAAGCATTCAGCAAAACAATCCCCCCCTTAGCCCCCCCTGCAGCCTCTCACATAACACCCATAGTAATTCTCTTATATCAGGTAAGTTCACCCTGGAACCCATCTCCACCGAGGCCACCAAGAATGTTATTGACGCTTTGCGTAACGGCACAGCGCCAAATGACATTATCCCCACAAAACTGCTAAAGGAATGCGCCTACATCTTGGCTCCTCCCATCACGCAGCTTATCAACCAGTCTTTCTTGGAGGGCATAGTACCCTCACAGTTGAAAGAGGGTATAATCCAACCCATCCTTAAGAAACCCTCCCTGGACCCCAAGGACCCACTCCACCGCCGTCCCATAACAAGCCTCAATGTACTCTCAAAGGTAATGGAGAAAGTAGTGGTACAACAGCTGCAACAGCATCTGGATACCCACAAGCTACTTGACCCATTGCAATCAGGGTTCCGTCCCGGACACGGGACTGAAACCGCGCTGCTCAAAGTATGGGACGATGTTCTCGAGGCCGCAGACGAAGGAGAATCTTGTCTTCTAGTTCTGTTGGACCTTAGTGCAGCTTTCGACACCGTAGATCACAAACTGTTACTGACGCGACTTGCTGAAGTAGCCAGAGTCGCAGAAGGCGATTTATCTTGGTTCTCCTCTTTTTTGGAAAACCGATCGCAAACAGTGAAATTAGGACCCTTCACATCTGAGAAACGCACAGTAACATGCGGAGTCCCTCAAGGATCGCCTCTGTCACCAGTGCTGTTTAACATTTATCTTCGTCCTCTTTTTGAGATTATCAACAGCCAAAACCTGCTGTATCACTCATACGCAGACGACACGCAACTTTATTTCCGCATTTGCAACAGAAAGGATCACCACCTCAATCTAGAGACATGCCTCTCTTTGATAGAGGACTGGATGACAAAGAGTTATCTTAAACTCAATGGAGCGAAAACAGAACTTCTTCTGTTTCACGCCAAGCAAAGGAATCAACCTGCAACAACCTGGACACCCCCGCCCATTCTGGGCAAAATCATCACCCCTAGCGCCAAAGTCAAAAGTCTCGGGGTCATCTTTGACTCCTTTATGACAATGGACGCACAAATAGGGGCAGTAGTCAGCGGATCTCACCATCTGTTGCGCCTACTACGCAGACTTACCCCCTTCATCCCCAAAGAAGACTTAGCGGTCGTGGTGGGAGCAATTGTCAACTCCAGATTGGACTATGCAAATGCCCTTTACCTCGGACTCCCCAAGTACCAAATCGCTCGTCTGCAAGTCGTTCAAAATACGGCCGCCAGACTTGTGACTGGAAAAAAACCCTGGGAATCAATCTCACCTTCACTGAGATCCCTTCACTGGCTACCAGTTAAAGACAGGATTGCTTTTAAAGCTCTCTGTCTAACGCATAGATGTGTCATTGGGAATGCCCCCCAATATCTATGCGATAAAATAAAAGCTCACAATCCCAATCGCATCTTGCGATCCACCAATCAGAACCTACTACAGATCCCAAAAGCCAACTACAAGTCCAAAGGAGAAAGAAGATTCGCCGTCCAAGGTCCCAGACTATGGAACGCTTTACCAGCCAGCATTCGGTTGGAGGCGAATCACTTAGCCTTCAGGAGAAAGATCAAGACTCATCTCTTTTGATATCAAAGGAGACAGGAACAACAAGCGCCCAGAGGCGATTCAGTTCGCATGTGCCGCGCTCTATAAGTTTTTCATTCATTCATTCATTCATTCATTGACCTTATGGTTATATCACCTTCCTTCCAGGAGAGACTAGGCAGAAAACAGCACTTTAAGTGTTAAAAAACACTTCTGCAGCACAGCTCCTCCCAGGGGGCGTGGTTCACCGGGTATTTAACCCCCACTCTGACTGAACAGCTCCAGTTTTTTTCTGCCTAGCATCAGGAGTAGACTGGCCTCTCTGGAGTCCATGTATTTTGGATTTTTTTGCGTTTTTTTCGCTTTTATTATTTTTGGATCCTGGATTCTACTATCAACTGCCGACTGGGTGACAGGCTGGATCCTCGATCCTTGTAGTCCCCCCATGTTCGGCCATTGAGCGTGTGCTGGCCCTCAGCTCAGCTCCGGGTTGTCCACGACATGCCCCGTTGCTCCAGGGGTGGCCGGGGAACTTTCATGTTCTAGGGCACACATATGACCGGTCTCTATGGCCTTGTCACAGTGTGTCTGGCCGACTGCCATGCCTTTTGCAGGCGTTGGTTCAGTCAGGAATGCCTCCAGCAAGGTGATATGGCTGGGGCTTTCCAGGGGAGGTCGACTGAGGGTACACCCTGCTTTCCTCTCTCCCTTTCTCTCCCTCCTTCCCCATACTGGGTGGTGGCTGTTAGGTGGGCTCTCCTGGGGTTCTGTCACTACCAGGGTCCCTGATCTGTGAGGGGCAGTTGATTTGGTGTGGGGAGTGCTGCTGTGTCACTTCTGCTGTGTCATTGTGTTTTTACAAAAGCGTGTGTGGCCGTCATTTTGCCGTGGTCGTGGCCTGTATAGGTCGGCGGCCATTTTCCTGTAGCCTGCATGCTGTTTCTGGCATACGGTGGCCATTTTGGAATTAGTCTTGGCCTCTTGTGCCTGAAATACCGCAGCAAAAGACCGCAAGTCGCTTCCTGAGGGACAGCGCAGCACAGCCAACCTTCTCGGCACTTATCAGCTCTTCTGCACAGCCTTATCTGCTCTGTTTTTACAGCCGGGAGGGCAACCGGTGGGTGTCTGCCTTGCAGTGCTAGGGTGGCATAAGTGTGGGTTAACATGGAGTCTGAACCAGAGGCTTCCACCCCAACCATGCCCGAGTTAACCCTTAGTGCCCCTGCCCCTGCTGCCTCTGTAGAGGCTATGACGGCAGTCCATGAGGCGTTTCTCGCCAGGGTTGAAGCAACTAGTGGCCAGAAGGGGGGTATAAAAAGCCCCCTCCCTGCGCCAGCTTCTGGGGATGTCTCTGACGCAGAACCAGACCGTGCTACTGCCTCTGGCTCTGGTTCTGTCATGTCAGATGATGCAGGCTTGGCCCACGCGGACAGTGAGTATTACTCTGTTGCAGAGCCGACGCATGATAAAGCGTTTGTTGGAGCCCTTATCACTGCGGTGCAGGATACTCAAAAACTTGAGGAATTGGCGGAGGCATCAGATATGCCGGTCCCATTTGGGTTCCGCAAACCACCCTGCGCTGCGAGAATGTTTCCTTGTGTTCCATATCTGGACAAACTGCTGTACAAGGAATGGGATACACCGCTGAAAGCTTTTGCTGTTCCGAAATGCTTTGCGGTCCGTTATCCTTTTGAGGAAGTATTTTAAAAAAAGTGGGTCTCTACTCCCTCAGTGGACCCTCCGGTGTCCAGACTGAGCAAAGCCACCACGTTACCTGTGGAGGGGGCTCCTGCATTTACAGACCTCACAGATAGGAGAGCTGAGGCTGTGGCCTGCTCCATATTCACAGTAGTGGGCTCGGCTGTGAGACCGGTTTTGGCCAGGGCTCTGGTGTCGCAGACACTCACCGAACGGGCAAAGGTCTTGCTGCAAGAGCTTGAGACACAAAATGTTTCCGAGACCTGGCCGACCAGTTGGTACAGGGCCTAAAATTTGTCTGAGTCGGCCCTGGATACGCTTCCCTTGCTTTCTAGGGCTTCCGGCTACGCGGTGGTAATGCAACGCCTGCTGTGGCTGAAGTGTTGGTCTGCGGACCAGTCTTCAAAATAGGCTTTGGTGGATTTACCCTTTAGGGGGGAACGGCTTTTTGGGGCGTCCCTGGATGACGACATAAAAGATGCCACAGGTTGAAAAAGCACTCTGCTCCCACAATCTGGGAAGGGTAAGGAGCCTCGCCGTAAGCAAGGTCCCTCTTTTGCTGCCCCCAAGCATTTTTTTTTGCCCGCCAAGTGCGGCAGGAAAAAATTCTTAAGGTGCAAAAGCGCCCGCTGCAGGGCAAAAGCGCACCTGGTACCGCAAGCCTAACAGACCTGCGGACAAGCCTGCTTCTGCATGAAGGTCTGCCCCCACTCGTGTCTCGGTTGGGGGGCCGACTTCGCGAATTTGCAGCTCGGTGGAGTTCTCTTCTAGCCGACCGTTGGGTTTGCGAGGTAGTTTCCTCGGGGTACAAGATAGCGTTTCTTTCTTGTCCGCCAAACAGATTTTTTCCTTCCAACCTCCAGCTTCCTCCGGTTCACTGGAAGGCTCTGTCAGGCTTTTTAGGATCTACTGGCCAGTGATTGTACCGGTTCCTTCAGGGGAACGGTTTCAGGGTTTTACTCCAATCTGTTTGTAGTTCCCAAAAAGGAAGGGGTTCATCCAATCCTGGACCTCAAGGCCCTCAATTGTTTTGTCAAAGTGCAAAACTTCAAAATGGAGTCAATTTGCTCGGTGGTGGCAGCGCTCCATCAGGGGAATTTCATGGCCTCCCTGGACATCATGGATGAATACCTACATGTACGCATATGCTCAAAGCACCAGAGATTTCTGCGCTTTGCGATCGGAGTGGACCACTTTCAATTTGTGGCCCTCCTGTTCGGACTGGCCTCGGCACCAAGGGTCTTCACAAAGGTGCTTGCCCCAAACCTAGCCCTGTTGAGACAGCGCGGGATCGCTGTCGTGGGCTACCTGGAAGACCTTCTCCTGAGAGCTTCCTCAAGCTCAGAGTTAGAAGAGGATGTGTCCATCACCTACCAAACCCTACAAGAATTTGGCTGGCTTCTGAACCTCCGGAAGTCTATTTTGATACCGTCTCAGCGGGTGGAATACCTGGGGTTGATCCTGGATTCCTCGGAGGCGAGAGTCTTTCTCCCAATGGAGAAACTTCAGACACTGCAGTCTGCGGTACAGCGGTTGTCGACCCAGAAGTGGTTGTCACTCCGGTTCTTCTGCGGTGCTTCGGACCAGGAAGTCGTTTCTGCCGTGCCATTGGACTGTGGTCACGATGGATGACAGCCTCTCCGGCTGGGGGTGTCTGAGGTTCCCAGTCAGCCCAGGGGCGCTGGACTTCGATCAGTGTACTGGAGCTCTGTGCAATCAAGTTGTGCCCAAGTGGTCCCGGGGTCAGGATCCAGTCCGACAACTCCACGGCCGTGGCATACGTCAATCATCAGGGAGGCACACGGAGCTCAGCTGCAGCGAATGAGGTCACATTCATCCTTCAGTAGGCCGAACGGTTCGTTCTTGCTCTGTCAGCCGTGTACATTCCGGGGGTACAGAATTGGCAAGCCAACTACTAAGTCGCCAAACACTAGACCAAGGAGAGTGGTCACTACACCCGGAGGTGTTTCAGAGTCTGTGCCAAAAATGGGGCACTCCAGACGTGGACCTTCTAGCGTCCCGTCTCAATCGGAAAGGGGGCACAGTTCGTGGCAAGGTCAAGAGACCTGTGGGTGGACGCGTCTGATGCGCTGGTGGCACGGCTGGGGTCACTATTGACGAATCTACGCCTTCTCTCCTCTGAAACTTCTTCCTCAACTGCTACGCAGAGGGAAAGCCGAGAGGATTCCTACAATCCTGATCGCCCCAGATTGGCCGCGCTGTCCCTGGTACGCGGACCTGGTGCGTTTGGTGGCAGACGTCCCTTGGCGTCTACCCCTGAGAGAAGATCTCCTGTCACAGGGTCCGATCATTCACCCTGCTTTACAGTCGCTGGCTTTAACGGCATGGCTGTTGAAAGCCAGGTTCTGAGGGACCGTGGGCTATCAGGCCCGGTGATCTCTACCATGCTACGAGCACGGAAGACTACTTCACGTAAGATCTACCATCGTACATGGAAGGCCTACATCTCTGTGTGAAGAAATGAAGTGGCACCCCCGTGCATATATGTGCTGTCCCGGATTCTGCTGTCCTTACAGCGGGGAGTGGATCAGGCTCTCGCCTTAAGTACAGTTAAGATCTCGGCTCTAGCTATTTACTTTTAGCGATCCTTGGTGGCGCACTCTCTAGTGCGTACGGGTGTCTGAACTGGCGGCCTTGTCCTGCAAGGCCCCCTACTTGGTCATCCACAAGGATAAGGTGGTGCTGCGCCCGCAGCCGTCATTTCTTCCAAAGGTTGTGTCGGTAGTGTTACCATCCTTATGTCCTCAGCCAAAGAACCAGAAGGAGACCGCATTGCATTCCTTGGATGTGGTTCGGGCCCTACGGGTGTACTTGTCTGCTACGGCTCCATTCCGGAGATCGGACTCACTGTTTGTGTCAGTGACTGGTCCTAAATAGGGTCTGGCGGTCTCGTCGGCGATTGGTGCCTCTTGGGCTTTTCGTCATCAAGCCTCTGTTTTACAGGTGTGTAAGGCGGCAATCTGGTCGTCCATCCACACCTTCTCTAAGTTTTACAAGGTGGATGTGAGTGCATCTTCGGATGCCTCCTTTGGCTGCAAGGTTTTACAGGCGGCAGTTTAAGGTTGGAGTTCCTCCGTTGAGAAACTCTGGGTTTTTTGTTTGGGGTGAACCCTGGTTTGCTGTGTGTTTTTCCCCACCCCTCGAAATTTTGAAACTGCCTGGGGACGTCCCCAAGGTCAATGCTGCTGTGTCCGTTCATGAACGGAAGAGAAAATACGATTTTTGTACTCAATGTAAAATCCATTTCTCTGAGTTCATGGACGGACACAGCACCCACCCCTCCTTTTGGTTTGTACTGATTGTTACAAACTGGAGCTGTTCAGTCAGAGTGGGGGTTATATATCTGGGAAACCACGCCCCCTGGGAGGAGCTGTACTGCAGAAATGTTTTTTAACACTTAAAGTGCTGTTTTCTGCCTAGTCTCTCCTGGAAGGAAGGTGATATAACCCTAAGGTCAACGCTGCTGTGTCTGTCCATGAACTCAGAGAAATAGATTTTACGGTGAGTACAAAAATCCAATTTTTTTCTAGGACATTAAAAATGGTTGCGTGTACACGGCCTTAGTTGTCAGAATTTCTGACGGAAAAAGTCTGATGGGGCATACACACGGTCGGAATATCCAATGAAAATATTCTGTCAGACGTTTTTCATTGGAAATTCCGACCGTGTGTGCGCGACATTACTCATTCACATGGGAATGCCAGTATCTATATGACTCCTTAATGTTAAAGGGGCTTGCAGATTCCAACAAGCTTATCGACTTCTGGGCCAGGGTTGTGGGGAAGAGGCCCTTGTTTATCTTCAACATGAAGAAAAGGTGCTCTGCCAGGGGCATCTTGCGGCCTGGTTTTACCCCCCCCCCTTCTTAGCCTGCCAGCTGCTGGCTTGGATAAGGGTCTGGTGTGGATTTTTTTGCGGGGGCGAGGGGGGAACTTCACACTATTTTCCTTTTTTTTTTTTTTGCATGGGGTATCCCTTAAAAATAATACCAGACCTGGTAGGATAATGAGACAAGTAACATCACTAGTTGTTAAAGCGGAGTTCCACCCAAAAATGTAAATTCCGCTTTAAGGGAAGGTGACCACCCTGATATGCCACATTTGGCATGTCATTTTTTGGGGGGGGGGGGGGGAAGAAACCATCTTTTTAGAGGGGTCCAGCTCCCACTTCCTCCTGGGGCACCGCAGTGCCAGAATGAAGTCTACCTCTCCCCCCCACCTCTTGGCAATCATCTGGGACACATCACAGTTCCCAAATGATTGCTCGGCCAGTCACGGTGCCCAGCGAGGCTCGTGCATGCGCAGTGTGTGCCCGGCTGTGAAGCCACAGCTGGGCGCCCACAGTGACAAATCCGGCGCTGCGGAGAGGAGGGGGAAATGAGCAGGGCTTTGTTCCCCCTCATCAATGGACCCTGTGACAGGTAATTGTCCGATTATTAAAAATCAGCAGCTGCAGTATTTGTAGCTGCTGAATTTTAATATTTTTTTTTTTAGTAGGAACTCAGCTTTAAGGACTTGGTGATGCCTGCACCTGCCAGCATCTTTAACAACCATTGACAGCGGGAATTTGTCATGTATAATGGCAGTAGTGATGTGTCTATTATTCAAGACGTTCAGCTCCTCGGATAAATGTTTGTATAGTAAAAGGAAAAATTACTCCCAAGGGCCTATACGCAGCTTGCAAGTAAATAACTACCTGTATTCATAAAAATATATTTTTTTTTATTTTTTTATAAAAAGAGTTGATCTTGCATCAGGGGTGCCCAACCTTTTCAATAGAGAGGGCCACTTAAGCCACTTGGTAACCAGTCACGGGCTACAATGAGCGGTGCAGGTGGATGGCATGTTCGTGTCTGCTCTGCATATGCAGAGTGGACACTGACACAGCCCACTATACTTTTTAGCGAATCGTATTGGTTTGTTTGTATTCCACTACTTAAGACCCATACACACGGTCTGACTTTTTGACAGCAAACTTCAAAATGAGCAGGTTTTTAAAAAATCTGACCGTGTGTACTCTCCATCGGACAAACTTTTTCGTTTTTCATCGGACAAAAGTTCGCAAGTTTGCTCTGCAAACGGACAAACTTTTCGGCAACAAAAGTCCTACGGTGCAAAGTCCTGCCATGTGTACAGAAATCTATCTGACTTTAGTCCGAAGTACAAATACGCATTATCAGAACCAATATTAAAATAAACTAGCAATAGCAGAAGAAAAACATGTTATTTTGGGAAAGTTTGCTGATAAAGTCATGTCGTGTGTATGCATACCAAGTTCACTGTCAACGACCTTCAAACAAACTTTTCCGTGGATTTTTGTCCGAAGTCCGATGTATGTGTGTATGAGGCTTTAGTGGTGAATGAAGGGTCCAATTGGTCGGACTGACCGCGTGAAAGAGGCCCAAGGCTGCTTTTACACTGATGTGCTACAGTTTACCAGCACCATGGGTGCAGCGCAATGTTCCTTTGTCTTTCCTGCACTTTGCAATAGACCTATTATATTCTGCAGCTTTGGTACACTTTCAATAAGCTCACAAAACTCACAGGTAATAACGGAAGTCTATGGCTCAGTGCAGGTAACCCACAGGTAAACTAATCTGCACCTGTGGATCATTTTTTTTTTTTGTAATTCCTTTATTTTCAAAAAGAAAAAAATAGTACGGCTATCAACCGGTACAAAATACATACAGCATCAACATTCAGTAGCGGTCATACAGAGAGATAAAAAGGGGTCATCAGACTAAACATAGCAAATACAAGTCAAAGAGACAGGAGCAGCGTACAAAGCCATAGAGGCAACCAAACCGATGGTTACTTGACCAAAAACCTCTAGAAGTGCATATGGTGCTATACAATACAGTATATTTTACATTTTAATAGCAGTTTGGGGGGCAGAGCAAACCAACAACTAGACGGGCCCAAACAAAGGGCACACAGAGTGATTGGCGCTCATGGGATAATACAGTTTCTAATCGAGAAAGTCCATGACTGGATGATAGCAATGGGGAAGGAGCATCAGCTAAAAAAAAGGGGGGGAGGGCCGGGAACCGGCCATAAAAGAGGAGGGGAGGGGCCAGAGAAAGAATGGGGAAGAACAAGAGAATAAGATAAAGAAGTGTGGGAGTGCGTCTCCCAACCAGGAGGCAAGGCAAGCCCTGTGGGTCAACCAGACCTTGCTACTTCACGGAGATACTCGTCCATGTAGATGAAATGCTGCCAGGGTCTCCAGGTCTCCCGAAAGGTCTCCTCCCTGTTAGGCAAGGTGGCCGTGAGATCCTCCATGTCTCTCAGTTCATTCACTTTAGAGAACCACAGGGACTTCGTCGGAGGATTCTCCGATCTCCAACAGAGAGGGATGCATGCCTTGGCAGCATTCAGCAGCTGGATGGTAAGGGAGGCCTTGTATTTCCGAATGGGGTGCTCCGAGAGTTAAAGCAGACATGCTGTGGGTTGCCCTCCAGAGAGACGTCAGTCAAGTGCTTGATCGTGCGAGTCACCTCGAGCCAGAAAGGAAAGAGTTTGGGACAGGCCCAAGAAATGTGTAACTTCGTCCCCTCCGCGGCGCCACAGCGCCAACATACGCTCGGGACCTGCGGGAAAAAACAATGCAGGGTGGCGGGCACCCTATGCCATAGAGTCATGATTTTATACCAGGTCTCTTGGATTGTGGTAGCCATAGAGGACTTCTACGCAAAATGGAGTATCGTCTCCCTCTGTGGGTCAGTGAAACGGGTGCCAAGATCCGCCTCCCACCTTGAAAGGAACAGAGGAATGAACCCTTCTGCCGGTTGGATCAATGTGGAATAAATAAGCGAGACACTGTGCCACACTGGTTCCCCACGATGACAGACTCGTTCCAGGTCGGTAAGCTGACGGGAGATACCTGGAATCCGTAGGCATCCCCGCAGAAAGTTGCGTAACTGCAGGCCGCTCCAGAAGTCCAGAGGGGGGCCAACACCCCAGCCTCTTCTGACAGGTGGCCGTTAGGCCCCACAAAGTCACACAAGCGAAGCCGATTGCCAGCTGCCAGGTGCTTAAAATTAGGATTCTGAAGGCAAGGTGCGAAGTCCAGATTACCCAGAACCGGCACCATAGGAGAGGGCATCGGGGCCACCGAGGAGTGCCGAAAGGCATCCCTAACCACCAGTAAGGTGCTGCCCAATGTGGGGTTGGCAGCTAGGTCCCTTGGGAAAGATTTGTGGAGATCCATGGTCATTTCCATGGCCACCCAATGCTTTGCCTCCGCATGGCAGTGCCAGTCCACCAACCTAGTGAGGTGAGACGCCCTTAACCACTTGCTGACGGCCGTACGACTTTGTACGGCCGCAGCGCAGCCCTGAATCTCTAACAGGCCGTGTTTTTTACGGCCGCCCCTTTCCTCGTTCCCCGCGCGAGCTCCCGAGCGCGCAGCGGGGAACTCCTGTGCTGGCCGTGTCCCTCGGACACAGCCAAACACAGATCGCGGTAAATAGCCAATCACAGCAGCTATTTACAGCGCGATCTGTGCGGCCAATGAGAGATGATCTCATATGTAAACATATGAGATCATCTCTCATTGCCGACTCTCCCTCCTCACACAGACAGTGTGTGTGAGGAAGGAGAGAAAACTGTAAGTAACCAGCGATTTTGAAAAAAAAAAGTGACCAATCAGTGCCCCCAGTACCACAGTGCCCACCAGTACCACTGTGTGTCCACCTGTGCCCACCATTATCTGTGTGTCCACCAGTACCACTGTGCCCACCAGTACCACCGTGCCCACCTGTGCCCACCAGTACCTCTGTGCCCACCAGTACCACCGTGCGCCCACCAGTACCACCGTGCGCCCACCAGTACCACCGTGCCCACCTGTGCCACCAGTACCACCTGTGCCCAGTGCCCATCTGCCACCTCAGTGCCCACCTGTGCCACCTCATCAGTGCCCACCTGTGCCACCTCATCAGTGCCCACCTGTGCCGCAGTCAATCAGTGCACATCAGTAGCCATCTCATCAGTACCCATTTCAGTGCCATCTGTGCCGCCTCATTAGTGCCATCTGTGCCGCCTCATTAGTGCCATCTGTGCCGCCTCATTAGTGCCATCTGTGCCGCCTCATCAGTGCCCACCTGTGCCGCCTCATTAGTGCCATCTGTGTCCACCAGTACACAGGCCTCATCGGTGCACATCAGTACCCATCTCATCAGTACCCATATCAGTGCCATCTGTGCCACCTCAGTTTTCGGTATTTTTTCATTAATAGCACAAAAAATAAAAACGCAGAGGTGATCAAATACCACCAAAAGAAAGCTCTATTTGTGGGGGAAAAAGGACAAAAAAATAATTTGGGTACAGTGTTGCATGACTGAGTAATTGTCATTCAAAGTGTGAGAGCGCTGAAAGCTGAAAATTGGTCTGGCCAGGAGGGTGTTTAAGTGGCAAGTATGGAAGTGGTTAACTAATGTTTCATGTCCGAGAGGCCAACCCCTTCACTATCCTTCACCAAGTGAAGGAGTTGGAGTTGGATTGAGGCTTGCGATGCGACCAGACAAAACCACGAAACATAGTCAATGCGCTTGAAGAATGCTGGGGGGAGGCGGATGGGAAGCGCCTGAAGCAGATACAATACCCTCGGTAGCAGGGTCCTCTTTAGGGCGCTGCACCGTCCAAACCACATCAGCGTGAGGGAGTGCCAGTGGAGAATATACCTCTTAAGGCGTAGAAGCAATGGGGCGAAATTCGCCGAATACAAGTCAGTGGCGTCACATGTAATGTTGACTCCTAAGTATCGGATAATACTGGTCATCCATCTCAAAGGAAAGGATGATTGCAAACGTTGGACACTGGCCCCGTCCACTGATATGTTGAGTATTGAGGATTTGGACAAGTTCATTTGAAACAGGGATAGCGCGCCGTACTCCTGAAGGGTCTTAAGCAGATTTGGTAGGGAAGTAAGTGGTTCCGTTTGGAAGAAGATGAGGTCATCTGCGAAGGCCGCCACCTTGTGGCCTTTTCCACGTCCGTGGACTGCAGGAGAAGAGCCCGTTTGGATGTCCTGGCTGCGAGAATCAGGTTAACCACTCAGATGATATTATCCCACGGCACAAAGCCCGCCTAGTCCCTATTTATGAGGCTCGGTATGTGGGGGAGCCATCGCCATGTTCGATGACGTATTCAACTTTCGCCCTGAGGAGTCAAGGATGTGAGAAATGTAGGTTTTCGTGCGTGGACCTCTCAGAGCCCTAGTCAACAGCGAGCCTGTTTATTGGAGAACTCATACATAGTGCGATCCGCCCAGGCCAATTTTTGCTTTGTTTTGTGAAAGAGAAGTGAGCCGAATTCCTCACAGGCTTTAAGGAGATCCTGGAAGGTCGACCGAGCCAAACTAGCCTTATGAGATCTCCAGTCTGCGTATCAGGGCAAGAAGTTCTTCTCCCTTTTCAGGCGAGCTCCGATTCTGATCAGTGTGCTCCTGACCACCATCTTATGGGCCTCCCAGACCACCAAGGGATTGGCAACTGACCCAGCATTAGTGGAAAAGTAGTCCTGTTACGTGGTCAGCAACTCGTCGCAAATTTCCTCAGATTGAAGCAGGACTTTATTTAACCTCCAGGATGGAGGAGAGCGGGACACTGGGCCCAGTTGGAGCATCAAGTGGACCAGCGCATGGTCCGAGAACCCCGACATCCCCTGAAAATAAGACATAGTGTGTCTTCTTGAGGACAAATAAATATAAGACAGTGTCTTTTATTTTCAGGGAAACAAGATAATTACGTGTGACCTCTTGCAGATAGAACTGAACTCCCTGCCCATCCCTTGGCTGATTGATCCTCATGAGAATATCCTGGTGTGATGTTTTTTGTAATTTACTCTGGTTATAAATATTCAGTTTTCACCCAAGGTAGGATTTATTTTAATATCCGGGATTCCTGTGTATACAGGTTGTCTCTAAATTAGCATAATGAACACTAATGGTGTGTATTTGATACAATATATATGTCTATATTTCACCCCCTGAAGAAGATCATATACAGCATTAGGATTGAAACGCGTTGGTGTTACCTTAGCGGCAATCCACTGTGGTAAATTGCATATTGTCATTGTCATATTTGAACATCCATTTTGAAAAAATGACTGTACACCGGAGCTCTTGTTGTCCTTTTTTGTATATTTGTTTCCTTCCCCAATCCTATGATATTGTGTTTTGATGCAATATGTTGTAAGATAAACTCTTTTTATAAAAACAATATCTTTTTATAAATACAAGTAGTTATTTAATTGCAAGATACGTATAGGCCCTTGGGAGTAATTTTTCCTTTTTCCATATATGCTATTTGGGCTAGCAGCATTCTGTCCACAACCAGGGGAGGTGGGTCCCAATTAATGTTTGGATGGTTGTCTGAATATCTGAACTTAAGCTTATCTCATCTCTATTCCATAGTTGCATTAGATATTTTACAAAACTCTGTTGCCTTAAACGCTCTCACCCTATTCTCACTTTACTTCTTAGACGCCAGAAGTGTGTAGTTGCCCTGAGCTGTTAAACATTGGGGCAGTACCAGGGCAGCACAGTTTTTTTGGGGTGCCTCATCTTTGAGAAACAGGTCTAATATAGACTTTCATAAGGGCTGAGATTAACATAATAGGGTAATGCTTGTGCCTTGTAAGGTGCTATAACAGTAGTCCTGGCTTGGCGGGCTTGTTTCACTATAGAGAAGTGTGAGAAAAAAAAAACAATCAACTGTTGACTCTCAACACTGCAGACCGGACTGTGAAATGAAGAATACTGCTTGCAGAGCAGAATTTTAGGTGTCCATTCATCTGTACTTTTAAATGATGGTCCCTCCACAACATGCTGAATATTGTGCCATTTTGCTTATGTTTTATCTGATGTAAAAATGTTATTCACGGTCAGATTTTCTGTATGCAATTAAAATGATTGTTTTGCTTTAAAAGTATTGATTTTGAAATGGGTCTTCTTGGTGGAATAATCAGCATATATCTAGCGCTATTTCTTTAGTATAGATTCAGGCATTTCAATTACAGTGCACATAATGGCACACATTTGCTAGCCAACTGCAATTACCTCCTAACTGGAAACAATTATGAATATTTTACCTTGTCAAAAAAACATTGCACATTATATTGGTACTGCTTTATAATCTTGGGTGTTATGTTTGTAGTATAGGGATCATAAACATGTTCCCCCTACCTATTCCATCCTTTCTTCATGATTGTCTATTATAAAGGGATTGCATAGAGATCTATATACATTTTCCTTACTATGGTTAGGGATTATTCACGTGGATGTTCATGACCTCACAACACCAAAATCAGCGTATTTTTTTTTGTGATTAGCTGTGCACAGGAAACTGTCAACTGTCATTGTCTGTGGCTGTTCACGTGTAATCGTTGAAAGACTCTGGCTCTGTAGGCATCCTAGGGGAGCTCATCTGTCCCTAACTGTGGGTAATTGTTTATGTGTAAAACTAACGTGAAGCACTTGGCTGTACCCATTCCAGAAATTCGTTGATCTTTGTGGTGTTTGGCCACAAACAGCCATGTCAATAAGTCTTTAACCACTTTCTAACTGGGTACATATACCCCCTTTCTGCCCAGGCGAAATTTCAGCTTTCAGCACTGTCACCCTTTGAATGACAATTGCGCGGTCGTGCGACGTGGCTCCCAAACAAAATTGTCATCTTTTTTTTCTCACAAATAGAGCTTTCTTTTGGTGGTATTTGATCATCTTTGTGGTTTTTATTTTTTGCGATATAAACAAAAATAGAGCGACAATCTTTTTTTTTTTTTTTTTTATAAATGGTTTTTATTGAAGAATTTTTCAAGAGAAAAGAAACAAACAAATGGCACCGTGGGTACAAAACATACATATTGCAAGATCAAAGTGACGGCGCACACAGTGCGACCACAACCAGGTCATCCATTATACTTCTATGCAATATAAGACTTATCAAATGTATGCACTCAAGGAGCCAACATGAACAGATTAAATGGCAAAACTTTCAAGGCACCTTTCCTCTATTGAAAGGAGATGAGAATGATAGAAAGAAGGGTGCAGAAACTATACGAAATAAAATGGAAGTAGGACAGAAGAGAGAGAAAGAGAAAGGGGGGAAGGGAAGGGATGGGATGGGAAGGCTAAGGTGAGGAGACGTAGAGTAGTAAGAAAGGCTTGTTCCACTTTTACGGGAATAAAATCAAATAAAATCAAATATCATCCTTAACATCATACCAGGCAGTCCAGATCTTCCACAAGGCATCAAATCTACGTCCCACTCCTCTCCTAGCCAAAAGAGATTCATACACATAATGCGTCTGGGTCATAAGAAGAACATCTGACGCGTTTGGGGCCTTGTCGGCTTTCCACTGTTGTGCAAGTAAAGATCTAGCTGCCAAGAGGATATGGGTCACCACCACTCTGCAATCAACGGGGAACACCTCTATTCCTACGTGTAAGATCGCCAAACTCGGGCTGGGCCTAGTCAAAATACCGGTAATCCTGGAGATGTAGTAGAAAATAGAGTTCCAGAAGCTGGTCAGGTGCTTGCAAGACCATAGCATATGAAATAGGTTGCCTATTCCCCCACAATTTCTCCAACATAGAGGAGAACTGTGATTCCCGAACTTAGCTATTCTATAAGGAGTGAGGTACCACCGAAGAGCTATTTTTTGGGATAGCTCCCAGTGGTTGATGCATCTAGAAGAGGAATACAACGAGCTAAACGCTTTGCTCCACTGAGCATCTGTGATGGTTATTCCTAAGTCAGACTCCCACTTCTTGAAGGGTTGGGATTTAACAAAGCGCAACTTATTTTGAAAAAGGTTATAAAAGAATGATATTCCCTTACGCGGCGTGGGGGAAGTGCGGTAGAAACGCCACACTTCCCTAGCCATGACTATTCGATATGATCCAATTGAGTTCAGGAAGTGGGAGATGCGGACATAGACATAATGATCAGGGGGACCTAGGTGGAACCTCTCCTCCAGGGACTTAAAAGGAAGAAGGACATCGCCCCGGAAAAGATCCTGGACAACACCGATCCCCCTTTCCTTCCATCTAGACAGGGAGAGGTCAGGGATAACTAAAGAGAGAGTCTCCAGTGGAATGGGGACCTCTATCAATTCAGAAGGAGAAAACTGAGTTTCCCGCAAGGCCCTCCAGGCCGCAAGAGAGGCCTGGAGAGTGACCGGGAGCTCCCGCAGAGTAAAAGGTCTCCAAACATCCGCGAGAAGGAAAAGATCTAGGTTGGTGGAAGGACCCAGAGCCTGCTCGACAGACCTCCAAACCGAATCGGCCTGAGGGTCCATCCAGGTCGTAAGTTGCGTCAAAATGGACGCTCTATAGTAGTCCCTGATGTCCACCAAACCCATACCCCCCGCTCTTCTGTGCTTAATCAGCAGAGATTTAGAGCATCTCGGTCGCTTGGAGCGCCATATAAATCTGGAGAGAAGTGTGTTCAGGGTTTTAAGATATGGGGCTGGCAAAGGGACGGGGAGTGTCCTGAATACATAAAGCATCTGCGGAAGAAGTAGCATTTTGAATGCCGACAGTCTTCCTGTCCAGGACAATTCTACATTGGCAAGTCTGCTAACGTCTTTGGCTAGTTTGTCAATTAAAGGTGGGTAGTTGGCGTTAGCCAAGTCACCGGGGTCAGGAGTCAACTTTAGGCCTAAATAGGAAATGTCGGACTTGGCCCAGGAGTAGGGGAAGTCCAATTGGAGTCTTGATTTTAGGGGGGAGGGAACACCCAATGCAAGGATAACTGACTTGGTGAAATTAACTTTATAGAACGAGATCTCGCTAAACACCTGCAGGGTGTCGTGAGCATGGCGTAGGGACACTAGAGGGGACGTCAAAAAGAGGATGATATCATCCGCAAACAAATTAATAACATGCGATCTATCACGTATCTGGAATCCCTCAATACCCGGGTGGGACCTTATCCTCTCCGCCAACGGCTCCATCAAAAGATTAAAAATCGAGGGGGACAGGGGGCACCCCTGGCGGGTGCCATTGGAGATTGAAAAGGTGTCCGATAATAAGTTTGAGGTGTACACCTGGGCACACGGAGAGGAATAGAGGGCAAGCACGGCCGAGAGGATCGGTCCAACGAACCCAAACTTTCCGAGGGTGCTCTCCATGTATCCCCAATGTATCCTGTCGAACGCCTTCTCCGCATCCAAAGAGAGTAGCAGAGAAGGCGTCCGACAGGATCTAGCGTATTGCATAACTCCCAGTACCCTCCTTGTAGCATCCGACGCCTGCCTCCCCGGAGTGAAACCAGATTGGTCGGACTTAACAAGAAAGGGAAGAACAGACTATGTGCTAATATCTTTGCATATAGTTTTACATCAGAGTTCAATAGTGAAATTGGTCTGAAGTTGGATGGAGTGGTGGGATCTTTACCTGGTTTTGGGATGGTAACCACGTACGCCTTGAGCATCTCAGGAGGGAATGAGGCAGAGGACACTGCATTGGCATATAAGGCCTGTAGAGCTGGGACCAGATTATCTTGGAACACTTTATAATAATCATTCGGAAGACCATCTGGTCCCGGGGATTTCCCCAGAGGGAGTGAGTTAATAACTTTCCTAATTTCAGGCTCCGAGATAGGCGCATTTAGGGAATCTAGTTGTAATTGAGAGAGGGCAGGGAGGTTGATACTTGCCAGAAATTCCTGGATCTTTTCCTTAGAGGGTTGGGGAGTATCAGGGTCATCCTTAAGGTTGTATAAGGATGAGTAATAATCAGCGAAGGAGTTCGCTATATCTTTAGGGTTTACAATTTTGTGTTTATTAGTTGGGTGAATCAGGAAAGGAATCCTGGATTTAGTTCGGGCCGCACGGAGCCTTTGGGCTAAAAATTTTCCCGCTCGATTACCGGACGAATAGTGGGCTAATTTCAAGCGTTGTAAATGCTTGTCATACTGTTCGATCAGAAGGAGCCTGAGTTCCGTACGACATTGAGACAGTGTTTTCCCTAGTGCCGTACTCGCATTAGTCTTGTTTTGGGCCTCTAGGTTTTTAATGTCATCTAGAAGCTGATTTAACTGTAGCGTCCTCTGCCTTTTCTCCCTTGCACAAATTTGAAGAATTACCCCTCTAACCACCGCCTTATGGGCACACCACAGAGTAGCAGGGTCAGTAACAGAGCCCACATTCCTTTCAAAAAATTCCGACATACATTTACTAATTGTGGCAGCATGAGTTGGCAACTGAAAGACCCGGGAATTGGCTCGCCAAATATATGCAGGACTAGGAGTGTGCCCCTCCGCCACCGTGATAGAGACAGGAGCGTGGTCCGACCACGTTATATTATGAATGGCGGAGGAGGACACTGCCTGCAGGAGCATCTTATCAACCAGTATAAAGTCAATTCTGGAATAGGAGTTATGCCTGGCAGAGTGGAAGGAGTAGTCACGTTCAGTTGGATGGTGGCACCACCAAACGTCAAAAAGGTCCTCCGAGTGAAGCAGCTGTTGGAGTCGGGGATAGGATCGCTTTGCCATGGAGGAGGAGTCTAGGGTGTGGTCAATTGTTAAGTTATGATCCCCACATACCACCAGGGACCCCCGCCTCACCGAAGCAATTTTAGCATATGTCCTTTTCAGAAAGCGAAGCTGATGGGAGTGAGGTGCGTACAAGTTAGCGATAGTGAAAGGTTTGTTATTGATTTCTCCCACTACAACAAGGTATCTCCCCTCAGGGTCTGTAAGAACTTGCTGCAGGCTAAAAGCGACCGAGTCCTTTATAGCTATCAATACTCCTTTGCGTTTGGCTGAGGTTGAAGCTAAGAAGATGTGTGGGAAACGCTTGTGTGAAAATCGAGGCGGGTTATCAGTGGAAAAATGGGTCTCTTGAATACAAAGGACATCAGCCTGGAGGTTGAGAGCCTCTCTCCAGACCGAGGCCCTTTTGGCAGGGTGGTTGAGTCCATTCACATTGAAGGAGATGATCTTAACCGCCATTCAGGGATCGTAAACAGAGTAAGAAACAGTACCTTGGTTTCGTCAGTGGAGAGTAGTTCTTCTGGTGACGTAAACAGCTTTCCAAGTCTAGTAGACACAGCCTTCCCGGGGTATTAGAGAGAGTGGGGTGTACACACAGGGCGTTCCAGTACAGAATAAGGCCCGTTGGCCAGAAAAGGAGAGAAAAGGAAAAAGTCAGTCAATGGAAAAATAAACAACATGAAGTTCAGTAAAAAAGCTTGAATAAGCAAGAACCAGGGGGTAGTGCTTCTACCCATAATCAAACCAGGGGGGATCAAAAGGAACAAAACAAATTAAGTACTCCTAATGGAGCGGGAACCTTGAGGTATGTAACGAGCCACTACATCCTATAGGAGAGAAATCACGCAGCACGTTTTTTGCCACTTTTCTTCTTAGTTACTGTTTGCCATTGGGAGTGCTGGTCAATCTTGGGAGCTGGCGAAGCGCCTGTAGGTGCCTGATCAGGGAGGATATCCATGGATCGGAGCAATGCAAGACCCTCCTCCAGACCTGTGATAGTTGTGTCTTTCCCATCATGAGTGATAGTCAGCTTTACTGGGAAACCCCATCTGTAGGGAATGCTGTGGTTGCGCAGTGCCTTAGTGATCGTCACCAGAGACCTGCGTTTCTTCATAGTGAATTGCGACAGGTCTGCGAACAGTTGAAGCCCAGCGAATCGTTCCGGGAGCTGTTGCACTTTCCTAAACGACGTCATGAGCTGGTCTTTAACCTGGAAAAAATGTATTCTCATCAGAACATCTCGGGGTACACTATCAGGCAGGAAGCTTGGCTTAGGCAATCTGTGAATCCTGTCGATCTGCAGTTCCGCTTCAGAAACATCAGGGAGGACCTGCTGCAACAGGTCCTTGGCAAACTTCTGTAGCTGGGCGGGGAGCACAGTTTCAGGGACCCCCCTCATCTTGACGTTATTACGTCTTGACCTATCCTCAAGGTCAGCGACCTTTGCCCTCAGCCAAGCTATCTCATCATCATGTTCAGCATGTGCGTCAATCAGTGAGTTATGGGAGGATGCAAATTCACCCATCTTCTCCTCAACATGGGTAACTCTCTCCCCCAGCTCGCCTATATCTGCTTTAAAGTTCCTCATACATTGCAACATGTCAGCATGCATGGAGCTCCTGAGGGAGACAAGCATGTCTTTAAGGGTTGTATCAGACACTGCCCTCCCAGACGTAGGGAAGGCAGTGAATGGATCCACCAGTTCCCTTGTGTCCTCCAGGGTCTCATGTCCTCCGCTCACCTGGTTGATGTCTGTCTCCAGGCGAGGTTTGGATTTAGCAGGGCTTCTATCCAGCGGGGTCGACCCTCCGGGAGATTGCTGAGTGGTGCCTGGACGCATCCCTGGGCTCGATGTTGTGGATCGGGAGCTGCAGAAGGAGGAAGGAGATGCATTCCCCAGGCCGGCTCCGGCGCCATTTTTGTTCAGGCCGCGGTCTTTCGGCGGGTAATATTCCTCCAACTTTCGGGGCTGGGACCCTTCTTTCCTCTTGCGGGTCATGCTGCCAGTGTATCCGGACTGTCAGGCAGGAATGGGGCTAGTGACGGGCGACACAGTCGCCGCTGTAGCTAACGGATCGGTTCCCTTGAACGGAGCAGCGCGATCACACGTCCATGCAGTCGCGCGGTAGCCACGCCCCCCCTAGAGCGACAATTTTGAAGAAAAAAAAACACAATTGTTTACTTTTTGCTATAATAAATATCCATTTAAAAAAAAAAAAAATCTCAGTTTAGGCCGATATGTATTTTTCTACATATTTTTGGTAAAAATCGCAATAAGCGTATAGTGATTGGTTTGCGCAGGACATGGATCTCTGTGTTTGCCGAATGCGGGTGCCTGGCGGACAGTGGCTGGAGGCCGTATATAGATGGCCTCCCGGCATTTTAGAGCCACATTGTGGCAGTAAAAACTTGTCGAGCAGGTGGGAAGTGGTTAATATCTGTAAATCCTTAACTTCTCTTTAAAACCTATTGAAGTCTATAGAAAGTGAATCTTGTTAGATCTGGAAATTTTTAGGGCTAATAGACAAGCTGTTGTCGAAAAAGGGCATATGGAGAGCCATGGGGAAACATATACATACCAATGAAAAAAAAATTGTACAAAAAATACTGTGCAGTGGGAAGAGGGTTGTTTCATACAACTTTGAGGAGGAAAACCCTTTAAATAACACCCCAATATAATTCATTTCAATTTGAATATAGTAATTTAAAAATTAAACAATGCAAAGTTTGCCTTAAAGTGGTTTCAGAGGCTGAATGATTTTTACCTGAAGGTAAAAAAACCTGTGTGCTGCTTCCCTCACAGCCCCCCTAATACTCACCTAATCTCCCTCCAGATCCAGCAATGTGCAGGAGAGACTGGGCTGTCCTGGTACGCACTCTCTTCATTGACTAAGACAGCCCATTGGATCCCACTGCTGTCAATCTCTGCCAGTGAGTGAGCCAATGTGGAGAGGAGGGGTGGCTTTATGTGTCTTATGTATGCATAGAGCAGCAGCTCGAGAGCAAGCATACAGCGGTGCCCCCAGGGAAAGTGGCTTTCTCTGGGGGCACTATTTGAGGGGAAGGAGCGCTGGCAGGGACCCAAAAAGAAGAGGATCAGGGCTGCTCTGTGCAAAACCAATGCCCGGTGCACAAACAGCTAGGAATCAGGATTGAGGTATCATTTCCTAACTGATCTTAAAGCGGTAAGAAACCCAAAACCAAAAATGTTGCAGCTTACCAATCATTAGAAGTGGCACCTGCATCAGTTTTCTTTTCTTTGGCTTTTTTTTCTCTGTTTTCACCTGAACATCTGGCCAGTAGCACAACTCTTGTATTAGTGAAACACCACTCTGAATGAATGAGCACAAGAGGCACATCAAACGGCAGCATTGTCAGTTGGGAAGGGGGGGTAGTATTAAATGTATTAGCATATTTAAATACTAACAAATTGAAGCCAAACTCCAGCTTACACTTTATAATAGGTTACAACAAACAGTTTTTACTTTTGGGATAAAGGTTTTTCATGAATAAATAAAAGCTTGGCATTTTTTAAGCACCCCCACCATTGTTAAATGGCATCCATGTAAACTGATAAATGCTGCTGGAGAGTTTGTTCTTTGGAAAAAACAGACCTTCTGGGTGGATCACCAGTTGAAAATATAACATAAATAATAAAATTAATTCAGCCATCACACTAAGAATGGGTAAGCCGCAAAATAATAAATGTGTGCTTTTGGGTTTCATACCACTTTATTAATTCCCTATGTAGGTTTGTCAGTTCCCCTATCTTCTCCTAGCAATAACTTTCAATACACGGACACTATGGTTGCTCTGTGCCTACCCTTCGTGAGGGGAATGGCACATAATAAAGCCCCTACTATTGGTTCTTCTAAGCCAACTGCCCTAAATTCAGTGGCCCTTATGATTACAAAGCATTTGGCATGGTGGGATCCTGCATTAGTTCACAAGAACCACAGACGAGCAGGTTCGCCTCAACCCTATGGTACAACTGAATTCAAAAGTCCTACCTAATTACGGCTAGGAATAATACATTTGATTGTCTATTGATCTGTGAGATATGAGTATGTTGGTATTAGAGGTGTCAGAGTGGAGCATAGACTTTTAATAGGATAAGTCTCTGTGGCAAAGGAAAATGTACCTGTTCTGCTGCAAGACTAGAAGATAGATGGTTCAAAATTGGTTGAAGTGTCTTGAATCTTCAATATACTCATGGAGTCATGCCACTGTGTCTGTAGCTGAAAATATTAAGGCCTCAAGAGTCTCCTAGAGAAAGTTAAAGAACAGAGTGAAAAGATGGAACTTCAGCTATTATCAAGAAAACTAAGGTTACAACAACAAGAAGGACAGCTAACTTTGAAGTTGATGGTAAAGACCTAGAAATAATAGACAGCTTTTACCTCTTTGGATCAATTATTAACAACAAAGGATCCAGCAGTCAAGAAATACGACTCGGAATAGCCCTTAGAAGAGAAAGGATGAAAGATCTACAAAAGTACTGATGTGTCAATAAGTGCAAAGCTTGAAATTGTTCAGGCTATGGTATTTTCTGTCATTCTCTATGGATGTGAAATCCAGACAATGAAGAAACACGACAGGAAAAGTATTGCTACCTTTGAACTTTGGTGTTGGCAAAGAACACAAACAAACAAGTCCTACCTTTCACCAGAAGCCCAAATGACTGGAGTGAAGCTGTCTTATTTTGGATATATTATGAGAAGTTTCAACTCAATGGAAAAGGCAATTATGGTTAGAAAAGTTGAAGCAAAGAGAAGGTAAAAGAAACGATGGAACAGCGTGCTCCCTATATCATAAATTACATAACACCACCTTAGGGCCCTTTCTCACGTCCGCTCCGCCTGTCCGTTCATTACAAGTCCGTTAACGGACTTGTAATGAACCCCTATGGGAGCGGATCCGTTAGCGGATGATGCATCCGCTAACGTCCACTAGATCCGCATTCGTTTTTGCGGACGGAAGAATGTCCTATTTTTCTTCTGTCCGGCCAAACGGATCGGATGCATAGGGGAGAGCGGAGGAGAGACGGGGCGGTCCCTGCACAGTGTGCGGGGACCGCCCCGTCTGCCGACAGCTGAGCGGAGACCCCCCCGCTGAGCTGACGGGCACACGGAGCGGACCGAAAAACGGTCCGCTCCGTGTGAAAGGACCCTAACACTGTTTTTTCAGTCTATGTCTGACGTCATCAGGGGAACCCAGGTGGGGCTGCGATTACTATACAATACATGCTGATCTCTGTCTTCTTTGACGTATGTCCAATACAACCCTCTTTTTTTAAATAAATGATTTAAAATACTGCACTATATGGCAACACTGGAGCTTTGAATACTATACTCACTGAGGACATTATTCACATGTGGGATATATACATAGGCTTCCCAATTATTATGTATTTTTTTATATTTTAAATGCAGCAGTATTGATTTATTTGTTCACTTTTGATATAAAAGCACGGTTCCTTTGTTTTCACGTTATAGTTTTTTTTTTACACTTTACAACACACAGCTCCTTTTTTGTAGTTTATTTTTTATTATTTGTTGTTTGATTTGCTTGGGTTTGGAACCTACAGTATTAGTTCCTATATTTTTTAAAACAGAAGAGAACAACCTGCAAAAAGAATGTGGTCATTTTGACAGCACTTCCTTTTAACCACTTGCTTACTGGGCACATAAACCCCCTTCGTGCCCAGGCGAAATTTCAGCTTCCGGCACTGCTTCGCTTTAACTGACATTTGCGTGCGACGTGGTTCCCAAACAAAATTGACGTTCTTTTTTCCCCACAAATAGTGCTTTATTTTGGTGGTATTTGATCGCCCGTGCAGTTTTTATTTTTTGCGCTATAAACAAAAAAAGAGCGACAATTTAAAAATATATATATTTTTTTTACTTGTTGCTATAATAAATATCCCATATTTTTTATTTTTTTTCTAAGTTAAGGCCAATGCGTATTCTTCTACGTATTTTTGTAAAAAAGCGACTGCTTTGTGCAAAAGTTATAACGCCTACAAAATAGGGGACAGAATTATGATTTTTTTTTACTATTTTTTTTTTACTAGTAATGGTGGCGATCTGCGATTTTTATTGGGACTGCGACATTACGGCAGACACATCGGACACTTTTGACACATTTTTGGGACCATTCACATTTATACAGCGACCAGTGCTATAAATATGCACTAATTACTGTATAAATGTGACTGGCATTGAAGGGGTTAACACTAGGGGGTGAGGAAGGGGTTAAATGTATTCCCTGGGTGTGTTCTAACTGTGTGGGGGGAGGGAACTGACTGGGGGAGGTGACCGATGCTGTGTCCCTATGTACAAGGGAAACAGCATCTGTCTCCTCTACCTGACAGAAACACAGAGCTCCACGTCCCTGCTCTGTCACCGCCGATTGCGTGTACCTGACGGACATCGCGGCCACCGGGTACACGCATCCTCAGCGATGTGACGGCACTGTTTTTCCCTGCTGCGCGCCACCCAGTGGCACGCGCGGGGAATTACAATAACATGACGTCCAAAGACGTCAACTCGGCACTTCAGGTCTGCGCTGTTGACGTCTTTTGTCCATAGCGCAGATCTGAAGTGGTTAACGGGTAGCTCCACTTTCATGTGGGAAAAAATAGAAAATAGAGAAAAAATAATATAGCGCATATCATTGCGACACTAATCATTCTGTAATGGAATGTTATTAACCACATGCCGACCGCCCACCGTCGTTATACAGCGGCAGGTCGGCACTGCTGGGCGAGCGCACGTAGCTCTACGTCCTCCCTTTAGCGGCCGCTAGGGGGCGCGCACGCGCCACTGGCGGCCCGCGTGTGCGCCCCCGGCGGGCGTGATCGCCGCTGGGCACGCGCGCTCGTTCGTTACAGAGCGGGGACCGGGAGCTTTGTGTGTAAACACAAAGCTCACGGTCCTGTCAGCGGGGGAAACGCTGATCTCCTGTTCATACAATGTATGAACAGAAGATCAGTTTTTTCCCCTAGTAAATCAAACCCCCCATACAGTTAGAACACACCCAGGAACACACTTAACCCCTTCCCTGCCCCCTAGTGTTAACCCCTTCACTGCCAATTTCATTTTTATAGTAATCCAATGCATTTTTATAGCATTGATCGCTATAAAAATGCCAATGGTCCCAAAAATTCGTCAAAATTGTCCGATGTGTCCGCCATAATGTCTCGGCACTGAAAAAAAACGCTGATCGCCGCCATTACTAGTAAAAAAAAAAATATTAATAAAAATGCCATAAAACTACTCCCTTTTTTGTAAACGCTATAAATTTTGCGCAAACCAATCAATAAACGCTAATTGCGATTTTTTTTTACGAAAAATATGTATCGGCCTAAACTGAGAAAAAAAAATGTTTTTTTTTTCTATTTTTTGGGGATATTTATTATAGCAAAATGTAAAACATATCGCATTTTTTTCAAAATAGTCACTCTATTTTTGTTTATAGCGCAAAAAAATAATAAACCGCAGAGATGATCAAATACCACCAAAAGAAAGCTCTATTTGTGGGAAAAAAGGACGCCAATTTTGTTTGGGAGCCACATCGCACGACCGCGCAATTGTCAGTTAAAGCGACGCAGTGCCGAATCACAAAAAGTGCTCTGGTCTTTGACCAGCAATATGGTCCGGGGGTTAAGTGGTTAAAAATTACCTTTCCTTTTCAATCTGCAGCTAATGTAATTTTCGGTGAAATGCATTGCATTATGGCTACCTGGAGTTTTCTGTAAACAGAATGTGTACTGACCACTCCCCAGAAACATAATTTCCTGCTTTTGTGATTGACTCACCAATTTTTTCCAGAAGTCTGCCTTAGATTCAAGTCAGATTTCAGGCATCCCTTGCAATGGAAATGTCATTTTTTGGGAGATAATTTCAATAGGAACCCGTCTAAAGAGATGCAGTCCCAGCAGATTTCCTCATTGGTGCCCAGTAGCTCAACACCTGACAGTTAATTATAAAACTACTCCAATTAGACTTACTCAGAACAGAGGCACAGAGAAACACACATGGATTTCTTTAGAATAACAAAAGGTAGGAATCTGCAACAACGTTTGTTATACTCCCTGCAATGTACATAGATCACAAAAGTGGAGTTGCGCTTTAATTATATAAAAAAAGTCCTTCTGATGTATTTTTAAGGGGGATAGAAACGGAGGCCTAAGTAAAACAGAGGCACACATTTTGGTCCTCCAGTAGCAAAACGACATAGGACACACAGTGCATAGTCCATCGCACTTTCCATTGCACGGTTCCCTTGCAATTGTCAGACTCTGAATGCTCTGTTCAGCACTGGGGAGAAAATAGCAGCCAGCAAGCGGTTGCAGCTAAAGACTTTAAAGCTGGCTGGCTGCTATTTTTCCCACTGTGTTGAAAAGAGACGGAGGATTCGGTGTCTGCCAGCTATCACTTTCTCTCCACTGCACTTCTGGCAATATTATTTTCTTTATGCTACGCTGACGCAGCGCAGAGGGGCAAGCACAGAATTCACAAAGCATTTGCTCTCAAAACTACGCTGGGTTTCTAAGGCGTAAGCCGGAGTAGGTGGAAGTGGGCGTGAGCCATGCAAATGAGGCGTGACCCCATGTAAATGATGGGCCGAGTGCCAGACAAGTACTTAGAATGGACTGCGCATGCGTCGTGTCGTGGCCGCATCCCAGTGCGCATGCTCACAATCACGTCGAATCCCTGCCTACGGTGTGAACTAACCTACGCCCAGCCATATTCACTTACAACGTAAACTACGTAAAATTCGACGGCTTGTGTTCCCTGGTCCATACCTTTGCATGGGTTGCGCCTCATATATGGGGAATAACTTTAAGCCAGACATACGACTAAGGCCGCGTACACACGATCAAATTTATCTGCTGGAAACGGTCCGACGGACCGTTTCAGCAGACAAATTCGATCGTGTGTACGGGCGGACAGACAGGTTTTTCCGGCAGACAAATTTTAAAGCATGCTTTAAAATCTGTCTGCTGGGAACCCGTCCATCCGACATGTCTGCTGGTTAGTACACTAACCAGCCGGCATATCTGCCCGCGCATGCGTGGAATGGATTTGACACATGCGTGGAAGTTTTTTACTTCCCGGTGCGGTGACGTGTGTACACGATCAAACCAATATATCCCAGCAGACAAATCCGATCAAATCGGTCTGTCAGACTGATTTGATCGGATTTATTTAGTCGTGTGTACGCGGCCTTAAGCAAACCACGTATATTATGCGCCGGGCGCAAGTAAGTTTGTGAATCGCCGTATTTCCCTCATTTGCATATTTGAATCGAAAATCAATGGGAGCGCCACATGCGTCCAGCGTAAATATGCGCCCACTCTACGCCGGCGTAGGAAAGTTACGTTGGTGGGATAAAGCCTATTTTTAGGCATATCTTAGTTTGTGGGTCGGCGCATAGATACGACGGCGCACATTTGTACTTACGTTGGCGTATCTGGAGATACATCGGCGTAAGTGTTTGTGAATCTGGGCCAACAACTTTATCTTCCCTGTGCTCCAGTTTTCCTGAAGAATTTGTAGAGCCAGTTGTCCATTAGTTCTGTTTTCCATGCCACCTTTAGTTAGCTTTCCATTTGCAGCCTTTACTGTATACACAAGAGCTTCTCATCTTGTGTGGCTTATGAGTGAGATACAATGTGCATGAATTTTGAGCATAATTAAAATTAACTATATGTTAAGTTTTTCATTCTTTGGTTAATACTATTTTTTCATTCATTTTTTTTTTATTTTTTTAAATGAGATCAAGGAGGTATCACTTCAGATCAATCAAGTCCAATATTGAAAATACGGAGTCGATAAAGTAATCCACAACACTATGGTAATGGTCAACAAAGTTGCTAATAATGGCATATCGCAAAAATATACACTCGCTGGCCACTTTATTAGGTACACCTTGCTAGTACCGGGTTGGACCCCCTTTTGCCTTCAGAACTGCCTTAATTCTTTGTGGCATTGATTCAACAGGGTGAAACATTCCTCAGGGTTTCTGGTCCAAATTGACATGATACTGTCACCTAGATGGGTACACTAGTCATAAAGCAAGGGACATGGTCAGCAACAATACTCAGGTAGGCAATGGCGCTTAACCGATGCTCAATTGGTACTAAGGGGCCCAAAGTGTGCCAAGAAAATATTCCCCACACCATTAAACCACCACCAGCCTGAACCATTGATATAAGGCAGGATGAATCCATGCTTTTTATGTTTATCATCTTGGCTGCCAATAACCTAAAAAAACATTGTTTTTTGAGAATTGCGCTAGATCTTAACAATAGGACTCATTAAGAAGGGCAACTTGTGGTAATTGCGGCACAGGTACGTCAGTGACTCTATGCAGCAAAGCGAAAACACTGTTCCAGAAGCCCTAAATTTGAGGAAATTCCCACCAGACATTCCCAAAAACATTACAGCCCTGAAAACATAACAGGGAATCATTCGGATATACATTACAGACCAAAAGTTTGGACACACCTTCTCATTCCAAGAGTTTTCTTTATTTTCATGACTATGAAAAATGTAGAGTCACACTGAACGCATCAAAACTATGAATTAACACATGTGGAATTAAATACATGACAAAAAAGTGTGAAACAACTGAAAATATATATCATATTCTAGGTTCTTCAAAGTAGCCACAAAAGCAGCAGACACATCTCTAGAACAACTGTTAAGAGGAGACTGTGTGAATCAGGCCTTCATGGTAGAATATCTGCTAGGAAACCACTGCTAAAGAAAGGCAACAAGCAGAAGAGAATTGTTTGGGTTAAAGAACACAAGGAATGGACATTAGACCAGTGGAAATCTGTGCTTTGGTCTGATGATTCCAAATTTGAGATCTTTGGTTCCAACCACCGTGTCTTTGTGCGACGCAGAAAAGGTGAACGGATGGACTCTACATGCCTGGTTCCCACCGTGAAACATGGAGGAGGAGGTGTGATGGTGTGGGGGTGCTTTGCTGGTGACACTGTTGGGGATTTATTCAAAATTAAAGGCATACTGAACCAGCATGGCTACCACAGCATCTTTCAGCGGCATGCTATCCCATCCGGTTTGCATTTAGTTGGACCATCATTTATTTTTCAACAGGACAATGACCCCGAACACACCTCCAGGCTGTGTAATGGCTATTTGACCAAGGAGGAGAGTGATGGGGTGCTGCGCCAGATGACCTGGCCTCCACAGTCACTTGACCTGAACCCAATCGAGATGGTTTGGGGTGAGCTGGACCGCAGAGTGAAGGCAAAAGGGCCAACAAGTGCTAAGCATCTCTCGGAACTCCTTCAAGACTGTTGGAAGACCATTTCAGGTGACTACCTCTTGAAGCTCATCAAGAGAATGCCAAGAGTGTGCAAAGCAGTAATCAAAGCAAAAGGTGGCTACATTGAAGAACCTGGAATATGACATATTTTCAGTTGTTTCACACTTTTTTGTTATGTATATAATTCCACATGTGTTTAGCATTCGTTCTAGGGAGCATACTTAGGGCCAGATTCTCAGAGGCGCTACGCCTGCGCAAATGGATATGCGCGGCGTAATTGTAAATGTGCGCCGGCGTATCGATGCGCCGTAAACACAGAACCACATACGCCAGAAAATCTTTTTCGTCTGAGCGGCGAAAATGCTTTAAGCTAGCGCTGCGTAGGCGCATAGTTACGCATCGCGCATCTTCAGCTCCCATTGAATTAGCATGCAAATGAGGGAGATGCGCGGATTCCCGAAACTACGCGCGTTCAGCGTAGACTACGCGTGGTGCGCGTAACACGAAAGCCTTGAGTAAACTTACCCCAAAGCAGGGGTAACTTTGCTCAAGACCGTGTGCAAGTCAGCTGGAGAGCAACTACAGCAGCACCATAACGGATGAGCTGAGCAATCACACTTACTGGACAACACATTCCTATGCCAACATGCCAGGGGCAGGCATGGTCTTAGCACTACTAATGTATGCAGAGGAACAGGAGCATAGAAGGGTCGGAGGAGGAGGGGGGCAAGTGAGGATCTACAGAGCGCGCATGAGCCTCTTTGGCATGGGTGAGGAGGAGGTGTATCGCCTCCTCTGGGGAGAAATTCTTCTTTCTCCTTTCCTTCCCAATAGCAGCCATGGTCATGCAAAAGATTTCCTGTGTCAATCCAAAAAATGGGAGACTTTTGCACTGCACGGGCGCATGTGCGGGCGCCGGCGAATTGTAAAGAGGCTTTGCCCATGCGCAGAAGGCATCCACGTCACGGTGCGGGTCATCCATGTCACGGCGCATGCTCCGTTCGGCCCTGCGTTTATTTGCATGAGGTCACGCTTCATTAGAATGCAACACGCCCACTTCCCTCCTACTTTGGAGTTGCGCCAGATTACGCAGATGAATTTCCGCTACGCAGGCGCATCTTGGAGCGCATTTGCTTAGGGAATACGGTACTTGCCACTCCGCGTTACGTCGGCGTAGTGCATCTGAGATGCGCTACGCCTGCATAATTATGCGCGCATCTACGAGAATCTGGCCCTGTGTGTCTAAAAATACACAAATCCAATTTTTTAAATAATGGGTTAGGTTTAGAGAGATTAGGGTACATGCCTTTGTCAGATCTGCAAACTGATAGACACATGTGGGTAATGATAAACCCAAAATACTAATCACATTTATCTTTAAGGATCATGCAGATGACACATACACATGACACATACTAAGATCGAGCTTGCTGTGGAGGATATTTCTTGAAGACTGGTATAAGTGTCAAATAAGGTGACAGAGCACAGAGTTGCGAGATTAAATTGCAGATGGGCTGCGCTTTGGCTCCCTGTATATCAGAAAATACATTATCTATATTTTGTTCCACCATCCATCATTCTCTCTCTATTACACTCTTTTTTGGGCGGGACTAAAGACTTTAGTTTCATATAATTTTTCATGCACTTAAAGGAGTAGTAAAGGATTTTTTTTTTTTGCTGAAATGACTGTTTACAGGGTATAGAGACATAATAGTTAACTGATTCCTTTTAAAAATTATTAAAAATAGATAAAAATCAATCATATAATGTGCCTGCAGTTTAGTTTAGTTTTTAGACTAGTTTGTTTGTTCTGTGTGTACAGAGACACACAGAACAAAAACAAACAAACACAGGGCAGTGTTTGTTTTTAAAATGAATCTGATTGGTTCTGAGGAGTTTTAGACACATAGTAATCACATCTTCTTGATCATGGACCACAATGAAAAGCTACCATGAGTTTTTTCATAAGGAGCCAGACAAGCAGGAAGTGTGGAGTTCAGCAAGGGATTACAGCAATTTCTAAGCAAAAACGGACATGGAGGACATGAAAGCAGGACTGCTATAAGGTAAAACAAGCTATTTAGCATTAAAAAAAAATCTTTTACTGATCCTTTAAGAGACGCTGCAGAGGACTTAGGAATAGAATAGAACTAGAAATCTGGTTTGGTGAATTTCACAAGATGAGGATAGTAACAACATTCAGGGGTTTGGTTGGCAGGACCAGACAATGCAGAAGATGAATGGCAGGTAGAAAATTACAGCCATTCAGCAGGTAAGTCATTTTCCCTGCATCAGTTTAATTATAACTTTGTAATCATTTTATATATTGTACAGTTTCCTTTCATCAAGAGTAAATAATTCCGGCTTTGGAGGGAATATTATCTTTTTAAATGCAGGTGCATGGATTTCCATACTCCTGGTACATTAACCACTTAAGGACCGCCGCATGTACATTTACGTCGGCAGAATGGCACCGACAGGCACATCAACGTATATATACGTTGGTGCCTTGGGGGGGATCGGGGGTCCGATCGGACCCCCCCCGTACATGCGGCGGTCCGCGCGGCTGCAGGAGCGATCCGACAAGTGGGGGCGGCTATCCGTTTTCATCCGCCCCCTCCGGATCGCTCCCAGCCAATGCGCGCGCCCGCCTGACCTGTCACTTCCTCCTCCTGTGTAAACACAGGAATGAGGAAGCGACGTGATCTCTCCCTCGGCGTTTGTTTCAAGCGCCGCTGAGGAGAGATCACAACACACCAAGTAAGTCCTGCACCAACACTACACTACACACACACAAAATCACATTTAACCCCCGCGATCGCCCCCCCCCCCTCCCCCCTGTCACAGTGTCACTGAATGCAGTAATCATACATGTATGATTACTGTATTTAGTGTCAGTGTGACAGACAGTGTGACAGTCAGTCAGTGTTAGTGTCAGGGTAGCCCCCCCACCCCCCCCAATAAAGTTTTAACCCCTTGATCACTGCCCTAGTTAACCCTTTCACTCCCTATTGCCAGCATCACTAAGCGATCATTTTTCTGATCGCTGTATTAGTGTCGCTGTTCCCGCTAGGTAGCTAATTTTTTTTAATGCGATTTTTTTTTTTACTAAAGACATGCGGCGAAATAAATTTTGGCCTAAATGTTTGACTAAAATTTAGTTTATTGTTTTTTTATTATAACAAAAAGTAAAAAATATTGATTTTTTTCCAAAAATGTCGCTCTATTTTTGTATATAGCGCAAAAAATAAAAATCGCAGAGGCGATCAAATACCACCAAAAGAAAGCTCTATTTGTGGGAAAAAAAAGGACGCGAATTTTGTTTGGGAGCCACGTCGCACGACCGCGCAATTGTCTGTTAAAGCGACGCAGTGCCGAATCGCAAAAACCCCTTGGGTCATTTGCCAGCGTATTGGTCCGGGTCTTAAGTGGTTAAAGTGTTTGTTAACCCAAACAAATAAAATAAAGATCCTGCTCTTTTAAAGCATGTTATACAGCACAGTGCTTGTGCTGTGTGATTTGTCCCCCTGTGTCATCTGTAATACCTGGCTGATCCTGCTTTTTACCTCCCTTCCCGTACACTGACCCCAATATATCATGGCTGCTGTGCCCTGACACCATTGTCAGCATACATGCCTCTGTCATCGACAGCCCTCTGTGTCTCCTGAGTCCTCTCCTCCCTCCCCTCTCTGCCTGTCAGCTCTATGTCTGCGCCGCCCCCTCCCATCCTGCTCATCAAATTACTGTTTATTTTTAATATAATCCTCAGTTTTTTTTTTTTATGTAAGTGCTTCCTATGACTGTGCTTTATAAAAAATAATGCTGTATATACCTTGTTTACAGAGCGTGATCTGCGCTCCATTGACCCGCCGCCTATCTCCTCTCTCGGTCTGACAGATGCAGTGGACGAGACTGCCTCTTTACTCCTCCCCTCCTGACTGACGTCAGTGGTCCCCAGGCCCCGCCCACTGCATCTGTCGGGCTGAGAGAGGAGATAGGTGGCGGGACAATGAGCGCAGATCAGCACTCTGTAAACAAGGGATATACAGCATTATTTTTTATAAAACACAGTCAAAGGGGGCCATTACTTAAAAAAACTGAGAGGATTATGTAAAGATACATTTGTGGGTTAACACCCACTTTGAGGCCGCGTACACACCACTAAATAAATCCGATCAAATCGGTCTGACACGATCAAACCAAAATCCCTGCCGGCAGACAGCGCGGTGATGTGGCTGTGACGTTGACGCCGCCACGTCACCGAACCAGGAAGTAAAATACTTCCACGCATGCGTCGAATCCATTTGACGCATGTGCGGACAGATATGTCTGCTGGTTAGTGTACTAACCAGCGGACATGTCGGACGGACGGGTTTCCAGCAGACAGATTTATAATTATAACTTTGTAATCATTTTATATATTGTACAGTTTCCTTTCATCAAGAGTAAATAATTCCGGCTTTGGAGGGAATATTATCTTTTTAAATGCAGGTGCATGGATTTCCATACTCCTGGTACATTAAAGTGTTTGTTAACCCAAACAAATAAAATAAAGATCCTGCTCTTTTAAAGCATGTTATACAGCACAGTGCTTGTGCTGTGTGATTTGTCCCCCTGTGTCATCTGTAATACCTGGCTGATCCTGCTTTTTACCTCCCTTCCCGTACACTGACCCCAATATATCATGGCTGCTGTGCCCTGACACCATTGTCAGCATACATGCCTCTGTCATCGACAGCCCTCTGTGTCTCCTGAGTCCTCTCCTCCCTCCCCTCTCTGCCTGTCAGCTCTATGTCTGCGCCGCCCCCTCCCATCCTGCTCATCAAATTACTGTTTATTTTTAATATAATCCTCAGTTTTTTTTTTTTTTTTTTATGTAAGTGCTTCCTATGACTGTGCTTTATAAAAAATAATGCTGTATATACCTTGTTTACAGAGCGTGATCTGCGCTCCATTGACCCGCCGCCTATCTCCTCTCTCGGTCTGACAGATGCAGCGGACGAGACTGCCTCTTTACTCCTCCCCTCCTGACTGACGTCAGTGGTCCCCAGGCCCCGCCCACTGCATCTGTCGGGCTGAGAGAGGAGATAGGTGGCGGGACAATGAGCGCAGATCAGCACTCTGTAAACAAGGGATATACAGCATTATTTTTTATAAAACACAGTCAAAGGGGGCCATTACTTAAAAAAACTGAGAGGATTATGTAAAGATACATTTGTGGGTTAACACCCACTTTGAGGCCGCGTACACACCACTAAATAAATCCGATCAAATCGGTCTGACACGATCAAACCAAAATCCCTGCCGGCAGACAGCGCGGTGATGTGGCTGTGACGTTGACGCCGCCACGTCACCGAACCAGGAAGTAAAATACTTCCACGCATGCGTCGAATCCATTTGACGCATGTGCGGACAGATATGTCTGCTGGTTAGTGTACTAACCAGCGGACATGTCGGACGGACGGGTTTCCAGCAGACAGATTTTAAAGCATGCTTTCAAATTTGTCTGCTGGAAAAACCTGTCTGCTCGCCCGTACACACGATCGAATTTATCTGCTGAAACGGTCCGTTGGACCGGTTTCAGCAGATAAATTTGATAGTGTGTACGCGGCCTAAGTGTCGAGGACCATTTACACGCAGTGTGCATCTGTGGAAATATATGTGGAGGAACAAATATTACAGGGGTGATTACTTTTTTTCTGCATTTTTATTTTGTTTGAATATGTTTACATGAATGGTTAAAGCATGTGTGGTGTGAAATATGGATGTTTACACACTAAACTGTCACATTAATGTGCACCCTGGGAAAGAATGCCTACACTGGCCTATGTTTTTTATCTGTCGCCTACATACACCTGGGAATTTACTGTACATACTGGAGACAGGCCTTCTGATGTAATACACAGGAGTGACTGACTGAGACCGTTGTATGACTGTGAGTGGTCATAATTTCCTTGTCACAGCTGCACAGCATGCTTTCTCTCATTATATTTTACATAGTGATTGCTCTTTGCAATTGTCACACAAACCATAGGTTTTGGATGTGACTGTGAAGGTGTTGAGGTAGCTAAGGATCCTGCTTATAGATAGATGTTGGAAATTTGGAGCATGATATGGAAAAACGGACTGTATTAAAGACTATTTTTCTCAATATTATATAGGATGTGTGGGATATTTTTTTTTAGACAAGACTTGTAGTTTAGAGATCATCATCTGTATCGTCGCCTATGCTTTGAAGCTGGGGTAGTGAATTAAAATTCACGGGGATCTGGTCAGAATTTTTTTATCCTAGCGGAGGTCTAAGTGTCATATTGGTGCTATGACTCCACATGATATTCTCCACACCACAGCCTTCTGTGCACATCACAGGCCCCCTCATCTCAGACCCCCATCACAGACTGGTCCCCCTCTGTCACAGACTGGTCCCCCTCTGTCACAGACTGGTCCCCCCCATCACAGGCTTCCCCCCTCATCACAGACTGCCCCCCATCACAGACCCCCCTAGATAGCAGTCTCCTGTCCTCCTAACAGCACAACACTTCCCCCCCTCTTCAGAGAGCTCTACCTTTTTCACACAAGACGTGCAGCGCACTGCTCTGGACAATGGGCGGGACTTTTCAAGTTAAAGGTGAGTGATTGATTGCTGGGCCCGCCGCGCTGCATAGCAACCAATCACTTGCTTCTTAACTTAAAAAGTCACGCCCTTTGTCCAGAGCAGCCGCGCTTTTCATTTTGTTTAAGTAAGACAGGTGGAGGGCGGAGACACTGCAGCGATCTGAAACCGAAGGGACAGACCTACCCGTCAACATAGCAGCAGGCAGGCAGGTGAGCCAGTGGCGGGGAGAGGAGTGGGACACACAGGCAACTATTTGGCGAGGCTGCGGTCTGGGTAGAATGGCTACTGGGGCCGGAACCGGACCGTGGTCTGCCATTCAGTGATGCCTGGCTTAGACACTTGTGGACATTGCTGGGCAGAGAGGGACCTCAGGTAAGGGGCTGCTGCACACAAGGCTTTTTATTTTAATGTATAGAATGCATTAAGATAAAAAAAATCCTTCTGCCTTTACAACCCCTTTAAACTGCTTCATAGGATGCTTTTACTTCTTGCAAGGATTAAGAATGTTGAAGTTTAGAGGAACTGCATCTTCTTCAAATTCTAGAACAGGTTTTGAAGTGGGTTTTGGCATCTTCAATGAATGCCTCCTGCAAGACTCTTCAAAGACATACTAGGCACAACAAAGATAAAAGAGGCCTGGGTGCATCCAAAACATGTCAGAGTTATTATTTTATCTGCTAGCCAGATTGTGAGCTTCTTGTTGGCCAGTAAAATCAATGTCTGGGCTGGCTTGCTCAGTAATGTTTCTTTGCATAGTCTGGAGTTCACAATTGTTCCCACCAGGACTGCTATGTCTTCTTTAGGAATAAATGGAGTAAGTCTGCGTAGTAGGCGTAGCAGATGGTGAGATCCGCTGACTACTGACCCTATTTGTGCATCCATTGTCATGTTGGTGTCGAAAATGACTCCGAGACTTTTGACTTTGGTGCTAGGGGTGATAGTTTTGCCCAGAATGGGCGGAGGTTGAATGTACAGCTTGTATAACTGTGTAAACTTGATGTCCCCTCAAAATAACTCAACACACAGCCATTAATGTCTAAACCGCTGGCAACAAAAGTGAGTACACCCCTTTGTGAAAATGTCCAAATTGGGGCCCAAAGTGTAATTTTTTTGTGTGGCCACCATTATTTTGCAGCACTGCCTTAACCCTCTTGGGCATGGAGTTCACCGGAGCTCCAGAGGTTTCCACTGGAGCACTCGTCCATGACGACATGATGGAGCTGGTGGATGTTGGAGACCTTGCGCTCCTCCACCTTCCCTTTTGAGGATGCCCCACAGATGCTCATTAGGGTTTAGGTGTGGGGACATGCTAGGCCAGTCCATCACCTTTACCCTCAGCTTCTTTACAAAAGGCAGTGGTCGTATTGGAGGTGTGTTTGGGGTCATTATCATGTTGGAATACTGCCCCGTAGCCCAGATCCGAAGGTAGGGGGATCATGCTCCGTTTCAGTATGTCCCAGTACATGTTGGCATTCATGGATCGCCCAAGTGCTGGTAGAACTCATGCAGCCCCAGACTATGACACTCCCACCACCATGCTTGACTATAGGCAAGACACTCTTGTCTTTGTACTCCTGACTTGGTTGCCACCACACACGCTTGACACCATCTGAATGAAATATGTTTACCTTGGTCTTATCAGTCCACATAACATGGTTCCAGTAATCCATGTCCTTAGTCTGCTTGTCTTCAGCAAACTGCTTGCAGGCTTTTTTGTGCATCATCTTTAGAAGAGGCTTCCTTCTGGGATGACAGCCATGCAAACCAATTTGATGCAGTGTGCAACGTATGGTCTGAGCACTGACAGGCTGACCCCCCATCCCTTCAACCTCTGCAGCAATGCTGACAGCACTCATAGGTCTATTTCCCTAAGACAACTCCTGGATATGACGCTGAGCATGTGCACTCAACTTCTTTGATTGACCACGGCGAGGCCTGTTGTGAGTGGAACCTGTCCTGGTAAACTGCTGTATGGTTTTGGCCTCTGTGTTGCAGCTGTTGAAATCTTGGCAATCTTCTTATAGCCTAAGCCATCTTTATTTAGGGCAACATTTTATTTATTTTAAATATATTTTTATTGAAAGTTTACAATTATAACAAGGTACGGTAAGCAGTGACAAAATCAAGTACAAAATGTTAATATACCTTAACCACAAAGATACTGAAGAGCCAGTCTAACCGTTACATACCATGGAGCCTGTACTAACCACTCCACCTCACTCCCGCGCCCCAGATGGGACCGTGCTGCGCGGGGGGTGTGTGGCACAGGCCACCTCCAATTTAGCGCCTGCTCAGTGAGAAGCACCTGAATCCAGGATAGGTGGACTATCCCGCTGAGAAAATAGAACTTGACCGAAAGCTATCGAGGCAAAAGGGTCAAGGTAGTCCAAGGCCCAGGGGAAAGGAGAGAACTCCAAACCCCCTTGGGTCCGGGACGTGGCACGCGAGAGGCACACAACACAGATGCTAACAATTTAAACCATAACTATATATAAAAAAAAGGAAAAGAGAGAAACATAACTAAAGGACCCTTATGGTCCAAAACATTCTTGACTGTTATATTAGAATAGCTAAAGAAGTTGAGACAGCAGAGAATGAAGAAACAGGGGAAAAGGGAGCAGAGAGAAAGAAAGAGAAGGGGCGGAAGGGTCAGGAATTACACGGAGGGTCATAAGTTCAGGGGATACGGGCCCGAAAATTACAATAATCTAACTGACGTCGGAGCCAGATCATAGAAGGACTCCAACATACGAAGCCCAAGGTTCCCAAATGAGTTTGAACCTATCAATAGTATCAAGGATAGAATTGGAGATCTTCTCATTCGACATTATCCAGGAAATTTTCCTTTTGGCCATTAGGAAAGAGACTGTTGGGGACTTCCAGGCCTTAGTGATGGTCATCTTGGCTCCAAGTAAGATAAAAAAGATCAGGACCTGCGTGTACCTGGGTATTTCAGGTATTGGGTTATTAAGTAAAGCAATCGTGGGATCTCGGGTTACCCCCACCCCTGTGACTTTACGGATGAGGTTGAATGTTTTATACCAAAAGGACCGAATCCTGGGACATTCCCACATTATGTGGAGTAGGGAACCCGTGTGTCCACAGCCCCTAAAACATAGAGGGGAGGATTGTGGATAGAATTTGGCAAGGCGAGTGGGAACCAAGTACCAGCGGGTCATGACCTTAAGGTTTGCTTCTACCAGCGAGATATTTATAATGCCCTTATATGAGCGAGCTAAGTTAGAATGCCAATTTTCCATCGTCCAGTCGAGGTCCAGGTCTCGGTCCCAACTGGTCATATATGACGCTTTCTCCAATGGCTCGGCCAACGCTGAATAAATAAGAGAGATACCCCCTTTTGTGTCCATGGCTGAGGAACACCATTGTTCATAGGGGGTTACTGATGGCGGGTCAACACTGGTTTTTATGACCTGGCGAAGAAAGTGGGAGATCTGGTAGAACCGGAATTTCTCGGAGGGGGGCATTTTAAGTTTGGAAGTGCAATAGCCTAGAGAGAGGGGCCCATTGGAATTAAAGAAGTGTCCGATTCTGTAAAGGCCTTTGTCAAGCCACCATTTGAAGGCAATGATGTCGAGCCCAGGGGGAAACCGAGGGTTATGGAAGATGTGGGCCAGTGGGTGCCAGAGGGATATCAGGGGTTTCAGTTTGTGTAAAGAGTCACAGAGTGCCATAGAGTGGGATAATGTAGGAGCAAGAATCAGGGGTCTGCTTTTGGGATGATTCCAGAGAAGGAAGTCTAGGGTAAACCCCGGGGTCGCCATCCTTTCCATGGAAACCCAATCCGGCTTGGGCCCTTTCAGGTAGATTATCGAGAACTGACTAAGTTGGGCAGCTCGGTAATACCACCACAGATTGGGTAATCCAAGGCCTCCCCTCAATCTAGGCCTATAAAGGACTGTCTTAGCTAAACGGTGTCCTTTCTTATCCCAGATAAAACGGTTTATAGCAGATTGGAGAGAGTTAATGTATGATCTGGTGATTGGGATGGGAAGGGAGCGGAATAGATATAAAATTTTAGGTAGCAGAGTCATCTTGACTGCATTTATGCGGCCTAGCCAGGATAATTTACAAAGGGACCATTGGCGAAGGTCCCCCATGAGCTTACCAACCAGGGGGGGTAGTTGAGCTTGTGGAGGAGTTCAGTCCGCGAGGTGAGGTGAATGCCTAAATAAGGAATGGAAACCGAATTCCAGGAAAAAGGGAAGTGGCATTTTAAACTGTCTATTTGGGCTTGAGGAGTTGTTATGTTTAGAGCCATTGACTTAGTCATGTTAACTTTGAGGCCGGATATGCTGCCAAAGACGTCAAGGAGTTGGGTCACGTTGGGGGTCGAGGTGAGTGGAGATGTGATGAAGAGGAGGACGTCGTCCGCAAACAAGGCGCACTTGTGCGACGATTGTCCACAGCGAACTCCTTGGATGTCAGGATGGTTCCTGATCGCGATAGCCAGAGTCTCGATGGCTACCGCAAACAGGAGAGGGGAAAGGGGGCAACCCTGTCTCGTGCCCTTCCTGATGGGAAATTGATCTGAAAAGTGACCGTGGAACCTAACCTGTGCTATCGGTTGGGAGTATAGTGCCTCTAAAGTTTTGATGAAACCTGGGCCAAATCCCCATTTCTGGAGCAAAGTGAAAAGATAGGGCCAAGCAACCGTGTCAAATGCCTTTTGGAGATCGATGGAAAGCAAGTAACCTTCCTGGGGGGGGCCACCATCCCATCCCGACCTCATGAGGGAGATGATATCGACTGCTCTCCGAATCTGGTCCGGTCCCTGTCTCCCCGGTATAAATCCCACCTGGTCTTTATGGATATATGAACCTATAAATGAAGCTAACCTGTTCGCTAGTATTTTCGTCATTATCTTCAGGTCATTGTTGATCAAAGAGATCGGTCTGTAATTGCCTATCTCGCTAGAGTCCTTACCCGGTTTGGGAATAACTGAAATGTAAGCTAAGTTCGCTGTGGGATCAAGAGAGGGGTTCTCACGCATGAAATTAAAGAACCGGGCCAGATATGGAGACAGGATTCCAGAAAAGGTTTTGTAATAATGGTTTGAAAAACCATCCGGGCCTGGGGCCGAGTCCTTCTTAAGATCTTTAATAACTGCACAAATCTCGGTTTCCAGAAATGGTGAGTCTAAAGTGGAACGGTGTGAGTCAGAGAGTCTGGGAAGAGGGACATTGTGTAGGAAGGTGTCAAGACTGGAATGTGAGGGTTGGGTGTCAGATGAGTACAGGTCGGAGTAAAATGACTGGAAGGCCTTAAGTATCTTCTCAGGGTTCTGAGTCAGGGCGCCGTCCGAGGTCCTGATCTTAGGAATGGAGTGAATCCTTAATTTGGGGGTCAATTTGGCTGCTAGCTGTGGGCCAAACTTATTTGCCCGCATATAGTGCTTACCATTCAGCCATTGCAGATGCTTGTCCGCCGAAGACGTAAGAGCCAAATTGAGCGCTAACCTAGTCGAATCGAGCTTGGCCAGGGAGGTCTGAGAGGGGTTTCGTTTGTGGTCCTTGCTAAGGAGTTTAAAGTCCCTCTCAAGGTTCACAATGTCCACCTTCCTTTCCCGCAGCAGTTGCGACGAAAGTTGAATAATTTTTCCCCTCAGCACCGCTTTATGTGCTCCCCAAAGGGAAACAGGGGAGATATCCTCCTTATCATTGTTCTTGAAGTATTCCCGCATCCCCCTCTCCAACATAGCGCAGTGCACCGGGCTGGAGAGGAGAGATGAGTTCAGGCGCCACGGACGACGCCCAGGGGGGGATATCGAGTTAGAAAGCTTAAGGAGAACTAAGGAATGGTCAGACCAAGGGACTTCGTGAATGGAGGCATGAGAAGCTACGTGAATATCAGAAGAGGGCATAAGGATATGGTCTATTCTGGCGTAAGTCTTATGAGGAGCAGAGTAGTGCGTATAGTCTTTTTCGGAAGGGTTAAGTTCCCGCCACGTATCTATGAGGCCCAGAGTGTGGAGAAGGCGAGCAATGTGGAGGCTCTGTTTAGGTGGTCTTTTAAGGCGGGGGCTTCCTGACCTCGATTTATCTAGGACATTGTCAAAAGTGATATTGGAATCACCACCCAATATTACCCTGCCCTCAAACAGAGGTGCGAGAGTGTTAAGCATAGTGGAAAAAAACTTAGATTGTCCCCGGTTAGGGGCATAATAAGAGACTATGGTGTAAACTGTCCCATCTATTGATCCTTTAACCAATATATAGCGCCCTTCCTTGTCAGCGACCGTCGTGGAATGTACATAGTGGGTCTTTTTAGAGAATAATATAGCTACCCCTCTCTTTTTAGTGTCAGCATTTGCCAGGAAAAAGGTGGGGTACCCACGGTGGAGAAAAGGAGGATTGTAACTACCAGGAAAATGAGTTTCTTGGAGTAAGATTATATCCAGGCCCCTCGAGTAATAACTCTGGAACGCCTTGCGTCTTTTAGTTGGGGAATTTAAGCCTTGGGTGTTGTGCGAAGCCACCTTAAGGGCAGCCTGACGGGGAGATGTATCAGCCATGGACACGAGAGGGTGGGCACGAGCAAACTGAAGATAGGCCTACCTTGAACCTCGAGAGACTGGGAACGGGCGTAGGAGAACCTGAGAGAGAACGAAGATGCGGGCTGGGAGTGATGGGGGCCCTCCGTGTAGGTTCCTGGGAAGAAAGATAAGGATAAAAAGTAAAACAGATTAGGTAAGATTTAAACATCAAATAATAAAAAGAGAACAGATAAAAGGAGCAGGGAAAGAGAGGCCTAGGCGAGAACGACTAGGAAGAAGAGCATGCAGGACTGATCAACCCAGTCCTGTACTGAGACCCAATGAGAGGATGGGCTCAGGAGAGTAACAACCTCAAAGGGGGTTGTTCGCCTGCAGTCACAAGAGGAGCAAACTCCTGCCCGTCACTACAGAAAAAGTGGCATGTTTGACCACCCCAGCACATCGGCTCCCAGAAAGATAACATAACTGTAGATGGGAAATCTCCATGATGGGGAGCCAAACTATAAACATGGAAAAAAAAAAAAAAAACTGTAACCGTATATGAGGACAAAGCACAAACCAAATGGCTAACATAATAAACCATAATTCAGAAACCTTGATGCTGCCTGAAAAATGGTGAGGGGAGGATGGGGATAAGGAAGGGTAGGGGGGGGGGAGAGAGGGAGAAGCAGGGGGGGAGGCAGAGGGGGGGATAGTATGCATATGGAGCTACATGACATAAATGAGCTACAATATATATGAACCAAAACAATGAGGAGAAAAAATACAAAAAATTAGAACAGAGTTCTCGCTACAGCAATTCTATAATATTCCACTGTGTTTGCCCACCCCGCACCCCCCTCATGCATGGTGGACAGTTTGTGTAAAGCACAATCCAGAGGTTGTCCTTAAAAAAAAAAAAAAAAAAAAACCCTAAGGGAGAGAAAGAGATGTTAATGGCAAAAAACAAAACATGGCGGAAATAGTGACTAGCACTATACAGACGAGGGGGAAAACCCCTAAGTTAGGATACAATGATCTCAGAGAGATGTGTGGGGGAAACATAGTCATCTCGGGGGGCGAGAGTCTCGATGTCTCTTTGGTTGCTGTTTGTTCCACAGAGGAGTGATAGGGCTGCCTGTAGGAGGCCTCTTTGAGGCGCCAGGACGAAGAGATGGTTCCAGGGGGGGTAATTCCTGATTGATAAATCCGAGACGTAGCAACAGCTGTTCACCATCCTTAAAGCTTGAGAAGCTGTGCGATTTGTCTTTGTAGTCGAATTGGAGGCGAAATGGAAAGGACCACCTATATTTGATGGATTTCTGTATGAGGACCCCTAACAGGGGTTTCAGGGACCTCCTCTTCTGGATCGTTGTAGGAGAGATATCGGCGAAGATCTGTAGTTTGTTACCTTGGAAGTTGAGGTCATCAAGATTACGGGATCTCCGCATAACTTCCTCTTTAATACTGTAGTAGTGGGGTTTCACCACAACATCCCTCGGGAGCCCATCTTGGCGGGGAGGTTGGAGTGCCCTGTGGGCCCTATCCAGTTCGAGCTTGTGGTCTGGGATGTCGGGAATAACGGTTTTTATGAAAAGTTTCACTGCTTCAGGAATATTTGTGACACTCTCAGGTATTCCCCTAATACGGAAATTATATCTCCTGCTGCGATTTTCCAACTCATCGATTTTAGCGAGTGCAACTTCAAGTTGGTCCTGCAGCATCTGTATGCAGTTAGTGTTTTGATTAGTGCGGGCTACAGTATTGTCCACTGCTTGTTCAATGGCTTCAATGCGAGCCCCAATGTTTTGCAGGTCTGCCTTAATAGAGGATGTGATCTGCGCTGCTGTTTGTTGCAGACCTGCTGCTAGCATGTCTGAGAAGCAATTGAGGAGTTGAGCCATGTCAGAGTGGGGGGGCTGCAGGATGGGGGAAGGCATCTGGAAGCCAGCGTGATTCATGGGGGATTGCAGCATGGGGGTATTCAACATGTCCGCCATTGTGCGACTAAGGAGCGACTCGGTGGAGGCAGGTGAGGCTAAATGAGGTGGGGCGGTACTCACTGGTGTTGCCAGCAGGGGTATAGCAGGCTGGATCGGGGACTCAGGGTCTGTAATTGTGGAGAGGTCCGCTGTGTCACCGCATGGAGAGGTCGCGCCCGCCATCTTGGAGGCTGAAGGGGCTGCTAGGCCAAAGTCCAGCTGCCGGCTGATTCCCCGCTTGTCACCGGGGCCAGACATCCAGGAATGAGCACCGTATCTCCCGCTCCCCTATAGGGCCGTCCTCGGGTCTGTACACCCACCCGTTAGTGTGCTATTAGCCGCGTTGTGCTGGGGTGGCTAGGAGCTCCCGGTCAGTGCGTCTTCCCGGAAGTCCCGCGCATGCGCACTCGCAACATTTTATTTAATTTTTTTCGGATATTCAGAGTTCTTTGCCATGGGGTGCCATGTTGAACTTCCAGTCACCAATATGAGAGAGTGAGAGCGATAGCAGCAAATTTAACACACATGCTCCCCATTCACACCTGAGACCTTGTAACACCAACGAGTCACATGACACCAGCGAGGGAAAATTGCTAATTTGGGCCAATTTGGACATTTTCACTTAGGAGTGTACTCACTTTTGTTGCCAGCGGTTTAGACATTAATAGCTGTGTGCTAAATTATTTTGAGGGGACAGTAAATTTACACTGTTATACAAGCTGTACACTCACTACTTTACATTGTAGCAAAGTGTAATTTCTTCAGTGTTGTCACATGAAAAAATAACATTAAATATTTACAAAAATGTGAGGGGTGTACTCACTTTTGTGAGATACTGTTCATTATTTTATTGTTGCAAATACATTTTTGTTTGAGGTATGTAAATTAAGACAAGTAGGGCATATTTAAGGTTTTGTGTTGGTAGTGTATGTGCTTGTATGTTAGGATGCTGCCCTCTGGTTTAATGTTATTGTTTATAATATGATAGATATAGATAGTTCAAAGCCCAATTGTATGTTGTCTAAAGAATCAGGCAGGGAGCTGCACAGCATGTCAGTTGGCTCAGCAAGTAGAGATACTGCCATACCCAGCAGAGGTTGCAGGTTCAGTTCTGGGTTCTGACATACCAATTCCAAATAAGACCCTGCTTATATTCCTTATTAAACTGTCTATATTGGGGTTTTTTAACCACTTCAATACCGGGACTATTCTGGCACTTCTTTCCTTCATGTAAAAATCATATTTTCTTTATCGTACATCACGGGACACAGAGCGGCAATTCATTACTATGTGGGTTATAGAGTCTACCTTCAGGTGTGGACACTGGTGTAATTAACTACACAGGAAGTTCCCCCCCTATATAACCCCTCCCATACTGGGAGCTCCTCAGTTTTTTCATCAGTGTCTAAGGTGTTGGTCACGAGTGAACATGTGCTCTTAGGAGCTCCACTGGAGGGATCCATGCTGGATGTAAAAAACCTCCATAAATCCGGATCCGTCCAAGGTGCTTCATAGCCAAAGTGGACGGTACCCGGGCCTCGGTACAAAGAACGAGGTTTAGCCTATAATGCCTCTCTGCGGAGGGCTGGATCCTGGGTTCCAGAACTTTGTGCCTTCTAAGGACCAAATGTTTTTTATGCTGCCAGGATGCTATATAGGTCCAGGGGAGTTGGTGTTCCTGCCATGGACCCTGGTCCCTGAAGGTCTAGGACAATACCCACGGTGAAGGGGGAAGATTGGGCCTCTTGCTTGGCAATACCCTGCAGCGTGGAGAAGGTAAGGAGGGCCTACGGGACTTGGTTCGACAGTAGGTCCTCCGTGGGGGACTTGGGCCTCGCCTATATTATGCTTCTATGCATGGGCAATGTAAACCACTATGTCTTCTGAGACAGGATGGCTCAGGGCATCCATATACCTCCCCTAGCCGGCATGCAGCCTGGCCCACCATGTTTGTTAGACAGGATGGCTGCAGTACCTATATATCTCCCCTTGAAGGGGCCGGTACATAAAAAAAAAAAAAAATATGCCCTTAATCCTATACAAAGGATTGTCTTCCGTGAGTAGTTGCAAGTCTTATCTGTGTTTCCACTACTATGGGCAGTAGAAGACATGCCTGATGTTTTTGCTTACCATGCTTTCCAGAAAATGGAAGCTTAAGTGTTAGCTGATCTATTGTGTCCCACTTCCTCCGCTTCAGGCTCTACCATGTTGCACGTGCTCACCGGCTCAGTGCAGTCGCAGAGAAGGCTCTTCAAAGGGCCCGGACGTCAGAGCTCTGTAAAGCTAGGGGGACACAAACGTAAGCACCTTGTGTGAGTTGGATACAGATTCATCTAAGACGCCTACTCGCATCTAGCTGTGCAGATTAGCAGGCATTGTGTCAGACTAAATTCAGCTATTTGATGCACCTGGGTTAAGTGCCTCTGCTTTAGCTTAGGACTTGGTCTCCCCATTGAATAAGGTCAGGGGTAGGAATATAAAGAGGGATCGCCACCTGAACCTGGTGGACCCTTATTCTCCTCTGAAGAGACTTAAACAGCTCATAGATTGAGCCATCAGACCTGTCAGGCAATGCAGCCTTCCCCCAACATTGCAATCACTCTGCATGTGTTTTGTGTTTTGCAAGAGAAAAAAAAAAGGGGGGAGGGTCCCCCTTTTCCTGCTTTAATCCTGAAACATAGGGATTAGAAAGCTTGGGGATAAAAGTTTCACTGTCAGAGGACAGGAGACAGGAGCTGCAGCCTAACAAGGAGATGCTATCAAAAGCCCTACAGGTTCTGATTACACCTCTATCTTCTCCTTAGAGTGTAAAGAGAGGTTTTCCTATAGGTGGCTAGTAAGACCTCCATATAATCCTCAGCCTGGTGTCGGCTTCAGGCTAACCAAATGCATCGGAGGGATGCACAGTTGCGTGCACACATTGCTAATGTCTCTTAATTGAGGAAACGCACATCTGCAGAGGATAATTTCCTCTTTACCAGTCCGCATGTTGCATAACATACATGAGTTTGGAATGCATGTGGGATAAAAACAAGTAACAGAGCAGATTCTATTGTGGATCGCATAAACATACATGTTTCTGTCTATATGGTGCTGCATGTTTCCACAAAAGAGGTCGCATAAAAGATGCTTGTAATGCTGAATCGCATAAAGACGTTTGTAGGCATAAAAATGCTGAATCACACATGATTACCTGATCACCCAAGTCCTTGTTTCCCCCAAGGATGTTTGGTTACACAGAAGAGGTTTGTTTCTACAGAAAGGCCTAAAATCGCATAAAGTTGCTTGGATGCAAAAAAGATGCTGGATCACACATGGTTAACTGATCATCAGCGTCCTGGATTACCCAAGGATGTTTGGTCACACAAATAGGCCTGTTTCCACAAAGGTACCTAAAGTCGCATAAAGATGCTTGTATGCATAAAAATGCTAAATCACACATGATTACCTGATCACCCAAGTCCTTGTTTCCCCCAAGGATGTTTGGTTACACAGAAGAGGTTTGTTTCCACAGAAAGGCCTAAAATCGCATAAAGTTGCTTGGATGCAAAAAAGATGCTGGATCACACATGGTTACCTGATCATCAGCATCCTGGATTACCCAAGGATGTTCGGTCACACAAATAGGCTTGTTTCCACAAAAGTACCTAAAGTCGCATAAAGATGCTTGTATGCATAAAAATGCTGAATCGCATAAAGGATGCTTGTATGCATAAAAAGGTTGAATCACACAGGATTACATGATCACCCAAGTCCTTGATTCCCCAAGGATATTTGGTCACGCAAAGAGGCTTGTTCCCACAGAAATGCCTAGAATCGCATAAAGAAGCCTGAAGGTATAAACATGCTGAATCACACAGGATTACATGATCACCCAAGTCCTTGATTCTCCAAGGATATTTGGTCACGCAAAGAGGCTTGTTCCCACAGAAATGCCTAGAATCGCATAAAGAGGCCTGAAGGCATAAAAATGCTGAATCACACAGGATTACCCGATCACCCAAGTCCTGGATTACTCAAGGCCTAAAGGGATCGCTTAAAGATGCTTGAATGCAAAAAGAAGCTGGATCACACATGGTTGTTGGATCAACAGAGTCCTGGATTACCCAGGGATACTTGATCACATAGAGAGGCTTGTTTCACAGAAATGCCTAAAGTCGCATTAAGATGCTTGGGTGCATAAGGATGTTGGAACGCACATGGGTGCTTGGTCACACAAGGGTTCTTGTCCGCACAGTAGTGCTTAAAATGCATAAGATGTTGATCGCATGGAAGATGCTGAATCGCATGCATGGTTACTTTAAAGTTGCACATGGTGGCTAAATTAAGCAATACAGGATGCCTTGTGTTTGCATAGAGATACGTGTCTGCATGGGTTCATGTTGCACATTGTTGCATAACACGTTTATAGCACATGCTTGCTTGCTTGCAAGGATGCTCGTTCCAGAGCACACATGCTATATGCATGTTTGGCGTGAGACATATTTATATGATTTCATGCTTCCATGAACACACACTGCCATGTACACACGCCTCCATTGAGGCATATGGCTTTAACACTTGCCACATACACATATGGGGAGCCAGTTGCATATGTGTTTATTTACTTGGGACTGCAGAGGTTGTCTGCGTTGTGCAGGGGAACAGCACTATCTCCAGTTGGTGGTCTTGCCCTTTTGGGTTAGCCTCCGTGTCTGGGTTGTCAGGGTGCTAGGGCCCGCCTCTAGCAGGTCTGTAGGCCCAGGGTATAGCAGTAATGGCATACGGAAGCAGACTCCTGCTGATGGATCAGTCAGCAGCATGGCTGGACCTAAGGGTGTCCAGCATGGTCAGGTATCTGGATCTCCTGGGTTAGGATTCCAGTCTAAAGATACATTCTTCATTGACAAGAAGCTGGGTATGTTTTGCACCAGGAGAGTACTTTTGGCCTAAGACAAGACCATCGCTATAAGAAAGCTGGTCTAGGTGGTTACGGCAAGGAACAGTTCCTTACTTTTGGCCTTCTGCTTAAGGCACTAGAGAAGATGCTGCTTCATTCAAGACAGTTCCCTATACTTTTATTCAGGACTGTTATAAACAGTATTGTGTTGGCCTAGAAGGAGTGGATCTTGACCTAGCATTATCCAAAGAACCGGTCCCAGAGATAGGCTGGAATTCCTCTTGGTGGTTCTTAACTAAAGGGTTTGCCAGGTCAGGAAGAGACCTTGGCCCAAGGGAAGTAGTCGAGCTCCAAGGGAGCCTTATCTGTCAGCTAGAGCTACCGATGGAGCATCTGGCTTAGGGGCCTGAACGTTCAGGGGCTGGTTGGTTCGGTCAGAGTTCAATCAGACTATACCATATTAAGTGATTTACTTAATTTACCAAGGAGGAGCTTGTGCCTTGCCTATTGACATTCGTCATTTCATGAAATGCAGAATTGGCAGGCGATTCGCTGTAGCCGTCAACAAGTGTCTCCAGGAGAAGGACCTCTACACCCCGACTGTTTTCCTGACCAAGGGCCACAGAAATAGTACCCTGTACATAAGAGGTATTGGCGTCCAGGCTCAACAAGAAATTGAACAGCTTGAGGTCAAGGACAAGGGATCCACCCGCATGCGGGGCAGATGTGTTAGTAATCTGGTGGGACCAGTGGTCACTGGTTATGTCTCTCCCCCCAGTGCCGCGGCGTTTGTGGCTTCCATGCAACATTAGAGGATGGCGGAAGCTGGCCTGATTACTCCGGCATAGCCCTGATGACCTTTTATGTGCAGGGACAGTAGGGGTGGTAGTAGAGGACCCACGGTCCCTTACATCTTGGCCAGGCCTACTTCGAAGGGGGTATTACATCCTGTCGTGCAACAGGTGAATTAATGGTCTGGCTATTTTAGCCCACATTCTTCAGGATCAGGGTTTTTAGAATCAACGGCACTTCCTTGATTCATACAGGAAGGCTGGCCTCCAGGACCAGATATCCCAGGATCGGGAGAGCCCATGTTCCTGGTATGAATCAGATGGTGGCATCCTTGGAAGTTTGTCAAAGATAAAATTCCTGCCTTCCTGCATTTGGAAAGGAGACGGAGCCAGCCTTAAGTTACATCAAGGATCCGATCTCGGCCTTGCCTCCAAAGGTCGCTTGCTTCACACTCTTTGTTCCGAGCCATTATACAAGGGGTGACGCGCATAAGTCCACCAGTTTAGTCGCCCTTGTGCTTGGAGGATTGGCTCTAGTTTTGTCGGCTTACAGGGTCAGCTCTGTGGGCCGATGCACCATATTTCCCTTCAGCCTTTAACAAGGGAATTGGTGTTCTTGGTTGTGGTAGCCTCCAAGAGAGTTTCAGTATTGGCAACCTCTTGGTATAAAACCATACTTATTCTTACTAGTAGGGTGATGTTAATCCTCACCCAGCCTTATTTACTAGAAGGATCTAGTGTTCATTTGAATCTAGATATTCTTACCTCCCCCTTTTTCAAAACCTTGTTTTCGGGAAGGAAAGGTTATTGCTTTCTCTCAGTAGAGATGAGAGCAGTTAAATATCTATCTGAAGGTTCAGATATAGAAATCTGAAGTTTTTATTGTGCTGCCAGAAGACCCTAGATGTGGGCAGGCAGTGTTCAGTTCAGCTATTAAAATGGTTACACTCTCTCCTTTGGAGTAGAAGGGTCAAGGCCTATCTGAAGCGGCTGCTCGGATACGGAAAGCTGATGTTATTGCGCTACCAGGAGGCCCCAGGAAGGGGCAGGCAGCGTCTAAAATCAACTGTTTTCAAGATTGATTCATCAGGGTATTATTCAGGCTTGTGGTTCGGAGAGTGGGACTCCCCCTGTTACTTGGGGGGGGGTGCTCCGTACCAGGATAGTAAGCTCTTTATGCGCAATGCTTTACCGAGCCTTTATGACGCAGATTTTCAGGGCCGCAACTTGGCGTCTGTGCTTAGGTTCACTGATTCTTGTCAGATGTACAAAGGAGGGCAAAAGGATGCAGCTTTTTGGCGCAGTATGCATCTGGCAGCATTATAGATCCTCACATCTGATGGCGGCCTGCGTTGTTTGTGTCTCCCTCCCCTCAGTAAGCATTGCTTTCGGACATCCCACATAGTAATGGATTGCCGCTCTGTGTCCCGTGATGTACGATAAAGAAAATAGGATTTTTTTATGACAGCTTACCTGTAAAATCCTTTTCTTGGAGTACATCACGGGACACAGAGCTCCCACCCCTCTTGTTTGGGGATATTGGGACACTTATTGCTTTGCTACAAAAACTGAGGAGCTCCCAGTATGGGAGGGGTTATATAGGGAGGGAACTTCCTGTGTAGTTAATTACACCAGTGTCCACACCTGAAGGTAGACTCTATAACCCACATAGTAATGGATTGCCGCTCTGTGTCCCGTGATGTACTCCAAGAAAAGGATTTTACAGGTAAGCTGTCATAAAAAATCCTATTTTTTATGACAGCTTACCTGTAAAATCCTTTTCTTGGAGTACATCACGGGATACAGAGCTCCCACCCCTCTTGTTTGGGGATATTGGGACACTTATTGCTTTGCTACAAAAACTGAGGAGCTCCCAGTATGGGAGGGGTTATATAGGGAGGGAACTTCCTGTGTAGTTAATTACACCAGTGTCCACACCTGAAGGTAGACTCTCTATAACCCACATAGTAATGGATTGCCGCTCTGTGTCCCGTGATGTACTCCAAGAAAAGGATTTTACAGGTAAGCTGTCATAAAAAATCCTATTTTTTTGCTCAAAAATTAGTCAGAACCCCCAAACATTATATAATTTTTTTAGCAGACACCCTAGGATATAAAATTGCGGTCATTGCAACTTTTTATCTCGCACAGTATTTGCACAATAATTATTCAAACGCCTTTTTTTGGGGGGGGGGGGGAGGGGGAACGGCTTCATAAATTAAAAAATAACAAAACAGTAAAGTTAGCCCAATTTTTTGTATAATGTGAAAGATGATATTACGCCGAGTAAATGGATACCCAACATGTCACACTTTAAAATTACGCACACTCAAGGAATGGCACCAAACTTCAGTACTTAAAAATCTCCATAGGCAATGCTTTAATTTTTTTTACAGGTTACTATTTTTGAGTTACAGAGGAGGTGTAGAATTGTTGCACACGCTCTAACGCACACAGCGATACCTGACATGTGGGGTTTGAATGGCATTTACATGTGTGGGCGGGACTTAAATGCGTGTTCGCTTCTGACCACGAGCTAACGGGGACAGGAGCATTTTAAAATTATTTTTTTTACTTAATTTTTTTTTATCACTTTTATTCCTATTCCTGTAATAGGAATGTATTGCGACAGGTCCTCTTTATGGAGAGATGCGGGGTTAATACGGGTAAATAAGACCCCACATCTCTCCTCCAGGCTGGAAAGCATGGGATCTCATGCTGACAGCCGCGATTGTGGCTTTGTTTACTTCCGGGTAACCGGGCGTGACGTGACATTGCGCCCGGGCCTTCGATGGTGATAGAGATGACGGAGAAGCACTGGATGTCGGCGGGAGGGGCAGGTGTCAGCATGAGATCCCATGCTTTCCAGCCTGGAGGAGAGATGTGGGATTCACTAAAAGATGTTGGATTCACAAAAAAATAACTAAAAATGGACAAATTGAAATACGAGTAAGCGAAGCAAGAGAGATGTGTAGGATATCATTGCTGACTTAAAGCAGGGGTTCACCCTAAAAACATGTATATACCATTCAATCCAGCATACTGCCGACATGTATGCTTTTTTTTTTTTCGGTTTACATACCGTAGTATAGGAATCCCCCCCGGCTATTTTTAGCGCTGTACTGCCTGAAAAATGCCCCAGTGTGAAAGGGACCTAAGTGATTGATGTATGACAAAAGCTTTTTTAGTGGCCACTCTGACAATGTCTATAGTAAATATTTGAAAAAAATATCCTAAACTGTATTGTACTGTGGTTAGTAGGCATGTTATATAACTTCCAAAACTGCAATACTATAGAGGACATTTAGCTTAGGAACACGTAACGTATTTTTTAGCCAAAATAGGTCTCTTAATTTCCATCTTGTGTCCTCTCATGTGGCTCCTGTGACGGTAAACTCCCAATACTGAATTTATACAGGTTTCCTCCAGGCCAATCTTACAATGAATTGTTCCCTCCAGGTGACCACCAGGCCCACATTTGGCACTTAGGAAATATAAGCACATTCTTATATTTTCCCAGCATTTCTACACAACACCGTTTTCTATTAGAAGGCATTTCTTCGCAGCACAGAAGTACTAATAGGCCAGATTTAAGTTTAGTATTATAATACATTTTTGTTTTAAATAAAAGCTGTTTAAGTTGATCTGTGTAGCTGTTCTTAAATTTTCCACCAAGCAGGAGGTTTGATATGTTACATTTTCATTCCAGATTGATTACATGCTATAATGCTTGCAGTTCCTAAACTGAATAAAAAAACGATCCTTCGTTTATAAAAAATTATGGTTCATATACTGTATATATACATAGCTACATCTATTTTCTTTTTTTTAGTGCACATAGTATGCCTGTCATTTCAGTTCATGAATTCTTAGGCATGCGTCTTGTTCTTTGTTTCTAATTACTAGCATAACTCGCTTAGGGACACCGATTACTTTTTTAGGCCATCCTTTCCATGTCATGCCATTTTGGCCAACACCTTTTTAGTTTTTCACATTTTTGGTCTTTGTAGTTATTACATAGCAGCAAAGATGCTGGAAGCTATAGCTGCTCTACAGGGCACCCTCACGGCTAAGATAGACAAAGTCAAAATTGACATTTCTCTTATGAGAGAAGATCTGACTACAGTGAGGGACAGAGTCACTGAAGCGGAGACCCGAATAGGCGAGGCGGAAGACATCTTACACCCTTTGCAACACGCCACAGAGGATTTACAGCGCCAAGTTCATTAGCTTCATTCCCACCAGGACGAAATGGAGAACAGGCTTCGCCGCTGTAACTTGCGGTTCATTGGATTGCCGGAACGAGTAGAGGGCAGGGACCCGGCCGAATACCTGCAAAATCTCCTTGTTATTACGTACGGTAGGGAGGCGTTTTCAGTAATGTTTGTGGTGGAGAGAGCACACTAAAAACCGGCAAAGCCTCCACCCGAGCGTGCACCCCCTGGCTTGTTTATTGCAAAATTCCTCAACTTTAGAGACCGAGACGCCATTATGCGGCTCTCCAGAAAAAAGGGGAATATACGGATGGGAAAAGGACATGTGGTGGTGTTCCCGGACTTCTCAAATGAAGTTCAGAAGAAAAGATCGCAATTCCAGGACGTGAAGCGTTGCCTCCGGGTGCTGCACCTCAAGTATTCCATGCTGTTCCCAGCTCGCCTCAGGGTGTAGGAGGATGGCAGGGCCCAGTTTTTTGACACCCCCGCATAACTGTGTCTGGTATGCCATTCTATATGAAGTCCTAAATCCTTGCCTGCAGGAGGAGCTCAGGCCTGACTTTTGTTTGGGAGTATAGTTATTCCCTGCGTTGGATCCACGCCTTGTTCAGTGGACAATCGTTCCCATGAGACAAACAAGATATGCTGAAATATGCACGTTAATGGAAATGAGATATGTGCCTCCAGCCAGAGCGAGAAGCTGGGCGTTTTTTGTTTTTTCCCTTATTATGTTTGGGTACCAGATGCCTTCACCAGGTGCGGGCGGTGATGGACAGGGAGGGGGGGGGAGTTGCTTTCGGGTGGGGCCACCGTTGTGGCCCTAATGGGTTCAGACCAAATTTGAGGTATTGCGAAGATGTGTTGGGGCTTGTATTGATATACGAAGTGTTGGGTAATGTATTTGGGATGTTGAGGATATTGCATTTAACTAGTGAACTGTGGAACCTGCTGGACTGGCGAGGAGATATTTACCAACTAGAGACATAACAACGATTAAGTTCCTGGAACTTCAGAGGCGTAAGGGACAAAATTAAACGCACAGCAGCCCTTGCATATCTAAAGGCGCAGAAAGCAAATATTATTGCTTTGACTGAGACTCATGTTACAGGACATTTGCATGCTGCACTAAAGCGTCCCTGGATAGGCTGGGCTTACCACAGTACACATACCAGCTTCTCCAGAGAAGTGTCACTCTTGGTAACTAAGGCCACCCCATTTGAGTTGATAGCTCTAGAGTCAGACCAGCAGGGGAAACACCTGTTTGTACATGCACTTATTGGTGGTATTCCTAATGTGTTAATTGTATGCTATATCCCCCCCCCCCTACAGTTCGGAGGTTGTGACAGCTGGCTTGGCATTTATGGCTAGGCACCCGGCGTTTCCTGCTGTATGGATGGGGGATTTTAATATGACTATGGATCCATATTTGGATCATCCGGTTGGTGTTGATGGGGGAGTGGGGGTTTCCAGACAGACCAGGCTGAGCCGACTTATGCAGGAGTTTGCCCTGGTCGATATATGGCGACACAGGAACCCAGAGGCTAGAGCATACTCCTGTCATTCGGCAAGCTACGCTACCATGTTGTGTATAGATTATATAATCATGTCAAGGCCTCTGCTACCAATAGTGGTTGGGGCTGGTTTTGCACCTCGGCCCTCTCGGATCATTCTCCCTGCTGGACACAGTTGTCCCTGCAGGGGGTGGCCCCTGAGATGGTGTGGAGACTTAATCCCTACTGGTTGACTGCCCTGACGGACCATGACAGTATAGCGAGGGAACTGGACTTCTTTTTTCCTGGGGGGCAGGACTTGGCTTGGACTAATGGCCAATGGGATGCATTTAAACTCCATGCACGCAGAGTACTAGACACCAGGATAAATAGGCTTAAGACATCTTCAAAGGCGGTGGTTGCTATGTCAGAAAACACATTGCAGGACCTCGAAGGGGCATACAATGATCAGCCGTCTCTGGAAAATCTTACCAGGGTAAAGCTGCAATCCAGGGTGGTCTCACAATTACTAATGGAAAAGGCAAAACAATGTGTTTTCTTCTGCAAGACCAGAGTTTATGAGCATGGTGAGAAGGCAGGAAAGATGTTGGCATATCTGGTGCATCTGGAGGACAGACCTCCGGTAGTTGTCTCCCTGGTAGAGCCGGATGGCTCGGTCATCACGGACCCTCCAAAGGTAGCTGACAAATTTAAGAAATTCTATGAAGATTTATATAGATCTCAGTGTCAAAACACGCCACAAGAAATTAAGGAGTTTTTGCATAAGTTACAATTTTCCTGGTTGAATCCAGAACAATCTAAAATGCTGGAGGCTCCCATTACCACTCAGGATATAGACAATGCAGTGTCGCAGCTGGCTAAATCTAAGGTGCCAGGACTGGATGGCCTGCCCTTGGAGTTTTACACTACGTACTCGGAGACTTAAAGTTCTGTTTCACTCCATATTTGATCTAGGAGCTCTCCCTTCCTCGATGCAGGAGGCACGGATAATAGTTCTCCCTAAGCCGGGCAAGGATCCACGATACCCAGAGTCCTACAGACCTATATCCCTGTTGCCGGTGGATACAGTGATTCTTTCCTTGATACACCCGGATCAGACCGGATTTATGCCGGGGAAGAATACAGCAATGAATATACGTAGGCTGTTCATGAATATTCAAGCCCAGCACGATAACATGGGGACCAGGGTGGTGGTGGCGGCATTAGATACGGCCAAAGCATTCGACTCAGTCGAATGGCCATATTTATGGGAGTGCCTGAGATGCTATGGGTTCGGCCCAAATTTTATCAAATGCCCAAAGGCTAGGATCTTTGTTAACGGCTGGCTTTTAAAGCAGATCTCCCTGGTGCGGGGCACGAGGCAGGGTTGGCCCCTGTCTCCGCTCCTATATGCTCTGACAGCGGAACCCTTGGCTATTGCCATTAGAATGAACCTGGAGGTGGTCCGCCTTAGAAAACATCTGGGAAAAGATAGGGATGTATGCGGACGATACGATCTTATACTTGGCGGACCAGGGTCCATCGTTAAAGGCGGCATTGGATATTATAGAAGAAGAAGGTCGTTTCTCGGGGATAAAGATTAATTGAGACAAATCTAAAAATCTCCCCTTAGATCAGTTCCCCCCACAGGAGGTGTCCCCAGAGTTACCATTACAGAGAGTGGTGGAGGTTAAATATCTTTTAGAGTGTTGGTCACTAAGAACTTACAAGACTATGTGTCTCTCAATGTAGACCCTCTATTTGCGATCATTAAATCCAGAACTCAGGCCTGGACGAGACTACCACTGGGGGTAATGGGTAGAATCAATTTAGTTAAAATTATATTACTGCCCAAAATTTTGTATATGATCTGGCACGCTCCCCTATACATTCCCCTGAAAAAAAATTCAAACAGATGGAAGCAATATTGAACTCTTTCGTATTGGGCTCGGGCAGGCATAAATTGGCTTGGCATATACTTAAGAATCCTACATTAAAGGGGGGTTGCTCCCTCCCGGATGTTCAGGATTATTATGTAGCGTTGCAACTTTCCCACTTATACCATTTTAACAAGACACAGAGGTACAGGTCATTGGTCTGTAATAAACCAGGAAGTGCTTTCCACACTCCCTGCCAAGCGGTGTTCAGGAAGGGACTGGGAGGATGCAGGACACCGCAATTTGGGGCAGGAATGCTATTACACCATCAGAGGGTGTGGGACATAGCCCTTAAACAGGACCGGTCGCATGTTCACTCACACACGCCACTATGGAATAATGGGGGCTTGCCTGAGTTGAATTCCGTACCAGATTCACAAATCTGGGCCTCGTATGGAGTGCTTTACTTGTCCCAGATTCTGGAGGTAGGTGGAGTCAAGCCATTCTCGCTGCTGAGGGGGGAAATTTCCCTTCCACAACAGTTCTTATTCAGATACTTGCTGCTCAGGCACGCAATTAGGAAACAGATGGCGGCTGTGGCGGTGGATCTTAGCCCTCCGCCGGTGCTGGATGTCATCTTCGGAGCAGACTCGACCAAACTCATATCCAATATATATTACGTTATCAGACAACACAGGATAAATGGGGTTGTCCAGACGGTGAGAATTCAGTGGGAACAGGACGTTGGGGCCTATTGAGACAGAGGATTGGGGGGAAATTATGGAAGGGGTAAAGGCTGCATCCCCCAAACTTTCAGATAGGCTGACACAACTGTACATACTTCACCGGGCTTACCTTACACCTCTAAGACTGGCGAACTTTCAACCCACGAGGAGCCCAATGTGCCCCATGTGTTCATTGACGGAGGGCACCTTTTACCATATGCTGTGGCAGTGCTCTGACATACAGGCCTACTGGATACAGGTGACGCAATTCCTGCACAACAATATGGGATCTCCTGTGGGAATGGACCCTAGGCTTTGCTTATTGGGTCTACTGCCTGACGTGGAGGTTGACAAGTACCAGACCATTTTTATATGTGAGTCACTGTTTCTGGCTAGAAAGGTGGTGGCCAAGGCATGGATGCAAGCGGCGGCCCCGTCTTTGAGGGATTGGAAGAAGGAAATAAATGCTGTATTACCTTATAGGAAAATGATCTACAGTGTATATACACAGGGGGCGCCCACAGAAATTCTCAAATGTCTGGGACCGGTGGCTGGAGGAAGGGGAAACATGTACTGGATGATTTAAGGGTGGTCTTTTAGTGATGGATCACAGGGAGTAGGGAATTGAGTTTGAACAATGGCACTGATGTGTATTTATTGTATGCCTATAATAGATACGCAGATTGAATCTATCAATATGTGAAAGTACCTCGATTGTAATAGCATTGCGGGATGACTAACTATTGGTTTTATATCTTGTATAACAGGACAAGGTGGAGTCTGTACTGCATGCTGTGTATGCCTTGAATACATCTCAATAAACTTGTTTTTCTGGTTAAAAAAACTTGACTTTTTGGGGCATCTGGGGTCCCATCCTTCTTTGGCTTATGCTTCGTGGAAATTTTTCGTAATGATAGTTTAACCTCCAAAACACCCCTCCTTATTTGGCCATTGGGAAAAATATCACTGGTTATAGCTGTGGAGTATTGAAGTCTTTTTTACCTGCTATGGCAACAGCCCACGCTCTCTACCTTAGGCTTCAATATTTATGCTATTGTGATGTGAGTCTTGCCAACTAGTTTTAGCTTTCTTTTTTTCATGTCCTTTTCTGTGGCACCAATGCCAGCTGTTCTTCACTGCCATCCCAACAGACATCCTTCCTAGAGTTGTAGTGGTAAATATATATACAAAGTGATAGACTATACAAGGCACTGATTGAAGTGTATCTAAAGGCAAAACTTTTTTTTTTTTTTTTTTCGTTTTGGATAGTTTAACCACTTTAATACCAGACGCTTTCACCCTCTTCCTACCCAGGACAATTTTCAGCTTTCAGATCCTTTTGCATTTTGAATGACAACTGCGCGGTTATGCAACGCTGTACGCAAATTAAATTTGTATATTTTTTTATACCGATAGAGCTCTCTTTTGGTGGTATTTCATCAGCACTATGTTTTTTTATTTTTGCTAAACAAATGAAAAAATATCAAAAATTTTGGAGGAAAAAAAAAAAGTTTTTCCTAGTTTCTGTTTTGAAATGTTGCAAATAAGTGATTTTTCTTCTTTACTGATTAAGCTGCACCGATTAGCACTGATGTGCACTAATGAGACAGCACTGATAAGCTGCACTGATGGACACTAATGAGGAGGCACTGATAGGGCTGCAGTGATAATCAGGGCACTGATTATCAGTGTAAACACAGAGCTCCACATCCTGTCAGGGAGAGGAGACTGATTGTGTGTCCCTTGTATATAGGGACAAACATCGGTCACCTCCCCCAGTCACCCCCCACAGTAAGAATCACTAATTAGGGAATACATTAACCCCTTCCTCGCCCCCTAGTGTTAACCCCTTCCCTGCCAGTCACATTTATACAGTAATCAGTGCATATTTATATCATCGTTCGCTGTATAAATGTGAATGGTCCCAAAAATGTGTCAAACGTGTTTGATGTGTGCGCCGCAATATCGAAGTCCTGACAAAAATCGCAGATCGCCACCATTACTAGTAAAAAAAATGTATATATCATAATTTTATCCCCTATTTTTTAGACGCTATAACGTTTGCGCAAACCAATCACTCGCTTATTGCGATATTGGATATTTATTATAGCAAAAAGTAAAAAATTTTTTTTTTTCAAAATTGTCGCTCTATTTTTGTTTATAGCGCAAAAAATAAAAAACGCAGAGGTAATCAAATACCTCCAAAAGAAAGCTCTATTTGTGGGGAAAAAAGGACGTCAATTTTGTTTGGGAGCCACGTCGCACGACCGTGCAGTGTGACAGTGCTGAAAGCTGAAATTTCACCTGGGCAGGAAGCGGGTATATGTGCCCAGTAAGCAAGTGGTTAATGTTACTTTCCAAAACACAACAACCTCTTCAGAATAGGGGTAAACATCAAGCCCCTTTCTTTCTTCTTTTGCAGCTATATTTTTGCTGTAAAACAACTAGTGCACTTTAATAGTAAAAGCAATGTGCAACAAACTGGAGAAGCTAGGCATCACATGGAAGACTAGCAGAGTCCTGTAGGTTCCCAACCGAACCTCTGTAAACATTCCGTATGTTATTATAACCAGGCCACAATATGGTGAGCTTGATGAGGATTCCTTTTTTCTGATGAAAAACTGCACCTTTTTTTTTTTTTAATGTGACTGAAATCTTGAAGATGATGAAAGGTCCCTATTAATCAAAGCTTTCAGGTACTTGTGAAAGCCCTCAAGCAGAAGTTGAACTAATTCTTTTAAATAACTTTAAAATGATTGGAATAAGTATATGTAAATCCTTAAAATGAAGCTGGAAATTGTGATGTGTTAAGTACTCTGCAGCAATGTAATAATAATTACTGGGTTTCTGCGTGAATTAGGAAATGTATTTATAATTAATTGTTTATTACAATGTAGCACTTTGAAATGGTAAAATGTCAAAAACTGTACAAATGTTTACTATTAACCTTCTGCTGAATCATTGTTATTTAAAATGTTTTATTTTTCACCCATGAAAGCTTTGTAATATTTTGTTCTAGTACTACTATACATACTTGAAATTACTGAAAAAAAGTGTTGTGGAATTTTTCTTAGTATAAAATGAGAATAGCGGAAGAACCCAGGAAACCCCAAAGACCCTAGAGTATCAACAAAATAAAGTGGGCGGGGAGGACTGTTGCGGTACATAATAAATAGATAAACTCAGAAAGACCAATAATGTAAAAAAATGTACATCAATTTATTAATACTATGACACAAAGACCAAAAACGACAGACATTGAGAGTTTTTTTTAAAAACAATGCACATAACGTGACAGCAAACAGATCACCGGAGGTGCAATCCCCACGATAGAGGGGTTTTTATTTGGGTGAAGGTTTGAGTCACGATACGGGAGATCTCCCATACCTATTATGTACCGCTACAGTCCTCCCCGTCCACTTTATTTTGTTTATACTCTAGGGTCTTTGGGGGTCCCTGGGTTCTTCCTCTATTCTATTATGATTAGGATGATGGTACCATTTCTACATTTTTGTTTATTCCTCTAACTTGGAGGTTTAAGATTTATTAGTATAAAATGAAATGTAAAAACGCATCAACTTGCCATGGACTAGAGCAGGGATATGCAATTAGCGGACCTCCAGCTGTTGCAGAACTACAAGTCCCATGAGGCATAGCAAGACTCTGACAGTCACACGTATGACACCCAGAGTCAGAGGCAGGATGGGACTTGTAGTTTTGCAAGATCTGGAGGGCCGCTAATTGCATATCCCTGCACTAAAGCGTTACACGCACGAGGCACGTGTAGTAATGCATGCCTGTGCATCTATTGCTATACTGTTATCAGGCTCATCTTAACCATTTGAGACCCGCGCTATAGACGAAAGACGTCCAGAGCGCGGCTCTCAAGTGCAAACCAGTCAATATACGCTTATTGCAATTTTTTTTTTAAAAGTATGTAAAACTGGGGAAAAAAATATCATTTGGATACAGTGTTGTATGACCGCTCAATTATCATTCAAAATGCGTCAGCGCTGAAAGCTGAAAATTGGTCTGGGCACGAAGGGGGTTTAAGTGCCCAGTAATGAAGTGGTTAAAGGAGTTGTAAACCCTCAAGGTTTACCTTAATGCATTGCATGCCCCCCAGTGCCCCCCTTTTTTTACCTGAACCCAATTGTTCCCGCAATCAGCACAAGCCCAACAGCTCCAGCTGCTGTCTCGTTCCTCATTGGATAGATTGATGACAGCAGGGGCCATAGGCTCCTGCTGCTGTCAATCAAATCCAGTGATAGGGGAGCCGGGTGCCGAGTCTTGTTGTCTGTGGGATGCAGCAGCAGGACTCAGGAGCATGCCTGCACAGGTTCCCCCATGGAAAGCATCTCTCTGTGGGGGCACCCAATGGAGAGGAGGGGCCAGGAGCGCCACCAGGGCAACCCAGAAAAGGAGGATCAGGGCCGCTCTGTGCAAAACCCTTGCACAGAGCAGGCAAGTATTAAGTTTGTTATTTTCTGTAGTACAGGACTCATATTCACAGACCACAGGTTATAAGCAGCTACCGTAACCACTTGCCGACCACTTGCCGACCGCCTGCCGTTGTCTGACGGCAGCAATATGGCACTCCTGCGCAAATTGCCGTAGCTGTACGGCAGGTGCTTTAAGGAGTATAGGGGGCGCGCGCCCACCACGTGACGTAGGAGCCAATGTGCGTGTCCAGAGGCCATCGGCTACCCGCAATTGCTACTGAGAAGGACAGAATGAAGATCTGTCAATGTAAACAGACAGATCTCTGTCCTGTCAGGTGAGTAGAGACAGATCGTCTGCTCCTAGTACTTAAGAGAAGCGATTGTTCTCCTCCCCCCACAGTTAGAAACATGCTGAGGGAACACACTAAACCCCTTGATCGCCCCTTCGTGTTAACCCCTTCCCTGCCAGTGACATTTATACAGTAATTGGTGGCTATTTTTATCTCTGATCTCTGTATGAATTTCAATGGTCCCAAAATAGTGTCAAAAGTGTCCGATCTGTCCACCGCAATTTCGTAGTCCAATACGTCCAATAAAAATTGCAGATCGTGTAAATAAAAATTCCATAAATATACACCTATTTTGTAGACGCTATAACTTTTGCGCAAACCAATCAATATACGCCTATTGCGATTTTTTTTTTTTACTAAAAATATGTAGAATACATATCGACCTAAACCGAACAAGAAATTATTTATATATATATATATATATATATATATATATATAATATATATTTTTTTTTTTTTTGGGATAGATATTATTATAGCAAAAAGCTATTTTTTTTTTCGGGCAAAAAATAAAAAATGCAGAGGTGATCAAATACCACCAAAAGAAAGCTCTATTTTGTGGGGAAAAAAAAGCATGTCAATTTTGTTTGGGTACATGACCATGCAATTGTCAGTTAAAGCGACGCAGTGTCGTTTTGCTAAAAATCGCCTGGTCAGGAAGTGGGTAAATCCTTCCAGGGCTGAAGTGGTTAAAGTGGATGTAGACCCGATTCATAAAATTTGATACATATATCTGCAGTGTTTTCATATCTTTCTTCAGAGTCCCGTGGCTTTCTCCTGCTCAGTAGCTCTTTATCAGCCTCATAACTTCTGACAGGTTTTCCGACATTGGAGATAAAAGTAGCCTGAAATTTTTGTTTCGTGGGAGGTTTTTTATAAATAGATTAGCTCTGCACATGCCTTCCTTCCTTTGCCTATGTGGAGTGAGGGGTGTGCCTTTTCTCCAATCAGCTGTCTTGGCTGCATGCCCAGACTTCACACTCGGTTGATGACAGCAGATATACAAGTAAAACTTATGTAGGGGGATTTTTTTCATCCCCGTGTATCATCTGAGGCTGTTGATTTCACTGGGTGTAGGGAGGGTTAACATCCACTTTAACCACTTAACCACTTAAGACCCGGACCAAAATGCAGGTAAAGGACCTTGCCCCTTTTTGCGATTCGGCACTGCATCGTTTTAACTGACAATTGCGCGGTCGTGCGACGTGGCTCCCAAGCAAAATTGTCGTCCTTTTTTCCCCACAAATAGAGCTTTATTTTGGTGGTATTTGATCACCTCTGCGGTTTTTATTTTTTGCGCTATAAACAAAAATAGAGCGACAATTTAAAAAAAAAATGCAATATTTTTTACTTTTTGCTATAATAAATATCCCCCAAAAATATATAAAAAAAAACATTTTTTTTCCTCAGTTTAGGCCGATACGTATTCTTCTACATATTTTTGGTAAAAAAAAATTGCAATAAGCGTTTATCGGTTGGTTTTCGCAAAATGTATAGCGTTTACAAAATAAGGGATAGTTTTATTGCATTTTTATTATTATTTTTTTACTACTAATAGCGGCGATCAGCAATTTTTTTCATGACTGCGACATTATGGCGGACACTTCGGACAATTTTGACACATTTTTGGGACAATTGTCATTTTCACAGCAAAAAATGCATTTAAATTGCATTGTTTACTGTGGAAATGACAGTTGCAGTTTGGGAGTTAACCACAGGTGGCGCTGTGACTTTGAGTGTTCCCTGTGTGTGTGTGTTTACAACTGTAGGGGGTGTGGCTGTAGGTGTGACGTCATTGATCGCGTCCCCCTATAACAGGGATGACGCGATCGATGCTGCGGCCACAGAGAAGCACGGGGAAGCCGTGTTTACTCACGGCTCTCCCCGTTCTTCAGCTCCAGGGACAGATCGCTGCACTGCAGCAGCAAACGGGTCTGCGAATCCCGCGGTCCCGGTCCTGGAGCTTCGGCACCGGGTCACGGGCGCGCGCCTGTGACCCACGGCTGGGTACTAAAATCAACGTATATATACGTTGATGTGCCCAGCCGTGCCATTCTGCCGACGTATATGTGCAGTAGGCGGTCCTTAAGTGGCGAGTTGATGTGCGTACCCAGCGGCCGCGATGTCTGCCGGGCACCTGTTATCCATCCTGAAAGAGACAGAACAGAGATCTGTCGATGTAAGATCTCCATTCTGTCAGGAGAGAGGAGACAGATCTGCTGTTCATACTGGTTTTGAACATTGATACGTCTCCTCCTCCAGGCAGTCCCATCCCCCCACAGTTAAAAACACTCCATAGGACAGACATTTAACCTCTTGAGTTAACCCCTAGTGTTAACCCCTTCCCTGCCAATTGACATTAATACAGTAATCACTTGCTATTTGAAGCTTTGATCGCTGTATAAATGTCAGAGGTCCCAAAAAAGTGTCACAAGATTCTGCTTTGTCTGCCGTATTGTCGCAGATCACTGCCATTACTAGTAATATATATATATATATATATATATATATATATATATCCCTTATTTTGCACAAACCAAACATATGTAGAAGAATACATATCTACCTAAACTGAGGAAGAAATAATTTTTTTAGATTTTTTTTTAGGATATTTATTATAACAAAAAGTTAAAAATGTTGCTTTTTTTTCAAAACTGTTGCTCTTTTTTTGTTTATAGTGCAAAAAATAAAAACCACAGAGGTGATCAAATACCACCAAAAAAAAAGCTCTATTTGTGGGGAAAAAAGGACGTCAATTTTTTTGGGTACCACATCGCACGACTGCGCAATTGTCAGTTAAAGCGAAGCAGTGCCGAATCACAAAAAGTGCTCTGGTCAGGAAGGGGGTAAAATCATCTGGAATTTCTGCAAAAGCAGGGTTCTCAATACTTTTCTCTGTAATATGCTTTAAGAGCGGATGTTCCTCTTCTGAATCCTGAAATGAATCACGGGGAACAGAGGACGAATAGTGTTTCTAGCTTCTGGAAACTAAAGCTTCTCTGAAACAGTGTTTGTAGCTGCTGACTTTAAAAAAATGTTTTACCGCCAGACCTCCGCTTTAAGTGTGTCCTAGGGAGTGAGTCTAACTGTGGGGGGATGGGCTTACTACAGCATGACAGATCACTGATCCTACTGACAGGGAGCAGTAGATCTCTGTTATGTTGCTAGGCAGAACAGGGAAATGCCTTGTTTACATAAGCATCTCCCCGTCCTGCCGCTCTGTGACACGATCGCGGACACCTGATGGACGCGCCCACTATGCTGAGATTTAAAGGTGACACACAGGTACATTGCTTTGTGCAGCGGGCAGCGGTCATCAATCGGTTAAGCCGTACACACTAGTCTTTTACTAGAAGCACCCAACTCCAGAAAAATTATTTTCAACAGGATCAAAGGGTGAATTTGAGTTACAATTTTCTGTGGGCACCATCCCTCAATTCGGTGAAATCTCTCAACCCAAACCAGGAGGGGAGAGACTATATATAACACTCTATGGGGTTGATTTACTAAAGACAAATAGACTGTGCACTTTGCAAAGTACAGTTATTCTGGAGCTTAATGAGCAGAAATGTTGCTGACTTACATCATCTAATCATGTGCAAACAAAAATGCTGTTTTTTTTTCTGCAATGTAATTGGGTATTCTTCGCAAAGGACCCCCTGTGTAATGGTTTTGCACAGAGCAGCCCTGATTCTCCTCCTCCGACTCCTCCTGCCTTCAGAGTGCCCCAATATCAGGCTACAAAGTATAGTATAGAGTGCCCCCTCATAGCAAGGTAAAAAAAAAAAAACGTATGCCTTTAGAACCACTTCCTGCCCAGGACCACATGTCCCATGAGGTATTGCTCCTCACACATTCACAAATTCTCAGACACTTGCTGATATGTATGAATGGTGTACTGAGCTGTATGTGTGCTTAACTGTATTTCCGGATCTGTAAATAAATAATTAACTCTGTATGCAATCCAACTATTTGGCTGACTGATAAATCGATTAGAAAAATAGTTGACTATTTTCATAATTGATTAGTTGTCAATTAATCGATTAGTTGTTTTGGCCCTAAAGCCAACCCAAACAAAATAAACCAGTGTAATATATACTGTATGTCCTCTAGCTAGGATAGGAGGCAGGCTCTGTCCTGCTGCAGCTTTTAGAGCCCTTTCACACTGCTAGTGGCCAGAAAAGGGTTAAAAGCTTTGGCAATGCCCATTGATCTTAATGGGCAGCGACGCTTTAGGAGGGGTGTATACACCCCTCCTAAAGCGCCTCAAAGAAGCTGCTTGCAGGACTTTTTTTGACGTCCTGCCAACTCACCGCTCCAGTGTGAAAGCCCTCGGGCTTTCACATTGGAGTGACAGGAGAGGCGCTTTGCAGGTGTTATATAGTGCCTGTAAAGCGCTTCAGTGTGAAAGGGGTCCTAATGCACACTGTGAGAAGTTCACAGCATGCAGTGAGATCAGACCAAGTATTTTTAGTTCCAGAGAGGAGCCTGTACAACTGCGCACAATTGAATAAGCTAGAGTTCAGCTTTAAATACCTTGTACTGTTGGAAAACATTTTGTTTACGAATCCTCCTATCCCAGTACAAATACTGAATGGGAATAGGAAGCTATTCCGAAGGACTATTGTGCTAATGTGTTCACTGCTCTGGTATAAACCTCATCTTGCTGATTACCATCTGTCAACTGCATTTCCATGTGCTTTAGTTACTAATGGTGAATGTGGACTTCTAATAAAAAAAAAAATTGCTTTGTTTATGGAAAATCTTACTGCCGTATGACCATTATGAGAAAAGCTCATTTAATTCAAGAGTCACTTTAACGGACCAGAGATGTCAGAATTAGTTGAGTGTTGTCCAGGTGGTTCCTGCTATTAGGCTGCAGAACAGAGAATCCATGAATCAGTTGCAGATTATTAGGTTCATTCTGTGTTTTGTGACATTAAATTGCTTAGATACTAATCTTGCATCGACTTAAAAATTAATTAATTTCAAATATGACATTTTTTATTGTTTTTTTTTTTTTAAACAAGACAGAGCCGGTACAGTTCAGTGACAACCACAACTACAAACATACATGAGTAATTGTTTTGATAGCAGCAGACCTATATATCTATCTTGACCAATATCTATCAGTAATAACAATGTAATCTGCAATATCATTAACTATCACATTGTATGACTCATAACTTGGTATTTTAAATCCAAAAGTGGGTAAGGTCACTACCTTCCCATGATTAGAGGTTTCAGTGAACTGACCGAGACCCGGCCAGGAATAGGTCGAGGAAGAAATAAGGGCAAAAACAAAAGAAAGAAAGAAAAGAGAAAAAGGGAGATAAAGAAAAAAGGGGGAGGTGGGGGAGGCTAGGTAATGAAATGGTAGAGGTGCGGACCCATGAGGAGGTGAATTAGTCGTCCCACTTAATAGTTGTCGCAGTGATTCGTTCCTCATGACCCCAATAGGGATACACCTTCATCGGATGAAATAAATATGTTCCAGAGCCTCCATGCCTTAGGCAGCGTACACACGACCGAGGTTCTCGCTGGAAACCAGCGAGAACCTCGCTGGAAGCTGCATTCCAGCGAGGACCTCGGCCGTGTGTACGCTTTTGGCTCGCCCCGCCCGTCGGGAATCCCGTCGAGCCAAAAGAGAGCACGCTCTCTTTTGGCTCGACGGCCCGTCTGGATGAATGGCGGCCGGCAGAGAACCTCGATGGGCGGAACGATGTGTTCTGCCCGTCGAGGTTCTCTGCCGTGTGTACACGGCCTTAGCATGTTTGTCCTGTTTATTTTGGGCTGTAAGGACTAAGTCTTCCAGTTTTTTGATTTCCTCCACTCTGCGCAGCCACATCCCGACCGACGGTGGTGTGCTTTTTTCCCACAACTGAGGGATGCAGGCAATGTTCAATAAGTGCCGTACTAATGATTTTTGGCAGACAATTATATTATTATAATATTCATTGTGTCTATTTGCAGGGCTTGAAAATGCTTGTTGATTTGGTATTTTATGAAGTTCACTAACAATTTAAAGATGTCAGTTCAAATGTACCCATATGGCACTAGTTTTATAAACATTCTGCCATATCTTCTTACATTTCCCCTACATCTGTGCCCTGCAAGTATTTCGCCATATCCTGGGTATTGGCCGTTTTTTTTTAATCTAAAGGGGCACACAGTGGAGCCCGAGACAAATAATAGAGGGCAATATCCACAGGCACCATTTTCAGAGACACTGTTGCTAGCAGAGTTCAGCCTTAATTTGCCACAAATGTTTGAGTTTGTGTGCCAGATTAGCCCTTATATTTTTTACTATTCAGTTTTGAATCTGCAAATATGATGAAACTGGTGTTCTGGAGTATGATCCTATTAGCCCAATTTACTAAGCCTCATGGAGGACACCATACTTTGACCCCTGAAACTTCTATTGAAACATAGAATTGTGTTGATACAATTGTCCTGCCATTGGGCACCTCGGGGTACTCGATTTCTCAGAGTGGTATAAACAAGTGTCAATTGTTAAGTTGATCATGGTTCACGTTAGAGATACAGTATGCTCACATATTTTGCCTTTAAATGGATGTGGAGTTGCATATTGTTCCTGAAGAAAAGGGAACAGGATTAGGAAACTCCAAGGATACCTAAGTTAGTGAAAATTATTCTGTATATTTGCACCTATAACAAGAAAATATAATCCATACTGTTTTAAATGCTATATCACTGACTACAGAACTGGTAAGGCACAATTTAAAAACAATATCTTACCCTGCTAGCACAAAAGTACTGGGTATTCTTTATTTTTTGTCTTTTTGAAAACAACTTTTCTTTCAATTGTAAAGCCGAAATTCTCCTATTTGGCCTAAAGTGTAACCACGCCCAGATTATGGACATTCAAATATTTACATATTTCGACAGGCTGTAAATTAGTTTCAAAACCAGATCTTACTGACCTTCAGGCACTGCTAATGCTGATCTTTATAGCCAATTATGGTTGTACTGTACTAGTAACTGGGCATTGAAAGTGGTATCTATGAGTGTAACCTATTTCTCTTCTCCGCATGAATTGTGTACAGTCTTAACCACTTAAGGACCCCTGCACGCACATATACGGCCACAGAATGGCTCGTACAGGCACAAGGGCGTAAATTTACGTCCCCGCCTTCATGCGGTTCGGGGGTCCCATCGGGACCCCCTCCGCGGCGTGCGGGGGTCCCCCTGGCTCCGGGAGCGATCCGGGACGAGCGGGCGGATGTCGGTGTTTACCCGCCCCCCCGCGATCGCTCCCAGCCAATGCGCGCGCTCCCCCTTCTGTCACTTCCTCCTCCTGTGTAAACACAGGAAGGGGGAAGTGATGTAATCTCCCATCGCAGCGGTATTTCCAACCGCTGCGATGGGAGAAACACCTCACAGTAAGTCCTGCACCAACACTACACTGACACACACTCACATAGGCATACTTAACCCCTTGCGATCTGCCCCCCCACCCCCCCTGTCACAGTGTCACTGAATGCAGTGATCTAATCACTGCATTTAGTGTCAGTGTGACAGGCAGCGTAAAATCAGTTAGTGTTAGGTTCAGGATAGCCCCCCCACCCCCCCTAATAAAGTTTTAACCCCCTGATCATGCCCTAGTTAACCCTTTCACTCCCTATTGCCAGCGTCACTAAGCGATCATTTTTCTGATCGCTGTATTAGTGTCGCTGTTCCCGCTAGGTAGCTATTTTCTTTTTATTGCGATTTTTTTTTTTACTAAAGACATGTGGCTAAATAAATTTTGGCCTAAACGTTTGACTAAAATTTAGTTTATTTGATTTTTTTTTTTAACAAAAAGTAAAAAATAGTGTTTTTTTTTCAAAAATGTCGCTCTATTTTTGTATATAGCGCAAAAAATAAAAATCGCAGAGGTGATCAAATACCACCAAAAGAAAGCTCTATTTGTGGGAAGAAAAGGACGCAAATTTTGTTTGGGAGCCACGTCGCACGACCGCGCAATTGTCTGTTAAAGCGACGCAGTGCCGAATCGCAAAAACACCTTGGGTCATTTACCAGCGTATTGGTCCGGGTCTTAAGTGGTTAAAGTGTAATTTAACCCAAGACCTTGCATTCACTATCTGGTCTCCCACAGTACACAGCACATGGAAATTCTATTATTTTAGTAAATAGACTGCTCAATACCCTTTCTCACCAGCACTATATACTGTCGCAAATTTGTGACTTTTATCAGTGCCTGGTTAAAGCTTGCAGGAGAATGTTTCATACTGCACTGGCTGTCCAATCCGGATTCAGGACCCCTAACCCTCTGTCTGGACAGTGCTGATTGGCCCTGTGCTGATCACATGCACTCTCCCAAGGAAAAAAAAACTCTTTAGCAATACACACACCAAGCTGAGCATGTGCAGCCTAACTCCAGTAACTGTTTTATCCGGACCTGTTTTGGAGTCAGTGGAAGAAGAGGAGAATCTGTGCATACAGGATGAAACAGCCTTTTTATACAATGCAGATAATTAACCCCTTAGGTTTTACAGTGAGTAATACAAGCATGCATTACTGCATGTACAGGCTGATTTCACTGTTGTGGGTTTAGTAATCTTTTAATTTTATAATTAAGGGCTGCTAACGATATTAATTTACCATAGGCTCAGCCATGTACTATAATACCTATGTATGGTATTATATGGTCTCCTGATATATATGATTGGTTCAAAGGCAGTTAATAATAATACCCTTTAGTCAGAATACATTTCTCCCCAGGTTTGGCATACCACTCACGGATCGTTTTCAGTTCACAGGGTGTAACTGGAACCTAATTGTATGATCATAGAGTTTAAATATAAAAAGGCATATTAGATCTTTAAAGAGACTGGTGGGTTATGTATTTTTCATTATAAATCGGTATTAAAAATGCACTCAGTAGCTGCTAATGAACCTGTCATGTATCTGGTATATAACAGAGTTCAGATTTGAAATGCTCGAGGGAGTGTAGGGGAGCAGATATTACTGGATCCTGATGAAGTAGGTGAATCTTGGAGATGAAAGTAATAAAGGAGGATAAAGATGTACACAACAAATAAGCCAGAATAGTGGATGGAGAGAGGAGTGGATGAAACAATAATAAGGATGTAAATTGATTAGGTTTAGAGATGACTATGGAATATGAAGAAGTGTTTCAGGAACTGAACACTATGGGCCAGATTCAGGAACAGTTAGGCTGGCGGATCCAGTGATCCGCCAGCCTAACTGTGACTTTAAGCCGGCGTTTCTGTTTTCTGTAACCAGAAAACAAGAAACGCCGGGTTGAAGCTCCGATGCGAGCAGCGTAACTGAGTTTCGCCATCGCATCGTTACTTCAACTTAAAAATGGCGCCGGGGGCGTTCCCGCCGATTTCCGCTCAAAAAATATGTTAATGAGCGGAAATCGGCAATTCACGATCGCATTCCGGCGCGACGCAGTGACGTTACGACGTTTCCGGACGGGATACGCGGCGCATAGTTATACCTACATGGGGTTGGAATATCCTATGTTAGGTATAGGCGTCGTCATCGCGTCGGAAAAAAATAAAAAAACGTCGCTTGCGTAAAATGTTCATGAATGGGAATGTGACGTCATTGACGTTCATTCACAAAATTTGGAGCATGCGCACGGGGATGTTTTAACACTCGACGCATGCGCAGTACGTTCGCGGCGGGAACGCGCTTCGTTTAAATACTACACGCCCCGTACCCGCCCAATTTGAATTCCGCCGGCTCATTTGCGATGCGCTGCCGCAACTTTAGGAGCAAGTGCTTCGTGAATGACAGCACTTGCTCCTAAAATTTCTGCAGCGTAACGCAAATGAGAAGCGTTACTCTGGAGCAAAGATGCTCCCATCTACCTGAATCTGGCCCTATGATGTTGGATATCTGGCTGTGCCTGCAAGTATGCAGCAGATGCATGCAAAGCAAAGTAAGGGTTTATTTATTCCTTTAAGGAACACTAATGGCCCATACACACGATCCGAATATCGGCCGACGGATCGTACGACTTTTTTCGCTTAATAATCGCGAGTAAAATAAAATAGGTTTTTAAACTCACGAAAATTATCGTACGATAGAAAAAAACGATCGGAAGTGATGTCACGTGTTGTAATGTATTTGTATTGTATTGTCGGACGACGGCTGTACTGACTAAACGAAAATCGGACATCGGACGAGAAAATTTTTCGCGCTTGTCCGATCGAATTTAATGGGATGAACGGTCGTGATCGGCTGTCGAAAGTAGTGTACACACGATCCGAAAATCGTACGATCCATCATCGGACGATCGTTTTCGTCCGATATTCGGATCGTGTGTATGGGCCATTAGGGTTCATTTTTTATCAGATCAATTGATTGCTGTAAGCTATAGCATTTAAAGCGGAGCTCCAGCCGCGATTTTTTTTTTTTTTAAAGTCAGCAGCTACTAACAGTGTAGCTGCTGACTTTAAATAAGGACACTTACCTTGTCCTACTTGCCCGTGCTGATGGGCCCCCCGATGCCGGTCCCACGATCGCTCCGGGTCCCGCGCCGCCATTCACACTATGGGAAACAGGCAGTGAAGCCGTACGGCTTCACTGCCCATTCCCTACTGCGCCTGCGTGAGTCTCACGCTGGCTTGTGAATGGGCGCGCTGCTCTCTGAGAACACACACAGTTCCCAGAAAGCAGCGTGCCCCATTCACAAGCAGAAGGACAAGAAGAAAAGGCACCGCGGAGTGGAAGAGGCAGATTACGGACTTCCGCATAGCAACAGGTATTTCGGGTGAGTTTTTTTTTTTTTTTCAGGTTTTTTTTTTAAATTTTTTTTAAACAACATGGGAAAATGTTTTCCTGGGTGGAGCTCCGCTTTAAATATCACTTACCTCGTTTTTCCTTTTGACCTCCAAAATACAGTAATCCAGGTTTGAAAATGCCATTTCCTGTCTCTCCTCTTCTTGCTTTCCACCAGCATCTGAGCTGTTTTGCATGGTGGAAAGCAGAATGTGCTCAACCCCTCCCTATGACTACAGACCTGCGTAAAGATGCTCTCTTATCCCTCACAGGCATGGAGGCTAATCCTAATGGGAACTGTAGTTCCCATTAGGCCGTGATGTAGCAAGAATGAATGTGCACCGCAAACCAGGAAGTCAGTGAGAATAACGATTCAGGAGTGACGGAGGTGAATAAAAAAGCTTGATTTCAACAGATATCAAGCTAGTTATAATGCAAAACATCACTTTTTACTTTATCAGCTACTGTCAGACTTTAAATTAAGAGGAAGATATTTTTGTCTTTACAACCCCTTTAAAGGCTAAGTTCACATTTTTTTTTTCTAAAATCCAGCTCCCCTATTGGTATATAGCATTTATGAACTTTTTTTGCAAAAATATCAAAGCTTTCCATAAAATCTACCGACGCTTACCTTACTGTCCTCCATATACAATTTCAAAACGTATCTATTGCTTCTGTATTACTTCCTTACAGACTGTAGATCATGAAACAGGAAGGAGCTGACCAGCTGATCTTATTAGAACACACCCTGCATCATCCACCCTCCCACTCCCAGCTGCATATTTTTTTTTACTTAAATGCAATCAATCAGTGATCACTTTTCTCACTTAGCCCAGGTTCACACTGGGTACGATTTAGTTCGATTTGAGATGCGATTTCACATGTGAAATCGCATCTCAAATCGGCGGCAATTGCCGGCAATGACACCGTCCAAATCGGTGCGACGCCGCATCTGCGGCGCGGCACCGATTTCAAAAAGTAGTTCATGTACTACTTTTTGCGATTTCAGGACGCGATTCACATTGACATCTGTGCAGAACCCTGCACAGATGTCTCCTAAATCGCGCTGAAATCGGGACTGCCAGAGGGAGTGAAATCGCGTGAAATCAGCTGAAATCGTGCGATTTCACTCCCGAAGCCCAGTGTGAACCAGGGCTAAGGGCCAGTTCACACCAGACACAGATTTGTTTAGTTCCGTGTGCTTTTTTCTGCACAAAATGCATGCACAGTGTATTCCGAAGGCTCTAGTTCACACCATGCAGTCAGTTTCCAGTCATTTTCTGCACTGCAAACTGACTGCATGGTGTGAAGTAGAGTCATTGGAATACATAGAAAACATTGTGCATGCATTTTTAGTGCAGAAAAAATGCGCACGGAACTGCGTTGAGTGTGAACTGGCCCTAAATACACAATATACAATCAGATTGCATAGTGTATGGCCATCTTTAATAAAGGACATATACGGGAGTGGACAGAAACTCAGCTGTCAACCCCCATTCACACCTGTGCATAGCGCAAACTCGCATTCCCATGTGCGCTTTTTGTTTTTTTTGGGAGATGTTTTGAAGCATTTTTCACTCATCACACATAGGGCAGCCCATCCACCTGAATATGCTGTCATACACACAGCAATCACCCCAATGAAGCTTCAGATCTTTTTTTTTTAGAATAAAGCTTGGTGGGAGCATAGCATAGTGGGAGCGCACATTTTGTGTCTCGTTTTTCCTGTGACACTTATAGGGCAGCCTGTTGATTTAAATGGGCTGTGCTTTATGTGGCATGTTGGCGTTTTGTGGGTTGCGGGGTTTTTACTGTGCATTTTGCAGCGTTTGCCATTCGGTTTTTTTACATGCTAAAACGTGTGTTTGCTTCTGTGTTTGGTATGTTGTTAACAATTAATGGCACTGATAGCGCAACTAGTAATTTTATGTGTATAAAGGTTGACATACACTATACAATCCGATTGTACAATCTCCTTTAGATCTGACATCAATTATGTAGTGCAAGGGCCTGCCTGATTGGATACAGAGTGATTGGCTAGATTGGCTAGATAGGAGATTGTACAATCTCTACCCAAAAAAAAAAAGTTCTAAAGCTTCTTTGGGGTGATTGCTGCGTGTAGGTGGATGGGCTGCCCTATGTGTGATGAGTGAAAATGCTCCAAAACGCCTTCCCCTCGCTAAAATAAAAATGCATGTGGCAATGCGAGTTCCTGCTATGCAGAGATGTGATAGGGGCTTGACAGCTTAGTGTTTCTGTTCACTCCCTTATATGTACTTGTATAACCAGCTATCCATTGACTATGGCTACATTAAACAAGTAGATGAGGAGGGATTTCATGTACCTATGTCTTGAGAGTGGGGTGATGTTTAGTAGGATTGTCTCAGGGTGCATCTCTAGTGATAGATCAGTAAGCTTATCAGCCATCTGATAGGGTTGTATGCAAGGGCACGGCCAACATGTAGCAATGTGCCAGGTTCTTGTTGGCAATGCCAGCATAACAGAGATAGATCCTATGGAGAAGTGCAGGGGTCCTATACCAGTGAGTCAGCAGTGTGTATCCTGCCTCCTATTATCTGCTGGTCAGGGAGGACAGATGAGCAAAGTAAAGGGCCCGTCTGTCTGTGTGGGAGTCAAGATCAAATATAAATCACGCTCCCATTTCTGAAGGAAGGGAGGAACAAAATCCTCAGGTGGTTTGTAAAGCAGAGCGTAGGATGTTGAGAGCCTGTGACGCATAGGGAAAGTCTGTAAACAAAACTGCTTGAACTGAGTAATCATACTGTGGCTTGCTCTATTTAATCTGATGGTAGTTAAGAAATAGCATATTTGCATGGCTCATCCGCAAATCCAATGGGGGGGGGGGGGGATCTTTGAATCTTGTATCCTCCAATCCCACAATAAATTCCTGTTCACCTATCATCGGGGACATTGGAGTAAATGTCTGTGAATCGGACCTTAGGCAGCCCATTTTGGTCAGTACTGCTACAGTGTTACCTATCATGGAGTGAATTTTCACCTCTAGCGGGAGAAGCAGAGGGAGTGGTGACCTATCTTGTCCCAGGCCTACCCAGACCTCTTCCGACTTATGTTTGATCCAGTCTAATGTGCGGGACATATGGACCCGCATGATAATATGGACCGCATGGTAATGTTTAACCACTTGCCGACCGCGCTATAGCAAAAAATACTGCTACAGCGCGGTCGAGTTACTGTGACACGACGTCCCTGGGGCGTCGTCCTTCACTTCCGCGATTGCGCGTCCCCTGGGACGCGCTCGCGGAAGTGACCATGCTCGCCGGGTCTAGAAGACCCGGCGCATCACGGATCACGGTAAATTGCCGCTGATGGCGGCCGTTTACCACGTGATCACGCCGTCGAATGACGGCGCGATCACTTGTAAACAAACCGGCGTCATTTGATGACGCCGGTTCCTCCCTCTCCTCTCTGTACCGTTCGGTACAGTGTGCGAGGAGAGGGGGGGAGCGGGGTGTCAGCAGCAGTGCTGTGGCTGGATCTGTGACAAATGCAGTCACAGATCCAGCTCAGCCATCCCTGCTACCCCAATGCTGTGCAATACCCCAGTACTCAGCAATACCCCAATACTCAGCAATACCCTGCCCAATACTCTGCAATACCATGCCCAATACTCTGCAATACCCTGCCCAATACTCTGCAATACCCCGATACTCTGCAATACCCTGCACGATACTCTGCAATACCCCAATACTCTGCAATACCCTGCGCGATACTCTGCAATACCCCAATACTCTGCAATACCCCGCGCGATACTCTGCAATACCCCAATACTCTGCAATACCCCAATACCCTGCGCGATACTTTGCAATACCCCAATACTCTGCAATACCCTGCGCGATACTCTGCAATACCCCAATAGCCTGCGCGATACTCTGCAATACCCCAATACTCTGCAATACCCCAATACTACTCTGCAATACGTCCCCCCCCCTCCTGCCCCCCTCCGGTGCTTTTACAGACTCACCGCTACGATCGAAGCCAGGATATATTTTTCCCAGCCTAGAGGTGAGATGTGAGGTCTTATTGACCCCATATCTCACTGTAAAGAGGACCTGTCATGCTATATTCCTATTACAAGGGATGGTTACATTCCTTATAATAGGAATAAAAGTGATAAAAAATGTATTTTTGGGGAAGTGTCAAAATCAAGTAAATAAAGTAAAATGAACAATAATTTGTATTTTTTTTTTTTTAAAGCACCCCTGTCCCCGTGTGCTCGCATGCAGAAGCGAACGCATATGTAAGTCCCGCCCACATATGAAAACGGTGTTCAAGCTACACGTGAGGTATCTCTGTGAACGTTAGAGTGAGAGCAATAATTTTGGCCCTAGACCTCCTCCGTAACTAAAAACATGTAACCAGTAAAAGTAATTAAAGCGTCGCCTATGGGGATTTTTAAGTAGCGAAGTTTGGCACCGTTCCGCGAGTGTGCGCAATTTTGAAGTGTGACATGTTGGGTATCTATTTACTCGGCGTAACTTCATCTATTACATTATGAAAAAAAATTGGGCTAACTTTACTGTTTTGTTTTGTTTTAAGCACAAAACAGTTTTTTTTTAAAAACACGCGTTCAAAAATTGTCTGCGAAAATACCATGAGAGATAAAAAGTAACTGCCGCCATTGTATTCTCTAGGGTCTTTGTTAAAAAAGCATATATAATGTTTTGGGGTTCTATGTAATTTTCTAGCAAATAAATGATGATTTTTACATGTAGGAGAGAAATGTCAGAATTGGCCTGGGTGTTCCAGAACGCATGAAGGTGCTCCCTGCATGTTGGGCCTCTGTATGTGGCCACACTGTGTAAAAGTCTCACACATGGGGTATCGCCATACTTGGGAGGAATAGCAGAATGTGTTTTGGGGTGTAATTTGTGGTATGCATATGCTGTGTGTGAGAAATAACCTGCTAATATGACAGAAACAATTTTTTTTTTTTTACAGAATTTTCAGTCGTTTTTCTTTTATAGCGCAAAAAATAAAAAACACAGAAGTGATCAAATACCACCAAAAGAAAGCTCTATTTGTGTGAAAAGAAGGACACAAATTTCAAATGGGTACAATGTTGTATGACTGAGTAATTGTCATTCAAATTGTGAGAGCACCGAAAGCTGAAAATTGGTCTGGTTAGGAAGGGGGTTTAAGTGCCCAGTGGTCAAGTGGTTAAAGGGGTCTGGGAAACCAATTCAGCCTTTCTTCTTGGGCAGGGAACTTTATATAATTTTTGAGAAAGATATAGCTTTCTTTCGGTGTTTTTTAATTTTTAATAGTTTTTATTTTTAACCATTTGATCACCAGGCCAATTCTGACATTTCTCACATACATGAAAAAAATTGCCTTTTTTTGACAGAAAATTACTTAAAACCCCCAAACATTTTATATTTTTTTAAAGCGGAGACCCTAGAAATGAAAATGGTGGTTGTTGGGATTTTATATGTTGCATGATATTTGCACAGCCAGTTTTAAAGAGCAAGTTTTCAGGAGAAAATATACATTAATGAATATTAGCGCACACAACCGCAATATAATGCCCAATTTGTTTGTAAAATGTAAAAGATTACGTTATTCCAAATAAATAGATAACAACACTTTAAAATTGTACATGCCCATGGAATGGAAACCAACGTTGACACCAAACAATTAGGTAACACTTTAAATGCCTTCACAGTTTACCAGTTTAGAGTTACGCAGGAGGTCCGGCACTAGAACTATTACTCTCACTCTGCTCTCCCATGTTGGTGCGATCACCGTTTACATATGTGTGCGTGACCTATGTATACGTTTGCATTTGTGTGTGTGAGCACAGAAGGATAGGGGCATTTAAAAAATAAAAAAATCATTTATCTATTTTATTTAAAACATTTTTTTTTTTTTTCACATTGTCCCTTAAATTCTTCTTTTTTTTTTAATCAACTTTGTGATGCATGGGCAGTACGCTTTAGGCCCCTTTCACACTGGGGCATTTTTCGAGCGTTATTTGAGCGAAGCCTCATCTGCAATCCCAATGTGAGTGCTTTCAGAGCCCTTTTACACTGCCAGCGCCCGAAAAACACTGGTAAAGCACCGCTAAGACCCTAACGTTTTAGGGTGTTTTTGCAGTGCCTCAGTGTGAAAGGGTACATCGCATTCAATTCATTTTAGTGGAGAGGGGCGTTTTTGGAGCATTTTTTCAGCACCCAAAAGCTGCTCCAAAGATGCTGCTTATAGGACTTTTCTCAACGCCCCACCAGTGCAACGCCTCTGTGTGAAAGGGTAAGGCATTTTTACAGCGCCAAACATGCTGCTTGCAGGACTCAGTGTGAAAGGGTCCATTGAGATGCATGGAGAGCGTTTTATGAGCATTTTAATAGCGCTATTTTTAACGCTAAAACACTGTAAAACCGCTTTTCCTGAGAGATCTGTAGTCCATTAGACTCCATATCTCTCCTTTGCCCTCAAAAACATCTCAGCACACCAAGATTAGTTTAATAAAGAGGGGAGGTGAGTATGATGGGTATGGTGCCTCTAGCCTATATTCTCTTCTGATGGCGGAATCATTGTATTGTGTGCATGCAAGATATGTGCACAACAGTGAAGGAAATTACATTTTAATTCATCAATTGGCCCCCCAGTGGCTGTTTTAGTGCAACAGATGGTAGGGAGGTGGTGAAAGGCTTTAACAAAACTGTAGCTTTTCAAAAGCTTCTCAAATGCTTTGAAAATGTTACCAAAAGATTAGAAAAAGCTTGATTTACACACTGCTGTTGTAAAAACTGAAGCCTGTGTGAGTAAGACACATATGTCATTTGTTTTGACTTTGATATGATGAACAGATTTGTGGTCTGTATTCAGTTACTCAGGCTGCATTGGTTGCTCAGAGCCTGGGAACCAGACTGTGACTGCTATTGCTTGTTGTTCTAGAGGTCTCATATACACTATAATACCAAAAGTATTGTGACACCTGCTTTAACACACACATGAACTTAAATGGCATCCTTGTCTTAGTCCGTAGGGTTCAATATTGAGTTGGCCCACCCTTTGCAGCTATAACAGCTTCAACTTTTCTGGGAAGGCTGTCCACAAGGTTTAGGCTGCTTTCACACTGAAAGTGCCCGGCTTTGCTATTTTTAGCTGCACTTTACTGTCATTTTTGCGGCACATTTCGGCTGCTAGCGGCTGGAAAAGGTTTAAAAGCACACGCAAAGTGCTGCTGTGGTGGCAGTTGGGCGGCACTGCCCATTAATTTCAATGGGCAGGGACGCTTTAAAGAGCTGCAAAGAAGCTGCTGGCAGGACTTTTCTTGATGCCCTGCCAGCTCAGCACCCCAGTGTCAAAGCACTCGGCTTTGACACTGGGTTTGCAGCTAAGTTTTTTTTAGGTGCTTTACATGCGCTATTTTTAGCACTAAAGCGCCTGAAAAAATGCCTCCAGTGTGAAAGGGGTCTTAGGAGTGTGTCTATGGGAATGTTTGACCATTCTTCCAGAAGCACATTTGTGAGGTCAGGCACTGATGTGGACGAGAAGGCCTGGCTCGCAGTCTCCCCTCTAATTCATCCCAAAGTTGTTCCATCGGGTCAGGAGCTTGCTTTGTGCGCTGGTACAAATCATTTGGTGGAGGAGGGTTATGGTGTGGGGTTGATTTTTAGGGACTGGGTTTGGCCTTCAATTCTAGTGAAGGGAACTCCTTAAGGTGTCGGCATACCAAGACATTTTGGACAATTTCATGCCCCCTAACTTTGTGGGAACAGTTTGGCGATAACCCATTCCTGTTCCAACATGACTGTGTACAAAGGCAGGCATCCCAATACTTTTGGTGTACTTCTATACAGACCAAACCTGCTTAGTGTTTTGTGTTGCAGAGACAGTAAATCATTTTTTTGGAAGCTGATCAGCAAAACATTACCACACAGCTCTAGTTTTCTTCAATGTTAGGATATCTTACCCCTCTGAGTTGCAGTTTTCTTTTAGATTTCCTATTTTCCCATTTTTACATGGACTGGGAGATGCAACATTAGACTTTGCTCACTTCTCCATCTTCTGGTGAAATTTGGAAATGCATCACAAACATTTAGAAAATCAAACTGTGGGCACAATTACAAGTAAGCAGTTATGCTTTAGTCTACTGAGAACATAAATAGTGTCAGGAGATGGTATGGGAAGAATATATTTTCTGTACTACTACACAAAGGGTGCAGAAAGTTTGTTTTCCCAGACAGCAATGTTCCTAACACTTCAGTTGAATGGCTTTTCAGGCTTCTTATTTCCCAATGATAATGTAGTAAGATGTTTTTTTGCTAGTCTTTAGGATTCTAAGTATCTCTGTACAGAAATGCAAAGCGCTGTTTGTCACTTAATGCCAGCAGTGAAACATCAGTTCTTCTTGCAGTCGATATATACTGTCAGAATTGTAATGCGAAGGAATGTCTAAAAAGGGTTCTAAAACAATGTGAGCATAATTGTTCCGTGGCTCATTACATTTCTCTATTTTCAACTTGTCTTCTGCAGTTCTGAGCTATTGCTGGAGATGTGTCTTTATTCATTTTGCCGAAAAATCTTGACAGCCCCAAAGTTTAATTATAATTATCAGATTTTCTGCAAGGTTCTGTATCCAAGGAGCCTTCTACCATTGTTACATTATTGCCACTTATGGGCTGTGCGTTACAATTTATACCATTATATGACCTTTTATTTTAGCAATCATTAGTATAATGAGACAATCTTTTCTTTTTCACTACACTTAATTTGATATTATTCTATAATTTATTGCCATATGTACTCCAGGTGGAGAAAGCCTTTTCGCTAATGCCTTGCGTTGTTGGAAAGTCTCTTAATGTTGCGTGTTCTGTAACTGAATATTAAAGATAATGAATGTTTGGAGAGTGTTTTTTCTGAAAGAGGGAACACTTTCTGGCTTTTCAATATAATAAAATCTATGTAGAAATCTTTTTTTTTTTTAGCTGCTAATGATGTCTTGTAACATTTTCAAATACTTTGATAGAAGGCAAGACCTTTAGCCACATAATTAACCCTTTACTTGTAGTCTGCCCCCCTCTGGATTCAGTCAAGCAGACCTTTTTTTTCCCCTGTGTAACTGAGCTAATATGCATCTGTAAAGCAATGCTGAAGTATGTTAAAAGTGAACCCAACTATATCCGAGAGCCACAAACTGAAAATTCTGTTTAATTCATTTTGAATACTCAAAGCAAACTCACCCATACATCTATGCCTTCATGCTTTATTTTGTTGAGAAATTACTTTGAAAAACACCCTCCTTAGCATTTCTAGCCATGGCCATTTTAAGTAAGGGCAGATGATTCATGTAGCATTTTCTGCCTGGAGTCTATCTGCCCTTAGCTCAGGCATGCAAGCAGGAGGGTGTGCTTAGCTGAGAAAGCCCCTTCAGATAAAAGAAAAAAATGCCCATGAAGACTCCTGGGATGACAACATTTTGGCCTAAAGCCCTGTACACACGGCCGGGAATCTCATCAGCAAAAAAAACATTGGTGTTCCTGACGAGATTCCTTGCAAGCTTTCCTGCTCGCCGAGTGTACACACAGGCCATTCAAAAGAACCGCCGTTCTTTTGAATGGCAAGAACGCGGTGACGTCATAGACTATGATGAGCATGCGCTTGTCACATTCAATGCCGTTACTGCCATCTTGCTACACCCTACACTGCCCTTGTAAGCTACCGAGCATGCATCAAAGTCTCATCGGGCATTCGGGGGCTTACCGGGGACAGGTAAGCATATACACACGCTTAGTTTTCTCGGCAGGAAAACACTGCCGAGAATCCAGACGAGAAAATAGAGAACAGCTTCTCTATTTTTCTCGTCGAGATTCCTGGCAGTTTTACCGACGAGAAACCATACACACGCTGTTTTCTCTGCAAAAAGCTCTCCCAGCAGCTTTCTTGCCGAGAAAACTGTGCGTGTGTACGAGGCCTTAGCCAGAAACCAAGAAGCAAAAGGTTACAACAATTAAATATAATGTACATTTCTATCTATTTACTAATGCTAGCAGCATAAGGATACATAATAGTTAATGTTGATTGAGAGAGTTTAGTTCTGCTTTAAGCTGCATAAGTAAGGGCACGTATACACACTTTTTTTTGTGAGCTACAATATTTTTTACTTGGTTGTGGTAAATATATGTTTTCTAGGTGTCTAGAAAGCAAAGTTGGAGAGAACACACTATTGATAGTTTTTCCACTTAGACAGTTAAAAACTTCCCCACGTGAAAAAGGTCTTGGAAGGTACCATCACTATGAAGGAGTCTTCAGTATAATACATTTATTTTTTGTGCAAAAGTCAGTCTTTTATTGGCGAAATAACATCCCGTCATCAACGGCAAACATATGTGGACACCGTGCTAGCGCAGCTATATCAACCTATTGGACATTCCATTTCGAAAAATTATTGGCAATAATACAAAAAATAACTTCTCCCCTCCATGCATTTTTCTAGTGGAATTTGTGCCCATTTGTGCGGCCAGGTACAGATGTTGAAAAGGAAGACCTGGCTATCATTTGGCATTCCAGTTCATTTAAAAGGTGTTTAATTGGATTGAGGTCAGGGTTTATGCAAGTCACTGGTGTTCCCTGACAGCAAGCTCATCAGACCATGTATTTGTGGACCTGGCTTTTTGTACCTGAACACAATAATTTGTAATTATGTCCACATGCTTTTGGTGAAACAGTATTTTGGGTAAACAATTTTAACATCAACATTTTTTTTTTCAAAAGTTTTATTGATTTTCAACAAAAGAAGTTGGTACATCAGCAAACATGACAAAGCCTATCTCAGTCCAGTTTTGAGGTACATTACAGGCAAGAAAAACAGAAATAACAGTATGTAATGGCTTCAGTAATTCCATTAACACAAAGGATATAATCTAGTATGGAATAAGCGGTAGAAGCCACCTCCCCTGACACCCCTATTGGGAACTAAATGTGTCCTTAGGAAAGTTGGCCAATCCACCCACTTTAACTTTCTCCCACAGGGATGACCATTTCTCGGCCCTATCACTACTTTCTCTTAGCATTGAGAATCCATCTTAAATGTAAAGCTAATTTAACTTGAGTTACAAATTTGTTATTATATTTACTGAAAGTTGGCAACTAGAGAGAATCTCAGAGCCCTCGGCCCTATTAATATGTCATAGCTATTTTTGATAAATAAATGAAAAAGAGAATAGAAGAAAAGGATTCTGAAGACTAAAGGAAGAGAAGAAAATTAATAGCCAAATCCCCCAGAACCAGCCCTCCATTGTCATTTTGATGACTCCTGAAGTCAATGGGCAACCCACGTGTTGTGCCCACAGGTACCATGTTGTTTCGAGTTGTTTAACTGAATCCTGTATGGTGCTTACCATTTTCTCTTGAGACATTATCCAAGAGATTTTCCTCTTAGTGGCCAGAATGAAAATTCTTGGTTGTTTCCAGGCTTTGGCTATAGATATATTGGCCCCTAATAGGATAAAAAAATGTTTTTGTCTATATTTTGGGATGGGGAAATTGACTGGTGGATATTTGGGGACCGAACATCCCTTGACTTTACGGATGAGGTAAAAGATTTTGTTCCAATAATCCCAAATTTTCGGGCATTGCTATCATACATGGTCCAGCATTTGGCAGCCTCTAAAGCATAGAGGGGAGGAGGAAGGGAAAGATACTAGTGAGTTTTGTTGGGAATATATACCACGTTGTAATGCCCTTCAGGCTTGTTTCTATTAAGGAAGTATTGCATATACCTTTGAAGGATCTGAAGAAAACATTATGCCAATCCTTCACGTCCCCCTGTTCCTGGAGGTCACTTTCCCAAGCTATCATATATACGGATTTAGTGGTGTTTATCGATAGTGACAAATATAATAATGAGATACCCCACCTCTGCTCCGTGGCCTGGTCACACCATTGCTCGTATAGCATGAATATCAGTGGGTCGGGTCCGTTCGTCCGTAATGTGTGTAGAAAGTGTGAGATTTGATGGAATCTAAATCGCTCAGAGTCTGGTAATTCCAGTTTGTTAACGCAGTGTGTGAGTGAGATAGGTCCGGATGAGGAGAAAAAGTGGCCACTGCGGTAAATTTCCCTTATCCAGACACTATTTAAAAGCCCCAATGTCTAATCTTGGAATAAATCTTGGATTGTTGAAAATGTGAGCTAGGGGCTGAGTGTCGGAAACTAAAGAGGGAAGATTTTTTAGTTTATCCCATAGAGATATAGAGTAAGGGACATAATCGGTGGTCGGTCCTTCGGGGCTCACCAAAGTAGATAGTCTAACGTGTAAGTGGGGACAGCTTGTCTTTCTATTTGGACCGAATCTTGTTTCTCCAACCTACAGTAAACAGTAGATAGTTGTGCTAATCTACATTTGATTACTTTACCCCTAAAAAGATTTTAGGTGTTTCTTGTTGATTGAGAGTGAGCTGAAGAGATAAAAGAGTCTAGTTTTAATAGAGTTGACTCTTCCACACCATGAGAGCGCCTGTTGTGCCCACGTTTTGAGGTCTGACTCCAGTTTCTGGAATATCGGTGGGCTGTGTAAAGCTGTTCTATCTTTGATGTGAAATTTTTTCCTAGGTATCGATTGGACGAGTCACTCCATTCAAATTTAAAACGTCTTTTAGTTGTTCTACTGTTGAATTCTGGAGAGAGATATTTATAGCTTGGAATTTAGTAACGTTTACTTGATGGCCTGAAACTTTAGTAAAATATCATCTAGAAACTTGCAGATATTATTTAGTGAAGTGACCAGAGAGGTAACGAAGAGTAAGAAATCATCAGCGAAAAGCCTGCATTTGTGCATTTGGTTTCCACATTTGACCCTATTAATGTCCAGGTGTGAGCGGATGGCTATTGCCAGTGTTTCTATGGCGAAGATTAATGGGGAGAGCGGACAACCCTGACGTGTGCCTATAGTTATTTTGATGGGTTCAGAGTAAAAGCCCTGTAGTCTGATCTGTGCTTCTGGAGAAGAGTAAAGGGCTCTTAGTAGTCCCATGAAGTTCTGACCAAAACCCCAATGATGTATTAACGAAAAAAGATAGGACCAGGAGACTGAATCAAAAGCCTTCTGGAAGTCTGTTGACGATGGCATACCCTTTTGGTTTGGTCCTCCATCCCAACCTGACAGAAGGAGGGAGATAATGTCAATCGCTCGCCTGATTTGGTCAGGGCCTTGTCTTGCGTGAATAAAACCCACTTGGTCCCTGTGAATATAGAGACGAATAAAAGAAGCCATGCGGTTCGCAAGAATCTTGGTCAGAATCTTCATGTCGTCGTTTATAAGGGATATAGGTTTATAATTTACTACTTCCTCTGGGTCTTTGTCTGGCTTAGAGATTACTGAAATGTAGGCAGAGTTTAATTGTCTGTCGAACGGTTCATCCTTCTTTTTAGAATTGAAAAACCTGGCCAGGTGTGGTGCTGAGATACTATCAAACACCTTATTATATAGTACTGGGAGACCATCTGGGCCAGTTACGGAGCCCTTTTTTTTAGACTTTTGATAACTTTCATCACTTCTTCAGCAGTGATGTGAGCTTCTAGTCTATCCCGGTATCTATCTTCTACAGTTGGGATATGGAGGTTGTCTAGAAACCGGAAGATACGAGAAGGGTCTCCATTTGTGTCTGCACTGTATAATTTCTAGTACAATTTGTGGAAGGTCTGCATTATGCTGAGAGTTAATGTTGGAGTCCCGCCCCGCTATTTTTGAAAATTAGTATGAACGCATGCGAGAAGAAAGCTTAGAAGCTAGCAATGGGCCTATTTTGTCTTGTGGTGATAAAATCTTGCCCCACTCCAGTGAATGCTTTTTTGCCATATTGAGAGCCAGGTGAGCTGCATCTGGTTGTGATGTAGATACCTTGGAGGGATCTTTTTTGTGTTTAGATCATAAAGAAGAGAATGCCTTCTCCAACCGAGTGTTTAAGCCTTGGTCCCTTCCACATTATTTAAGAGAAAGTATTCTTTAATTCCTTTTACTTGTTTAACTATTCTGATGTGATCACTCAAAATTGACTCATTGAGTCTTCAGTGTGACAAACACAACTTGTTATATTGTTTTCACAATGTGAGAATAACCATAGAATGTTCAGATCATACAGTGTCCTTGATATAGGATTTAATTGCCAAGCATAAGATTTGCAGACACCAAAATGTGATCAATTCTAAGATTGATGGGTGCTTGAGGAGTGTGTAAAGTCTCGAAGAGTGGGGTTCATCCCCCTACAGATATCTGTGAGCTCCTGCTGAAAGATAAGCTTAGTGATTTTGGAGCTGCTTTTATTCGGGCAAGTTAACTGGGCGTTAGGTGTTCTAGTTTTGTCCACCCCTAATCAAAAGTAATATTTGAGTCTCCCCTGTATATTACCATGCCCTCTATGAGTGGGCCCAGTGTTTTAAAGACAGAATGGAGAAAAATGGACTTGACCCTGGTTAGGGGCGTAATAGGAGACAAGAAAGTATAGATAACCATCTAGGGTCCCCTTCACTAATATGAATCTGCCCTCTGAATCTCTTTTCCAACTGTGGGGTGAATTTGCAATTTTTAGAAAAGAGAATGGCCACCCCATTAGTTTTGTCTTCAATATTTGCCAAGAAGAACAAAAGGTAGTGTGCATAAAGGAATAAAGGAGTGTACCTTTTTGGGAATGTCTCTTTTGTGCGCATGGTAGGAGTTAAAGTGATGTGTGATATCTTACACGCCATGGAGGAGAAAGATAGGGCAGCTACCCAAGCCACCATCACTTACCCATATTGGGAGGTCAGCTGAAACAGAGAAAGAGGCGAGACTAGAAAAGAAATGCAGGCAAAGAGAATACAAGTACAAGTCCTTGGAAGGCTTGACGGGGTGCGGGGGGAAAGGCTACCGCCTGTTCCATATTCCACAAATATCATCATTGTCCTCCAGGAGGGGTGACTTCCTATCCCACGGATATGGAAATGTCATATTCATGAGGTAGGTGGAGGCGGTACACCCCTGGTCAAAAATAAGTACAGTTATATGGTGAGATCACAACCCTCCAGAGAACAAAATATATGCCTCCCCCTTAGTATCGGTAGAACCATAAACAGTAGCAACAGTAGAAAGAGGGGGAGATGGGGTGCAAGGGCAGGTAAGGAAGAGGGGGTGAGAGGGAGGTACTGTAAGCGCCATTATGAGGCATTACCCACTTAAACTTTAAATAACTAAGCCCTGGTTCAGGTAATACTAAACACCATCATGGCTAAATCCCTGGACTCCCGCCAAGGTTACTGTAAGTAACTGGGGGCAGGAGACAGCATGTCCAAAAAGTAGTATGACACTGACCCGCATATAAATCGTTTAGTGTGAGAAGCAACAGTCTCAGCGGGGGGAATTATCCCCCAAAAAAAGCCTAGAGAAGCCAGGGCAGCGATGTAAGGAGGAAGACCAGAGTGATCATGGAGGCATGTTGTATTTAGATTGCTTGGTCTTGGTTTTGTTCCAGACTAGGGCTTGTGGTTGTCAGGTGTTTGGAGGCCCCCCAATGAATTTCAGGTGTAGGAGCAGCTGCTCTCCACCTGGGAGATTGGAGAATGAGTAAATTTTGCTTTTGAAGTTGAACTTTAGAGCAAACGCGAAGGCCCACTAGTATTTGATTTCTCTTTGCGATAGGATTGCTAGAAAATGTTTCAGAGATCTCCACCTTTGGATCATTGATGGGCATTGATCAGCAAAGATTTGTACAGTGTGGCCCTGACAGACTATTTAGAGCGAGATTGAGTTGGAGCGAGATTTCTTCCTTTTCTCCATAGAAATGTGGCTTGACCACGATATCTCTCAGGGATCCATCCTTCCTGGGAGGACCTAAGGCACTGTAAGCTCCAATCTGTGTGGAGGGATATTTGACATGAGGTGTTTAATGAGATCTTGAACTGTATCTGGTATATCCGTTTAAATTCTGGTAGGCCCCTCAGCCTAAGATTGTATCTCCTGGACCTATTCTCTAGGCTGTCAATTCTGGATGATGCAGTGTCGAGCTGTTCCTGCAGCACCTGAATCTGAGCCGAATTCTGGTTGGCTTTAGAGACTGTATGACTAGTTTGTGCTCAATGGCTTCAATTCTGGATCCCAAGTTTTGGAAATCAGACTGAATATCTCCAGTATTTTTAGTGGTAGTTTGCGCTAGGCCTCTGTCTAATAACTCTGACAGTTTAAAAAAGTGATCTACAGGGTTTAGGAATTGCTCTTTGCCCAGGAACCCTAGCTTTTGGGTGTCAGTGGGGGCAAACAGGAGGGGTCCCCTGGGAAGAGATCATAAAGTCCTCCACTGTCCGCCCAATTAGGGATTCCATCAAGCCCAGGGACGGAGTCATGTTTTGGTGGCCAGTAGAATGCAGCAAGAGGGTGTATGGGAGAGTCGCTGGCTGCCAGAACTTTGCCATGTGTGTGCCTCTGCCACCATCTTGAATTTGGTTGGGAGAGCGGTGCCCGCAAATTGGGTCCCAAGATCATGGTGGGCCGAGCCCCCCCCCCCCCCGGGATCGGATATGCCCAAAGACCAGGGTAGTGCTGAGCTCCCTGCTCAAGTAGCCATCTTATGAGCTGCCGCGCATGTGCCTTTAACATCTACATTTTTAAGCTCTCTACCCAGCAAATTGACCCTCAGTAATTAGTGATCACTTGTAGTTTATTACCCTATTATGGCTAAATAACTGTGGTCCTACTAAATAATCCCGCACCACACCACTGACAGGCATTTAGAGAAGTACCAAAGTATAAAAATGAAATGTGGGCTTTATTGCTGTCAACTGATATTAGAACAGTGTACACTCTGGCTTGTAAGGCATAGGTGCCGTTGGTCATTGTACAGCAGATATGACTTTGCATAGGAATCCTAGTGACATATTCAACTTTTTTTTCTTGCATATTCCCCCCATGCAGTTTAAGAAAATATGGTTTATTGGGTTCCAGTAGCTTTTAAAGAGGATCAGTCTGGGGAAAACATTTGTAAGAACCTAACAACACAGTCTTATCTCACAGGGATCAGTGTGTGCTGATAACTTGTGTTATTTTACTTTCAGAAATTACAGCTTAGTATGGGAATATAAGACCCACATAGTGGCTGACTACACTCTATCCAAGCTAATAGAGGAATGTGAAACCCTCAGTTAAAGTGACACTGGCAGCATAGTTTATTTTATCCAATGACTTACGTGCTGAAATAAGAGTCAACATGCTTACCTTTCCATAAGCCTATGCCTTAAAATGCTGCTGCAAATATTCAACTGGTTGAATCGATTGAATGCCTGTTTACCCCACTTCACACAGTGGTTTCTTCTGCTTGCTCATACATCCTGCAGATATGTACAAGCTGGCAGGAGAAACCACAGCATGTGGCAGGGGAGCATGTGTTTCATGCCCCAAGAAATATGGAATATTTAGTGACCATCTGTTATTGGCACTGAGCTTAAACATTAGCTAAAACATATGTGACATCCTCATACACTCTGCTCTTATGACGGGTACACACGATCGGATTTTCCGTCGGAAAAACCTTGGATAGATTTTCTGATGGGATTGCGCTCAAGCTTTTCTTGCATACACGATCACACAAAAGTTCTCTGAACTTTCTACCGTCAAGAACGCGGTGATATACAACACTACGACAAGCCTAGAAAATGAAGTTCAATGCTTCCGAGCATGCGTCAAATTGTTTCCGAGCATACAGCGGAATGATGCGTGTCGGAATGGCTTCAGACCATCGGATTTTCCAATAGGAATTTTTTTCCGTTGGAAAATTTGAGAACCAGCTCTTAATCTTTTGTTGGTGGAAATTCCAACAGCAAAAGTCAGATGGAGCATACACACGCTCGAAATTTCCATTCAAAAGCTCACATCGGACTTTTGCTGTCAGAATTTCCGATCATGTGTTTCAATGACCCCCACAGACCTTTACCTGTAAACATACAAAGCAGTAATTCTGGGTGGCTGCTTTATTATATCAGATCATTTGCATTAGGCTACATTTAGAGATCTACGCGGTTCAACCATTTGAAAAAAGGAGAAACATTACTTAAAAGATTGTCTTGCCTCCTCATCATCCAGCAGAGCCACATTCATCCTCCAAATACCCTATTCTTTAGGTGGCATATCTGAAGCACTGAGTATAGCAGACAGCATAGGGTGATCAGAGAACTCCACCATGTGACACCGAGGAGCCTAAAAGGCAGAGTCCCCCTTAACCACTTAAGACCCGGACCTTTAGGCAGCTAAAGGACCCGGCCAGTTTTTGCGATTCGGCACTGCGTCGCTTTAACTGACAATTGCGCGGTTGTGCGACGTGGCTCCCAAACAAAATTTGCCTCCTTTTTTCCCCACAAATAGAGCTTTATTTTGGTGGTATTTGATCACCTCTGCGGTTTTAATTGTTTGCGCTATAAACAAAAATAGAGCGACAATTTTGAAAAAAATGCAATATCTTTTACTTTTTGCTATTATCCCCCAAAAATATATAAAAACATTTATTTTTCCTCAGTTTAGGCCGATACGTATTCTTCTACCTATTTTTGGTAAAAAAAAATTGCAATAAGCGTTTATCGCTTGGTTTGCGCAAAATGTATAGTGTTTACAAAATAGGGGATAGTTTTATTGCATTTTTATAAAAAAAAATTTTTTTACTACTAATGGCGGCAATCAGCGATTTTTTTCGTGACTGCGACATTATGGCGGACACTTCGGACAATTTTGACACATTTTTGGGACCATTGTCATTTTCACAGCAAAAATGCATTAAAAATGCATTGTTTACTGTGAAAATGACAATTCCAGTTTGGGAGTTAACCACAGGGGGCGCTGAAGGGGTTATATGTGACCTCATGTCTGTTTCTAACTGTAGGGGGGTGTGGCTGTAGGTGTGACATCGATTGTGTATCCCTATAAAAGGGCTCAATGACGGAGCCACAGTGAAGAAAGGGGAAGCTGTGTTTACTCTGGGGACCGATCGCGGGACTCCATCGGCGATCGGGTCCACGGGTCCCATGGTCACGGAGCTTCGGACCGGGTCGCGTGCATGCGCCGGCACGCCTGACCCCACGACTGGGCTTAAAGAGCCACGTACATGTACGTGGATGTGCCCAGCCGTGCCATTCTGCCGACTTATATCGGCGTGAATGGGTCCTTAAGCGGTTAAAAAACAATCCTGCTCTCACAACTGCCTTGCTTAAATGTGTAACCCGTACTGTCTGTTCAATGCTTAACCGGTTCCCGACTGGCTCACGCAGATAAACTGTGGCAGAATGTCTCTCCTGTGCAAAATCCTGTACATTTCATGCATAAAAAGTAATAATCCTGTCACGACCTATAAAGGCAGATGAAGGGATGTGCTTAACATTACGCGTGACATGCAGTTTTAGTAACACTGTCCATCCTCCTGTCCATATCCCCCTATCATCTACAGCTTTGCTCAAGGGGGCTTTGACATCCGCATATCTCCCCAACCAGGTCCGCAGCAGGAATGGACTCGTTACGTACTAAAATGGTGATGTTTTTGTATAATGGCTGGTGACAGAATACTTTGCATGACAAACCTGCCCATCTTGGGGACTCCTTCCACCTCTACTCATACCTCTCCCAAAAGACATCCAATCCTTCCGCCTTGACAAAGGAGAGGTCATACTCATATGACCCAATTGGGCTGATAAGGGCAAAAATCTCCTCTGCTTTAAAACCCATCCCCAGAATACAGTCCACCACATCTCTCCTATTTGGGGGGGGGGGGGGGGGGCTTCTCCAGTCCACCTCAATTGGACCACATTGCGGCATTTAAAGTAGCTACCAGTTGGAGTCAGATTGGCCTGACCTTCACTCACATCACTCCTAGTGTTCGCAGAATAATTGGCCTTACTCACCCTCGGGACAAGTGCAGCCACTGCTGCAGCATAGGAGATAACCTCACTCCTTGCAACATCCCGCACATAACTTTTAGTTACAGACCCCTCTTTAGAGAAGCGATCATCGTTGCCATACTTTTCCTTGAAAGCTCCCCTGGTTTCTTTCAATGCGGCCACCAGCAGACTCTGCTTTTGCTCTTTGGTCTCCAAAGCCATTAACTCAGGCCGCATGTGTCTTCTCTTGTAACTGTGAAGCCTATCACTTGCATTTTTTTATGCTTGAAGTCAAACTTTAACTTCGCCAGTGCTTCTTCCTTCTTGGGTCTCTCAAAATCCTTGCATAAACCTTCTGTAGGTTGCAGGCTTTCGCCTTTAGCTGGGCCATTTCGCAGGTCCTCAAACACTGGTATGGGAGGACCGGTACTCTGGCCATCTGGGTCCACTCCAGATTCATGCATCTACTCTGGGTATAGGTAGTAATCAAGCTTCTTGGATCAGTAGGCCTCACTATATCTCAAGAGAGCAACAGTAGTGTAGCCACACCCTTTACAGCTATAACAGCTTCAACTCTTCTGGTAAGGTTGTCCACAAAATTTAGGAGTGTGTCTATGGGAATGTTTGACCATTCTTCCAGAAGCATGATTGTGAGGTCAGGCACTGATGTGGATGAGCAGGCCTGGCTCGCAGTCTCTGTTCTAATTCAACCCAAAGGTATTCTATCAGGTTGAGGTCAGGACTCTGTGCAGGCTAGTCAAGTTCCTCCACCCCAAACTCGCTCATCCATGTCTTTATAGACCTTGCTTTGTGCACTGGTTTCGCAATCATGTTGGAACAGGAAGGGGTCATCCTTAAACGGTTCCCACAAAGTTGAGAGCTTGAAATTGTCCAAAATGTCTTGGTATGCTGACGCCTTAAGAGTTTCCGTCACTGGAACCAAGGAGCCTAGCCAGTCCCTGAAAAAAAAAAAACACACACACACACCATAATCCCCCCTCCACCAAATGATTTGGATCAGTGCACAAAGCAAGGTCCATAAAGACTTAAATGAGCAAGTTTGGGGTGGAGGATCCTAACTGGCTTGCACAGAGTCCTGACCTTAACCTGATAAAACACCTTTGGCATGAATTAGAGTGGAGACTGTGAGCTAGGCCTTCTCATCCAACATCAACTATTAACTTTGGGCCGAAAACCAGTGATGTAGGTGTTGCCGCAATAATAGGTGGAACGCATATCCATATGGACTTCCGGGCCTGCGTAGCGTGCATAGTGTTGCATGGCTGAGTAATTGTCATTCAAGGTGCGACAGCGCTGAAATCTGAAAATGGTCTGGGGGCGGGAACAGTGTGAAAAAGTCCAGACTTGAAGTAGGTAAAGTCTGTGACATATTCACTATGTCCTGTGGGTAGGCACTGCTATGTCATACGTTTCCAAGAGCCTATATTTTAAACTACAGAGGTGCTGAGAAGAGCAGCATCAGTACAGGAATCTCTGCTATAGGCAGCAAGGTACCATGTGATATGTAGTCCTTAAAGTGGTTGTAAAGGTTCATGTTTTTTCACCTTTATGCATCCTATGCATAAAGGTGAAAAAACTTATGATTACTGCCCCCCCCCCCCAGCCCCCCATTTTACTTAACTTAACTTACACAACTGTTTTTCACGACGAGAAAAAGACTGACGGGGAAACACGACAAGAAAAAAGAGCTGTTTTTTTTTTTTTTTGCGGGCAGTTTTTTCGTCTAGAAAACTGCTAGGGAGCATACACACGACCGGTTTTCACTACCAATATAAAAAATGGCAGTTTTTTCATTGTGAATATTGTGTACAAGGCATTACTCTTTCAGTGATCAACTTACTCCTCTCATTTGTAATGTTTCTAACTTCTGATAATCCCTGTATCATAGGCTCCTTCCTGGATTCCCATTTATTCCCCCATTGCACCATTCACACATTCTTTTCCCACTTTTGTCAATACAGTGAAGTCAGCTAATGATGAAGATCCCAGAAAAGTAGTTCTACTGCACAACATTGCCTTCATGAATAGTAATGTGTAATTTCCCGGCTCTTGTTAGCTGTAAGCCATAATGCCTTAACTCTAAAGACAAAGAACTACTGCCTGTTAATACTGTACTGAATCGCCGATGTTTACATTCTTAGAAAGTCATTTATTGTTTTGTAATACGATGTTGTCAATGTTCTTTTATTGCCAGCAGCTCTGAATTTTCAAAATGCGTCTTTGAAAATGCCCTTTTTTTCTTCATTTCTTGAATGTTTATAGTACAAGGATATTGGGTACTGCTTTACAGAGTACATGGAACCAGTCGCATCAGTCCAAATGAAGTTTACACTCCAATGCCCCTATCACCTATAACAGCACTCGCATCATTTCTCAAAGGACAGTTTTTGGTGGGGGGATTGTAGATCTAAACCAGTGTACCCGTAGGAAACCCACAGAAACTGGAGGAATTTATATAAATTGCATTGTTGATGATCTGAAACTGCACTAGTTTATGGTTTGTAAAGATTGTATTAGACTTACACAAAGAGCTTATGGAAATTTACAAGCATGATCTGGCTAGGACTGGAGGAATGGCACAATAAATTAGATTTATTATGTGGAAATCAAACACAACAAATTATGTTAAATGTATTTTACTTTGGTTTATCTGATCCCACTAGCCGCTAAAATCGCTGTAGAAGGAGCATGGAAGACACCTTCAGAATCCTTTCAAGGACTTATGCCCCGTACACATGATCAGAATTTCAGATGGAAAATGTCAGATGGACTTTTTCCATCAGAAATTCCGACCGTGTGTATGCCACATAGGAGTGAGGCGCCGTACACACGGCCGAGGTTCTCGCTGAAAATCAGCGAGAACCTCGCTGGAATGCACATTCCAGCGAGGACCTCGGCCGTGTGTACGGTCTCAGCGAGCTTCCCGTCGGGAAGCCCGTCGAGCCGAAATAGAGAGCACGCTCTCTATTTCCTCGACGGCCCGCCTGGAAGAATGGCTGGTTGCCATTCCCGACGGGCGGGTCGCCGAATTCGACGGCCGGGAGAGAACCTCGACGGGCGGAACGATGTGTTCTGCCCGTCGAGGTTCTGGGTCGTGTGTACGCGGCCTAATTCCATCTGAAATTCCAATAAATTCCATCAGAGTTTTGATAGAGAACATGTTCTATTTTTCTCTGATGGAATTCCAATGTGATTTTGGTCAAAGGTTCGATCGTGTGTACGGGGCTTCAAACACAAAATTTCTTGATTCATTAAAAAGGGTGCTAGAATTGTTAGCAGGGCCGCCATCAGGGGGGTACAGGCATTACACCTGTAAGGTTTTTTTTTTTTTTAGGGGTCCGAAGGTCCCCAGGGGCCCGGAGTCCACCAAGGGCCCCAGATGGCAAGCCCTTTTTTTATATATTTTTTTTTAATATATTTTTCTTTTATTTTTTATTAAAGGGCCAATTTTTTGTTCTTTTATTTTTTTTAGAGGTCCGGAGATCCCCAGGGGCCCGGAGGCCACCAGGGCCCCAGATGGAAAGCCCTTTTTTTTATAAAAAAATATATTTGTTTATAAAAAAAAATATATTTTTTTATATATTTTTATTTTATTTTTTATTAAAGGGCCAATTGTTTTTCTTTTATTTTTTTTAGAGGTCCGGAGGTCCCCAGGGGCCCGGAGGCCACCAGGGCCCCAGATGGAAAGCCCTTTTTTTATAAAAAAATATATTTTTTTTATATATTTTTATTTTATTTTTTATTAACCACTTCGATACTTAGTCACGTCCAAAGACGTGAACAGCGCAAACCTGAGGCGCCGGGTTGACGTCTTTGGACGTGACTGCCTTTCCCCGCTCCCTGCGCGTCCCCGCGAGCGCGCATCGGCGAAAAACTGTGTTGGCCGTGTCCCTTGGACACAGCCAATCACAGATCGTGCTGAATGGCCAATCGCAGAGGCCATTCAGCACTCGATCCCGCTGTCCAATGAGAGATGATCTCAATTGTAAACAAATGAGATCATCTCTCATCGCCGGCTTTCTCTCCTCACACACAGCGTGTGAGGAGAGAAAGAGTGACAGCAGTGACAGTGAGTTGAAAAAAAAAAAAAGTTAAAGTTAAAAACAGCGCCAGTGTCTCTGCCAGTGCCACCTGCCAGTGCAAACAGCCCGTGCCACCTGCCAGTGCAAACAGCCTGTGCCACCTGTCCCTGCCATCAGTGCCACCTGCCCCCAGTGCCATCTGCCCCTGCCATCAGTGCCATCTGCCCCTGCCATCAGTGTCACCTTCCCCTGCCATCAGTGCCACCTGCCCCTGCCATCTGCCGTAAGTGCCATCTGCCATCAGTGCAATCTGCCATCAGTGTCACCTGCCAGTGCAATCTACCATCAGTGCCACCTGCCAGTGCAATCTACCATCAGTGCCACCTGCCAGTGCCACCTGCCTGTGCCACCTGCCATCAGTGCTATCTGCCCGTGCCACCTGCCCGTGCCACCTGCCCGTGCCATCTGCCATCAGTGTCATCTGTCATCAGTGCTATCTGCCCGTGCCATCTGCCCGTGCCATCGGTGCCATCTGCCATCCGTGCCATCTGCCCGTGCCAGCTGCCATTAGTGCTACCTGCAATTAGTGTAATCTGCCATCAGTGTCACCTGCCAGTGCAATCTCCCATCAGTGCCACCTGCCAGTGCAATCTACCATCAGTGCCACCTGCCTGTGCCATCTGCCTGTGCCACCTGCCATCAGTGCCATCTGCCCGTAGCACCTGCCCGTGCCATCTGCCATCAGTACCATCTGTCATCAGTGCTATCTGCCCGTGCCATCTGCCATCCGTGCCATCTGTGCTACCTGCCATTAGTGCTACCTGCCATTAGTGCTACCTGCCATCAGTGCCATCTACCAACAGTCCGTGCCATTTGCCGTCAGTGCCACCTGTCAGTGTCATCAGTGCCAACAATGGCTAAAAGATCCTTTTCACTTGAGGAGGCATATGAAATTATGGCGGCTGACGAGAGCAACGGGGAGCTCTGCGATTCAGATTCCACTGAAAATTCCGACAACGAATCTGACGTCACCTATGAGCCGATAGTCAGCAGTGGAGAAGAGACATCCTCGGAGGAAGAGGAGGAGGAGGGTCCACCCGCCAGAAGAAGGCGTATTGCTAAGGAGGCAGTGCCATCCACCAGCACCGCTGTGCCATCCACCAGTACCGCAATACCTCAGCAAGCAAGGTCACGTACCAGTGGGGTGTCACCTCAGTCCCAAAGGGTTAGGTCCCATGCCAGCCTTCCCTATTCCCTTCAGAACCCCCTGTGGCTTCCTTCTAATTCAGGAGAAGCCAACATTCCCCCTTTTACTGCCCAGCCAGGAGTCCAGGTGGACACAGAAAATTTTGCCCCGATTAACTTTTTTAATTTAATTTTCACCGACAACATGCTTGCCTCAATTGTTACCCAGTGCAATCTTTATGCAGAACAATTTATTTCCAGTAACCCCACATCCCATTATGCCCGTCCCTTCGAGTGGAGAGCCCTAACAGTGGAAGAGTTTAAAAAACTTTTGGGCCTCATATTCTGTATGGGACTAAACCACAAAAACCAGCTACGTGCCTATTGGTCAAACCGCCCCATCTACCACATGCCCATCTTTTCCTCAAAAATGCCCAGGACCAGATATCAATTGATAATGAGATTCCTACACTACAACGACAATACCCAGTGCCCTCCCCGAAATGACCCAAGTTTTGATAAACTTTATAAAATTCGGCCACTACTTAATTATTTTCCAAAATTTTCCCCCAGTTGTTTACCCCGGACCAACAAATATGTGTAGACGAATCCTTAGTAAAATTTTCTGGCAGGCTGGGCATAAAACAATTCATTCCCAGTAAAAGGGCCCGCTATGGGGTGAAGCTCTATAAATTATGTGACCGAGCCACAGGTTATACGTATGCCTTCAACGTATACGAAGGAAAGGACAGCCAGCTACACCCCCCTAATTGTCCAGACTACGTAGGAACCAGCGGGAAAATTGTTTGGCAACTCCTGAACCCACTCCTGGAGAAAGGATACCACTTGTATGTGGACAATTTCTACACAAGTTTGCCCCTGTTCCGAAACCTTTTCCAAAAAAATACCCCAGCATGCGGCACCGTGCGATCGAACCGGAAGGGCTTTCCTCAAAGTCTTGTCATCAAAAAATTAGAAAAAGGGGAGACGGCGAGTTTACGTACAGAGGAAGTTCTGGCTGTGAAATGGAGGGACAAAAGGGATGTGTACGTGCTTTCTACCATCCACAACAACACATTCGTTGAGACCAGAACGAGGAATGGGCTAATCCAGAAACCGAAATGCATTCATGACTACAATAAGTTCATGGGGGGTGTCGATTTGAACGACCAGATGCTGGAACCCTACCTTTCTACAAGAAGATCATACCAGTGGTATAAAAAAGTTTCAATTTATTTGTTCAATTTGGCCGCGTACAATACCTATGTAATATATCGGAAATCCACTCCAAGACCCAAACCCTACCTTTTCTACCTGGAGGAAATCACCACTGTCCTTTTATACCCCAGCAACCCACCAGCATACATTCGATCCGATGTGGTTAGCCGACTCAACGAGCGCCACTTTCCAGATAAACTCCCTCCCAGACCAACAGGCCATAAATGCCAAAAAAGATTGAGAAGAGACACCATTTATTATTGTCCTAAATGCCCTTCCCAACCAGCCCTCTGCGTAGTTGGTTGTTTCGCCCGTTACCATACCTCACTAAATTATTAGTCACTTTCTGCCATTTACCTTCACACCCCTTATACCTCTGCTTATGACCCCGGCTTGTTATTTGACCAAGATTCTGCCTACCGATTCTGTTTATACCTCTGCCTGATCTGGAACTGACCCTGGACTGTTATTTGACCACGCTTATGCCTACCGATTCTGTTTATACCTCTGCCTGATCTGGAACTGACCCTGGACTGTTATTTGACCACGATTATGCCTACCGATTCTGTTTATACCTCTGCCTGATCTGGAACTGACCCTGGACTGTTTGACCATTCTTTTTGCCTGCCTCTTGGACTGATCTTTTACCCTGCCAGTGGACTAGTGGGATTCATAGCACAGGGGTCTCACATATGTGAGGGGCTCCAGAATTTGTTTTTCTGGATGAAGAAAACAATTGTTTTTGTTTTCTCATTCTAGATTAGGGTCTGGTTGCCCGGAGGCTTCAAAGAGATTTGGGTGGGAGAAGCCTCCACCCCTGTCCCCATTCTGTCCTGAACGAGGCCCTACTTCTGCCTGTAGGACCTATGCCATCATGCCTCTGCCTGTTGCATGAACTGACCACCTGCACTAACCCTGACGGGACAGTATCCCTGCCTGGACAATTGTGTATGCCGTTGCTGACCAAGTCCCTGCCTGCTGCCTGGACCAGTGCTATCCTGCTGTGTAGAACTGCGCTACTATTACCACAGGTAATCTTTTGTTTACGCTTTGCTCAGCATAATGTATTTTGGGGTGTAACTCTTGGTATGTGCATGCTATGTGTCTCTGGAACACCGGACCGTGTTCCTTGCATGTTTGATCTCTGTATGTGGTCAGGCTGTGTAGAAGTCTCACACATGGGGTATCATTTTACTCAGGAGGAGTAGCAGAATGTATTTTGGGGTGTCATTTTTGCTATCTAAATGCTATGTGTTGGAAAACAACTTTGTGTAAAAAAAAAATGCGTTTTCATTTTTTTTCCACGTGTTCCAAAAACTTCTGGAAAACAATGAACCGTTCAAAAGACTCATTATGCCTCATAGATTATACGTTGGGGTGTTAGCTTTCCAAAATGGGGTCATTTTGTGAGTAATTTCATTATCCTGGTGTTCCAGGGCCTTCAAAAGTGTAATAGGTAGTCAACTAGTTAGATGTGCAATTTATGCTCCTAAAACCCCGGATGGCGCTCCCTGCATGTTGGGCCTCCGTATGTGGCCAGGCAGTGAAAAAGTCTCACACATGGGGTATCCTTTTACTCAGGAGGAGTAGCAGAATGTATTTTGGGGTGTGATTTGTGGTATGCACATGCCATGTGAGAAATAAGCTATTACAATGACAATTTTGAGAACATTTTTAAATAAAAAATAAAAATCTTAATTTTGCAAAGTATTGTGGGAAAAAATTACAACTTCAAATACCTCACCATGCCTCTTAATAAATACCTTGGAATGTTTACTTTCCAAAATGGGGTTATTTGGGGGGAATTTGTACTTTCCTGGCTCGTTGGGGTCTCAAGAAATTAGGTCTTCAGTACATCAGGTGTAATCAGATGTGATAATTTTTTATGATTTGCACTATAGCTTGTAGACTCTAAAATTTTCACACAGACCAAATAATTTCGAAAAATTTTGGGTTATTTTTATCAAAGACATGTAGCAGTATAAATTGTGGCCAAAATTTATGAAGAAAAATTTATAATTTGCAAAATTTTATCATAGAAACTAAGAAAAAATCATTTTGTTTCAAAATTTTCGGTCTTTTTTTTATTAATAGCGCAAAAAATAAAAAACCCAGAGATGATCAAATACCACCAAAAGAAAGCTCTATTTGTGGGAAGAAAAGGACAAAAAATCATTTAGGTAGAGTGTTGCATGACTGAGTAATTATCATTCAAAGTGTGAGAGTGCTGAAAGCTGAAAATTGCTCTGGGCAGGAAGGGTGTTTAAGTGCCCAGTAAGCAAGTGGTTAAAGGGCCAATTTTTTTTTCTTTTATTTTTTTTAGAGGTCCGGAGGTCCCCAGGGGCCCATAGGCCACCAGGGCCCCCAGATGGCAAGCCCTTTTTTTTATAAAAACAATTTTTTTTTTATAAATTTTCTTTTTTTAATATATTTTTCTTGTATTTTTTATTAAAGGGCCAATTTTTTTTCTTTTATTTTTTTTAGAGGTCCGGAGGTCCACAGGGGCCCGGAGGCCCCCAGGGCACCGGATGGCAACCCCTCTTTTGTTATTTATTTTCTATAAAAAAAATATATATATTTTTTAATATATTTTTATTTTATTTTTTTATTAAAGGGCCATTTTTTTAGGGGTCTAGGGGCCCGTAGGCCACCAGGGCCCCAGATGGCAACCCCCTCTTTTTTATTTATTTTTTTATAAAAAAAATATATTTTTTTAATATATTTTTCTTTTATTTCTTATTAAAGGGACAATTTTTTTTCTTTTATTTTTTTTAGAGGTCCGGAGGTCCACAGGGACCTGGAGATCTCCAGGGCCCCAGATGACAACCCCCCTTTTTTTATAAAAAAAATATATATTTTTTATATATTTTATATAATATTATTATTAAAGGGCCCAGACGTCCCCAGGGCCCCCGGATGACAATCCTCCCTTTTTTATATATTTTTTTACTTTTTTATATTATTTTATTTCTTTTTTTTTAATATATAGATGTATTTTTATTAAAGGGCTCAGAGGTCCCCAGGGCCCCATGTGTCAAACCCCCTTTTTTATAATTGTATTTTTTATTTTTGTTTATATATTTTTTTTATATTTTTATTTTTTATTAAAGGGCCCAGAGGTCCCCATGGCCCTGGAAGGCAACCCCCTTGTTTTTTTTTTATATAAATGTTTATTTCTTTTTTATATATATATTTTTTTATTTCTTTCTTTTTTTTTTAAAGGGCCCAGAGGTTTCTTTTTATTAAAGGGCCCAGAGGTCCCGAATGGAAAGCCCCCTTTTTTTGTAATTTCCTTTTATAAAAAAAAAATAACGTCCCCGGGGGGCCCCAGTTGGCAACCACCCTTTAAAAAAAAAAAAATATATATATATATATATATATATATATATATATATTTTTTTTTTTTCTTTTTATTAAAGGGCACAGAGGTCCCCAGGGCCCGAATGGGGCTACCCCCTTTTTTTATATATATTTTTCTTTATTTCTTCTTTTTGTAAAGGGCCCCCCGCCGCTTCTCAATTCGCGGCAGCACCCCCCCCCCCCCGCTTCTCAATTTCATGCGGCAGCACCCCCCCCACCCCCGGTTCTCTGCTCCAGGGGGCCCATGCCTGAAGCTGTGTAAGGGGCTCCAAAATTATTCCTGATGGCGGCCCTGATTGTTAGTGCACAGTATGTTTGAACAGACTTGGGAACCGTGGACGACATACGTACACATTCCTCTATCCTCGCAACTCCGGTCCATGTGATTTCTTGGTTTCTCCTCTACACCCTAGGACTTCTTTCACTTTTGGGATACATCTTTCACCTTGGTTTTTTCCTTCCCCTTTTTTTGTTCTTCTAACCCTCTTCACTCTCTTACTTTCTATATTTTATGACAGACATTTTACCATCACTAATGTTAATCTGGTTGTAAATATCACTACTGTTTAAGTCTGGGTTCACACCATCGCCCAGCAGAGGTCCGGTGCTTCCTGGTTCATTCTTTCAGGTCCGATTTCAGACAGAATTTTGGGCTGAATTCACACCTGAAACACACCAAAATACGCACAGGGCTCCGCAGCGGAGATATGTGAAACGGCACCATAGAGAGGCGGTCAAAATCTCCTGCTATTGTGAATTGGATGTTGAGAACACACATCCAATTCGCAATGGTGTGAACCCAGCCTAATGCCTAGACAGGCCCTCTGGATAGTCTTTTTTTTCTCTCCAGTATAATTGAATATAGTGTAAATCAGGGGTCTCAAACTCAAATTACCTGAGGGCCGCAAGACAAGTTTTCATATCTCATGGGGGGCCGCATGCAAACTTTCAAACTTCAAAAACAGTACTGGTGTCAGCGAACACATTATTAACCCCCACCTCTGTGTCAGCGGACGCATTATTAACCCCCAGCACTGGTGTCAGCGGACACATTAACCCCCAGCACTGGTGTCAGCGGACACATTAACCCCCAGCACTGGTGTCAGTGGACACATTATTAAACCCTAGTATTGGTGTCAGCAAACGCATTATTAACCCTGACCACTGCACTGCACACGGACCACTGCACTGCACACGGACCACTGCACACGGACCACTGCACTGCACACGGACCACTGCACTGCACACGGACCACTGCACTGCACACGGACCACTGCACTGCACACGGACCACTGCACTGCACACGGACCACTGCACTGCACACTGCCGACAGACCACTACACTGCCCACTGACCACTCACCATCATGGCACAGCACATCAAGGCTCAGGGCCCAGCACATCAGGGCACAGCACATCAGGGCACAGGGCACAGTAAGGCACATGGCACAGCACATCAGGGCACAGGGCACAGCACATCAGGGTACATGTACAGGGCACAGCGCACATGAGGCCACAGCGCACATGAGGCCACAGCGCACATGAGGCCACAGCGCACATGAGGCCACAGCGCACATGAGGCCACAGCGCACATGAGGGCACAGCGCACATGAGGGTACAGGGCACAGCACATCAGGGTACAGGGCACAGCACATCAGAGCACAACAGGGTACAGGGCACATCAGAGCACAGCACATAGGGGTACAGCACAACAGGCCACATCAGGGTACAGAGCACGGCACATCAGGACAGGACATATCAGGACAAGGCACATGGCACATCAGGGTACAGGACATGGCATATCGGGGTACAGGGCACATGAAACAGCACGTCATGGTACAAAGCCCAGCAAATCAGTGTACATGGCACACATCAGGGCACATGGGGCATATCAGGGCACATGAGAGCACATCAGGCACAGCACATCAGTACAGAGCCCAGCACATCAGGGACACATCAGGGTACATGAGGCACATCAGGGTACATGGGGCACATGGCACATCAGAGCACATCAGGGTACCTTGGGCACATGGCATATCAGGGTACATGGGCTACATCAGGGCACAATCAGAGCACATCAGGCATACCTCCCAACTTTTCAACTTCAGAATGAGGGACAAATGAGCATACCTCCCAACGAAGTTGTTGAGCGGGTGGGGGGGGGAGGGGTCCGCAGATAATAGTTGATGAGCCCCCCGCGGATCTGAGTTGTTGAGCGGGGGGGGTTCGCGCAGATCAAAGTTGTTAAAGGGGGGGTCCGCAGATCAAAGTTGTTAAAGGGGGGGTCTGCAGATCAAAGTTGTTGAGCGGGGGGGTTCCACGGCTCAGAGTTTTTGAGCGGGAATTTACCGCGAATCGCGGGAATTTACCGCGAATCGCGGGGATTTACCGCGAACCGCGAAGCGCGGGCCATTTATTACCGGTCCGCGGGCCGTAAATGGCCCGCGGGCCGGTACTTTGAGACCCCTGGTGTAAATGGTTTAGCTGACAAATTTTATAAAGTGCCCTGAAAAAGTATTCATACCCCTGACATTTTGTCATGTTACAACCAAAAACATAAAATGTATTTTATGTGATAGACCAACACAAAGTATCACATAATTGTGAAGTGAAAGGTAAGTGATAAATGGTGAAAATTTGTGAAAAGTGTGCAAGTTTTTAAGGGTATGTCTCTACCAGCTTTCAATGAATTTAATAATGAATTTCATTATTTGTTAATTTGCACATTATTTATGAACTATATTTTTGAGATTGAGAAACATATTGTACATATGCAATTTTAATTTTGAATATATATTTTTTTTGGATTTGAGCACTATATTTACGCACAAGAAATTTGTTTGCACAAAAGTGTGGGTTTTCAAATATTATTGTGCTGACATTTTATTTGTTTATACATTTGATTCACACATTGTTATATGTTGGGATAATATTGCTAGCAATAGCATAATAATTATAGGGTGTATTGATTTGATTTGCATGTGTTGCAAGCTATCCATATTACAAGATTGCAGCATTTTTCTTAGTGTTTAACTAGTATTAAAGGTGTTGTAAACCCTTACAGACCACGTATACCCACAGGTAAGCCTAGATTAAGGCTTTACCTGTAGGTGCAACAAATATCTCCTAAACCTACACGGTTTAGGAGATATTTGCAAAAATGAAAGCACCGATGTCTACGGTACATGCGCACCATAGACAACCACACAGGCGTACTGAGCGTGCCGATTTGTGAATGGGGTCATGCCGCTAAAGGCGGCTCCCACGCGCATGCGTCACATGACTCTGGCCAGTCACAGAGCCGGAGTTTGGGGACCCCGGAAGAAGAGGGGTGAAGATAGACATTCGCTACTAGCGAGGAAGACAGGAACATCGCGGGCTTCAACTGCAGGTAAGTGACACATACTGGGCTACTATGCGATGCATAGTAGCCAATTATACTTTACCTTTGCAGGGAAACAAAGAGGAAGTAAACCCATCAGGATTTACTTTCTCTTTAAGTAGCAGCATTTCCAGTTAAAATCCTCCAACTATCCATTAATGTCTTCGGCGTTTCTTGTTTCGTTTTTTGCATCTACCAGCTTTACACATCTAGAGAGTGAAATGTTTTCCCATTCTTCTTTGCAAAAATAGCTCAAGCTCTGTCAGATTGGATGGGGAGCGTCTGTGAAGAGCAATTTTCAAGTTTTGCCACAGATTCTCAATTGGATTTGGGTCTGGACTTTGACTGGGTCATTATAATTATTATTATGCTTTGATCTAAAGCAGGGGTGCCCAACCAGTGGCCCGCTGAGCCCTCTGATGTGGCCCACGACCTCCTGCTCTGGGATGGAATAGAATATTGTTATTAAAGGTGAGTTTTTTTTATTAAAATCACAATGTATATATGGGCATATCTGTTCTGCAGTAGTTACTGGGCTGCTTTCAAACTAATCCACAGATGCAAAGCAGCGCACCTGCGGGTTGCCTGCACTGAGCCGTAGACTTCTGTTATTACCTGCAAGTTTGGTGAGCTTTTTGCACCAAAAATACAGAATATAATAGAAGTCTATTAGAAAGTCCAGGGTACACTGTGTTGCAACCACACCTGCAGTGCATCAGTGTAAAAACAGCCATGGGCTCCTTTCACACAGTCAGGCTGACCTAATTGGACCCTCCATTCACCTCCAAGGAGTGGCAGATGTAAACCGACTTGTGTCCTACCTCTTATCTGATCCGGCTGTGTCCGTATCCGCTCAGCATATGAAGAGTAGACATGGACCTGTCACCGCAACCAGTTACCAAGTCGCTTAAGTGGCCCTCGCGCTTCAAAAGGTTGGGCATCCCTGATCTAAAGCATTCCTTTTGTAGCTCTGGCTGTATTTTTAGGGTCCTTGTCCTGCTGGAAGGTGAACCGCCGTCCCAGTCTCAAGTCTTTTGCAGACTCCAACAGATTTTCTTCTAAGATTGCCTTGTAATTGGCTCGGGGGAGATAAACCTCTGATGGCTTCACAGAACGGTTGTATTTATATTGAGATTAATCTACACACAGGTGGACTCTATCTACTAATCAGGTGACTTTTGAAGGCAATTGGTTTCACTAGATCAGTGGTCCTCAACCTTTCTAAGGCCGTGACCAATTGATAAAATTTCTCAAGGTGTGGGGACCCCTAACCATGAACTGAATAGGCAGCTACAAACAGGCTCCAGGGACAGCCCTACTAGGTGGCCACACAAGGGCTGGGAGAGCCCAGGATTCAGTGACCCCTGGCAAATCATCATTGGACCCCCGAGGGGGTCCCGACCCCCAGGTTGAGAACCACTGCACTAGATTTTAGTTAGGGGTATCAGAGTAAAGGGGGCTGAATACAAATGCACGTCACACTTTTCAGATATTTATTTGTAAACAATTTTGAAAACTACGGTATTTATCATTTACCTTCGTCTTCACAATTATGTGCCACTTTGTGTTGGCTATTACATAAAATCCCAATAAACTACATTTGTTTTTGGTTGTAACATGACAAAATGTGGAAAATATCAAAGGGTAGGAATACTTTTTTTTTAAGGCACTGAATGTTCTTTGCGGTTTTATGATCCTTTGTGGCTAGCTCAAGTCCGATCATGTGTATGAGGCTTTACAGTTAAGGCCCCCTTCACATTGGGGCTGGAGCCACGCTGGCGGTATGGCGCCGCTAAAAATAGCAGCGTTATACGTCGGATTTGCCGCAAGTTGTGGCCAATAGCGGTGCGGTATTAACCCCCGCTAGCGGCCGTGAAAGGGTTAATTCCGCGGTTTCCCATTGTTTTCAATGGGAAGGAGCGGTATACAACACCGCTCCAAAGATGCTGCTGACAGGAGATTTTTTTTCTCTCCCGCCAGCGCATCGCCTCAGTGTGAAAGCCCTCAGGCTTTCACATTGAGGTTGCTTGGCAGGAGTTTTTCAGGTGGTATAGCAGCGCTATTTTTAGCGCTGTACCGCCTTAAAAACTCCTCAATATGAAAGGGGCCTTGATTTTTTTTACTTGCATCCTCACCCTGTTAGAGCATAAGTACCAGGCTGTAAGGCTGTCCTATCAAGTGTCCAAATTCATAGAATGTCATAAAACAAAGGTGGTCAGAGTGTAACCACTTGACCTCCAGAAGATTTACCCCCCTCATGACCAGGCCATTTTTTTTGGCGATAAGGCGCTGCGTTACTTTAACTGAAAATTGTGCGGTCATGCGATGTTGTACCCAAATAAAATTGATATAGTTTATTTCCCGCAAATAGAGCTTTCTTTTGGTGGTATTTTGATCATCTCTGCGTTTTAAATCAATTTTGAAAAAAAAAACCACAATATTGTTTACTTTTGGCTATAAAACATATCCAATAAAAGACTTGGGGGGGAAAAAAAATATCTAATTTCTTCATACATTTAGGCCAATATGTATTATGCTACATATTTTTGGAAAAAAAAAATACCAATAAGCGTATAGTGAATGGTTTGCACAAAAGTTCTAGCGTCCACAACTATAGTTTTTATTTTACTAGTAACGGCAGTATCAGCCATTTATAGCGGGACTGTCGTATTGTGGCGAACAGGCTGACACTAACTGACACTTTATAGGAACCAGTGACACTAATAAAATGATCACTGCTAAAAATATGCACTGTCACTGTACTAATGACACTGGCTGGGGTAGGGGTTAAACATCTAGGGAGATCAGAGGGTTAACTGTGGGACTAGCCAGTGTTTTACTGTACTATGTGTGCTATGTTTATTCAGGGAAGTGATGGACAAAATCCATCCCTTTGCCCCTGTCAGATCAGAGATCTGCCTTGTTTACATAAGTAGAGTTCCGTTCTGTGTTTCTATACTGCATAGGAGGGCCACCCTGTAGCAGTAAATCTCGTATAGGGTGGTTCTAAACTCGTTAACAAAAGAACATTTACATTTTTTTTAACCACTTGAGTACTTGCCTGTATATTCTCCTTCATTACCAGACCATGTTTCAGTATTCAGTGCTCTGAAAGTCTGACAAGTATTTGGTCATGCAACACTGTACCCAAAATAATTTTACCCAGAATTTCATATTCCTGATCTGTGCCTGCTGTGTACTGTACCATGTACTTGTGTGAAAAAATTGAACTGTTTATATTGTTTCCTTTGTGTGAAATACTTAGTGATTCTGCCAGTCCCTCTGCTTTCCTATTAAAAACTGACCACAGTAGGCATGAAAGCACATCCATCATAGCGTGGTCAGTGGTCTGCCTATGCTTAGAATGCAAAACAAACATAAAAAGTGTAGCGCATTAAAAAGTAATAGATCACCCAATGAAAGGATGAATACACAGTGCATCAAACAAATAGTGAAACAATTATGATGACAAAATATCAACCAAAAAAGTGATGTATATGTAAAATTGCTGAATAAACTATATTGTACAGTTGCCCAGTAATGACTCTTCATTAATTCAAGATCGCTACCAAAATAGTTAATTTATTGGCCAATTAAAGGCATGGTTTGCCTTTAAAGCGGTTGTAAACCGCTGGATGTTTTTTCTTTTGTAGCCGCCTGCAAGGTAAAGTTATAATGTGCTAGTATGCATGTTAAACTTACCTTAAATAAAGCATTCCAGTGACGAGAGCTGCAGGCACCCCATCCGTCTTGCTTCAGGGTTCGCAGATTCCAGCTCTGTGACTGGCCAGTGCCATGATGATGTCACTCCCACGCATGCGCATAGGACTAGCCTATTTACAGCACAGGGTTCTGAAGGAATGGCCTGGGAGGTTGTTCCTTCAGAGAGCATACACCAGTGATGTCACTGGCTGCATATACAGTAAATAACTCCTAAACGGTGCACATTTAAGAGATATTTACACAACCTATAAGTAAGCTTTATTATAGGCTTACCTATAGGTAAAATTGAGAGATGGAAGTGCATTTATTATTTCTTCCTACTAATGCCTGCAAAGCATTGTACCCACGATCAGTGGATCGCAGGTGCAGTGTCAGGTTTCTGCACACACTCCCGCCAATAGGCAGAGCCACACAAAGCTGTTTTTAAAATGCGACTACGGGTACATGGAGAGGATCCCCCCTGTTGTCACAGTAGTAGTAGTAGGAGTGAGGTTGGGGGGGGGGGGGGGTGAGCGGGGCATATGTGATATGTTACATCCTAAATACGGGTGTAACATATATCATATTCTTAAGGTGAGCTTATAATTTAAATTGTTAAATATTTTGGTGCATTAACACTTTAACTTCACAAAGTACAAAATTACCATTTGCTGTCACAGTTTTGGTTAAAGCAGAACTTCAATGCTTCAACCAGTATTATTTTTTGCGCTATAACCAAAAAAAGGCCCACAATTTTAAAAACATATATATTTATATTTGTTTACAATAAATATCCCCAAAAATTGTTTAAAAATTGTTTCCTTGGTTTAGGCCGACATATTTTTGTTAAAAAATCATAATGAACGTATGTTGATTGGTTTGCGCAAAAGTTATAGTATCTACGAAATAGTGGATAGATTCATGGCATTTTTATTCTATTATTTTTTAGTAGCAATGGCAGTGATTGGCGATTTGTAGCAGTAATGCGACATTGGATCGGACACTTTTGTACACTTTTTTGGGACCATTGACATTTATACGACAATTAGAGCTAAAAACAGCCACTGATTACTGTATAAATGTCATTGGCAGGGAAGGAGTTAACACTAGGGGGCGATCAAGGGGTTAAATGTGTGTTCTAGGGAGTTTTTTTCTAATTGTGGGGGGTTGGACTGCCTGGAGGAGGAGACCAGTTGCTGTTTATAATCAGTATGAACAGCAGATCTGTCTCCTCTCCCCTGACAGAAAGGAGATCTGTCTGTTTACATTGACAGATCTCCATTCTGTGTCTTTTAGGATTGATCGCGGGTGCCCGGCAGACATCTCTGCCACCGACATGTGCATCTGCTTCTTAATCGCATGTTGACATACAGCTATGGCGATTTGCCCAGGGGAGCCAACCTGCCGCAGTATAACTGCGGCGGCTGGTCCTTAAGTGGTTAAACATTGATGTTAATAGGACTGCTGACTGACATGTTAACCACTTGCTTACTGGGCACATAAACCCCCTTCGTGCCCAGGCGAAATTTCAGCTTCCGGCACTGCGTCGCTTTAACTGACAATTGCGCGGTCGTACGACGTGGCACCCAAACAAAATTGGCGTCCTTTTTTTCCCCACAAATAGAGCTTTCTTTTGGTGGTATTTGATCGCCCATGCGGTTTTTATTTTTTGCGTTATAATGAAAAAAAGAGCGACAATTTAAAAATATATACAGTGCAGAAAATAAGTATTTGAACAACCTGCTATTTTGCAAGTTCTCCCACTTGGAAATCATGGAGGGGTCTGAAATTGTCATCGTAGGTGCATGTCCACTGTGAGAGACATAATCAAAAAAAAAATTCCAGAAATCACAATGTATGATTTTTTTAACTATTTATTTGTATGATACAGCTGCAAATAAGTATTTGAACACCTGAGAAAATCAATGTTAATATTTGGTACAGTAGCCTTTGTTTGCAATTACAGAGGTCAAACGTTTCTTGTAGTTTTTCACCAGGTTTGCACACACTGGAGGAGGGATTTTGGCCCACTCCTCCACACAGATCTTCTCTAGATCAGTCAGGTTTCTGGGCTGTCGCTGAGAAAGACGGAGTTCCCTCCAAAGATTCTCTATTGGGTTTAGGTCTGGAGACTGGCTAGGCCATGCCAGAACCTTGATATGCTTCTTACAGAGCCACTCCTTGGTTATCCTGGCTGTGTGCTTCGGGTCATTGTCATGTTGGAAGACCCAGCCTCGACCCATCTTCAAAGCTCTAACTGAGGGAAGGAGGTTGTTGCCCAAAATCTCGCAATACATGGCCCCGGTCATCCTCTCCTTAATACAGTGCAGTCGCCCTGTCCCATGTGCAGAAAAACACCCCCAAAGCATGATGCTACCACCCCCATGCTTCACAGTAGGGATGGTGTTCTTGGGATGGTACTCTTCATTCTTCTTCCTCCAAACACGGTTAGTGGAATTATGACCAAAAAGTTCTATTTTGGTCTCATCTGACCACATGACTTTCTCCCATGACTCCTCTGGATCATCCAAATGGTCATTGTCAAACTTAAGACGGGCCTTGACATGTGCTGGTTTAAGCAGGGGAACCTTCCGTGCCATGCATGATTTCAAACCATGACGTCTTAGTGTATTACCAACAGTAACCTTGGAAACGGTGGTCCCTGCTCTTTTCAGGTCATTGATCAGCTCCTCCCGTGTAGTCCTGGGCTGATTTCTCACCTTTCTTAGGATCATTGAGACCCCACGAGGTGAGATTTTGCATGGAGCCCCAGTCCGAGGGAGATTGACAGTCATGTTTAGCTTCTTCCATTTTCTAATGATTGCTCCAACAGTGGACCTTTTTTCACCAAGCTGCTTGGCAATTTCCCCGTAGCCCTTTCCAGCCTTGTGGAGGTGTACAATTTTGTCTCTAGTGTCTTTGGACAGCTCTTTGGTCTTGGCCATGTTAGTAGTTGGATTCTTACTGATTGTATAGGGTGGACAGGTGTCTTTATGCAGCTAATGACCTCAAACAGGTGCATCTAATTTAGGATAATAAATGGAGTGGAGGTGGACATTTTAAAGGCAGACTAACAGGTCTTTGAGGGTCAGAATTCTAGCTGATAGACAGGTGTTCAAATACTTCTTTGCAGCTGTATCATACAAATAAATAGTTAAAAAATCATACATTGTGATTTCTGGAATTTTTTTTTGATTATGTCTCTCACAGTGGACATGCACCTACGATAACAATTTCAGACCCCTCCATGATTTCCAAGTGGGAGAACTTGCAAAATAGCAGGGTGTTCAAATACTTATTTTCTGCACTGTATGGATTTTTTACTTGTTGCTATAATAAATATCCCATTTTTTTTTTTTTTTTTTTTAATATTTTTTTTTCTCAGTTAAGGCTGATACGTATTCTTCTACGTATTTTTGTAAAAAAAAAAAAAAAATATCACAATAAGTGACTGCTTTGCGCAAAAGTTATAGCACCAACAAAATAGGGGACATAATTATGATTTTTTTTTTATATTTTTTTTTTACTAGTAATGGCGGCGATCTGCGATTTTTATTGGGACTGCGATATTGCGATGGACACATCGGACACTTTTGACACATTTTTGGCGCCATTCACATTTATACAGCGACCAGTGCTATAAAAATGCACTAATTACTGTATAAATGTGACTGGCATTGAAGGGGTTAACACTAGGGGGTGAGGAAGGGGTTAAATGTATTGCCTGGGTGTGTTCTAACTGTGTGGGGGGAGGGGGGTGACTGGGGGAGGTGACCGATGCTGTCTCCCTATGTACAAGAGAAACAGCATCTGTCACCTCACTGACAGGACGTGAAGCTCTGTGTTTACACTGAGGCCTCGTACACACGATCGGACATATCCGATGAAAACGGTCCGCGGACCATTTCCATCGGATATGTCCGATCTGGAGTTTGATCCGATGGCGTGTACACACCATCGGATCAAATTCCCCACCGGCGGACGGCGCAGTGACGTGTCGGTGATGCGGCGGTGACGTTGACACCGCCACGTCACCGCCACGCCACCGCACCAGGAAGTAAAACACTTCCGCGCATGCGCCGAATCCATTCGGCGGCGGCGTGGCGGCGGTGCGGGACGACATGTCTGCTGGTAAGTGTACTAACCAGCAGACATGTCGGGCGGACAGATTCCCACCGGATAGATTTCAAAGCATGCTTTGAAATCTGTCGGGTGGACAAATCTGTCCGCTAGCCCATACACACGATCGGAGATGTCTGCTGAAACGGTCCATCGGACCGTTTTCAGCGGACATATCCCCTCGTGTGTACGAGGCCTCAGAGCTCCACGTCCCTGCTCTCTCACCGACGATCGCGTGTACCTGACGGACATCGCGGCCGCCGGGTACACGCATCGCATCGTCGGTGAGGCGTCGGGACTGTTTTTCCCCGCCGTGCGCCACCCTGTGGCGCGCGCGGGGAATTGCAAGCAAATCACGTCCAAAGACGTGACCCCGGCGCCTCAGGTTCGCGCTGTTCACGTATTCTGTTAATAGTGCGGACCTGAAGAGGTTAAAAAAAAAATGCTAGCAGGCTTTCAACAAGCTTCAAGTGGTACTGCAGCACTCCTATTAATATCCTCAAACTAAAGCTAAAGGATCCTTTTTAAGGACAATACTGAAACTGCTTAAAGGGTTTGTAAAGGTTAATTAATTTTTTTAATAACAAACATGGCATACTTACCTCCACTGTGCAGTTCGTTTTGCACAGAGTGTCCCCGATTGTGCTCTTCTGGGGTCCCACGGCGGCTCTCGCAGCTCCTCCCTGCAATAGCTAAGCCCCTCTGGGAAGCTCTCTCCCAAGGCGGTTACCTTGCGGGCGTGCTCCTGCATTATACAGTCGGCCTCCATAGCCGCCAAGTGTATGACTCGGCCCTGCCCCCCGGCGGCCGCGTCATTGGATTTGATTGACAGCAGAGGGATTCCAATGGCTGCGCTGCTATCAATCTATCCAATCAATGCAGAAACTCCGTGAAGAAGACGATGATCATTTAAGCTAAAGGGTTGTCAAGTGTGGAAACTGTTACTTTAAAATCGGGCTTAGCGATAAGAGGATTTTAGTATCTCTACCAATGGGCTTCTGGAGTCTCCATTAAAGCTGGTATATCTAAGGCACTTTTATTGATTATGTCTGTAAAATAGCTGAAACTGGGTTTAAAGAAACGGTCAGAGTTAATTTTCCGCACAAAACTGGCATGGAAATTTATGTCATATAGATTTTCTTTGCCTTTCGAAAGACACAATGATTGCTCTTTTACAAAGATATGTTAATACTTATTTAATTAATGCTGTCCTGCTTTTTCTTTATTTGTGGATTGAAGATTTTCTCTCTGTATGAGCGTGTAGTACCTTAGCTTTATTTTTTTCTGGCTAATTTATTGTATTCCCTTACCCTGAGCTGTCATTGCTGATGTTGGCTTGAGTGCTGTACGTGATGGTATTAGTGTAGATTTACTTCTCCGCATATTGATGCAGAGTCTTGTGAAGACCAGATAAAAGATTTAGCGCTACTCAACTTTATGTCTCAGGTGCCCTGGATTTTTCTTAAAACAAGATTACTGTATCCACAGAGGAATGCAACGATGCATAGGAATATTAATAACGTTCATTCATACAGAGGCAACACGTTCCTCAGCTCATTAAAATGGTGCTGACAATGACCTTTATTTCCCATGTTTTTTTTCTATAAATGGTTGTAATCAGATATGTGTGATAATAGAAGCATTCAGTGACTTGCTAGCATGCATTGTATTTGATCAGGCTGGCTGTGTGCCAGAGCCTTACTAAATGCTGTAATAAACGGAGGAACTGATTCAGACTGGGGCACCAGGAGGATTTGATTACTGCTTGCCAGTTCTCTACTGACAGCTTGATGATGACATCATATCTACTGTGACATCCACTGGCCTTTTTTTTATTGTATAAAAGTAAACTTATTCTTTAAGGTATGAAGGCACTGTGTGCCTCTTCCTTCTCTGATGGACCTACGGTAGCGAATTTATAAGCTGCAATCAGCTGTGTATTGACTTGCCCAATAAAGTGGATTGTTGTGTATTCCCCTCTAACCACAAAGTTCTTGACCCGAGGCAATAAGATTATAAATCTACTTGTTACCCTTTCTCCGTGATTTGCTACTATGATCAAAGTATACAGGAAAGGCTGTTTCATTTCAGCTAACATTCAATTGCCTGTATAGAGTACGTTTAAACACCTAAGTGGTTCACACTGTTATTTTTATGTTTCTGATCTGTCTGTCTGTTGCTACTTTTTTTACTTTGTCCAGCTTAAAGCTGAACTATGGGCAGCAACCCAATTCAAAGCCCTGTAACCTGTTTGCTGTTCGTAAAGAATAGGAATGTGTTTTTTAGAAAATGAATTGGACGTTCCCCTTTTTCATTTGCTCCAAGTCTTGGTCATGAAATATAAACAAAGTATATTCTTCTAAACTGTGTACATGTCTCTATCAAAAGCCCCGAGTGTGATTTCTCTCTGCCAGCTTGTTCCTCTGTTATCTGCATAAGTTTCTTCTGACAGCTGTGCATGTTCCTGTATACTGTGAAGAGGGGAGTGTATCCCTTTTCCTCCAATCGGGGCTCAGAGCTCTCCTCATTGAGCTCTGCAGTGTGATACTTCAGATTCCCGCTCCCCACTTTTCAGAGATTCTGTGTAAAATGTTTGTTTTGTTTAAATAGTTTTACAAAGTTTTTTACAGATAAAAATCTTACATACTTTGCAAAACAATTTGCTAAATTATTCAAAAAAATACAAAACATTCTCACAATACACATAGATACATAAAAAAATACATAAAGGTACATGAATGGATCCATCCTTTAACGTGCACTTAAAAATGAATCTATACCGCAGCATTAGGGGTGCTGAAATTAATCGCAGCATCGATGCATCGCGATTTGGGTGTCCCCAATGCGATTTCGATGCATGCGACCGTGTAGATCGATTACACCGCCCCGCCCCTCCCGGGAGAGCGCTCCGTGCGTTGCCTAATTTTTTTGTATACATGCTGCTCATGTGACTGCCCATCTAGTCTCTCCTGACGTCGGCCCGGCCCACCTCTCTCCTCATGTCAGCCCCGCACGGCTCTCACATCTCGTCACGTCTCTCCTGACGTGTCAGCACGGCCCGCCTCTCTCCTTGCCTCAGCCCCGCCCGCCTCTCACATCTCGTCACGTCTCTCCTGACGTGTCAGCACGGCCCGCCTCTCTCCTCACCTCAGCCCCGCCCGCCTCTCACGTCTCGTCTCTCTTGATGTCAGGCCGCCTGCCTCTCTTCTGAATCTCTGATAGCTACAGTCGGTGGGCAGGCTTGAGAATTCCCTCAGGTGAGATGTGAACACCAGTGTTCTGTCAGATTCTCTAACAGCGGTGGTTGGAACAGAGATCGGCGGATGGTGAGCAGGCAGATCCCTTCTCATCTAAAATAATAGAAATAGTATGTCGGGCATACGGTACCTACTAAAACAAAGCAGCCACACACGGAGATTTGATTACATTAGTGAGATTGATTAAAAATGTGATTATATTAGTGAGAGTATATATATTCTAAATACCCCACCAAGGTTAATAGTGTCCCGGTGTAGAAATATATATTTTTTTCTTAAATATATTTGCTGGCATATTCATGAATATAGTGAGACCACTACATGAGTGCATAACTAAAGAACATCCAAATAATTATTTAAAGCAATGGATAATAATTACTGATAATGTAAATAGATGAATATATTATTGTCCGCAGCCTCTGATCATCTCCTGTACTATGTCTGCAGTCTCTGATCATCTCCTCTACCATGTCCGAAGTCTCTGACCATCTCCTCTACCATGTCTGCAGTCTCTGACCATCTCCTCTAGCATGTCTGCAGTCTCTGACCATCTCCTGTAGCATGTCTGCAGTCTCTGACCATCTCCTGTAGCATGTCTGCAGTCTCTGACCATCTCCGTTAGCATGTCTGCAGTCTCTGATCATCTCCTGTAGCATGTCTGCAGTCTCTGATCATCTCCTGTAGCATGTCTGCAGTCTCTGATCATCTCCTGTAGCATGTCTGCAGTCTCTGACCATGTCCTGTAGCATGTCTGCAGTCTCTGACCATGTCCTGTAGCATGTCTGCAGTCTCTGACCATGTCCTGTAGCATGTCTGCAGTCTCTGACCATGTCCTGTAGCATGTCTGCAGTCTCTGACCATGTCCTGTAGCATGTCTGCAGTCTCTGACCATCTCCTGTAGCATGTCTGCAGTCTCTGACCATCTCCTGTATCATGTCTGCTGTGTTTAGTCTTTGCTACATGCAGGAAGTGTTATTGTGTTTTTTTTTTTTATTTATTTTTTAAGAACAGAAAAAAAATGGAGTACTATATTTTTTTATTAATGTCATGCGTACTTGCGCTGCAATCGTGATGCATCGCGGAATCGAATCGTGGACTTGATAATCGTAATTGCATGAAAGCAGGCCTTTTCCCCTTATCCCCAGCTCGCAAAAAAAAAAAGAAGGGGGGAATAAAGTAATGTGCATATTAGAGGTCGACCGATATGGGTTTTTCTCTGGCAGGTGCTGATGCGATATTTAGAAATTGCGGTGGCCGATAGGCAATTTATGATGCCGATTTTTTTTTTTTGCCCAATATGTTAGGCCGATTTAAACCATCCTTCATCTCATAAAATCTAACAGTTAGACCCATTTCACACTGGGTGTTTTTCAGGCGCTTTTGGGCTAAAAATAGCACCTGTAAAGTGCCTGCAAAACTGCTCCCCTGCAGTCTCAGTCTGATAGCCCGAGTGCTTTCACATTGAGGCAGTGCGCTGGCAGGACATAAAAAAAAAAAAGTCCTGCAAGCAGCATCTTTGGAGCGGTGAATATCGCTCCTCCACCACTCCTGCCCATTGAGATGAACGGCACTGCTGCCGAAGCGCCTGCAAGCTGGGATATAAGCGTCCCGCTAGCAGCTAAATAGCGCCACTAGAATGATGGTCCAGTGTGAAACCAGCGGAGTTCTGCGGAAAAAAAATTAAGTCAGCAGCTACAAATACTGCAGCTGTTGACTTTTAATATATGGACACATACCTGTCCTGGGTGCCCGCAGTGCTGGCACCCAAAGCCGATATCTCCCTCAGGTGCTACTGCCACTATCTTCGGCTTCACTTCCTGGTTCCCCACTGTGCATGCGCAAGTCGCACTGCACGATCCCACTGGTCCCTGCTGTCTTCTGGAGCCTGTGTCTTTGCTGTCTTCTGGGGGCGGAGTAAGCGCCAGATGTGGTGTAGGTCACCACAGTCACTGCGGTGATCTATGCCCGGAAGAGGGAGCAAATACCTGGGATTGCGCAGGTATCTGCTCCAACCTCCCCCTGAAAAGTACCAAATGTGACACCGGAGGGGGGGATTCGGAAAAGCGGAAGTTCTATTATTACTCTGCTAAGTAATACAGAAAATTTCTTAAATTTAAACATTTATTTTAAACACAACAAGCCTCCAATCAGTGCACTTATATGTATAATTTAGATATATAAAAAAAAAATATATTATTATATATCATCTAATACACAAAAACAGGTAATGAAAACTGTTGGACGAAAAAAAAATATGGGCTAACTTTACTGTTTGTTTTTTTTATTCGTTAAAGCATACTTTTTCCAAAAATATTGCGTTTGAAAGACCGCTGCGCAAATACCGTGTGACATAAAATATTGCAGTTATCGCTATTTTATTTCCTCAGGTTTTTGCTAAAAAAATATATATATATAAATTAGGGCTGTTACTGATCAAAATTTTTGTGTTCGATTAATCGTTTTGTTTTTTTAATCGATTAATCAACTAATTATAACGCAGGGATCCAACTACTTTCAGCTGATCTCCTTGCAGGCTGATTCCAGTAAACTGGAAAATGGATAGGAGGATACAAAAAACACAAAGGCAGAGCTTGATGGGAATAGCATTAAAATTTTTATAGTCTTCTAATATGTAACAAAATAAATATTGCACTGGAGATAAAATCGATGTAGCTACATAAACTGTAAAAATGGTGCGAGTAATACCAAATGGTAGCAAAAGCAAAAACATAAAAACATGTAGCTAAGTGTGATACTGGTATAAAATTGTGTACAACGATACCACTCCTGAATCCAGATGAGGGGAGATTAACATCAGTCTGTCGGCATGTGGATGTCCCGTGAAGGGAACTATCGCAACTCCCAGTGGATGGTTGTAGAATCCCAGATTGATAGAGGGAAGTGTAACAGCCCTTGCGTGTGGCAGATAGTAAGGTCCCGCCGGCATGCAGATATGAAGGTACAGCAAAGGAGCCCTTCAGATAGACACGGCAAGCCCCGCCGGTGTCCGTGACATCACCGGATCTCCGATGGGACTCCCTGAAGCCCCGGAGGCCAGCGGAGAGGCGAGTAAAAACCAAAAGAATTTTAATCGATCAAAAAGATTTTGATCGATCAAAAAAATTCAAGATTAATCGATTAATTAAAAGTTAATTTGCACAGCCCTAATATAAATGTTTGGGGGTTCCACATGATTTTCTAGCAGAAAATACAGGATTTTTACTTGTAAGTAACAAGTGTCAAAAAAGATTTAGCCTTTAAATGGTTAAACTGAGAACTTCTTCAACACTTTCCGTTCATTGATCAGTAGCAACATTGTATATCTTTTCTCTGACTTGGCAGGCTGCCCAGGAGAGAGAAGTCTCTTTCACGGAAAGTTCTCAGGCAACTTGCATTAACTTCTATTACAGAAGCTTGTTGTAAGTCGCGCTGCTGAAGTTTTTAATTGGCTTTTTTTACAGCACAAATCGGACAATTTAATTAAAAAAAACGCCAAATATCGGCCGGCCGATATATCGGTCGACCTCTAATTCATATATGTGGGTACATATATACATGTACACACATATACATCTTATGTAAATAACTTTACCCCCAGTCTATACCCCCTCTTACCTATGTCTATTTAATCTTTACTTTCGAGGGGGGGGGGGAGAGGTTCTCATCTCCCCGTCCCCATTACTTTCTTCCTTCGAATTGTGCAAAAAAGAAGAAGAAAAAAAAGTGTGTATATATATATATATCTCTTTGTGTGAATTTCATTACCTCTATACAAACAAATCTATGGCCCCTTTACCCATGTCTATTTATCTTTATTTTCGAGAGGGGGAGATTCCCATCTCTCTATCCCCATAACTATCTCCTTCACAATGTGCAACAAAAAAAAGGAGGGGGGAGCTGAGGAAGAGGAGTCATATTCCCCTTTCCTTCATGAGAAGGGGGGGCATGGGGGGAGGGCATCGGGTGACAGACCTCCGTTCCCCATAATTCCCAGATAAATCGGGGACTGTTTGCATTGAAAGATTACAGATAATCAGTTACGACGTGTGTATGAGGATTTGTTTTATCTCTGTGTATCGTCTGAGGCTAGTCACGCAACTAGTTATATGTAAGGGTCTACAACCACTTTAAACCTTCAGATGGTAACCATAGCCTTATGTTAATTTAAGAATATCTGTGCCTGGAGTTAAATTTTAGCATTAATTAGCAGTATACTGAAATCGGCACCAATATCTTGTTTTTTTATTGATGAAGTGCCTAGAACACACTCTCGCATAAAATCAAATTATGAACTATTCCTATTGATTCTGACTATTTACGAAGAGACAACTGACACAGCTGATGAGTTCTGAACATTGTTTGGATACTGTATCAAATGCCTTGCTAAAAATCAAGATATATTTCAGCAAAAACTATCCTTTTGATATCCAAATATTTAGTTTTTGTATAATAATTTCCAGTTCCTATTTAACCACTTGACCACTGGGCACTTAAACACCCTTAATAACCAGACCAATTTTCAGCTTTCGGTGCTCTCACAGTTTGAATGACAATAACTCGGTCATACAACACTGTAACCAAATGAATTTTTTGTCCTTTTTTTCCCACAAATAGAGCTTTCTTTTGGTGGTATTTGATCACCTCTGCGTTTTTTTGTTTTTTTGCTATAAATGAAAAAAACGAAAATTTTGCAAAAAATAATAATTTTTCTTCATTTCTATTATAAAATTTTGCAAAAAAGTAATGTTTCTTCATAAATTTGGCCTAAAATGTATACTGCTACATATCTTTGGTAAAAAAAATAAAAAATGTTGGATATTATTTAGTGTGGGTGAAAGTTATGGGGTCTACAAACTATGGTACCAATTACTGAAAATTGATGAATTTCATCACACCTAATGTACTGACAGCCTCTCTCATTTCTTGAGACCCCAACATGCCAGAAAAGTACAAATACCCCCCAAATTACCCCTTTTTGGAAAGAAGACATTCCAAGGTATTTAGAAAGAGGCCTGGTGAGTTTTTTAAAGTTGTAATTTTTTCCCACAATTCTTTGCAAAATCAAGATTTTTTTTTTTTCATCACATTTTCATATTATTAGGTTATTTCTCACACACAGCATATGCATACCACAAATTACACCCCAAAACACATTCTGCTATTCCTCCCGAGTATGGCGATACCCCATGTGTGAGACTTTTACACAGTGAGGCCACATACAGAGGCCCAACATGCAGGGAGCACCCAGGCCAATTCTGACATTTCTCTCCTACATGTAAAAATCATCATTTATTTGCTAGAAAATTACATAAAACCCCAAAACATTATATAAAGATACCTCACATGTGTGGTTTGAACACCGTTTTTATATGTGGGCGGGACTTGCGTATGCGTTCGCTTCTGCATGCGAGCTCACGGGGACAGGGGCGCTGTATGCCCAGAGTATTGCAGAGTATGCCCAGAGTATTGCAGATTATGCCCAGAGTATTGCAGATTATGCCCAGAGTATTGCCCAGAGTATTGCCCAGAGTATTGCCCAGAGTATGGCCCAGAGTATGGCCCAGAGTATGGCCCAGAGTATGGCCCAGAGTATGGCCCAGAGTATGGCCCAGAGTATGGCCCAGAGTATGGCCCAGAGTATGGCCCAGAGTATGGCCCAGAGTATGGCCCAGCTGAGGTATTGCCAAGTATTGCAGCAGGGATGGCTGAGGAGGGAGGGATGGATGGATGGATCTGTGACTACAGTTGTCACAGATCCAGCCCGCAGCACTGCCGCTGCCATCCGCTCCCTCCCCTCTCCTCTCACACTGTACCGATCGGTACAGAGAGAGGAGGGAGGAACCGGCGTCATCAAATGATGCCGGTCTGTTTACATCTGATATCAGCGGCGATTTACCGTGATCCGTGATGCGCCGGGTCCTCTGGACCCGGCGGTCACGGATGTTCCTGTGTGCGCGCCTCAGGGGGCGCGCGGGAGCGTGATTCTAAAAGGCCGTTAATTAACGGCCACTTAGAATCAAGCAACCGCCCTGTAGCCGTACTTTCGGTATAGGGCGGTTGCAAAGTGGTTAAATTTCAAACGTAGGTGATCACTAGAACCCAGATTTTCTTGGAGTTCAACATCGGACAATCAATTCCCATTTGTCAGTACTAGGTTTAAATGTGATCACCCCGGGTTGGGCTTTTTACTAACTATTTCAGAGAAACCCCATTCAGTGCTCCTGCTTGTAATTACAGTTTGAGAATTCCAGTTGATACCAGACATGTTAACGTCGCCCATAATAAAACCTTTCCCTTCATTGTTACTTGGATTATCTTGTCAATTAACAAGTTATCATAATCTTCAGTCTGTCCTAGGGATCTGTATACTACACCAGTTCTAAGGAAATATGCCTTTCTGGTTGGAAGGCAAACCTAGAGGGTTTCAAGTATTATAATTTTTTTTATTATTTAATGCTAGCCTTATGAAAATTTTAAAAATACTGTATATGGCAACTCCACCTCCCTACCCTGTCTTTCCTGTATTTGTACACTGCTAAAATTATTTCTGCGTCATTTGAATTCTTGAATCATGTTTTTGTAATTGCAACAAAATCCATGTTGTTCCTAGACAGAAAAGCTATCCCCTTGTTGCTGCTGGCTTTTAATATTTTTTTTATAGTGGGCCATCCGCTTTAACAACACAAACCCCTAGCATTTGTTTTAACCTGCTAGGAACAGAAATTATCAATTAAATCTCAACCCCCATTTCTCAGTTTACATACATGTCCACAAAACTCCTTCCATATTAACTAGGGTTGTCCAGATACCGATACTAGTATCGGTATCGGGACCGATACCAAGTATTTTCCCGAGTACTTGTACTTGGGGAAAATGCTCTGATACTTTACCGATACCTGACTTTCCCTGTATCCTCCTCCAGTTCCCCCATCCATTCTGCTCTCTCCCTCCATGCTCCTGTGTCTCCCCTCCGTGCCGCTGCCGTTCTGCTCTCCCCCTCCGTGCCGCTGCCGTTCTGCTCTCCCCCTCCGTGCCGCTGCCGTTCTGCTCTCCCCCTCCGTGCCGCTGCCGTTCTGCTCTCCCCCTCCGTGCCGCTGCCGTTCTGCTCTCCCCCTCCGTGCCGCTGCCGTTCTGCTCTCCCCCTCCGTGCCGCTGCCGTTCTGCTCTCCCCCTCCGTGCCGCTGCCGTTCTGCTCTCCCCCTCCGTGCCGCTGCCGTTCTGCTCTCCCCCTCCGTGCCGCTGCCGTTCTGCTCTCCCCCTCCGTGCCGCTGCCGTTCTGCTCTCCCCCTCCGTGCCGCTGCCGTTCTGCTCTCCCCCTCCGTGCCGCTGCCGTTCTGCTCTCCCCCTCCGTGCCGCTGCGTTCTGCTCTCCCCCTCCGTGCCACTACTGTTCTGCACTCCCCCTCCGTGCCGCTGCCTTTCTGCTTTCCCCCTCTTTCCCGCTGCCGTTCTGCTCTCCCCCTCCGTGCCGCTGCCGTTCTGCTCTCCCACTCCGTGCCGCTGCCGTTCTCCTCTCCCACTCCGTGCCGCTGCCATTCTGCTCTCCCTCTCCGTGCCGCTACTGTCCTCCGTTCTGCTTTCCCCCTTCATGCTCCGTGTTCATTCTCCTGAGAAAGTGACTGGGGAATCTGTGTCCTTGGTTCCTTTTCTCTGTCTCAAAGGGGAGATGTCAAAGGTCTGTTAAGACCCCTGATATCTCACCAAAGCCCCCCAACAGGGCTAAGAAAAAAACAATAGCAATTAATAATAAAAATAATAAATTATAAAAAAATACATATTAAAATAAAAAACACACTGACACATCCCCCCCCCCCCTCAAGAAAGCACTGTAAAAAAAAACAACAAAAAATTGTGAAAAATTCAAATTGTAAAATAAAAAAAAATACTGTCACATGACATAAAAAAAAAGTATCGGTATCGGCGAGTATTTGAAAAAAGTATCGGTACTTGTACTCGGTCTTAAAAAAAAGTGGTATCGGGACAACCCTAATATTAACATTCCATATTAACCACCTGCTGACTGCCCTATAGTAAAAATGCGTCATTACTTTGACATCTAATACCGGTGTTATGGCAGCAGCTAGCTTCTCTGTCATTTCCGGATTTCCAGTGCCATCATCAATGCCCGGGAAAGCAATCTGATGTGGCCGTTTGCTGGGCAGGAAGTCGAGTGAGGGCAAGGTGGCCCCTCATGCAACTCTATGGTCGTTGAGGACCGAAGTGACTTCAGACATCACTTCTAGTTGTTAGGGATAAGCATTTTTTTTTTTTACAGCCAGAAAATGTCTCTGACAAAAACGCTGATAACGGCCTATGTGTGCATGGACACATAGGATTACATGCTGGAGAGTTTACTGGTTGCAGAATAAAACGCCTGAAGCCAAAAACAGCAGCTGTAAAAACATCCAGTGTGCATGAGGCCTAAAGATCTCTCATTAAAGAGGACCTATCATGTTTATTTCTGTTACAAGGGATGTTTGTAATAGGAATAAATGTGATCAAAAATAAATAAATTAAAAGGCACAGTGTAAAAATAAAAAGTTGACTAAGAAAAAATAAATAAAAGCATCCTAGCCTCCGTGCTCACGCGCAAAAGCGAACACATACCTAAGTTGCGCCCGCACATGTAAACAATGTTCAAACGACACATGTGAGGTATCGACACGCTTGTTGGAGCGAGAGCAATAATTCTACCACAAGATCCCCTTTGCATATAAACGCAAAAGAAAAGGCCTTCAAAAACATACAAGGCGAGGAGTTGTTATCAGCATTTCAACTTTACCAAGAATGCAATAAGAAATGTAAGGGTGAAATCAGGGCATCCAAGATAGAACACAAAAGGCACATAGTAGAGGAGAGGAATAAATAAATAAATCCTTAACCACTTAAGGACCGCCTCCTGCACATATACGTCGGTAGAATAGCACGGCTGGGCACAAGCACGTACCTGTACGTCCTCTTTAAGTGCCCAGCCAAGGGTCGCAGGTGCGCGTCTGTGACCCAGTCCGAAGCACCGCGGGACCCGATGGCCGCCGAAGTCCCGCGATCGGTCCCCGGAGCTGAAGAACGGGGAGAGCTGTGTGTAAACACAGCTTTCCCGTTCTTTACTGTGGCGCTGTCATTGATCGTCTGTTCCCTGATATAGGGAAAGGCAATCAATGATGTCACATGTCCAGCCCCGCCCCCCTACAGTTAGAAACACATATGAGGTCACACTTAACCCCTTCAGCGCGCCCTAGTGGTTACCTCCCAAACTGCAATTGTCATTTTCACAGTAAACAATGCATTTTTATAGCATTTTTTGCTGTGAAAATGACAATGGTCCCAAAAATGTGTCAAAATTGTCCGATGTGTCCGCCATAATGTCACAGTCATGAAAAAAATCGCTGATTGCTGCCATTAGTAGTAGAAAAAAAAATGCATTAAAACTATCCCCTATTTTGTAAACGCTATAAATTTTGCGCAAACCAATCGGTAAATGCTTATTGCAATTTTTTTACCAAAGATAGGTAGAAGAATACGTATCGGCCTAAACTGAGGGAAAAAAAGTGTTTTTATATATTTTTGGGGGGTATTTATTATAGCAAAATGAAAAAAAATATAGAATTTATTTCAAAATTGACGCTCTATTTTTGTTTTTAGCGCAAAAAATAAAAAACCGCAGTGGTGATCAAATACCAACAAAAGAAAGCTCTATTTGTGGGGGGAAAAAAAACGCCAATTTTGTTTGGGAGTCGCGTCGCATGACCATGCAATTGTTAGTTAAAGCAACGCAGTGCCAAATCGCAAAAACTGGCCAGGTCCTTTTCCTGCATTTTGGTCCGGGTCTCAAGTGGTTAAGTATATAAACAGTAAGAAAGTGAGACCAGAAAATATTGGCCACATAAAGGATAACAAAGGGAATTTGGCTACAAAGATCAGAGAGAAGGATAAGGTTCTGAACATAATATAAAAAGGGGATCATTTTTTGGGACTTTGAATGAGGTATATGGTCAAGTGAGCATACACCTCCATCCATATTCATTGTAAAGAAAAGGGGGAATTGGGACTTTGAGTGAGATGTGTATTTGGACAAAAATAAATATAAATGGATAAATTGCTCAATAAAGAGGAAGTTTAGTCATATAAATGCACATGGGACATGGCACATAGCGGATATGACGAGCTGATGGGCATATAGCTAGCTGATGGACATGAAGATAAAAAAAATCCATTATTGCACATGATACATAAAATAAAAAAACAGAGTATGATCTAAACGCATGATAAATTGAAAAAATTAAATGTAAAAGCTTGACACGTTTCATGGATAGAGCCTGTAGTTGTGGGGTGAATGTGAGGGTGAAGGACACAAAGAAGTGTAGTGAAGACCACTAGAGACCCTCACAGCAGAACAAACAAAAAGTAATGGGGTAAAACATCCTGGGATCATGATCACTTCAATGGCATCACACAGATAAGACACATCAGTGCAGTAATGTTATCAGCTTCTGTTCACTCACTTGACAATGGTAGTGGACGCTCCCAGTAGCTTACAGAGGAAGAAATCCTCCCACGTTTCTGGCTTCTAAAATTACATCACGCCGGATGAGGCCTAGGTAGCTCCTGTTGGGCGGAGATCACTCTGCCTGACAGGGAAGTAACTCTGCTAGCATTATGCCGGCCGGTTGCAGGAGTGCTGCAGTGTGCATATTACACTGTGTAGTTAAGGCCGGAAGCTGTATACAGCAAGACGCCAGGGGCGATTGTTACCAGTCCACTCCTGGCGGTGAGGAGGGAAGGAGTGGAGGAGGAGAGAGGAGAGGATGGGGACACACCAGATTTGGTGCATCCCTAATATAGTATAAATATGGTTTGTCATTTTCCTTGAGGCATCTGGGGATTTTGTTTGGCTGTTTTTGTTCCAGGTCCAGGAGCTGCTATGCACACTGGGGCCTCCCCTCTCCTCTCTGTTCACCGCTGAGGGATTGGGTGGGCCTTTCCGCAGTGCATTGGTGCCACGCCCAGCGCCTCAACACATGACTTCACCTCACAGTGACTCAGTGCCGGCAGCATTGTTTCATCCTCAGTGTGTGTGTCTTCCCAGATGCTGGCCACATCATGTCAGCTGTTCTGGTGGGAATGCCTTCATTTCAAACACGCTCAGCAAGACATGGGGTTATATACTTCTTGTGGGAGGCATGGTCCCTTATTTCATGCTGGACACTTTTTGGATCACACATGGAAGCCACGACACTAGCACTGGGATCACCAGGTACTCACTTTCTCTACTCCCCACTTTGGAGTTGCTTTTGTTTTTTGTCATCCCAGTTAGTTCCTGAATTTCTGAACAGGATTGGTCTTTCGTGATCTCAGGATGTTTTACCCCATCACTTTTTGTTAGCTCTGGTGTAAGGGTCTCTGGTGGTCTCCACTACACTTTCTGTGCCTTTACTCTCACATTTACCCCACTACTACAGGCTCTATGCCCCTTGTAAGTCAAACCTTACATGTTCCATTGACCACCTAAATTTTACATTCATACTGATTGGAACTGTTCACAGGCCTCTTTATGTAACTCATCATGGACACCTCCCATCTCTCCCCTTGATTGTGGTGTTTTCCTCGGCTGCTTGCAAGGATATTTCCCAACTTTCCTCAACCATCAGGTTTTAGCAATCTATAATCAACTTTAGAGCTAATATGTAAGTAACTCAGGGATGTAAGGGGAGAAGAAAACCAAACACCCCAATTTAATTTTATTTAATTTGAGTAATTTGGAATACTTTTTATAGATACAAACTCTACACTTGCTTCTGAAGAAGTGGAATTTCATCCACGAAATGTGTGATTTTATATATTTTGTGCAATAATGGAATTTTTATTTTATGTCTATTATATGCCCATCAGCTTGTCATATGCGCTATGTACCATGTCCCATGTGCATTTATATGAATAAACTTTCTCTTTATTGTGCAATCTATCCATTTATATTTATTTTTGTCCAAACGCACATCTCACTCAAAGTCCCAATTCCCCGATTTTCTTAACCACGTAAGACCCGAAGAAAAATAAAGAGGGGTTGGGACTTTGTATGAGGCATGTGGTATGCACCACCACAGGCCTCCATCCCTGTAAGGGTGTAAAAAATGGAGGGTTGGGACTTTAAATGAGATGCGATTAGCGAAATGCGATTAAGTATATATATGGAAAAAAAAATCCATAATGACCAGGCTCAAAAATACCAAACCAAGAAGCACAAACCAAATTAAACTGTCTAACTGTGTGTAATTAAAACAGAGGTTTAGTTGCAGAGATTTGCAAATATCTGGGAAGCTGCAGGCCAAGCGTCAAGGCACTCTGTGTAACTGCAGTCCTAACTATGATTTTTACAAACCACGTAAGACCCGGACCTTTAGGCAGCTAAAGGACCTGGCCATGTTTTGCGATTCGGCACTGCATCGCTTTAACAGACAACACCTCGGTCGTGCAACGTGGCTCCCAAACAAAATTGGTGTCCTTTTTTTCCCACAAACAGCTTTCTTTTGGTGGTATTCTATCACCTCTGTGGTTTTTATTTTTTGCGCTATAAACAAAAATAGAGCAACAATTTTGAAAAAAAAACATTATTTTTTTACTTTTTGCTATAATTAATATCCCCCAAAAATATCCTCAAAATATCCTCAATTTAGGCCGATACGTATTCTTCTATTTTTGGTAAAAAAAATAGCAATAAGCGTTTAGCGTAAATGCATTGTTTATTGTGAAAATGACAGTGCAGTTTGGGAGTTAACCACAAGGGGGCGCTGAAGGGGTTATGTGTGACCTCATTTGTGTTACTAACTGTAGGGGGGTGTGGCTGTAGGTGTGACGTCATTGATTGTGATTCCCTATGTAAGGGAACACACAATCAATGCAGGCGCCACAGTGAAGAACGGGGAAGCCACAATCGGGTCCACGAGTCCCGCAGCTTCGGACCGGGTCGCTTGCATGCGCCTGCGACCCCACGGCTGGGCTTAAAGGGCCACGTACAGGTACGTGGATGTGCCCAGCCGTGCCATTCTGCCGACGTATATCAGCGTGAAGGGGTCCTTAAGTGGTTAACAAGGTTCTTAGCAAGGTTCTGAATATCTTCTTCTCCTCAGTCTTCGCAAAGGAAACGTGGGGAAACATTAACCAAGACAGTAATGTTCACCGGACCAGATGGCTTACATACAACGGTCTTTAAAGGAGCTCAGCCAGGTGATAGCCAGACCCCATTGTTCCTAATTTTTTTTATGGAGAGTTTACTGACTTGAATGGTGCCAGCTGATTGGAGAAAAGCCAACTTGGCACCAATATTTAAGAAAGGGCAGAGACATATCCCTGGGAACTACAAGCCAGCTAGCCTTACATCAATAGTTTGCAAGTTATTAGAGGGGATGATAAGGGGCTGTATACAAAATTTTAGTAATAAAAACTGTATCATTAGCACAAATCGGCATGGATTTACGAAGAATCATTCTTGCCAGACCAATCTATTAATCTTCTGTGAAGAAATTAGCTGCCATCTAGATGGCCTGTGGATGTGGTGTATCTGGATTTTGCAAAGGCATTTGATACAGTTCCCCACAAGCGTTTACTGTACAAACTGAGGTCTGTTGACATGGACCATAGGTTGAGTACCTGGAGTTGAAAGACCGCTGTGCAAATACTGTGTGACCAAAAATATTAGGATCGCAATTTTATTCTCTATGGTCACTGCTAAAAAATATATATATTGTTTGGGGGGGTCCAAGTAATTTGGGGTGTAATTCCACATATGGATTGATCGGTGGGTATGCCCACCATTAGAATACCTCCCTTCATCCACCCACTTCTAATGATGGGCATACATGCACCATTTATATATACCGAAGCATGGGGGCATCCTCCCGCAACAAAGTTATGCCGCGTACACGCGGTCGGACTTTTCTATGCCGTGTACACATGGTCAGACTTTTCCACGGGTAAGGCCTCCGTAGGAGGGTCAACCGTATGTACGCGGTATTAGGAACAAAATCGCTCCTCCATCCCTAATGCCCCCATTTTCGGCATATATGCTCTTTTTTTAGACTGTGGTGGTGAAATCACCTCCTACAGCGTTGGAGTCGCAGCTTTATATATATCGTGGGAGAAAACGCTGTTGCTGTCATGCTAAATAAATCCGCGCTGCAACTGAATGGCGTACCTGCTAAGCAAATGATGGCTAACATTAAAACAAAGTAACATTACAGTATAACAGTAAGATCATACCATACCTGCAAAGCAAATACCAATAAAAAAAACATAAACATTTTTTAACGCAACCTGTGCCTAATATATATATATCGAAGCATGGGGGCATCCCCCCGCAAAAAAGTTATGCTGCGTACACACGGTTGGACTTTTCTATGCCGTGTACACATTGTCAGACTTTTCCACGGGAAAGCCTCCATAGGAATGTCAACCGTATGTACGCGGCATTAGGAGCAAAATCGCTCCTCCGCCCCTAATGCCCCCATACTTCGGCATATATGCTCTTTTTTAACTGTGGTGGTGAAATCACCTCCTACAGCACTGGAGTCACTGCTTTATATATCGTTGCTGTCAAGATAAATAAGTCCGCGCAACAGCTGAATGTCGTACCTGAAAACAGTAAAGTAAATTACATACTTGAAAAGCAAGCATGAAAAAACATAACAATAAAACTTTGCAGAATAAAATAGAGTAAAAAAGAGCAGAACAATAGAGCGAGAATAGAGAGGGAGAGAACAATAAAATGACAACTATTTTATTTTATTTTTTTTGATATTTTTTTGTGTTTTTTTTACACTTTTTTTTTGCAACTTTTCGGTTCCAGGTTTGGGTCTCTCAAAATGCGACGGCATCTTGGGAGACCCTGTGTACGTGTGCCTAGCCTGTAAAATGTTTTACCCTACGCTAATACTTCACTAGTGTGTGGAAGCGTTCAAAACATTTGCCAATACAAAGACCAGGATCGGCAGGACATCGGGGACAAAAATAACGGTTGTCACACCTAAATCCGCGCTTGCTTCAGACACGACATCTTCTTTGGGGGGCTTTTTGGGTAGGGGTACTCTCGAGGGCATATATAAAATGCCTCTCATGCAGTCGGCTTACTGCATTTGGTAGGGGATGGTGAGGTGCAGAACCACCTAGATACAGGAGTTCTCTAACGATATCCTTCTGGAATTGGAGGAAGGGTCTGTTCTGTCCTGAAGCTTTGTATAAGACAAAAGCATTCAGTAGAGTCAATTGAAATAAATGTAGAGACACTTTTTTGCACCAGCGTCTCGATTTACGGGCAATATGATACGGCGCCATCAACTGGTCGTTGAGGTCCACCCCTCCCATATTTTGGTTATATTTGTGGACACAGAGGGGTTTCTCCACAACACCAGTCGCCGTACGAATTTGTACTGTCGTGTCTGCGTGAAGGGTGGTAAGAATGAAAACATTCTTATTGTCCCGCCACTTCACAGCGAGCAAATTATTACATCTGCAGCAGGCTCTCGCCCCCAGCCTAAGGCGGGCATCTACAAGCCGCTGGGGAAAGCCCGGGGGATTAGGTCGCACGGTGCCTCATGCTCCAATCTGATGATCAAACAGGTGACTAAAAAGTGGCACGCTGCTGTAATAATTGTCCACATACAAGTGGTACCCCTTTCCGAATAAGGGTGACACCAAGTCCCAAACAATCTTGCCAACGCTCCCCATGTAATCTGGGCATCCTTCCGGCTCTACCTCACTATCTTTGCCCTCATAAACCCTAAAGCTCCATGTGTAGCCTGTTGCCCTGTCACAAAGCTTATAGAGCTTGACCCTGTATCTGGCACGCCTGCTGGGAAGGAACTGCTTGAAAGACAAGCGGCCAGCAAATTTAATCAGGGACTCGTCAACGCAGACAACTTGCTGGGGATTAAACAAGGCTGCATAACGTTCATTGAAATGGTTTATGAGGGGCCGAATTTTGTAGAGCCGGTCAAATTCAGGATCTCCACGTGGACGACAAAGTGCATTGTCACTGAAATGCAGGAACCGCAGGATCATCTCGTATCGTTTCCTGGCCATGTGAGCAGAGAATATGGGCATTTGGTCAATTGGATGTGTGGACGAATACATGCGCAATTGAGGAAATGGATGTATGCCCATATTGAGGGTGAGGGCCAGAAAGGTCTTAAATTCGGAAACCGTAAGAGGTCTCCATTCTTTGGCAAGGACGGACTGGGGATTAGCGGCGATGTAGGTACCAGCATACAAATTACTCTGGTCCACAATAGATCTATAGAGATCTTCCGTGAAATACAGCGAATAAAAATCAAGTGGCGTAAAATTCGCTGTATCCACCTGAATTCCGGGTTGGCCAGTGAATGGGGGAAGTACGGGTTCTGCAGAAGTGGTGGGGACCCAATCAGGATAGGCAAATTCTGCAGGAAGGGCACTATGGGCACGACGGGCCTGTCTTTTTTTTTCTTCTTGGTGGCAGCGGGACACTACTTGTGCTTGCCACCTCACCAGCTTGAACTGCACTTATGGGACTCGCCACGTCACCACGTGATACTGCAGTGCTGGATGAACGACCAGGATGTACTAGGCTGCTGGTGCTTGCCATTCCACCAGAAGGAATAGCGGCGCTAGTACTGGCTCTCTGCTCCATACAAGGGTCCTGCGGTTCTTGCTCCTCAACAACCTCAGAACGGGATCGGGTACGCCTGGCCTTAGCAGGGACCCTCACTCCGTCGTCAGAGCTATCTGACATGGAGCCGCTGTCGTAAACAGGATCGTATTCTGAGCCCGAATCTGTCAGATGCGTGACCTCCTCTTCACTATCTGACCTGCTCAGGATCCAAACGGCCTCTTCACCAGTGTACATTCGCTTTGCCATTTTGGGCTCTAAATTTAGTCGTAGACTGGTGATGATTCACGGGTAAAACAAGCACCTGGCTATAGAAAGGCAAATGTAGAAAACGCTTAAAAAAAACTGTTAGCGATCGCAGGGATCAGGCCTGTCTCTGCGAACGCTGCAGTTGTGTGTGATGTGTTTTTGAAGTGACAGTGATCGATCGATACTGCACTTGGGTGGGTTGGGCTGGGCGGAGGGGCAAAACGCAAGTGCTAGCGGGTATCTGGGCTGATTCCACTAACAATGCGTTTTTGGGTACTCTAAACTGCTGGGTACGCTAGTATAGATCTGATCAGATCAGGTATCGATCCGTTCAGATACTATACCACTAAGGGGGGTGTATGCTTTGCGAGTGGGTGTAAGCGTTACTGGCACTAACCTAACGCTGCCTGGGGCGACGCAGACCCTGACTGATGCAAAAATTTAATTTATATCACCTGCCGGGCGATCAGGGGGTTAAACCTTTATTGGGTTATATACAGCGGGTGCCCTGATGCTATAAACAGCAAACTAACTAACCAGCGTCAACCGTAACACTTATACGGTGATCACTGGTGAAAGGGTTAACTAGGGGGCAATCAGGGGGTTAAAACCTTTATTAGGTAATATATGGGGGTACCTAACGCTTTCTAAAAACCTAAATAACCTAAATAACTAACTGGCTAACCTGCATCACCACTGACACTTATATGGTGATCACTGGTGAAAGGGTTAACTCTAGGGGCAATCAGGGGTTAAAAACTTTATTTATGGGGGTACCTAGCGCTATAGAACCTGGCGGCGAACCTCAAAAAAAAAACTAACTGCCTAGCGGCAACAGTGACACTAATACAGCGATCAGAAAATCGATCGCTTAGTGACACTGCCAATAGGGGGTGAAAGGGTTAACTAGGGCAGTGATCAAGGGGTTAAACCTTTATTAGGGGGGGTAGGGGGCTACCCTAGACCTAAAGGGGGCTAAGACTAACTGCCCTGACACTTTTTACTGTAACACTGACACTAAATGCAGTTATCAGAAAAAAATGATTACTGCATTTAGTGACACAATGTTACAGTGGACTGGGGGGGTGATCGGCGGTGACAGGAAGGGGTTAAGTGTGCCTATGTGTACCTGTGTCAGTGTACTGTTAGGTGCAACTTACTGTGTGATGTGTTCTCTCCTCGGCGTCGGACGAAAAGACCGACACGAGGAGGAACACAGCACTTCCCTCTTCCTGTGTTTACACTTAGTACAGGAAGAGGCAGGGGGCGCGCGCATTGGCTGGGAGTGATCGCGAGGGGGTGGCTGAAAACGAATAGTCGCCCCCTCATCCCGGATCGCTCCCGGAGCTAAAGGAACCACTGCATGTACGGGGGGGGGGGGTCCGATCGAACCCCCTCAAGGCACCAACGTATATATACGTTGATGTGCCTGTCGGTGCCATTCTGCCGACGTAAATGTACATGCGGCGGTCCTTAAGTGGTTAAATAGGCTACTAATAGATATCAGAAAACAATGTTTCAAATTGGTCTATTTGATCCTTTGGTAGCTGTCATGTTTCTCCAACAGAGTAAGAACATGCAGCAACATGAAATAAATTGGGTTGTACTTGATACAACAATAGCATTACAGACTCTGGGCCAGATTCACGTACCGGCCGCGTCGGCGTAGCGTATGCCATTTACACTACGCCGCCGCAACTTAAATGAGCAAGTGCCGTATTCTCAAAGCACTTGCTCCGTAAGTTGCGGCGGCGTATCCCCGCGTAAATGAAAGGGGGCGGCTTGTATTTAAATTAAGAGCGCCCCCGCGTCGATCGAACTGCGCATGCGCCGGCCGGGAAAAAAGCCCAGTGCGCATGCTCCAGCTCACGTCGGAAAACGTTGTTGAAACCGACATGAAAACAACGTGATCGTCACGCAATGCCCTTTTCGTGGACGACTTAGTAAAACGACGTAAACGACGGAAAAAGACGACGCTGTCCCGACGCCATACTTAACATGGCATATGACGGAACTTCGTAAACTTACCCCTCATATAGTAGGGGTAAGTTTACGCTTACGTAAACGATGACGAGGCGGCGCAAAAACGTTCGGGAATCGGCGTATCAGGCTCATTTGCATAGGCAAATGAGAAAACGATGTAAAAGCCACCTAGTGGCCGGCGTAACATTACACTTAAGATCCGACGGTATAAGTGACTTACGCCAGTCGGATCTTAGTGTAAAACCGGCGTATCTTGTTTTGTGAATACAAAAAAATGATAAGCCGGCGGGATTTTCGAATTACGCCCGTGTATCTGCAGATACACGGCGTAATTCTTTTGTGAATCTGGCCCTCTGTGTATTAATAAAAAGCTGTATAAAAGTTGTTTTTGCTAAAGATTTTTGTACACATTTACTTTATCTTATGAGTGAATTATTTATATAACCAAGCTCTTTTGTATAGCTCAATATCAGCCCACCTGCTAGCATCATGGCTAACATTTTTTTGCACCAGTGCACCCTAACTGGTGAAAATCCTGGCTCAAATTCTGAAACTTCTATTGCAAATCATTCTGAAACAGATGATTTGTGCCAAGGTGCACAACAGCAACAATGCACTCTTCACTAGCATTCTTAACAATATTTAAAATGCATCTTTTACCTCTCCTGACAGCAGAACCAGGTTCAGGTGCAGTTGAATCACCAACAAGATGACTTCTCCTTTTAGGAGTCTTATTCACAAAACTTGGCTGGTTTGCAACATCCGATGCAAAAGCTACTTTTGGCAAAACAATTTGAGACAAGCATTGTTACCAAGTACCACGAAAAACAAATGTCAAGCAAGTATTGCACTGAACTAGACCAGGCATTTAAAAAAATATTTACTTAAAATCAAACACAAGCACTAACCAAAGACAGTTGGCTGTCTCCAAACTCCTGCGGTTTTCAAACTATTACCATTCAAACTTTGCATTTTCGCCCCACTGCGCTTTTGTCCTGATGCCCTCACAATGAGCAAACTCCACAGTTTAATACCTTTTGGCACACATTTTTATGCCAAAAACAATTAAACCAGCATCTTTGGGCAGAAGGACCTTCTGAAGTAGGAATTCATGGAAAGTGCACACAAAGAATAAATGAAAGTAAATAAAAATAAAGATACAAAGATCTATATTTACTGAAAGGCAGTCATTAATCTGTGCTTATGGCAAGGTAAAGAGGAGCAACACTAAGGTTCTCTTTGTGTGTTTTGTCTATTTTTTTGTTATTTTTTTTACTGTTTATTTTGCTTGAACCCCTCTGGAAACGTGAAGAAATGTGCTCCAAGGGCTGTATTCATAATGTTCTCACTAACCTAAATAATAGGCAGCCATCTCCTTGGATTGGTTCAGATCCATTTTGCCTTTAACCACTTAAGACCCGGACCAATACGCTGGCAAATGACCCAAGGGGTTTTTGCGATTCGGCACTGCGTCGCTTTAACAGACAATTGCGCGGTCGTGCGACGTGGCTCCCAAACAAAATTTGCGTCCTTTTTTTCCCACAAATAGAGCTTTCTTTTGGTGGTATTTGATCGCCTCTGCGATTTTTATTTTTTGCGCTATATACAAAAATAGAGCGACATTTTTGAAAAAAAATCAATATTTTTTACTTTTTGTTATAATAAAAAAACAATAAACTAAATTTTAGTCAAACATTTAGGCCAAAATTTATTTAGCCACATGTCTTTAGTAAAAATAAAATCGCATTAAAAAAAAATTAGCTACCTAGCGGGAACAGCAACACTAATACAGCGATCAGAAAAATGATCGCTTAGTGATGCTGGCAATAGGGAGTGAAAGGGTTAACTAGGTCAGTGATCAAGGGGTTAAAACTTTATTGGGGGGGTGGGGGGGCTACCCTGACACTAACACTGACTGTCACACTGTCTGTCACACTGACACTAAATAGAGTAATCATACATGTATGATTACTGCATTCAGTGACACTGTGACAGGGGGGAGTGGGGGGGGGGGGGGCGATCGCGGGGGTTAAATGTGTTTGTGTCTGTGTGTAAGGTTGCTGTTGGTGCAGACTTACTTGCTGTGTTGTGATCTCTCCTCAGTGGCGCTTGAAACAAACGCCGAGGGAGAGATCAGATAGCTTCCTCCTTCCTGTGTTTACACAGGAGGAGGAAGTGACAGGGCGGGGGGGCGCGCGCATTGGCTGAGAGCGATCCGGAGGGGGCGGGTGAAAACGGATAGCCGCCCCCTCTTGTCGGATCGCTCCTGCAGCCGCGCAGACCGCCGCATGTACGGGGGGGGTCCGATCGGACCCCCGATCCCCCCCCAAGGCACCAACGTATATATACGTTGATGTGCCTGTCGGTGCCATTGTGCCGACGTAAATGTACATGCGGCGGTCCTTAAGTGGTTAAAGGACATCTTTCATCTGAGAATGGGAACAGAACAGAAAGGGGTTCCTCAAAAGTTGGGATTTTAACGGACAAGAAACAGTGGGTATAATACAAAAGTACAACGTTTATTGTGAAAAATTGAAAAATGTGTAAAATGAATCAATAAAAACAAAGACAATAACATTACATATGATGGCATTGAATGGAACCAGATGATAATCTATTGGTCAACTGTCTGAGGGTATAGAACAGAAGAGAATCCAATGTGTTTTAACAGAAATAGTGAAGGTCTTCTTCAGGGAGGGTTATGCAGTTCCAAATTTCTCAAAATTGATCCCATGTGCTGATGATTCAAGGATTAGAAGTCATAGCTCAGGAGCAAGATAAAAATCGCTAAAGGGGCCCAGAAGGGGCCAAGTCAAAATGAAGGACAGGTGATTCTTGGTGGTGACTCCAAAGATCTTAAGTACATGGAGTATATAAAATCTCTGGGTGTAAGCGTGATGACATGCCACAGACGGGTATGAATACAATTAGATGTTTTTTGCTGAATGCAGCATGCACACAAGCATCAGGGCTAGGGAGAAAGCTGAAGGTGGAACATTGATTACAGGTATTATGCCAGTCCAAGTAGAAACATCTTACATCGGACTGTGGTGTTCTATCATATTTGTAGTGCAGCAGTGCAGTGTGCAAGTAGCGTCTCCCACGGGTAGCATGCTACCTCATCCCTGAATAAGATCGTCAGCATTAGTTTCTCCCATGACAGGGTTTTTTTTTTTTTTCTTTACACATTTTCATTATGGCAGTCATTAAATGTGATTTGCAATGGTTGTGGGATCTGTAAGAAATGGATGTTAATGAGCAGTGCTAACAGTCATTCAGAAAAATTCACTACATCTTTAAATGTTGTGATTATCAAGCCCACTCTTACCCAGGCAAAGGGCAAAACTGTAGGCTTGTGATCAGAGTACATCTTTATTTTTTGCCATACCAGCTCAAGACTGTAAATGTGTTTTATAAGTATGACTGGGAATTATGCTGATTTGCATTGTTACTTCTAATTTCACTCCCACTTACACATGTCTGTATCATACTGTCAATCTGCAGGAACTGTCTTTATGGAAATGTGTGTATGTAGCTATTCTGTTGTGCTGCGTCGCTGGCTGTTCTTTTACTTTTTTTATTGGGTCTCCATGACTTGTCTTGCTTTTTATTGCAATCATGACCACAGAAGTAGTAGGTTAAATTGGACAAACTTGATAAAAGTGGGGGTGCGATATTTTTTTTTTTTCTGTTTTGGCCAGAATGGGAAGACTTAGAACCTCTGGAAAGCACTTAAAAGAGAAGTCTGATATATATTTGTTTTCCCTAATCGTACTTACCTTGGTCTGATGCTGCATCTGTCCCCCGGTGTCTCTGCACTGAGAACCGAGCCACGAACACCGCCAATGGCTCGGTTCTAACTCCTTCCCGAGCAGACAGTCAGCATCGCTTCTGCTCTACTTCTCAGCGCTCATTGGAGCGCCGAGCAGTAGAGGGATGGGGAGAGGCTGTCTCAGCAGCTTGCTGAAACCCTGAGACATCAATCAGAGCAGCTGGCGGATCCAGGCTTGGAAGTCGGGCTGACGCGCTGCCCCGACTGATAGCAGTGACATCAGGGCAAAATGGGTCACAGGAGTGCAAAACTAATTGCGCTTGTGTGACCCAGAGGAGAAGCCCAGCCTAAAAAGCTCAGGCTGGACTCCTCCTTTAATTCTGTTTGCTTCATCGTAGGAAAAATTCCCCTCGCTTCTTGCCCTGGTAACACAGGGACAACATGAGGAGTAATCTTGAACAGAGGACAGTCACTGACATAAGCCCCTTTTTTTAGTAGAGAGATGGAATTAAAACATCTGAGGTTTAACAGTAGCCTTGCAAACTTTCCTAAAGACAGGTGATCATAGGGACAGTGCCATAAAAGTGAGACAAGGGATATACAGACAATACTAAAAACCTGATGGAAGTTTTAACTTATTCTCTTTTCTCACTGTATCCAAAATTAAACAAAATGAAAAAAAAAGTGGTAATTTTTTTTATAATGCTGCAATATTTTTTTTTTTTATCCTTTCAGAAATGCTGGCTTGGGTGTGTGTGCCATGGCATGCAGATTTGGTGGTATTCTTGCCCCTTTTGTACCATCCATGGTAAGAATTTTCGACTTTTTTAAAATAGAATGCAATATGTAAATGTACTAGGGGGTCATTGTTTAAATAAGTTGAAAAAACAATTGTCTGTCAAGTTTTGCCTCAAATGCCAGCAGTTTCAGAGCACATATACTGTAATATAGCAGCCACATGTTGTTTGAGGGCCCCTTCAAATGGAAAATTTGCAAAGTCAAAGATTACATTGGGTCTGTCTGTACCATAAAATCCTACGTTTATGAATAATACATTTGGGAAGCAAACAAATATGTATCCATACAGACTTTGAGGTTTTACGTTTCAGAGGCAAATTCGATTAAATAAATGCTGAGTGAATCTTACATATATATCCATGATCCTCACACTGATAACAAGATAATAAATGCTTGAGAGATAAACATACATTTCCTCACTAAAGTGGATGCACAGCACTCTACCTAATAAATATAAAAGCATCCACTTGTGTGAGAAAATAAATATTTAGTGAATGATTCAATGTTTAAAAAAACTAAGAAAAGGTCATTGTAATAGAGTGAAGGTCAGAAATATGAAATTATTATTTATCTGTAAAAATATGGTGTATAGTTAAAATGCCAGCCACTTATGAATGAGCAAGCAGCAACACATCTTTCCTGTTTTTGTACATAATAAAATGAATTTAGACCACAAAGGTTAAACAATGTTTTTTCATTCCAAGTAGCCCATATTAAATCTGTTTTTTTCAGGATGGATTTTAGTAAAACTGGCTAAAGCCGAGATTGAATCTGCACCCCTCACTTTAAATACTTTATCCCCTTAGCTAGTGCATAGCATATTTCAGCAGGTTGCATTGACCATGGGCTGGACAGTTGGGGAATACAGATGTATACTCTGATAGTATACAGCAAGGACGGTGAAGAAGAGCTGAGACACAGGAGTTGTGTGGGTCTGGAGGGGAGGGGAGTAGGTTCCTGTGTCTCATCTCTTCTTCACTTCCATTGCTGTCTACTTGGAGTCTCCAACATGTGTATTCCCCAGCTGCCCCGCTCACTGTCAGAGCAGTGTAGTATGAGAGCATATAGGCTTTTTGGTTTTCACTTTCCCTATACATTCTATCAGAGCTTTGATCTAACAAGCGATTTACTTTCATAAAAGTAGAACGTTGACCAGGCTGCACTGCTCATGTGAAATAGCCGGCAGCTCCAGGTGCCTTAATGCCACATTGCTTTGTTTTCTAGCACCTTAAAGTGTTACTAAAACCACAACAGTAAAATCATTCTGTATATGCAGTAAAGCATACGCGTTATACTCCCTGTGGAACCTAAGAGGTTAACTCTCCACAATGTGTAAAAAAGGCCTTTTGATCCTGTCTTCTCCCCAATCCATCTGCTGATCGTACAGAGCCTTGGAGACACACTGTTGCTAGAGAGTTTTTTTTTTGTGGGGGGTGAGGCATGTGATCAGCAGGGACAATTAGCACTGTCTAGACCCAGGGTCAGGGGCCACACAGTCTCATAGGACAGTCAGAGGAGAATGAAAACGCCTACTACAAACTTAAACCAGTGCTCGGCTGGACACTGATAGAATTCATAAGACTGCTACAGTATATACTGCTCATGAGAAAAGGTGTTTAGCAGTGAAATGCAGAGTCCTGGGTTTAGTAAAACTTTAAGAATATTCCCATATTCTGAAATACAAATATCAACACATTCTGTAGTTGGTAGCACTGCCCTGCACATCATTGACCTTCTACTGTGACGGATGGCCTTACTAACTAGCACCAAAATGCAGTGGGAGGGCTGGCCATAGGTATCAATAATGCTGGTCAATATTTGCAAATTAGGGCATCCTGATCTTTAGGGTGGCCTACAAATAATAGAATCAGGTGTGTACACACATGAAGTTGCCTGGTGTAAAAAAAAGACATAGCAATTTATCCTGTTCATTCTGCCCAAAGATTTGCCAGCTAAAGGTTGGGGTTTGCACACACGGAAGCCAATTTAGATTTGATGCCTCTTTTATAGAATACATCCATTACCAGTTTATTGCAGAAACTACATATTATTTAAATTACTTAAATATAAATTCTGGGAAAAACAAGAATGCTTCCTTGCAGTGGTGCTTCTCCCACACTGCAAGGGTCGAATGAATGAATGAAAACTTATATAGCGCAGCACATGCGAACTTAATCGCCTCTGGGCGCTTGTTGTTCCTGTCTCCTTTGGTATCAAAAGAGATGAGTCTTGATCTTTCTCCTGAATGCTAAGTGGTTCTCCAACCGAATGCTGGTTGGTAAAGCGTTTCATAGTCTGGAACCTTGCACCGCGAATCTCCCTTCTCCTTTGGACTTGTAGTTGGCTTTCGGTATCTGGAGTAGATTTTGATTGGTGGATCGCAGAACGCGATTGGGATTATGAGCTTTTATTTTTTCGCATAGATAATGGGGAGCATTCCCATGGATACATCTATGTGTTAGACAGAGCGCTTTAAAATTGATTCTGTCTTTTACTGGTAACCAGTGAATAGTTTTCAGTGAAGGTGAGATTGATTCCCAAGCTTTTTTCCCAGTCACAAGTCTAGCGACCATATTTTGAATGACTTGTAGACGAGCGATTTGGTACTTGGGGAGTCCGAGGTAAAGGGCATTTGCATAGTCCAATCTTGAGTTTACAATTGCTCCCACCACGACCGCTATGTCTTCCTTGGGAATAAAAGGAGTAAGTCTGCATAGTAGGCGCAGCAGATCGTGACTACTGACCCTATGACCTATTTGTGCGTCCATTGTCATGTAGGAGTCGAAGATGACCCCAAGACATTTGACTTTGGTGCTAGGGGTGATGATATTGCCCAGAATGGGCGGGGGGTCCAAGTTGTTGCAGGTTGATTCATACGCTTGGCGTGAAACAGGAGAAGTTCTGTTAAATGCATGTTTATGTCTAGAGGACTACGAAAGGCACTTTTACTCAAACGATCTTCTGCTCTTTCTGAAGTCAGTTCTCTCTTTTACTCCTCTATGCTCCAGCAGTGGACTGTCACTTGGCTTCCTCATATCCAGCACAGCACATGGGCTCTGCATTGATGATGTCAGAAGGCCTATGACTGGCAGAGAAGAGGCTACAAGGGACCGTTGTGTTAAAGTGCTTTTTACATTCCTTTAGACTAGCATTCAACCCCTACTGTAAAGGGAGTATATTTGTTTTCCCTGGATCGGCAGGTATTGCCCGCAATGAAACCGTCTGAATTGGCGCACCGATTCCCAAAGGTAGTTTCGGTACTACTTTTGGTGATTTCAGGTGCTATTTCAATCGACCTCTCTGCAGGAAACTGCACAGATGTGTTTGAAATCGTCGGACTGACATGTGGGGAATGAAATCGTGCGAGTTCAGCTGAACTCGCACAATTTCAATCCTGCATCAATGTGAACCAATTTTTAAACAGATAACCATTAAGGACAGCTCAAAGAGAAACTGCCTTCTTTAGTGACCTATAGCAACTAATTAGCATTACCTTTCACCAACTTAAAATGGAATAGTGTGTGAAAAAAGGGTATTTATTCCTGGGCTTGAGATTACTGAACTTTATACTTAGCCTTTTTTTAATTTGCTGTGATTGCAAAGGTGTCTCCTGTTATTTTTTATTTTTTTTATCAGTTTATTCATTTATTGGTTTATTTATATTATTGATGTTAGGGCATTGCTGTATGTCTTTATACGTCAGCTATTACAGTGAGGGAAGAACGTATTTGATTCCCTGCTGATTTTGTACGTTTGACCACTGACAAAGAAATGATCAGTCTATAGTTTTAATGGTAGGTTTATTTTATCAGTGAGAGACAGAATAACAACTGTGACATAGGGGATTGTTCAGCTCTGTGATAGATGCATTTTCTGTAGTGAGTCCACATCAGACAGGCATTTATAATTAAGGACCTAGTAGCCCACATTTATTAAATTAAAAAAACAAACAAAACAAAAGTCCACTTAGGAATCCCACGCAGGGGTTTAAACGTCATTCAGACATAAATGAAAAATACAAGCCCACCTGGCTACTCTTCAACAGCACTGCTACTATAGGTACTGGTACCTCAAACCACCAGATCCTCCAGGCCCACGGTCTCGGTGTATACATTCTTTGGGCTCCTTAAATGCACAAAGCTTGAAGCCCCTCAATGCACACAGCTTCTGTCTCTTTGGACGCACACCGCTTAAAGCTCTTCAATACACACAGCTTCTGGCTCCCTGGATGCACACAGCATCTAGCCTCACACAGAGCTTCTCTCACTAGCAGCCACTGCTCCAACTCCACCGTCTGCTCTCACCAGACCCTGCTGGCTGTCCACAAGACCCGGACACAGGGTTGGAGATCCTGTCCCATCCAAGAGGAATCTCCAAACTACAGAGTCCCATACGGAACTAGCAAAACCTGGATAAAACTGCCAGAGCAGTTTTCTCTTTTTAAACTCTACACTCTGTAATCCTCCGATATGCAGACTCTGTGTTCACTTTAACCCCATTTTCTTAGAAACAGAGCCTCGCTCTGCCACACAACAAAAATATCCATAAAAACGCATTTCAAAAGTTATGAATTGATTTGCATTTTAATGAGTGAAATAAGTATTTGACCCCTTCGCAAAATATGACTTCGTACTTGGTGGCAAAACCCTTGTTGGCAATCAGAGGTCAGATGTTTTTGTAGTTGGCCACCAGGTTTGCACATCTCAGGAGAGATTTTGTCCCACTCCAAGTCATTAACCGCTTCAGCTCCAGAAGATTTTACCCCCTTCTGACCAGAGCACTTTTTACAATTTGGCACTGCGTTGCTTTAACTGACAATTGCGCGGTTGTGCAGCGTTGTACCCAAACAAAATTTGCGTCCCTTTTACCCCACAAATAGAGCTTTTTTTTAGTGGTATTTGATAATCTCTGCGGTTTTTATTTTTTGCACTATAAACAAAAGAACGGCGACAATTAAAAAAAAAAAAAACACACATCTTTTACTTTTTGCTATAATAAATAGCCCAATTAAAAAAAAAAAAAAAAAGTTTTTCCTCAGTTTAGGCTGACATGTATTCTTCTACATATTTTTAGGTAAAACAATTGAAAATGGGGGATAGAATTATGGAATTTTTGTTATTATGATTTTTTTTTACTAGTAATGGCGGCGATCTGCGATCTGCGATTTTTATTGGGACTGTGACATTATAATGGCGGACATATCGGACACTTTTGACAAATTTTTGGGACCATTGGCATATTTTACAGCGACCAGAGCTATAAAAAATGCACTGATTACTGTAAAAAATTTCACTGGCAGTAAAGGGGTTAACACTAGGGGGCGTTCAAGGGGTTAATTGTGTTCCCTAAAGTGTGTTCTAACTGAAGAGGGGATGGGACTGACTAGGGGAAATGACAGATCGCTGTTCATACATTGTATGAACAGACGATCAATCATTTCTCTCCTGAAAGAAGAAATGTATATGTAAACACACAGCTCCTGGTTCTCGCCCGGCCGGCGGTCATCGCACCCGCCGAGCACTCACATTGGCACCGGGGGCGAAAGTGCGCGTGCACACCTCTAGTGGCCACAGGACGAAGAGACGTATCATAACGTTGTTTCGCCCAGCCAAGCCATGTTGCAGCAGTAAAACTGTGGCAGCTGGTCGGCAATTGGTTAAAGTGATTGTAAAGTCTTGTTTTTTTTTTTTAAATAAACATGTTATACTTGCCTCCCCTATGCAGTTAGTTTTGCACAGAGCAGGCCGGATTCTCCTCTTCTCGGTTCTCTCTTTGCTGCTCCTAGTGCCCCCTCAGTCAGCAGCTTTCTATCGGGGCACCCAAGCCGAGTCAGAGCTCCGTGTATCCATTCAGTCACGGATGCCTGACCCGGTCCCGCCACCTGTCTCCCCTAATTGGCTGACTGATTTTGATTGACAGCCGTGGGAGCTAATGGCAAGGCTGACGTTTGGTAACTTGAACCTTCAGCTCCATCCACATATTTTCAATGGGATTAAGGTCTGGAGACTGGCTAGGCCACTCCAGGACCTTAATGTGCTTCTTCTTGAGCCACTACTTTGTTTCCTTGGCTGTGTGTTTTGGATAATTTTCCTTTTGATGCGGTTAAGTTGTCCTGTCCTCTTAGCAGAAAAACACCCCCAAAGTATAATGTTTCCACTTCCATGTTTGACGGTAGGGATGGTGTTCTTGGCGTCATAGATAGCATTCCTCCACCTCCAAACACGGCAAGCTGAGTTGATGCTAAAGACCTACATTTTGGTCTCATCTGACCACAACACTTTCACTCACTCACTTCTCCTCTGAATCCTTCAGCTGTTCATTAGCAATCATCAGACAGCCCTTTACATGTGCTTTCTTGAGTGGGGAAACCTTGCGGGCGCTGCAGGATTTCAGTCCTTTGCAGCGTAGTGTGTTACTATTTTTTTTTTAATAATGTTGTTTATTGAAAAAAAAATCTAAAAGTTACAGAACGAGAACAGTATAATAGGAAATTACAGTAATGAGTCAGAATACAGTACACATATGTATAGGTTATTATTACAGGCACATATGGGAATACCTCGAACTGTTTAAACTTTAGTTACCTTCCACAGTATAAAGTAGTTCACCGCCTCCTCCTGGATCTTACCCATGGGCTCCAGGAAGCACCCAGATAAACCCTCCAATACTCCATCTGAGGAACCCAGACATGAACAACCAACCCCAGATCTCTCTAATTGGTCAGAGTGGTCGCCCGCTATCAGGAACCCCCAGATTCTCTTAAATAGTACGGAGGATAGCGGGCTACATGCTTAACACTAAACTGGAGTTATACTTCAAACAAGGAATAGCAACAAATGAACCATATCAAAAAAGAGAATAGCCACAATGGGCCAGATTCACGAACACTTGCGCTGGAGTATTTGGATATGCGCCGCGTAACTGTGATGATGCGCCGTCGTTTCTATGTGCCCGTACCCACCAAACTAGATGCGCCCAATAACGGGTCATTTGCGACCGGCGGAACGTTCCGACGCCAGAGTATCGTCAGCGCTTATTTTCGCTGGGCGCATCAGTCGCGCCCATTGATTTCCCCTGCAAATATGCAAATGAGGGAGATTTCCCAATTCACGAACGGATTAGCACCATACGCTGGCTACATGCGCCGCGCGTATCTGGTCCGTCCGGCGCAAAGTTATTTCTACAAAAGGCTGCTTTATCTTTACTCCAGACGGTCACAGGTCAGCAGGAGAGCAGCTACAGCAGCGTTACCGACGATAGGAGCTTGCTGAACAACAACACTTGCAAGGACAACACCTCTGTGTGCCAACATGCCAGGGGCAATTGTGGTCCTAGAACTACTGATGGGTCCCCTGGAACCAAGAAGGCGGCCACGTGAGAGGATATACCGCACCCGTATGAACCTCTTTGGCATGGGGGATGAGGAGGTGTATCGCCTCTTCAGATTCAGCCCTGATACAATACTTGAACTAACCACAACCCTGCAGGATGACATCACCAGCAAGACACAACGCTCACAAGCAGTGCAGCCACTGGTGAAGGTCCTGGCAACACTTCATTTCCTTGCAAGTGGATCATTCCAGCGTACAAGTGGAGTGGTGGCTGGGATGTCACAGTCCTCCATAAGCAGATGTGTGCACCAGGTTGTCCCTGCAATCCTCAGACGCATGTCCAACCAGTTCATCAGACCCACCACTGAGGAGCTGCGGCAGAAGGCAATGACAGATTTCTACAACATTGCCAGATTCCCACGCACTGTGGGGGCCATTGATTGCACACATGTGGCCCTACAGCCCCCCAGTGCCACAGAGCACATATACCGCAATCGGAAGCATTGGCATTCCATCAACGTACAGGTGATAGCTGATGCCCAACGCCTCATATGGCACGTCCGTGCCAAACACCCCGGGTCCAGCCATGACAGCTACATATACAATCAGAGCCCCATACCAGCCGAATTTAACCAGAACATGTATGGGGACAGCTGGCTGGTTGGTGAGTGACATGGGAGTCAGGCATGACTATCCCCTCCCGTGATGCACAACAAAAATCGCACATGCATGACTAACATTATCCTGTCTTTTCCCTTACAGGTGACTCTGCATATGCACTGGGACCCCATCTAATGACTCCTTTCCGGAACCCCCAAACCAGATGAGAGAGAAAATACAATGAAGCACACATCAAAACCCGTGCAGTGGTGGAGCAAACATTTGGGCTCCTGAAGTCCCGTTTCCGATGCCTGGATAAGTCCGGGGGGACCCTATTGTATTCCCCTACCTTTGTGTGTCAGATCATCGGTGCATGTTGCATACTACATAACTTTGCTATGAAAAAAGGCCTGCATATTGACATACGTGATGACCTGACCCCCGACCCACACAGTCCCCACCTGCCAGAGGACACCCAGTCTGCTGATGGAAGAGCAGTCAGGAGGGTCCTCGCCGTAGGCATCTTTGGACACTAAACCAAAACATTAATAACACAGACAGTGCACGCGTGTACACCACTGATGTCCCTAGATCACACACACCACATGCACATCGCATTGGATTAGCCCAAGTCCAGCATGTAGGATTTGGGAGCAGTAACGCCAGCGTCAAGGCCCCAATGATGTCACTGTCCATTCACACACCTTTCACACGTCATTCATTCAGCCGTGGGGTTCACTTCACCACCACGGCCGAGGGTGACACCCCTTACTTTCAGGAGTGCCACCCTCTCACATTCACACACCATTCACACTGTCCCCTGCACTCCTGACCGTGTGCAGTACAAAAATAAATTAATAATATCATATCCTGATAAATAAAGTAAACAAAATCTCATAACCTGAGCAAAAGAAAAAATAAACTCATGACCTGAGTATGTCCAAATCAAAAATATAAAACAATAAAAAAAAAAAAGGCCTCATCGGGGATGCCGGGGGCTTCTTCTGGGGGCCCCTCTCTGGCTCCGCAGCTGCCTGGATGGAGTGGGTGGGGGTGGGGGGGCATCTGGAGGTGGCTGATCCCCAGGTGGGCCACTCCTGACAGGTGTGGCCTGCATGCCCTCCAAGGCCCTGGCTATCCGTCCAAGGTAGGAGTTCGTCTGGGCCTGCATCCGGAGCTGACGGGTGACCTGGTAGTGCTGGGCCCGCCGACTCAGCCTCCCCTGGTCCCGGATGGCAGCACTGTTGGCCTGGACGGCTGCAGTAAGGTGCCGAATATCCCCCTGCACCTCCCCCAAAGTGGTGACCACTGCAGCGCAGTTGCAGCTTACATCCTGCACTGCGTTGCTGATGTTGGCAACGGAGCCCAGGCTGTCAGACACTTTCTGTAAGTGCCCAACTATGGCCCCCATCTGTTCCGTCTGCCTGGCGTGATCCCTCGCCAACTGGTCCTGGACACCATCAGACACCCCCCTGGTCTTCTGGGTCGCCTTCCTGGGGCCAGAAGATGGTTGTCCTCGGGTGGAAGGAGTCGCCCTTGAGGGGCTTCCAAGGATGGGGGAGGGGACGACAGACGGCCCAGGAGAAGGGGAGGAGACAGACAACACTAAGGTAAAGTCCTGCTCTGCCACAGCAGGATCCTCTACAACCACCTCGGCAGGTGTGGTGTGGCCACTCTCCTCCTCCACAACCTCTTCACCACCCAGTGGCTCGGGCACACGATGGCGTGGGGGGGATGGGGTGGAATGCACGCTGACAGATGATGGCCCAGCTCCGTCATCTGTGGATGACACAAAGCAGACACATGTTGGTGGTCCCACACACTTGGCACATGTACCCTCCCCCCCCCAAATGCAAAACAACAAATAGGGGATTATAAAACACTTACCTGTCCTTGTGCCTTCCTCCACGGAGTCATAGCCTGCGACCCCCTCCAACTGCTCCCTCTCCAGGCAGCGTGCAACCACCTCCTCCTCTGCGGTTAGGGTGACAGGACATGGGGGACCACCACCTGTGCCCCTCTCATACCTCCTGATGGAGGCCACCTTGTCCCTCACCTTGCGCCGCAGGTCATTAATTTTTTTTTGTATGTCCCCAGCAGTCCGGGTGGAGTACCCCAGGACATTGACCCTGGCAGCAATCGACTCCAGGATGCCCTGCTTCCTCTCCCGGCTTGTCTTTCGGCTTTTTTTGCCATGGAGAAAAACATTATCCGTCTCCATTGCCGAAATGATGAGCGAGACCTCCTGTGCATTAAAATTCAGGTTCCTCCTCTCTCTGGGGGTAGCGGGAGCAGCCATCACCAAACAAAAGTATCTTCCCTGGGGTGGGGGGAAGCGGAAATACTTTTGCGCTGGAATGGCGTTTCCGCCAGCGCTTTTAAGTGCCCAGCGGAACGCATTGCGCTGACGTTTCCCAGGAAGTGGTGCCGACGGAAGTTGTGAGCATGCGCACAAGGGGGGCGAGTGTAGCCGCACTCACTGCGCATGCTCCGTGGATGATGCGCTGAACGTAAGCCTCTGCGCTGGGCTCCGCCCATCATTTACATATGATCACACCCACTTCCACTTGCGTCGGGTTACGCCAGCGCATTATCGTTACTCTGGCGCAAGTTAACGCGCAACTGCTATGTGAATTACAGGACTTGCGCTGAAAGGGTCTTCAGAGTAACGTAAATTAGAAGCGTTACTCTAGAGGAAAGATACTCTCATCTACCTGAATCTGGCCCAATGTGTACCAAGAAACCAAAGGGAAAATAAAAGAAACAAAACATATACCCTTAAAATAACTGAGTTCAGTCTAAAGTAAACTTTTCATACCAAGCCTTTATAAATTGAGTACCACTCAAACCAGGGGTTCCAGTAGGTAATCATGGAGTCAGAAGAGCCAACAGAGTAGGAGTGCTTAATCTCATATCTACCGTGTACATACATGGTGGAAAGCACCTCGGAAATCAAAAGGCGCCTCTATGTTCTTTCAGTCCCTGATCACCACCAGCCTTGTGGCAAGCAATAGATTTGACACAACGACTCTACATCTTATCGGGAAAAGATCCAAATCTACAGGATAGCTGTACACGGAGACAGTGACGGTCCTATGGGCGAAATATCCCCTATGATGCCCCAAACCTGAGCCCAGAGCTGGGACAACTTCGGGCAGGACCACAACACATGTGATAGTGTGCCCACTCCTCCACACTGCCTCCAACACAGAGGAGACACCTCCCTGTATATTTTAGATAGTCTATATGGAGTTAAGTACCACCTTTACAATATTTTCTGATGCATCTCCATCAATTTGGTGCCCTTGGTGGAGGAGTACACTGATTTTAAAGATTTTTCCAATTGCTGGATAGAGTACTCCACTCCAAGTTCAGTTTCCCAAGCCTCCATATGCTGCATCTTAATTAATATGTGTTTTTCTTGTAAGCCCGTGTAAAAAAGTGATATCCCTCCAGATGTGACAGTAGGTTGGTAGTAAAGCCGAGCCATCTTAACAGGGAGTGAGGTGAGAAAACTAGTGTGTTGTCTCAGCATGTGTGAAATTTGTATATATTTATACTGCTAATTTTCGGGTAGTCCGAACTTGTCCCTCAATTCCCGGAATGGCAACAGTGAAGTGCCCTCCATCACGTCTTCCACATACAGGATTCCCGTATGTACCCAGGTATCAAAGTTGGTATTGGGAATGACAGACTGAATGGCAGTAATAGAGACTTTCAGCGGTGTCGTTAAATCTGACCATACATGAGAGTCCCGGAGATGAGCCCAGTGTGTTACTATTTGTTTTCGGGTGACTATGGTCCCACCTGCCTTGAGATTATTGACAAGATTTTCCCGTGTAGTTCTGGGCCGATTGCTCACCGTTCTCATGATCATTGAAACTTCATGAGGTGAGACCTTGCATGGAGCCCCAGACAGAGGAAGAGTGACACTTATTTAGTTTCCTCCATTTGCAAATAATGGCACCAACTGTTGTCACCCACTCACCAAGCTGCTTGGCGATGGTCTTGTAGCCCATTCCAGCCTTGTGTATGTCTACAATCTTGTCCCAGGCATCCTTGGACAGCTCTTTGGTCTTGGCCGTGGTGTAGAGATTGGAATCTGATTGATTGCTTCTGTGGACAGGTGTCTTAAAAGGGAGTGCTCCTAATCTTAGCTTGTTACCTGTATAGAAGACACCTGGGAGCCAGAAACATTTCTGAATGATAGGGGATCTAATACTTATTTCACTCCTTAAAATGCAAATCAATAAAGGGATTTTTAAATACAGCTTACCTGTAAAATCCTTTTCTTGGAGTACATCACGGGACACAGAGCGGCATATTCATTACTATGTGGGTTATATGGAGTACCTTCAGGTGTGGACACTGGCAATCTTCAAACAGGAAGTCCCCTCCCTATATAACCCCCTCCCCTAGAGGGAGTCCCTCAGTTTTGTAGCAAGCAGTATGCCTCCCAAAATGGTCACCCAAAAGAGGGGTGGGAGCTCTGTGTCCCGTGATGTACTCCAAGAAAAGGATTTTACAGGTAAGCTGTATTTAAAAATCCCTTTTTCTTTCTCGTACATCACGGGACACAGAGCGGCATATTCATTACTATGTGGGATGTCCGAAAGCAATGCTTTAATGAGGGGAGGGAGACATCTTCCAAAGAAGGATTCAATTTAGAGATAAACTCAAATCATAATAATTCCAACTTAGTCAAGAAAAAACTTTTTTTTTTTTTTTTTTTTTTATAACCAAGGGTGTTTCTGATCCCGAGGATTTCAAACTGCAGCCTGTAGTACTGCCTGTCCAAAGGCAGAATCCGCATTCCTTCTCACGTCTAGTTGATAAAACCTTGTAAACGTGTGGACTGATGACCACGTTGCTGCCTTGCATATCTGAGCCATAGAGATCTGATGATGTGCTGCCCAAGAGGCGCCCATGGCCCTGGTAGAATGGGCCTTTACCGACAACGGAGGAGGCAACCTCTTCAACCCGTAGGCTTGAATGATTAATTGTCTAATCCATCTTGAGATGGTGGATTTTGCAGCTGCCTGCCCCTTCTTGGGGCCATCTGGTAGAACGAATAACACATCTGTTTTCCGGATCTTTTCTGTAGCTTTAAGATAGGCCTTCATGGCCCGGACAATATCCAAGGTATGCAGCAACCCCTCCTTTCTAGATGTAGGTTTTGGAAAGAAGGATGGAAGTACCAAATCCTGGTTTAAGTGAAATTTGGATATAACCTTTGGTAGAAAGGAAGGATGGGGCCGGAGAACTGCCCTGTCCTTATGCAGAACAAGATATGGTTCCTTACACGATAAGGCTGCTAATTCTGACACTCTCCTGGCCGAAACTATGGCGACCAAGAAAACCAATTTTCTTGTCAGTAAGAGTAAAGGAATCTCAGCCAGAGGCTCAAAAGGCTGTTTCTGTAGAGTGGACAGGACAAGATTTAAGTCCCAAGGACAAACTGGTGACTTGACAGGAGGATTAATACGCAAGACCCCCTGTAAGAAGGTCTTTACCAGCGAGTGGGTGGCCAGCGGCCTCTGAAACCACACTGACAGAGCTGAGATCTGTCCTTTGATTGTGCTTAGTGCCAGGCCTTTATCCACTCCTAGCTGGAGAAAACTTAACACCCTATCAATAGTATATTTGCGGCAATTCCATCTTTTGGATTCACACCAGCCTATATAATTCCTCCACACCCTGTAATAAATTACCCTGGAGACCGGCTTTCTAGCCTTAATCAGGGTAGGGATTACCTGCCTAGACAGACCCCTACCCCTGAGAATCAGGGATTCAGCCTCCAGGCCGTCAAATTTAGACGTTGTAATGTAGGGTGGAGGATCGGACCTTGTGAGAGTAGGTCTGGTTGTAGAGGAAGAGTCCAAGGGTCTCCCACTGCCATATTCAGGACTAGCGAGTACCAAGCCCTCCGGGGCCAAGCTGGAGCTATTAGAATGACTGGCTTGTGCTCCACTCTGATCCTGCGCAACAGGCGGGGGAGTAACTGTAGTGGAGGGAATGCATATAGAAGTTTGAATTGATGCCAAGGGCACACCAACGCATCGGTTCCGCAGGCCATAGGATCCCTCGCTCGCGACACGAACCTGTCTAGTTTCTTGTTGAACCTGGATGCCATTATATCTACGTCTGGCGTTCCCCACCTCTGGCAGATTGTCTGAAAGACCTGGGGATGCAGAGACCACTCCCCTGGCAACAGACTCTGGCGACTTAAGAAGTCTGCCTGCAGGTTGTCCACTCCTGGAATGAATATCGCTGAAATGCAGGGTACATGAGCCTCTGCCCATTGAAAAATCAAGTTCACTTCCCTTTGAGCGGCCTGGCTCCTGGTTCCCCCTTGGTGGTTTATGTATGCCACCGCCGTGGCATTGTCTGACTGGATTCTCACCGGGAACCCCTTTAATCTGGAGGTCCACGCCAACAGGGCTAGGCGAGCCGCTCTGATTTCCAAGATATTGATGGAGAGCTGCCTCTCTGCTTTCACCCAAGTTCCCTGGCGGGAGAACCCCTCGAAGACCGCCCCCCAGCCTGCCAGGCTGGCGTCTGTGGTAACTACCTTCCAGACAACAGGGCTGAAGGATCTTCCCTTTAGAAGGTTCTGAGGGTTCAACCACCAGGCCAGGCTTTGTCGGACCCTTGATGATAGCGTCAAAGGGGACTCTAAGGCATGTGCCCTCTTGCCCCAGGCTGCTAAAATGGCTGCCTGTAGGACGCGAGTGTGGATCTGAGCGTAAGGTACTGCCTCGAATGTGGCCACTAGCTTGCCTAGTAATCGCATACACAGGCGAATAGTTGGTCTTCTCTTGTTTATAACCAACTGAACCAACCCCTTGATCGCCTTGATCTTTACAAGGGGCAGGAACACCTTTTGACGTTCCGTGTCTAACCTCATGCCGAGGTATTCCAACTGCTTTGTAGGCTGGAATGCTGACTTTCCCTGGTTTAGGACCCAGCCGAATTCTTCGAGGTACCGAACCGTGAGGTTTACTGCCTTCTGCAGACCCGTCCGTGAATGATCTATAATTAAAAGGTCGTCCAAGTATGCTAGGACTGTGACTCCTTGGATTCTTAAATTGGCCAGAACTGGGGCTAGGATCTTCGTGAATACCCGGGGGGCCGTGGCCAGCCCGAAAGGGAGCGCCCTGAATTGGAAGTGTCGCTGCCCGACCGCGAAGCGTAAAAACCTTTGATGCGACTGACAGATTGGTACATGAAGGTAAGCATCTTTTATGTCTATGGAGGCCAGAAAATCGTTCTTCTGAAGCGCGGCGGCTGCTGACCGGATGGATTCCATCCGGAAGGACCGCACCCTTAGATAACCGTTTAACCTCTTTAGGTCCAAGATTGGCCTGACATCGCCGTTGGGCTTTGGTATGACAAAGAGATTGGAATAGAAACCTAGGCCTTGCTCTTGGGCTGGCACTTCTAAAATTACGTCCTGGCAAAGCAGGTGATCCAAGGCTGCCAGCATTGAGGCCTTCCTTGCTGGATCCCTTGGTAGCCTTGATTCTTGAAAATGAGGCGGAGGATACCTTAGAAATTCCAGTCTGTAACCTGTGGTTACAGATGCCCGGACCCATTTGTCGGGGATCTTGGCTTCCCAAACTTCTGAGAAGAGACGAAGCCTTCCCCCCACCCGTGAGAGTGGGGGCGCCCCTTCATAAGGCAGACTTAGGGGCTGCCTTTGACGGCTTGCGATACCACGGCTTCTTACCCCCAGGGGTTTGTCCCTGCGATCTACTGTTACCGTTGGATCGCGCAGGCGGCCGTCGATACTGCCTGGAATTAGAGGGCCCCGAGACAGGAAAAAGCTGCCTTTTAAATGTAGGAGCCCGGAATGTCTTTTTGACCGGTAAAAGGGTACTCTTGCCATTTGAAATAGTCTGAATATATTTATCCAGATCCTCTCCGAAGAGTCGCCCTCCATGGAAGGGAAATCCTGCCAGAAGCTTTTTGCATGGGGGTTCTGCCGCCCAGTTCTTCAACCATAAGAGCCTTCTCATGTGTACCAAACATAGTGATAAACGAGAAGCCTGCTGGATGGAATCTTTTATAGCATCTACCGCAAAACACAGAACTCTGGGAATGTCAGCAAACTCTTCTGCTTGTTGGGTAGGCATGTCTTTTAACATCTCTTTTGTCTGGTCTTTTAATGCCTGACAAACTCCAATTGCAGCTACCGCTGGCTGCACCACTGCTCCTGCCGTAGCAAAGGATGCTTTTAAAAGTGTTTCTAATCTTTTATCAACCGGATCTCTAAACATATGTATATTTTCCACCGGGCAAGTTAGTGATTTATTCACACATGAGATGGCTGCATCCACTACTGGGAGCTTCCATCTCTTGGAGAATTTTTCCTCCATGGGATAAATGACCGCAAATCTTTTCGGTGGCAGAAAAACCCTGTCCGGCCGTACCCAATCCCGAAAGATCAATTCCTCCAAGAGAGGATGGACCGGAAAAACTGCGTTGCTTAACGGGGCTCTCAAAGAGCCCAGAGAGGATACCGGAGGAACCTGAGGTTCTGGTAATGGCAAGCTAAATGCCGAGCGGACCATGTCCGTCAAAGACTGTACCCACAGTCTTTCTGTCTGGGAGTCTGAAAATGGTTCCTCAGAGGTAGACCCCTCAATCCCTGAACCCTCTTGGTTCAGGTCCAGTTGATCCTCCTGTGATTCTAATTCCTCCGGAGAGAGAATCTCAGCATCTGAGGATACACTGCCTGGTGATGGGGGTCTAACCCGTTTCTTACCAGGAATAGCTCTAGCAATCAATGCTGCTATTCTCTCTTCTAGCCCCCCTAGGGATACGGCTAGCATCTCCTCTGTGATAAACACAGGGCTGGGCTGATCCGGGCCAGCCTCCGCACCAGATCCCCCTAATGGCTCATCCAAGGCGCTTCTTAAATTAATAAGCTGCGGGGAAAGAATCGGCATATCAGAATCAGAAAGGGAACCCTTTTGTTTTTTGGTCTTTTTTGTACCCTTTGACCCCGAACCCTTGGAAGCCATAATAAAAAATCGAGGGACTCCGCCCACACAACAGACTGTAGTGGCCAGGAGTACAATTCCAGAGTTTAGGGGAAAGTAGATCACTAGTGTCCCCACAAACTGATGGGCCTGTATGTTGGTCTTTTTTTTTTTTTTTTTTTTTTTTTTAAATAATTATATATTTTCTATGACCATACATAATGCCCCTAACTTAAGTTTGCCAGCCTCCAACCTGCTGTCAAATAAGGGGGATTCTTTGGCTTAACAATAGACATTGGGACAAAGTCCACATGTACTACCCCTTTTCCGCCACCGGGAGTCACTGTTCTGCCGCCCTGCGTCCTCTCTTGAAACAATCAGCCACAGACTGAGCCCTGACAAGGCCTGCTGTCTATAACAGCAGAAGGGCGCGCCTGTATGACGCCGCAGGCCCGCCCCCCCCCGCCCTCCCGTCCGGATGGCGCGAAAATTCGTCAATAAGACGCGCGCGTGCACGCGCGCGCGCGCGTACCCGGAAACAGGAAGAACATGGAGGAGCCGCGCTGCTGGAGATCCATGGCGCAGAAACGGCGGCAGATTCAAAAACTCCCGGCCAGGTAGGACTCTTTTAAGGCCCCTAAGGATCCTTTACTAGCCTCTAGGAAGAAACAGCAGGTTAGCTAGCAACACACTTTAGACAGGGGGGCCTAGTAATGGGGGGAGAAAGGGTGTCATCCTGTCTCTAAGACATAGTGATCACAGTTGCCCATGCAGAGCATACTCAGGCTATCCCCCCTTTTAGGTTACCCCGGGGAGCCTGCTGTCGAACCAAGTCCCGCAGGCTCCCCCTTACCTGCTCCATGCTGCAGGATGTTTGACCAGCAAACTGATCCAGTCTTCTCCCATCTCCGTGGGTAGCGTAGTAGACCTTCAGGCCCTGGGGTCCTATGAAGGTACCCACTGTCCTGGACCTATATAGCACCCTGGCAAAACAGGAACCTTATGGTTTTTGCAAACTCCAAGTCCTGGGCCCAGGGTCCAGCCCTCCAAAGAGGAGCATTATAGGCAAAACCCCACGGTTTGGGGCCCGGGTACTGTCCACTTTGGCACTGAGGCTCCTTGGACAGATCCGGTTAGCCCGCCCTTAATCCCAAAGGATGTGGAGCAAAGCTATTCCGTGACCAACACCTAAGACACTGGCGAAAAAACTGAGGGACTCCCTCTAGGGGAGGGGGTTATATAGGGAGGGGACTTCCTGTTTGAAGATTGCCAGTGTCCACACCTGAAGGTACTCCATATAACCCACATAGTAATGAATATGCCGCTCTGTGTCCCGTGATGTACGAGAAAGAAAATAACTTTTTTTAAATGTGATTTTCTGGGTATTTTTGTTGTTATTCTGTCTCACTGTTAAAAAAATAAACCTACCATTAAAATTATAGACTGATCATTTTTTTGTTAATGGGCAAACGTACAAAATCAGTAGGGGATCAAATACTTTTTACCCCCTCACTGTAAATGGAGCTTTACCATCAATTGTGTTATTCCATGAAAGAAAAAACATTTCTATCCTTCCTTCAGATCCAAGTATTATTCTGTCTGATCTGGAAGAAATGGATGGGTAAATCAATCGAGCATTTGGCATCCTACAGTTTACATCACTATATAATTTGAAATATTTCTGCCATTAATGTAGATAATGAAAGCTGGGAGAAAACATTACCAGATGTGCCATGCACACTGCTTTTGGCAAGAGATCACTTTGGAACGTGATACAGTGATTTCATGACTAGGACTCAGGCATAAGCAATTTTGTAGGTGATTTGTACGAGTCCTTGTCAGTATAATTTACCATCAGTAGTTTGTGGTGATGTTTATGTGTGTGTTACATTCCCTTGTGTTTTGAGCGTGATGTCTTCGTGGAAGGTATTTGCAAAAAAGCAAATTCAAACAGGTGTTTTAGTAACTCAGTACTGCTTATTTTTTAATAAATGTATATAATGCTTTTACAGCTTGTCAACACAGACCTGAAGACTTCAGATATATTTTAAATACAATTTAGAAGCCTGTGGTGTAATATTAAGTGAATTGATTTGTTTTATGCCAGACTGCATTTCTTTTTATTGAAAAGCCTGAGCAGTGATTTTTCATCTGAAACATTGAAGGCATCCACAAATTAAGCATCATTAAAGTAAGACAGCCACATTAAATCTATTGGTCACATAGGAGCTTTTCATGTCTGAAGTTTGTTTTCAACTTCTCCTTTCAGACAAGAGGATTTTCTTCCGATACACTCTACATGTAATTCACTAGTGCAAAAAAGATAAAAGCATATTTTATTGACTTCCACATTGAAGATGCAGTGACTATCTTTGATGAATTTTTACACTCATGTTTATTTTATTTTTTATACCGCAGCATTAATAATTCCCTTTTGACCATTAAAGAAAAAGGAAATTGCAATCTTCAGTGTCTTCAAATGTTTGTGTAATAATGCATATCAGTGGCGGCCCGCCCATAGGGGGCGTAGGGGGCGCCGCCCCCCCAAAGCTACTCATCAGAAAAAAATTATAATAAAAAAAAAAGGAAGGAAGGTAGAAGGAGGGGGGAGTGCAGTGAAAGGGCTGAGAAGCTTTTAGCACATTTCCTGGGGACAGGACATCTGGATGGGGCTGCTAGTGTTAAATGTGTGGCAGGTAGGGGGAGGGGCAGCCTGCCACGCAGTGGATGTTATGGTGGTTTGTTCTGGCTGTCCTCTCCTCTCCTCTCATCCAGCTGAATTTACTCCCAGTCTGAGAGCAGAGATTAGAGCTTGTCCCTGGCAGGGGGATCGTATGGTGACATTGTGCTGGGAAGACAGGAGGAGGGGAAGACCAGCTTCCTTCACTGTACACTGATCTGTGCTGGATCAGAACACTGACAGGCAGATCTACATTCTCCTGATCATAAAATATCTCCTTCATTGCAATCTCCATCCATCCCATTCATCCACCCACCCCACCCCATCCATCCCATTCATCCACCCACCCCACCCCATCCATCCCATTCATCCACCCACCCCATCCCATCCATCCACCCCATCCATTCATCCACCCACCCCATCCATCCATCCCATTCATCCACCCCACCCCATTCATCCACCCCATCCCATTCATCCATCCATTCCACCCACCCCATCCCATCCATCCATTCCATCCACCCCTCCCATCCACCCCACCCCATTCATCCACCCACCCCATCCATCCATCCCATTCATCCACCCACCCCATCCCATCCATCCATTCCATCCATCCCATCCACCCCACCCCATTCATCCACCCACCCCATCCATCCATCCCATTCATCCACCCACCCCATCCATCCATCCCATCCACCCCACCCCATTCATCCACCCCACCCCATCCATCCATCCCATTCATTCGCCCACCCCATTCATCCACCCCATCCCATCCATCTATCCATCCATCCCATTCATCCACCCACCCCATTCATCCACCCACCCCACCCTGATCTGTGCTGGATCAGAACACTGACATTCTACATTCTCCTGATCGTAAAATATCTCCTTCATTGCAATCTCCATCCATCCCATTCATCCACCCACCCCACCCCATCCCATTCATCCATCCCATCCACCCCACCCCATTCATCCATCCCATCCATCCACCCCACCCCATCCCATCCATCCATCCCATTCATCCACCCACCCCACCCCATCCATTCCACCCACCCCACCCTGATCTGTGCTGGATCAGAACACTGACAGGCAGATCTATATTCTCCTGATCGTAAAATATCTCCTTCATTGCAATCTCCATCCATCCCATTCATCCACCCACCCCATCCATCCATCCCATCCACCCCACCCCGTTCATCCACCCCACCCCATCCATCCACCCACCCCATCCATCCATCCCATTCATCCACCCACCCCATCCATTCCACCCATCCCATCCATCCATTCCATCCACCCCATCCACCCCTCCCATCCACCCCATCCACCCCTCCCATCCACCCCACCCCATTCATCCACCCACCCCATCCATCCATCCCATTCATCCACCCACCCCACCCCATCCATTCCACCCACCCCATCCCATCCATCCCATCCACCCCACCCCATTTATCCACCCCATCCCATCCATCCATCCATCCCATTCATCCACCCGCCCCATCCATTCCACCCACCTCATTACATCCACCCCATCCATTCCACCCACCCCATCCCATCCATCCCACCCACCCCACCCCATTCATCCACCCATCCTATCCATCTATCCATTCCACCCATCCCATCCATTCCACCCACCCCATCCCATCCATTCCACCCACCCCCATACATTCCATCCATCCCATTCATCTATCCATTCCACCCACCCCACCCCATTCATCTACCCATCCCATTCATTCCACCCACCCCACAGCATTCATCATTCCATCCACCCACCCCACAGCATTCATCCACCCATTCCACCCACCCCACCCCATCCATCCACCGTATGCATTCACCTATCCATCCATCTCATCATCCACCCACCCATTCTCCTACCTGTCCATCCACCCCTGCACACCCCTTCCTGCTGGTTGTGTATATCGTGGCTATCCCTCCTCTTTCCTATATGAAAGCAGTATTGTCCCAAAGCTGACCATACTCTGTCCAATCCCCTTTTTTATCAGACCATACACAATACAGTCTGTTCAATTTCCTATAGATCTGCCAACTACTATGTAGTGCAAGAGCCTGCCTTGGGGGAGAGCAAGTGAAGGGGGCCAGTTCTGTTTTGCGCCCCCCCCTAAAATTTTGACCACCAGCCGTCACTGATGCATATTATTCTGGATATCCTACTGTATAAACCTAGCTGTCAGAGCTACACCTATTATTGATTGATCCAGCTTATTGTTTAACCACTTGCTGACTGCCCTTTAGCACTTTTAATGCAGGGGACAGCTGTGGGCAGAATCACATAAATATCTATATACACACACACACAGTATAATACGTGATTTCACATTTCCGCCTGCAGGGGACTTGCGCTCCCTGCTTCTGCTGTGATAATTGGCAGCAAAAGCTGATCTGCCGGGTACCGGGGACTTTATGTCCTCCCACCCAATCATAGTAAAATACAGAGAACTTAGATATGCCAATGTAAACAGGGCATGTCTCACTTCTAACGGGGGGGGGGTAGTTTTGAAAGGGACAATCCTGTCTCTCTGCAAAGCAGCACACCAAGTACACAAAAACACTGGCTAAGTACACACCGTTAACCCTTTGATCACCCTAGATGTTTAACCCCTTCCCAGCCAGTGTCATTAGTACAGTCATTCTATATTTTTTAGCATTGACCACTGTATTAGTGTCAAAAGTGTCAGAATGTCTGCTGCAAGATCACAGTCCCACTATAAGTTGTTGATCACCACCATTTGTAGTGTAAAAAAGAATCCATAAATATATCCCATAGTTTGTAGACTCTATAACATTTGCGTAAAAAAAGGATTTTTTACCAGAAACATGTAGCAGAATACATATACATGTAGCCCGCCTACCCGCCTTATCCATTCACAGTGTGCTGCGAATGGGAAAACATCAAGGTCCGGCTGCCTTTGCGGCTTGTAGTTCTCAATCAACTATGATGGAGCTGTTGAGCTCTGTGGTAGTTCATTCATGCTTCCTTTGACAGTATAACTGCCTGGCTGTATCGGAGGTATGGCCAGACAGATACTGACAGTCTGCAGGACCGTGGCATTTACGTTCTACTGAACTTGGGTGCAATGCTTTACAGGTCCATTACCAAAACATAATACATTTTTTTTTTACATGCAAAAAAATGTGCATTTTATTATATTTTTTGCAAAGATGAACTTATCGTTTAACACACTGACACAAAGTATATAACCACTTTTTTCTCAGCTAGAAAACATTAAACCTCTAACTTTGCCACTAACTGAAACTAACACTGACCAATGACACGGACACCTACACTGCCACTAACTGACACTCTGTCACTGCCACTCACACCTACACTGGAACTAACACTCAGTAAATTAGATCAAGTTCGGATCTAGTTAATATTTTTTTCCCCTACAGAATTCTCCTCTAGCAAGTAGGGAAAGGATACAATGTATCTGTTCATCTTTAGAGGAACAACCCTGGGGTGTGACATTACACTGCCAATCACAGATTAGCTAATCACAGTGATCACATGACTGAGAGACAGTTTTACTGGCTCCCAATCATTTGTAGAAAACTCTGAGCTATGTCCGACAGCTTGGCCTCAGTTAGGGGGAGCATGCGTTCGAGCATGCTTCCAGCACAAACACTGGAATACATACTGTATGTATGTGGCATCCAGAAAAAAAAGCCCACTTCCTGGATGCCGTATAATTGTGTTTTGCGGTCATCAAGGGATTAAAGGATCCAGGGAGAAAAGAAGTTACATTAATTTCAGAAAAAGAATACATACCGTAATCAAGTGAAATAAAGTGCCTTGAACCAGTGTTATCAGAAAGTCTAAAAACAAATCCAGATCCAATTGGAGTGAGACCACCTTAATCCTATCAGAGCTGGAAATATTTATTGGAAAGGCTAATTCCCTAGTAAAATGAATTCCATGTCTTGCTGATGCTTTATCACTGCAGGGTGTTTTTAAAGAAAATGTACTTTCCGTGGGAGTCTCAAAAGCATGCATTTGAAAAAATTAACACAAAAGTGTTAATGCTGGAAAATTATAGATATGTCAACAAAAGGACAAAGCAAGGTTGATGCTTCCAACAAGCCTAATAATAAAGCTGGTCTTTAAGAGGGAGAGATTCTTTAATTTCTTATTTAGGCCTTATTCACCCAGGTGTATCTAAGGCTACACCCTTGTCTTTGTCCGCACGAGATGCACAGGCATTGTGTGCATATGCGTTCAGTCAGTCCCATTCATGTCTGTTGGGATACAGCCACTGCAGGTGTGTTTCTCTGTATGTACATTCTCTGTTTTGATGCATCTGCCTGAGATCTTGTGCTCCAATATGTCCCATCTACATTTTTGAAAAAAAATCAATATTTTTTACTTTTTGTTATAAGAAAAATCAAATAAACTAAATTTTAGTCAAACATTTAGGCCAAAATTTATTTAGCCACGTGTCTTCAGTAAAAAAAAAAAAATTGCAATAAAAAAAAAAAAAAGCTACCTAGCGGGAACAGCGACACTAATACAGTGATCAGAAAAATGATCGCTTAGTGATGCTGGAAATAGGGAGTGAAAGGGTTAACTAGGCAACACTAGGTGTTGTGCAGACTTACTGTGTGATGTGATCTCTCCTCAGCGGCGGTTGAAAATACCGCTGAGAGCAGAGATCACATCACTTCCCTCTTCCTGTGTTTACAGCGGGAAGTGACACAGCGGGGAGCGCGCGGATTGGCTGGGAGCGATCCGGAAGGGGCGGACAAAAACGAATAGCCGCCCCCTCGTCCCGGATCGCTCATACAGCAGACCGGACCGCCGCATGTAATATTGTGCATATAATTGCGACACTAATTATATTGTATTTGAATGTTATTAAAAATCACCTTTCCTTTTCAATCTGCAGCTCTGTAATTTTTTTGCAATATGGCTATATGGAGATGTTCTTACTGAGCGGGGAGGGGCTTGTGGGGCACCGCTGATTGCTATGGAGCGATCTGATGAAAACTGACATCCGACGCTTCATAGGGATGCATGGAGTGCCCGTTCAGGTCTGCCGTCAAAACTGACAGGCGAACCTGAACGGTCCGCAAGTGTGAATGAGGCCTTAGTCTGTGAAACCTGATGTATTTGGGGGAGGGCTCTCTGTGCACCCTGATGTATGGGGGGGCTCTCTGTGCACCCTGATGTATGGGCAACTCTCTGTGCACCCTGATGTATGGGGGGGGGTTCTCTGGGGACCCTGATGTATGGGGGGGCTCTTTGTGCACCCTGATGTATGGGGGGGCTCTTTGTGCACCCTGATGTATGGGGGGGCTCTCTTGGGGACACTGATGTATGGGGGGGCTCTCTTGGGGACACTGATGTATGGGGGGGCTCTCTTGGGGACACTGATGTATGGGGGGGGCTCTCTTGGGGACACTGATGTATGGGGGGGGCTCTCTGGGGACACTGATGTAAGTGGAGAAGGCTCTTTGGGGACCCTGATGTATGGAGGGGACTCTGGGGACCCTGATGTAAGGGAGGGCTCTCTGGGAGCATTCGTCTGTGTGTTGGAAACCAGTGCGACAAAGGCAAGGGAATTCTTGTTGGGCAGTGTGTATTAGTGCTCAAACAAACACACTTAGACCGAATTTTAATGGTTCAAAGAATGTCAGGCATAATGGTCGGCCCTCACGCATATTCACTTTATCAAATCTGGCCCTCTTTGAAAAAAGTTTGGACACCCCTGTTATACTGCTTGAACTGTTCATAGATCACACAGAGGGGATTGTTTTTTTTTTCTTAATAAAAGTGCAGGTACACTTTAACACTGGCTTGGAGATTATCAAATATAGATTAATCTAACCATATAGATCCTTATTCTAAACTGCTACTGCTACTATTTGTCTAAAGAATTGTGTTAGGTTACACTCTACTATGTTTCTGTTGAGGTTTTCCATCTTTGCTTCCTTGTGCCTCAATCTGACGCACCAAATCAATTCCTTCCATTACTTCTCCAAACACTACATGTTTCCCATCAGGAGATGTTTTGTGTTCCTGATACTGAACTGTAGTGTGTGCAGGATATTTATATTTGTGTTAGTACTAGTAGTGCAATATCCTCCTCGTTTAACCTGGTGTGTTAGTGGCTTAGGTCATTCTCTGAATCGAAGCAGAGGAACCAATAACCCAATCTACCAAGTGGCCCCTTCGGGGATAGAGCTACAGATGTATTCTAGTGGTGTAGAACAGCCCTCAAAATTTCTGCTCGCATTTGGCGTGTGGAACCAAGAGGACTGCGAGTGCTCAGCTCGAGCGGGGGGAGCTTGTCTCGTCTCAGGTGCGGGGCGGGTCCGCTCAGCTGGTGCGGGAGGGGCAGGCCAGCCAGCTCTGCTCATCACAAGTGGGAGGCGGGTACGCTTGGCTCGGGCAGGGGGGGGGTGGGCTGGCCAGGTATGCTTGTCACAGGTAGGAGGCAGGTATGGTCAGCTCTGCTCGTCTCAGGCGGGAGGCGGGTACACTCAGCTCGAGCGGGGGAGGGCCGGCCTGCTCTACTCATCACAGGCGGGAGGCGGGTAAGCTTGTCACAGCTCTGGCAGGGAGGCAGGCTGGCTGGGCTGGGCTCTACTTATGCAGTGGGGGAGTGTCCGCTCGACTTGGGAGGCAGCCTGTCTGGTGTGGGTCTACTTAGATCAGGCGGAAAGACTGGTTCAGCTCAGCTTGTGTGGAGAGCGGGTCTGCTCAGCTCGGATGACAGGAAGGCAGGCCGTGGATGTGTTCGGACTTTCCACCATATGACAGTTCCTACGGAATGGCTGTTGATGCAGGAGCTGATGCTAGCAAAGTCAACAGATGTCTGACCACACGACAAGCTTGGGCATGCACTAACCTTTCTGCATTTTAAATATCAGGTAGTACAAAGCAGCTTGAAAGAGTACTCTTGTTTTATGGGTGAAAACAAAAAAGAAAATCTAGTATTATTCAGAATTTTGTGCTGAAACATATAGTGACATGGGTTTATCAGTGGCATTTACATATTACTTATACATTTGTTGTGTCTAGAGAGGAGCACTTTGTCTGTCGACACAATAAGTCTTCTTCCTAAAGTGCACCTGTACTTTTTCATGCTTGGCAAAGTATTAGGTTAAAAAGGTGTTCCGGTAAAAAATTAAAAGCCAGCAGCTACACATACTGCAGCTGCTGGCTTTTAATAAATGGAGACTTACCTGTCAAGGTGTCCCTCAATGTCGGCACCACAGCTGATGTTTCCCATCAGCTGTCAGGTGCTGTCATCGCCATTGCGGGTAAGGGGACCTGGCAGTGTAGCCTTTTGGCTTCACGCTGGGAACCCTACTGTGCATGCGCAAGACCCGCTCCTTTCTCCTATTAGCTCGGCAACAAGGGTAGGAGGGAGTGCTGCGGTGATGTCACGGTCACGGCCGGACTCCCGGAAGTGGTCTTTGACAGGTATCCTCTCCCCCTCCCCCTTTAAAAGGTGCCAATTGAGTCACCGGAGGGGGGGGGGAATCCGATGGGCGGAAGTTCCACTTTAGGGTGGAACTCCGCTTTAAGTTTACAGTGTCCATCTCACTTCTCCCACAACTGCCCTTTTATTTCTGGGTATGTGAGAGCATGCCAGTCTCTCCCCCTTTAATCCACCATACAGTTCTGGGTCCCTAAACAGCTAGGCTTAAAAGCAGATCTCCACCCAAAAGGGGAAACTCTGCTTGTTTTCTTTCCCACTTCTGGGTGAGATTGCTGCACAGCGATTGCGACAATCTACGAAATTTCCAGGCCCTCCTCCTTACCACCACTGCCTTCTGGCAGACACACAGGTCCCAGAATTTACAAGGGCATTTTTAGGGGCAGAGTAGGGGTTGGGTGCGGCAACTGGTGGCGAGTAAGGTGGCGTACACACGACCGAGAAACTCGTCGGGCAAAACTCATCGTTCCGCCCGTCGAGTTCCTACTTCGTCAGTCAAAAAGCTTGTCGAGCCAAATTTTCTCATTGAACAACGAGAAAATAGAGAACATGCTCTTTTTTTGGCTCGACGAGCTTCCCGACGGGTTGCTCGGCCAAAAGTGTACACACGACCGGTTTTCTCGGCAGAATACGTCTCCCATCGAGGTTCTCGCTGGATTCTGCCGAGAAACTCGGTCGTGTGTATGAATGAATGAAAACTTGTATAGCGCAGCACATGCAAACTGAATCGCCTCTGGGCGCTTGTTGTTCCTGTCTCCTTTGATATCAAAAGAGAAAAGTCTTGACCTTTTTCCTAAATGCTAGGTGGTTCTCCTCCAACCGAATGCTGGTTGGTAAAGCTTTCCATAGTCTTGGACCTTGGATCGCGAATCTTCTTTCTCCTTTGGACTTGAAGTTTGCTTTTGGAATCTGGAGTAGGTTCTGATTCGTGGATCGCAAAACGCGATTGGGATTATGCGCTTTTATTATTTCGCATAAATAAAGGGGGGCATTCCCATGGACACATCTATGCGTAAGACAGAGAGCTTTAAAAGCAATTCTGTCTTTGACTGGCAGCCAATGAAGGGCTCTCAGTGAAGGTGAGATGGATTCCCAGGGTTTTTTCCCAGTCACAAGTCTGGCGGCCGTATTCTGAACGACTTGCAGACGAGCGATTTGGTACTTGGGAAGGCCGAGGTAAAGGGCATTTGTGTAATCCAGCCTGGAGTTTACAATTGCTCCCACCACGACCGCTAAATCTTCTTTAGGGATGAACGGAGTGAGTCTGCGTAGTAGGCGCAGTAGATGGTGAGATCCGCTGACTACTGACCCTATTTGTGCGTCCATTGTCATAAAGGAGTCAAAAATGACCCCTAGGCTTTTGACTTTGGCGCTAGGGGTGATGAGCTTGCCCAAAATAGGCGGGGGGGTCCACGCTGTTGATGGTTGATTCCTGCGCTTGGCGTGAAACAGGAGAAGTTCTGTTTTCGCTCCATTGAGTTTAAGATAACTCTTTGTCATCCAGTCCTCTATCAAAGAAAGGCATGTCTCTAGATTGAGGTGGTGATCCTGACTGTTGCAGATGCGAAAATACAGTTGCGTGTCATCTGCATATGAGTGGTAGAGCAGTTTTTGGCTGCTGATAATCTCAAAAAGAGGACGAAGATAAATGTTAAACAGCACTGGTGACAGAGGCGATCCTTGAGGGACTCCGCATGTTACTGTGCGTTTTTCAGACTTAAAAGGACCTAACTTCACTGTTTGCGATCGGTTTTCCAGAAAAGAGGAGAACCAAGATAAATCGCCTTCTGCGACTCTGGCTACTTCAGCGAGCCGAGTCAGTAACAGTTTGTGGTCGACAGTGTCGAAAGCGGCACTTAGGTCCAACAGAACTAGAAGACAAGATTCTCCTTCGTCTGCGGCCTTGAGAACATCGTCCCATACTTTCAGCAATGCTGTTTCTGTCCCGTGTCCGGGACGGAAGCCTGATTGCAATGGGTCAAGTAGCTTGTAGGTATCCAGATGCTGTTGCAGCTGTTGTACCACTACTTTTTCCATTATTTTAGAGAGTACGTTGAGGCTTGTTATGGGACGGCGATGGAGTGGGTCCTTGGGGTCCAGGGAGGGGTTCTTCATGATGGGTAGGATTATACCCTCTTTCAACTGTGAGGGCACTATGCCCTCCAAGAAAGACTGGTTGATAAACTGCGTGATGGGAGGAGCCAGGATGTAGGCGCATTCCTTCAGCAGTTTTGTGGGGATAATGTCATTAGGCGCTGTGCCATTACGCAGAGTACAAATGACATTCTTAGTGGTCTCGATGGAGATGGGTTCAAGGGTAAACTTACCTGATATAGGAGAATTACTATGGGTGCTGTGTGAGAGGCTGCAGGGGGGGCTGAGGGGGGAATTGTTTTGCTGAATGCTTTCACGGATTGCCTCGATTTTATTAACGAAATAATCCGATAGTTCATTGCAAAATTCTTGTGTGTCCGAACTGGGGGCTTCAATGCAACTTGGTTTCATGGTCTGGGTGACCATCTTGAAGAGTTCGCGGGGGCGGTTAATGGCACCGTTGATAGCCTCCGAAAAATACTTTTTCTTGGCTTGGAAAATTCCTTTGTGGTATTTTCTTGTAGTCGCCTTGTAGATGGACAGGTTTAGCTCTGAAGAACATCTTTTCCAGGCAGATTCGGCCCTTCTGCGTTCTTGCTTCAGTAACGACAGCTGGTTATTGAACCAGCTGCGGTTGTTTTTCCGAATGCGGGTTCTTCGTTTCGGCGCTACCAAGTCGGCTGACTGTAGCATAGCCGAGTTTATGGCTTCCAATGTTTCAACGGTCGTTTGATGCGGCTGAGTTGTTTCTATTTTTTTTCTTAAAGTCGTTTTGAAGAGTTCCGAATGGAGCTTCGTCTGACATCTAGTCCAGTGTGTTGTCACTGGATTTGATGTTTTTGTTGCAGGGGGGATGGTGGGAATACTGAAAATAATTGCATGGTGGTCTGTCCATGGCAATTTTTCATGTTCCCAAATTTTTATTTCCAGAGCTTGTCTGAAAATAAGATCAAGTGTGTGACCTGAAGCATGTGTGGGCCCACATACTAGTTGCTGCAATCCTAATCCTTCCAGGTGGTTAATACAGGCGTCGGCAATGGGGTCCTGTGAGGAGTTGGCCCAGAGATTGAAATCCCCGAGCAGCAAAAGATGTTTGCTGTTGAGGGTATAAGTGGAGAAGAAATCCGTCCATGATGGTAGCAGCTGCGATTTTGGGCCGGGTGGCCTATAGCAGAGCAGAATGTGGACGGTCTCCTTTGAATTTGCTTGCAGTTGCAGAGTAAGGGTTTCCATGAATGGAAGAGGGTTTTGGTGGACTGGTTTGGTGATCGTAAGATGAGTCTTGTGGATCACCGCCAGGCCGCCTCCTCTTTGCCCTATTCTGTTTTCCGTTATGATACGGTAATTTTCTGGCACCAGTTCTCCTAGAATGGTGTTACAGTCGGCTGTGAGCCAGCTCTCTGTAATAAAGAGACAGTCTAGATCCTTTTGTTGAATGAAGTCGCAAATTTCTAGTCGGTGTTTTACTGCCGATCTTGTGTTGATCAGAGCACATGATATGTGCCTGCGCTGGGGTAAATGGCTGAAATGTCTGACCGTTGATCTGAGATCGATTCTCAATAGTCGCTCAGTTCTTAGGGCCTTTTTGGTGATGGCTGGCAGTATTGCGGCGCATTGCCTCAAACTCCAAATGGTGTCGGCCTGGCTAGTAGCGCAGGACATTTTGAGCCCTGGTGTGGAATAAAGGTAGAAATGCGGATGAAATTCCCTCTTTACTTGCAGCAGTGTACTTCTAATCCCACAGATACCTTAGAACCATAGCAAATAAGTGATTAACTACCTGAGGCCCGCGCTATAGCCCAATGACGGCTTCAGCGCGGACCTGAAAATCCAGGACGACGTCAATTGACGTCCTCCCCTTTGCTCAATCCGAGCGCGCAGCGGGGAAATTCTGTGTTGGCCGTGTCCCTTGGACACAGCCAATTACAGATCGCCGCCAACGGCCAATCAGAGTGGCCGTTTGCGATGCGATCTGTGCAGCCAATGAGAGATGATCTCAAATGCCAACATATGAGATCATCTCTCATTGCCGCCTCTCCCTCCTCACACAGAGATAGCGTGTGAGGAGGGAGAGAGGTCTGTGTTACAGTGCCCACCTGTGCCGCCGATCAGTGCCCACCTGTGCCGCCGATCAGTGCCCACCTGTGCCGCCGATCAGTGCCCACCTGTGCCGCCTCATTTGTACCCACCTGTGCTGCCTCATTTGTACCCACCTGTGCTGCCTCATCTGTGCCACCTCATCAGTGCCCACCTGTGCCAATCAGTGCCCATCTGTATTTGGGGGGCATTTGTACTTTCCTGGCTTGTTAGGGTCTCAAGAAATTAGATAGGCCTTCAGTGCATCAGGTGTGATCAGATGTGACAATTTTTTATGATTTGCACTATAGCTTGTAGACTCTAAAACTTTGACACAGACCAAATAATTTCCCAAAATGTGGGGTTATTTTTATCAAAGACATGTAGCAGTATAAATTGTACCCAACATTTATGAAGAAAAATTATTAATTTGCAAAATTTTATCACAGAAACTAAATTTTCGGTCTTTTTTCATTAAGAGCGCAAAAAAATAAAAAACCCAGAGGTGATCAAATACCACCAAAAGAAAGCTCTATTTGTATGGAAAAAAAGAGACAAAAGAAATCATTTGGGTAAAGAATTGCATGACTGAGTAATTGTCATTCAAAGTGTGAGAGCGCTGAAAGCTGAAAATTGCTCTGGGCAGGAGGGGTGTTTAAGTACCCAGTAAGCAAGTGGTTAAGATCCCTCTGTATTAGACATGTCAAATGACATCCTAATTGAGGACTGTTACAGGAGAATTATAATTTTTTTTTTTTTTACGACTTAAGGACCGCCTAACGCCGATATACGTTGGCAGAATGGCAAGTTGCCCTTTAAGAGCCCAGCCGTGGGTCACGCGCCGCCACGATCGGGTCAGAGGAGCTGAAGAACGGTGAGAGGTGAGTGTAAACACACCTTCCCTGTTCTTCTCTGTGGCAGTGTCACTGATCGTCGTTCCGTATAACAGGGAACAGACGATCAGTGATGTCACGCTTCCAGCCACGCCCCCCTACAGTAAGAATTACTCCCTTACGGCACACTTAACCCCTTAGTGCCCCCTAGTGGTTAACGCCTTCATTGTCATTTGCACGGTAATAACCGTGCATTTTTTTTTTGGAAAATCGTTTTATTGGACCGCGCATTTTTATAGCACTCTTCGCTGTGAAAATGACAATGGTCCCAAAAATGTGTCAAAAGTGTCCGATGTGTCCGCCATAATGTCGCAGTCACAAAAAAAACACGCTGATCGCCGCCATTAGTAGTAAAAAAAAAATATAAATAAAAATGCCATAAAACTATCCCCTATTTTGTAAACGCTATAACTTTTGCGCAAAACAATCAATAAACACTTATTGTGTTTTAATTTTACCAAAAATAATGAGAATAATACATATCGGCCTAAACTGAGGAAAAAAAAACAAAACGTTTTGTTATATATTTTTGGGGATATTTATTATAGCAAAAAGTAAAAAATATTGAATTTTTTTCAAAATTGTCACTCTATTTTTGTTTATAGTGTAAAAAATAACCGCAGAGGTGATCAAATACCACCAAAAGAAAGCTCTATTGTGGGAAAAAAAATGCTAATTTTGTTTGGGAGCCACGTCGCATGACCGCGCACAATTGTCAGTTAAAGCGTCGCAGTGCCGAATCGCAAAAAGGGGCCAGGTCCTTAACCTGCATATTGGTCCGGATCTTAAGTGGTTAAGGCACACCGACATTTCTTGTTGCTGAGCAATGCAAAGCACTTTTGTCTAGATACAGAATTACAGAAGTGTAATGATCAGTTTGCTCCAATAGAATTTTAAATGGTTCCCTAAATCCTATGGTTTTCAGCACATAGTTTTCAGTCCAAACTATCTGCAGATGGAAAGATTGGATGAACTGTTTAAACTGTCGAACATTTTGCTGCCAAAGTGGAGAGGATCCACACATTGTCATGCTGCAGTACAAGAACACACCTTTTATTGGCATGAATATCGGCTCAGCTGGTGACTGCACTGCACTCCGCTGATCACAAGCAACCAGCTGTAGTCACGGGTCATTCCACCTGCCCTACTCAGAGGAGAAGCAAATGAATAAATAATGCCAGGTAAATACAACAAGGCTTTAAGGCCATTATCTGCTTTACAGAATATAGGTCAGATCATGATGCAAAGACTGAGAAACGTAGCTGTCATGGTATTCCTATCTTACAAAGCTCCCTTTTCTTGAAATGTTGTTATAGTTAGGCCACTCCTATCCTCATATTAATTAGTGGTTCCAAATTATTAACTACTGCAGTAGAGAACAGGCACAAATAACTGTTCTGTTTATTCGGCACAATTGAAGTTTTTTATACACATGTTTACGTAGGTAGCGCATTATTATTACAATTGTACTTTTATGGTAACTAGGATATTACATAGGCCAGCTAAAATTCTAATCAGGACTCAAAATAATGCACACATGTAATAAAAACATTATTAGTGTCGTCCACACAATGATACACTCTTCCTCTTTTGATCACTGACCACACCTACTATCACCTTTACCCTGCAGCCTCCATCCATTCCTGTGGCGTTAGTCCCAACCTAGGAGGCAAACTCCATTGGGGAGAATCTAATAGCTTAGAGCAGTTATATCATTGCAAAATGACCTTTTATTGTGGCTAAAACGTACATAAAAACAAATAATCAAACATTGCCATTAACCACTTACTGGCGAGCCTCTTTGAGATTTATTGTTTACAAGTTAAAAACATTTTTTTTGCTAGAAATTTACTTAGAACCCCCAAACATTATAAAAAATCAATGAAAATAATTAATAGACTGCCGCACACCAAAATAAACCTAAAACGGTAGCCTTTATTGGTATAAAAACCACTACAAAACACAGCACAGCAAGCAGTGCGGTAAAAAAGCTGACGCGTTTTGCACAATCAGTGCTTAGTCATAGCTCATAGCTGTTTTTTCCAACACCCTAGAGAATACCGTATTTGTGCAGCGGTCTTACAAGCACACTTTTTTTAATTAAAAAATAAGACAACACTAAAGTTACCCCAATTTTTTTTTATATTGTGAAAGATAATGTTATGCCGAGTAAATTGATATCCAACATGTCACGCTTCAAAATTGCTCCAGCTCGTGGAATGGTGACAAACTTTTACCCTTAAAAAATCTCCATAGGTTACAACTGCCCCACTCACTGTCAGCGCAGTGTAGTATGAGAACATATAGGCTTTTTGGCTTTCACTTTCCCTACTTTCAGAGCTTGCATCTGAGTCATTTATTTTCATAAAAGTAGAACGGTGACCAGGCTGCACTGCTCATGTTGGATATGCAGCAGCTCTAGATGCCCTAATGCCAGAATGCTTTGTATTTCAGCACATTAAAGTGTTACTAAACCCACAACAGTGAAATCAGTCTGTATATGCAGTAAAGGCATGTGTAAAAAGGCTTTTTAATCCTGTCTTCTCTGATCCCCCCATCTTTTACTGTCCCCAATCCATCTGCTGGTAGTACAGAGCCTTGGAGGCACTCCATGTTTATTGCTAGAAAGTGTTTTTTTTTTTGGGGGGGGGGGGGGTGGTGCATGCGATTAGACCGTGCTGACTGGCCCTGTGCTAGACAGAGGGTCAGGGGTCATGCAGCCTCATAGGTCAGTCAGAGGAGACTGATAACTCCTCCTGAAAGCTTTAACCAGTGCTTGGCTGGACATTGATAGAAGTCATAAGATTTCTATATACTGCTCATGAGAAAAGGCATTTAGCAGTTTATATTTACTAAAATTATTGCATTTCCATGTACTGTGGAAGACCAGATATAGTGAATGCAGGTTCCTGGGTTAAGTAACACTTTGATGTAAAGGAAGTACCCTATATTAATGGCGTAGCTGTAAAATGTATAATTAGTAAAAAAGCATATATATATATTGTAAGGGGTTAGCTCGGTAGCGGGGGTGTGTGACCCCCTGGATGAGTTCACTACACACTGAACTATACAGAGAGGCAGCCGAAGATGGTTGCAAACAAAGAGTTTGGTTTATTCTTCCATATTGCTGGAAACAAGTGCAAGCATCCAAACAAAACATAAAATAAACCCTGGCCACTTGGGGCGTCTACCTTCACAACACAGGAACCTATGGAGTCTGGCACAGCCTACTGCTAGGCAGACACTGCTGGTCATACAGCAGAAAAACAATATTTTTTTTGATTTTTATCACATAGAAAAATCAACAACCACCTCACCTACTCAGAAGTCTTTCTCACTGCTCTCCTTAACTCAAAAAGCCTCAGGATGCAGCAATCAGTAGTCATCCTTTGGATAACTTATAAAGGCCTTAATTGCCTCATTCTGAACAGCTGAAGTTTTCCAATGCCCTAAACCTTTCTGGCTACCTCTGTAGCCGACACCTGGTAGTAATTGGTGTATTGTCTAAACAAGGCAGAAATGTATCTCCTGTCTGTGACAACACCCACAGATTTACCTGACTTCCTGTCACAATATATATATATATATATATATATATATATTGTGACAGGAAGTTAGGTAAATCTATGTGTGTTGTCATAGACAGGAGATATATTTCTGCCTTGTTTAGACAATACACCAATTACTATTAGGCGTCGGCTGTAGAAATGGCCAGAGAGGTTTGGGGAGTTAGAAGCCTTCAGCTGTTCAAAATGAAGCAATTAAAGCCCCTATAAATAAAGCCTAAGGATAACGGGTGATTGCTGCATCCTGGAGCTTTGGGAGTGAAGGAGCAGTCACAAGCACTCTGTGTGAGAAATATCAAAAATACTTTTTCTGTTGTTTTCTGCTGTAAGACCAGCAGTGTCTGCCCAGCAGTAGGCTGTGCCAGACTCAATAGGTAGGTTCCTGTGTTGGGAAGGTAGACGCCCCAAGTGGCAAGGGTTTATTTTATGTTTTGTTTTGTTTATACTGTTTTGATGCTTGCATGTGTATCCCGCAAGATGGAAAAATAAACCATATCATTTGTTTTCAGTCATCCTCAAGTGCCTTTTTGTACAGTTCAATGTGTAGTGAACCCATCCAGGGGGTCACACACACCCGCTACTGAGTTAATCCCTCACTATATATATATATATATATATATATATATATATATATATATATACACAATTGTAAACCGCCAAATGAAATATGGAATCAAAATGTGCCAAAACTGAAGCTGTATGAAGCCGATGTAGTTTTAGAGCTTTACAGTTCTATATGAATCAGAGATCATAGATGGAAACTGCATATTGTGCAGATGTTTTGTCTGAATAGCATATTGCTGTACACACCAGTATATCTGCTAATCTCTGCTGATTCATGTATCAAACCAAGTCTTTCTGGCTAAAATGACAACAGCGTATGATCAAAATTATCAGCGACAGGTGACAAGGAAGGAGATCAAATGCAGCAGACTGTTTCTTTGTTGTTGTCACTTCTCTATTCTCTTGTAAGGCATAAAACACGGCTCTTTATTGGATTAGTGGCATATTACAACATCCCAGGTTTGGCTCATAAGATTAATGTAAAAAAAAACATATTTTTTATTCCTTTCTTAATACCCAATTTCTGCCCAGTCTAAAAGTCTAAAAATGTTTTTACTTCCACAACAAACTTTTCTCATCTCCTTAAAGAGATTTTCACACAGCACAGAAAAAAAAGCACAGTTGGCTGCCACTTTGCTTTATCATCTACAAAGAAACATATTTTCCTTGTCTTTATGGTTTATATGTACTTGTGTGTGCTTTTTATATAGCACAGATGTAGCCCCTGGGCTCCCTGCAAGGTTGCTCTTTATATTAACTATATTAGATGACAGTTGTTTTTTTTTTTTTACTATAGCAAGACATTAATGGATGTCCATAGGTTAAAGTGGACATGTCATATGCAGTTGTACATGATTTGGTTCAGGATTAAAGTGAAATTAAACCCGTAGACACTATTCCCTCTACTGATACTAACAATGGGTCACTTACTTTGACTGACACCAACGATGGGGCACTATTGCTTCCACTGACACCAGCACTGGGACACTATTCCTCCCCCTAATACAAAAGGTGGACTTTTTTACTCCCACTGACATCAGAACATTTTCTACTCCTATTGGCCACAGTCTGGCCACCCTAAAGTCTGAAGAACAGTAAACTTGCCCTTTATTTAGAACAGTGGTCTTCAAACTGCGGCCATTTGCCTGCCTTTATCCGGCCCTTGAGGAATTCTTCCTGCTACTGACACCAACAATGGGGCACTATTCCCCCCCCCCCCCCCCCCCCCAACACCAACTATTTCTCCCCCAATACAAAAGTTCGGGCACTGTTTGCTTCCTGCTGTGCAAAGTCCGGCCCCCCTAAAGTCTGAATGACCGTAAACTGGCCCTTTCTTTATAAAGTTTGGAGACCCCTGATTTAGAAATTTTGGAGACCCCCTGTTTAAGATAATACTGTACTGTAAACGCTCAGTCTAGAATCTGCTACCAATAGCAGACACTAGAGGGAATGTTGATTTATTAAAAAAAATTCTGTTTACTCTGATTAGTTAAAGTAAATGCAAATTGTAATCTACGGGCCAGATTCAGGTAGAGTTGCGCTGGAGTATTTCGATATGTGCCGCGTAACTGTGAATATGCGCCGTCGTTTCTATGTGGCCGTACCCACCAAACTAGATGCGACAGAAAACGGGCCATTTCCGATCGGCTTAACTTTCCGACGCCAGAGTCTCGTCAGCGCATAATTTTGCTTGGCGCATCAGTCGCGCCTATTGATTTCCCCTGCAAATATGCAAATGAGGGAGATTTCCCGATTCAAGAACGGATTAGCACCATACGCTGGCTACATGCGCTGCGCGTATCTCGTGCGTCCGGCGCAAAGTTATTTCTACAAATAGCTGCTTTATCTTTACTCCAGACGGTTTCAGGTCAGCAGGAGAGCAGCTACAGCAGCAGCGTTACCGACGAAACTAGCAAGCTGAACAACCACACGTGCAAGGACAACACCTCTGTGTGCCAACATGCCAGGGGCAGTCGCGGTCCTAGCACTAGTACTGGGTCCCCCGGTACGGAGGAGGCGGGCACGTCAGAGGATATACCGCACGCGCATGAGCCTCTTTGGCATGGGGGATGAGGAGGTGTATCGCCTCTTCAGATTCAGCCCTGATGCAATACTTGAACTAACCACAACCCTGCAGGATGACATCACCAGCAAGACACACCGCTCACAAGCAGTGCAGCCACTGGTGAAGGTACTGGCAACACTTCATTTCCTTGCAAGTGGATCATTCCAGCATACAAGTGGAGTGGTGGCTGGGATGTCACAATCCTCCATGAGCAGATGTGTGCACCAGGTTGTCCCTGCAATCCTCAGACGCATGTCCAACCACTTCATCAGACCCATCACTGAGGAGCTGCGGCTGAAGGCAATGACAGATTTCTACAGCATTGCCAGATTCCCACGCACTGTGGGGGCCATTGATTGCACACATGTGGCCCTTCAGCCCCCCAGTGCCACAGAGCACATATACCGCAATCGGAAGCATTGCCATTCCATCAACGTACAGGTGATAGCCGATGCCCAACGCCTCATATGGCACGTCCGTGCCAAACACCCCGGGTCCAGCCATGACAGCTTCATATACCGTCAGAGTCCCATCCCAGCAGAATTCGAGCAGAACATGTATGGGGACAGCTGGCTGGTTGGTGAGTGACATGGGTGGCAGGCATGACTATCCCCTCCCATGATGCACACCTCACAAGTGGCACATGCATGACTAACATCCTCCTGTCTTTTCCCTTACAGGTGACTCTGCATATGCACTGGGACCCCATCTAATGACTCCTTTTCGGAACCCCCAAACCAGAGGAGAGAGAAGATACAATGAAGCACACATCAAAACTCGTGCAGTGGTGGAGCAAACATTTGGGCTCCTGAAGTCCCGTTTCCGCTGCCTGGATAAGTCCGGGGGGACCCTATTGTATTCCCCTACCTTTGTGTGTCAGATGATCGGTGCATGTTGCATTCTGCACAACTTTGCCATGAGAAAGGGCCTGCAGATTGACATGCGTGATGACCTTACCCCCCAACCAGACAGCCCCCCCTTGCCAGAGGAGAGCCAGTCAGCTGATGGAAGAGCAGTCAGGAGGGTCCTCGCCGTAGGCATCTTTGGACAATAAACCAAAACATTGATCACACAGATAATGCACGCATGCACACCACTGATGTCCCTAGATCACACACACCACATGCACATCGCATTGGATTAGCCCAAGTCCAGCATGTAGGACTTGGGAGCAGCAACGCCAGCGTCAAGGCCCCAATGATGTTGCTGTCCATTCATACACCTTTCACACGTCATTCATACAGCCGTGGGGTTAACTTCACCACCACGGCCGAGGGTGACACCCCTTACTGGCAGGAGTGCCACCCCCTCACATTCACACACCATTCACACTGCAACGTGTGCAGTATGAAAAAAAAAATATCTCATATCCAGAGCATAATCACAAATAAAATAACTCATAACCTGAGCATTAAGAATAAAATAAAAATCTCATAACCTGAGCATTCAGAATTTTTTTTTTACAAAACTCATGTCCTGAGCATCAATCAAAAAAACAAAAAATAAATCATCTGGGATGCCGGGGGCTTCTTCTGGCGGCCCCTCTCTGGCTCCTCAGCTGCCTGGATGGGGTGGGTGGGGGTGGGGGGGCATCTGGAGGTGGCTGATCCCCGGGTGGGCCACTCCTGGCAGGTGTGGCCTGCATGCCCTCCAAGGCCACGGCAATCCGGCCGAGGTACAAATTGGTCTGGGCCTGCACCCTGAGCTGCTGGGCCTGCATCCTGAGCTGCCGGGTGACCTGGTAATGCTGGGCCCGCTGACTCTGCCTCCCCTGGTCCCGGATGGCAGCAGTGTTTGCCTGGACGGCTGCAGTGAGGTCCCTTATGTCACCCTGCACCTCCCCCAGACTGGTCACCACTGCAGCGCAGTTGCAGCTCACATCCTGCACTGCAGAAGAAATCTGGGCCACGGAGCACAGGCTGTCAGCCACTCTGTCCAAGTGCCCAACTATGTCCCCCATTTGCTGGGTCTGCCTGGCGTGATCCCTCGCCACCTGGTCCTGGACCAGATCAGAGCCCCCCCTGGTCTTACGGGTGGCCTTCCTGGGGCCAGTAGATGGTTGTCCCCGGGGGGATGGAGTCGCCCTTGAGGGGCTTCCTATGATGGGGGAGGGGATCTAAGAGGGCCCTGCAGAAGAGGAGGACTCCTCAAAATATAAAATTATGTCCTGCTCTGCCCCAACAGGCTCCTCCTCAACCACCTCTGCAGGTGTGGTGTGGGCACTCTCCTCCTCCACCTCGGTGTCTTCACCACCCAGGGGCACGGGCACTGGGTGTCGTTGGGGGGATGGGGTGGACTGGCCGCCGACAGATGATGTCCCAGCTCCGTCATCTGTGGATGACACAAAGCAGACACATGTTGGTGGTCCCACACACTTGGCACATGTACCCTCCCCCCCCACATACAACACACCAAATAGGGGTTAAAAAACACTTGCCTGTCCTGGAGCCTTCCTCCATGGAGTCATATCCAGGGACCCCCTCCAACTGCTCCCTCTCCAGGCAGCGGGCAACCACCTCCTCTGTGGTCAGGCTGACCGCACATGGGGGTCCACCACCCGTGCCACTCTCATGCCTCCTAATGGTGGCCACCTTGCCCCGAACCTTGCGCCGTAGATCGTTGATCTTCTTGGCAATATCGCCAGCAGTCCGGGTGGAGTACCCCAAAATATTAACCCTGGCAGCAATGCTTGCCAGGATGGCCTGCTTCCTCTCCCGGGTGGTCTTTCGGCTTTTCCTGCCATGGAGGACATCGTTGTGGGTCTCCATAGCAGAGATGACCACAGAGACCTCCTGGGCATTAAAATTGAGGTTCCTCCTCTCTTTGGGGGTAGCGGGAGCAGCCATAACAGAGCAAAAGTAACTTCCCTGGGGTGGGGGGAATCGGAAATACTTTTGCGCCGGAATGGCGCTTCCGCTGGCGCTTTTATATACGCAACGGAACACATTGCGCTGGCGTTTCCCGTGAAGTGGTGGCGACGGAAGTTGTGAGCATGCGCACAGGGGGCCGAGTGAAGCCTCACTTACTGCGCATGCTCCGTGGATGATGCGCTGAACGTTATCCTCTGCGCTGGGCTCCGCCCATCATTTACATATGATCACACCCACTTCCACTTGCGTCGGGTTACGCCAGCGCATTTTCGTTACTCCGGCGCAAGTTTAGGAGCAAGTGCTATGTGAATAACAGTACTTGCGCCGAAAGTGTCGGCGGAGTAACGTAAATGAGAAACGTTACTCCAAAGTAAAAAAGCGCCCATCTACCTGAATCTGGCCCTACAAGTCTAAGCAGTTGTAGCTTAGAATGATATTGGCTCCCTATTTAACAGTGCTGATTCTGTAAGAACTGAGTATTTCCTTTGCTTCTTGGTGCTAATTGTAGTATAAGTGGAGTGAAAGAAAGGGTATGCTGCTTGGGGGAGGGGTTAAAGCAAAACTCTTTTACCCGAAAGGGCAAAACACAGATTTGTTTTAAGGGAAATAAAATTCAACAGTTTACATATATGCACTATATTGCCAAGTATTGGGGCACATGAACTTTAATGGCATCCCAGTCTTAGTCTGTAGGGTTCAAAATTGAGTTGGCTAACCCCAGGAAGCTATAACAGCTTCAACTCTTCTGGGAACGTTGTCCACAAGGTTTGACCATTCTTCCAGAAGCGCATTTGTAAGGTCAGTCACTGTTGTTGGACGAGAAGGCCTGGCTCGCATTTTCCGCTATAATTCATCCCAAATGTGTCCTGTTGGGTTAAGGTCAATCAAGTTTCTCCACCCCAAACTCGCTCATCCACACTATATTGCCAAAAGTATTGGGCTACCCCTTCAAATCCTAACTTTGTGGGAATAGACCCGATGATGTCAAGATCAGTACTCTGTGGGTGCCAAACCATCACTTCTCGGGACTCTTTTATTCTTTATGCTGAATATAGTTCTTAATGACATTGGCTGTATGTGTGGGGCCGTTGTCTTGCTGCAGTATAAATTTGGGGCCAATCACACATGTCCCTGATGGTATGACATGATGGATAAGTATTTACCTGTATTTTTTAACATTGAGGACACCATTGATCCTGACCAAATCTCCAACTACATTTGCAAAAATGTGGCCCAAAACTTGCAAGAAACCTCCACTGTGCTTTACTGTTACTGCCAGACACTCATCATTGCAGTGGCGCATTGCCGGCGGTATTACCATGGTTTCCCATTGATTTTAATAGGAAGGACCGGTATAAGAGCGGTAAACACCCTGCTCCTATACCGCTCCAAAGATGCAGCTAGCAGGACTTTAACACTGAAGACTGCAGGGAACGATTTTTTCAGGCATAGGTATAGCAGCGCTATTTATGGCGCTAAACCGCCTGAAAAATGTGTCAGTGTGAAAGGGGCCTAAAGTCAAAAAGGCATCTCAATAGCAGTATCCTGATGTGATGAATGGCATCTCCTCTCACTTGTTTAACTTTTTTTATGTTTTTGACATGTTATTCTGACTCTTAATTCTCTTGTAGTTCTACTCACGTAGTGTAACCCACAGTCACATTCCAATAGGTAGGTGACATGTGAACTTCTACACTTAATAAATTTGGAGATTTCATATATTGACCCCAAAGTGTTTGATTGAAAATGTGTGATCTTCTTTTTGCACATACTACAGGTCAAGCATTTACCACATTTGTAAAAACAAACAAACACCTGCTCTAAAAAAAAGTGACCGTATTTTTGGAGGGGATCGGGATACTTTTTACATTTTTTATCTCTTAGATTTGATGGGTGTCTGTATATAAATTTCGGATGTTTTGGAAATATTTGGTCAATGATCAGGTCCCTTTTCAAAATAGGTTAATGTCTATTAGCTACACTTTCTAGAGCACGCCTGCTTGGGTGCCCCCAGAGCAAGCTGCTTGCTCTGGGGATACCCGGCATGAGGGAGCAGCCAGGAGCGCTGGAGTGGGACCTGAGAAGAGGAGGATCTGGGTAAGTATGACATGTTTGTTACTCAAAAAAAGAAAAACAAAACAAGACTTCAATAGCTAAAAAGTGTGTCTATCTATGCAGTGATAAAAACGTGGTTTGTTGGTGACTGTGTGAATATTCTTGAAAAAATATCAATACAAACAATCTGCTGCATCCATCTGTTGTGTTCCCACAAACTATAAGCAATGTAAGGTATGTAACTTGGTGTCGCGTAAAATAACTTGTGTAAGTGTGTAACATAAATATTGTACCCACTATTATAACATAAATTCATTAAATAGATATGTAAATACAAATGAACATATATAACGTGATTTACATAACACAGTCCATTATGCTTGTAATTAAACAAATTATAATAAATAGTAAATTTTTCTACATTGACGTGTCAAATATAATAATTAATCTCCCGTTAAAGTGCTGCTTTCTTGCATATAAAAAAAGATTGGTGTGCTTCCACCGCCTCGTGCCACCTCTGTGCTCCCAGAACTCACACCTTAACCACTTAAGCCCCGGACCATATTGTTGCTAAATGACCAGGCCACTTTTTACGACTCGACACTGCGTCGCTTTAAGACCCCTTTCACACGGAAGTGGTTTTACAGCGTTTTAGCGTTAAAAATACACTTCAAAAATGCCCCTCTCCATTGAAATGAATTGAAAGCGCTGTAAAAACACCTTGCCCTTTCACACTGAGGCGTTGCACTGGCGGGGCTTTGAGAAAAAGTTTTGCAAGCAGCATCTTTGGAGCAGCTTTTGGGAGCTGAATAAAACGCTCCAAAAACACCCCTCTCCATTGAAATGAATGCGCTGTAAAAACACCTTGCCCTTTCACACGGAGGCACTGCAAAAACGCCCTAAAACGTTAGGGTCTTAGCGGTGCTTTTCCAGCATTTTTCAGGTGCTGGCAGTGTGAAAGGGCTCTGAAAGCACTCAGGCTTTCACATTGGGATTGCAGATGAGGCTTCGCTCGAATAACGCTTGAAAAACTCCCCAGTGTGAAAGGGGCCTAACTGACAATTACACGGTCGTGCGACGTGGTTCCGAAACAAAATTTATGTCCTTTTTTTTCCCACAAATAGAGCTTTCTTTTGGTGGTATTTGATCACCCCTGCGGTTTTTATTTTTTGCGCTATAAACAAAAATAAAGCGATACTTTAAAAAAAAAAAAAAAATGTTTTCCTTTTTGTTGTAATAAATATCCCCAAAAATATATAAAAAAAAAACATATTTTTTTTCCCTCAGTTTAGGCTGATATAATTCTTTTACATATTGTTGGTAAAAAAAAAACTGCAATAAGCGTTTATTGATTGGTTTGCGTAAAAGTTATAACGTCTACAAAATATGGCATCGTTTTATAGCATTGTATTAATATTTTTTTTTTACTAGTAATGGTGGCGATCAGCGATTTTTAATCGTGACTGCGACATTATGGCGGACATATTGGACACTTTTGACACATTTTTAAAACCATTGTCATTTTTACAGCGATCAGTGCTATAAAAATGCAAGGTTTATTTTGAAAATGACACTGGCAGTGAAGGGGTTAACTACTAGGTGGCACTGTAGGAGTTAAGTGTTCCCTAGGGAGTGATTCTTACTGTAGGGTGGTGTGGCTTGCTGTGACATGTCACTGATCGTTGTTCCTGTTTACAGGGAACACGATTAGTGACACTAGGCAGAACGGGGAGATGTTTTGTTTACACTAACCTCTCCCCGTTTTATCTCTCCATGAGATGATCGCGGGTACGCACGCAGTGATCAAGTCTGCGGGACCCGCGGGCAGGCTCACGAAGATCGCGGTGCATGCGCAATAGCCACTTCTTAAAAAGGAAGTATATATACACATCATTTTTGCTGCCTGTGCCATTCTGCAGACGTATATATCTGCGTGCATCGGGCAGCAATAAATAAGCCTTATATGTAGTATAAAAGATGGTGTGCAACAGTTTTGGATTTGTTCCAGATATTCCAGGAGTGTGCCAATAATTTTTGATACTGGTCCATTTAAAACTCCATCTCACACGCTAGCTCCATATATTAGGATAAAAGAAGATATTCCTCCAAGTAACAAAATATATTAAAATGGTTACTCCTACACTAAAAACTGCTCTGTACTGTGTATCACTTTTGGCCTGGAATTACCTATGCGTTGCGTCATGTCACTTCATTAGCCCCCCTTCATCAATGCTGGGACGTAACGCATAGGACATTCCAGACCGGAAGTGAAGGTTCTAGAGTAGCCATCTCAGTTTCCTGATCTCATTATTATTGAGCCACTCTGGGGAGATCTCAAATGTGCAGTTCATCCAAGACAGCCCAAGAATTTCCAGGAACTGGAGGCTTTTTGCCAAGAGGAATGGGCAGTTTTACCATCTGAGAAGATAAAGAGCCTCATCCACAAATACCACAAAAGACTTCAAGCTCTCATTGATGTTAAAAGGGGCAATACACAGTATTAAGAACTGAAGTATGTAAACTTTTGATCAGGGTCATATGGGTAATTTCTGTTGTGATTATGATTTAAAAAGAGTAAACACAGTTGATTGATAATAAATAGCTTCAGCCAAACACTAACCATGAGTGAAAGAAACGTTTTTGTGTTATCATTCATAGTTTAAGAAAAATGGCCAAGAAATCATAAATTCTGATAGGGTATGTAAACGTATGAGTTCATCTGTATTTACATATCTATTTCATGATTTTTATGTTATAATAGGGGGTACGATATTTATGTTACACACTTACACAATTTAATTTGTCCTACACAACTTAAATATTTTGAAAGGGCTTCAATATCACTTTAACAGCCTACATTAAAAGATATAAACAACTTCTTCAATACAAACTAAAAGACTGTTTTGCTTAGACAGCAGTTGAGTACATAGTGGCGGGACCCATAGCAGCCAGTGAGATTAGTATAGTATAATAGGTGACATACCGTTAATTGGTTGTTACTACTGTTTATGCAAAGCTATTTGCTTTTAGCACTTGTTGTTTAGCTTATATCTGACACTGTAGATGAATATTCACTGAACTTGATGCAACAAAACTTTTAGCTTATTAGGAGTGTTAAATGCCAGTACTACACATTAACCTTGATGCTATCTCTTTTGCAGCAAATTGGCAGTACACTTTGTTTAAATACAATTTTCTAGTACAGAATACATAATTTTTGTAACAATTTATTTGAAATTGTTTCTTATTTGAGTGTCTGCCTTTAACACGCCTAGGATAAAACATATGGGCAGCACAGTGGTGTAGTGAGTAGCACTCTTGCCTAGCAGTAAAAAGGGTTGCTGGTTCGAATTCCATCCACGACACTACCTGCCTGGAGTTTGCATATTCTCCCCGTGCCTGCGTGGGTTTTCTCTGGGTACTCCGGTTTCCTCCCACACTTCAAAGACATGCTGATAGGTTAATTGACTTCTGCCTAAATTAGCCCTAGTATATGAATGTGAGTTAGGGACCTTAGATTGTAAGCTCCTTAAGGGTAGGGACTAATGTGAATGTACCTTGTATATGTAAAGCGCTGAGTAAATTAAGTACCTTAATAATAATATAACAAAACATCTCCCCCCGCTTTATATATGTTACTGTATGTTAATATGTTTTTGGGGTTTTTCTTTTTTTTTTTTTTTTTAAATGTCCAATAAACATGTTGGCAGGTTATGCTGTGGTCTGTGGCTCCTCATGCAGTGAGCGCCATATATTGCCTGAACCTGCAATGGATATTCAAAAAATTTATTATTCGTGGACAAAGAATCATCAAATCCAAGCACCTCGTCCCATCTAGTACAAATTAAATAAAAGGAGGAAGGGTACCAAAGGACCCCAGGGACTATTAGAATGGTGCTAGTAGAAATATAATAGACAACAAAGGAATGTAGAAAAATAGGAAATAATTTTATTTTTAACAAATAATATATATATACAGCCATCAATAAAGAAGAAAAAGTGAATGATCTCCACAAGTATAGAAGGAAGACCAGTTTTAGCATTGACTTTTGTACTTGCTCAACATGTTTCGTTCTACGAAGAGCTTCCTCAGGAGCTTTTGGAAAGGCAATGCTAGACATCAAAGAGAAAAAAATAGTTAAAATAAGTAAATAAGTACATTGAATAACAATTTACATGCAGAAAATGGCTGCATAATAATATATTAAGTTATATGGGGATACATAATATGGGTTAATACAGAAGATGTTGTTCAATATACAGTGCAGAAAATAAGTATTTAAACACCCTGCTATTTTGCAAGTTCTCCCACTTGGAAATCATGGAGGGGTCTGAAATTGTCATCGTAGGTGCATGTCCACTGTGAGAGACATAATCCAATTTTTTTTTCCCAGAAATCACAATTTATGATTTTTTAACTATTTATTTGTATGATACAGCTGCAAAGAAGTATTTGAACACCTGTCTATCAGCTAGAATTGTGACCCTCAAAGACCTGTTAGTCTGCCTTTAAAATGTCCACCTCCACTCCATTTATTATCCTAAATTAGATGCACCTGTTTGAGGTCATTTGCTGCATAAAGACACCTGTCCACCCCATGCAATCAGTAAGAATCCAACTACTAACATGGCCAAGACCAAAGAGCTGTCCAAAGACACTAGAGACAAAATTGTACACCTCTACAAGGCTGGAAAGGGCTACGGGGAAATTGCCAAGCAGCTTGGTGAAAAAAGGTCCACTGTTGGAGCAATCATTAGAAAATGGAAGAAGCTAAACATGACTGTCAATCTCCCTCGGACTGGGGCTCCATGCAAAATCTCACCTCGTGGGGTCTCAATGATCCTAAGAAAGGTGAGAAATCAGCCCAGGACTACACGGGAGGAGCTGGTCAATGACCTGAAAAGAGCTGGGACCACCGTTTCCACGGTTACTGTTGGTAATACACTAAGACGTCATGGTTTAAAATCATGCATGGCACGGAAGGTTCCCCTGCTTAAATCAGCATATGTCAAGGCCCTCTGAAGACGTGAAACCAATCACGAAACGCGTCAGGGCGTGGCTACACGACATATCGTACAGACGGAGCAAGTTACACCCGGGACACATCAGTTAGAGACGGAGCGGAGACGCCAGGCTATCTGAGTGAGCAGTAACTTTGTAAACCGTTGAGCACACTACTGTTTTTATCTTGTAAGCATATCTTTTAAAGCGGGGGTATTTTTTTACAATAAAGACAGAATTACACTATGTCCTCTCCCTCTATGTTTATTTTCATATGACCGCTCATGCTGCACACACGCACCTAATCCCATTCATATCCACTGGGAGGAGAAAAACATTGCTGCTGAGCTGATCTGAATATCATGGAAGGGAGATTTAAAAACACCTGAAGGCATTTAACACGATGTCAATCTGGCGAGTACAAAACCTTGAGGGGGACTACAAGTGAAGGAAATCCATGTCTTGGTTTATTGCACAAACAAAACTTCAAGACTTATTTACCCTAAGGAATGTTATAGACTGTGTTTTGTTTAAAACACCCACGTGCTATCACCAGTGGAATATTATGTCATTTTATTTTATGTGTAATATTGGTTTTTAATATTGTTTTTCTATTATTTGAGGATAGTTATCATTTTAAGGATTTTTTGTCCTGGTTGATGTTTGCACCTCATATAAGCAGAGTTTGAACTTTTGAGTTCAATTGATATAATATCATATAGCGCTGTTAATGCCTCACAGAGACATACTTTTTCATATGTCAAGGCCCGTCTTAAGTTTGCCAATGACCATTTGGATGATCCAGAGGAGTCATGGGAGAAAGTCATGTGGTCAGATGAGACCAAAATAGAACTTTTTGGTCATAATTCCACTAACCGTGTTTGGAGGAAGAAGAATGATGAGTACCATCCCAAGAACACATCCCTACTGTGAAGCATGGGGGTGGTAGCATCATGCTTTGGGGGTGTTTTTCTGCACATGGGACAGGGCGACTGCACTGTATTAAGGAGAGGATGACCGGGGCCATGTGTTGCGAGATTTTGGGCAACAACCTCCTTCCCTCAGTTAGAGCTTTGAAGATGGGTCGAGGCTGGGTTTTCCAACATGACAATGACCCGAAGCACACAGCCAGGATAACCAAGGAGTGGCTCTGTAAGAAGCATATCAAGGTTCTGGCGTGGCCTAGCCAGTCTCCAGACCTAAACCCAATAGAGAATCTTTGGAGGGAGCTCAAACTCCATGTTTCTCAGCGACAGCCCAGAAACCTGACTGATCTAGAGAAGATCTGTGTGGAGGAGTGGGCCAAAATCCCTCCTCCAGTGTGTGCAAACCTGGTGAAAAACTACAAGAAACATTTGACCTCTGTAATTGCAAACAAAGGCTACTGTACCAAATATTAACATTGATTTTCTCAGGTGTTCAAATACTTATTTGCAGCTGTATCATACAAATAAATAGTTAAAAAAATCATACATTGTGATTTCTGGATTTTTTTTTTTTTGATTATGTCTCTCACAGTGGACATGCACCTACGATAACAATTTCAGACCCCTCCATGATTTCCAAGTGGGAGAACTTGCAAAATAGCAGGGTGTTCAAATACTTATTTTCTGCACTGTACAGGGAGTGCAGAATTATTAGGCAAGTTGTATTTTTGAGGATTAATTTTATTATTGAACAACAACCATGTTCTCAATGAACCCAAAAAACTCATTAATATCAAAGCTGAATATTTTTGAAAGTAGTTTTTAGTTTGTTTTTAGTTTTAGCTATTTTAGGGGGATATCTGTGTGTGCAGGTGACTATTACTGTGCATAATTATTAGGCAACTTAACAAAAAACAAATATATACCCATTTAAATTATTTATTTTTACCAGTGAAACCAATATAACATCTCAACATTCACAAATATACATTTCTGACATTCAAAAACAAAACAAAAACAAATCAGTGACCAATATAGCCACCTTTTTTTGCAAGGACACTCCAAAGCCTGCCATCCATGGATTCTGTCAGTGTTTTGATCTGTTCACCATCAACATTGCGTGCAGCAGCAACCGCAGCCTCCAAGACACTGTTCAGAGAGGTGTACTGTTTTCCCTCCTTGTAAATCTCACATTTGATGATGGACCACAGGTTCTCAATGGGGTTTAGATCAGGTGAACAAGGAGGCCATGTCATTAGTTTTTCTTCTTTTATACCCTTTCTTGCCAGCCACGCTGTGGAGTACTTGGACGCGTGTGATGGAGCATTGTCCTGCATGAAAATCATGTTTTTCTTGAAGGATGCAGACTTCTTCCTGTACCACTGCTTGAAGAAGGGGTCTTCCAGAAACTGGCAGTAGGACTGGGAGTTGAGCTTGACTCCATCCTCAACCCGAAAAGGCCCCACAAGCTCATCTTTGATGATACCAGCCCAAACCAGTACTCCACCTCCACCTTGCTGGCGTCTGAGTCGGACTGGAGCTCTCTGCCCTTTACCAATCCAGCCACGGGCCCATCCATCTGGCCCATCAAGACTCACTCTCATTTCATCAGTCCATAAAACCTTAAAAAAATCAGTCTTGAGATATTTCTTGGCCCAGTCTTGACGTTTCAGCTTGTGTGTCTTGTTCAGTGGTGGTCGTCTTTCAGCCTTTCTTACCTTGGCCATGTCTCTGAGTATTGCACACCTTGTGCTTTTGGGCACTCCAGTGATGTTGCAGCTCTGAAATATGGCCAAACTGGTGGCAAGAGGCATCTTGGCAGCTGCACGCTTGACTTTTCTCAGTTCATGGGCAGTTATTTTGCACCTTGGTTTTTCCACACGCTTCTTGCGACCCTGCTGACTATTTTGAATGAAACGCTTGATTGTTCGATGACCACGCTTCAGAAGCTTTGCAATTTTAAGAGTGCTGCATCCCTCTGCAAGATATCTCACTATTTTTGACTTTTCTGAGCCTGTCAAGTCCTTCTTTTGACACATTTTGCCAAAGGAAAGGAAGTTGCCTAATAATTATGCACACCTGATATAGGGTGTTGATGTCATTAGACCACACCCCTTCTCATTACAGAGATGCACATCACCTAATATGCTTAATTGGTAGTAGGCTTTCGAGCCTATACAGTTTGGAGTAAGACAACATGCATAAAGAGGATGATGTGGTCAAAATACTCATTTGCCTAATAATTCTGCACTCCCTGTATACACAAAGGTTGGCTCTGGCCAAAAAACTTACCACAAATAAAAGGAGTTCCTTTATACGAGGAAAAAATATATAAAAAATATATATATACATGAGAACCGCACACAGACGACTGCTGAATGGTGAGAGACAAAATTCCAAGGGGTACAGACAGACTAGATCAGGGCCATAGTGTATAAAAGAGCCTAGAAGGCTTTCAGGTTTCTCGTCTGGAAATCTGGCCAGAATCTCAACAAGAGAAATAGCGAACCTGCTCTCTGTTTTCTCGTCGAGATTCTTGTCGTCCTGTTTCCCGACGAGAAACCCGAGAGTGTGTATACTAACCTGTCGCCGTGGAAACCCGCGCATGCACGAAATGACTTTGACGCATGTGCGCTAGCTTCCACGGCATAAGTAGGGTGAAGCAAGATGGCGGCAACGGCATCGAATGTGACGACCGCATGCTCGTCGTACGCGATGACGTCATGGCGTTCTTGCCTTTCAAGAGAACCGCGGTTCTTTTGAAAGGTCTGTGTGTACACTCAGGCGGGAAAAACAACGTTTTTTTCCTGTCGAGATTCTTGCCCGCGTGTACGAGGCCTAATACTGGCATTGAAACTAACAACCCTCCAAAAGAGTGTGCATTATGTGAGTTTAGCCAGCCTCCATTGGGATTTAAATTGGCTAGAACACCATGACAGAGCTGTATTCCTAGGCAGAGCAACTCATGTGTGGAGTCTGCTTTTATTACCTATAGGGTAGGGTTTGAACTGTTAAATGGATGCAGCACTTGGGGGCAATTAAATTGGTGCTGGCAAGTCTGTGATCTTCTCATCTTGTTGCTATGATAAAAGATAATGTGAGAATCTTATCACGATGATCACTGTCACAGTGATGGTTGCATACATGAATCCCTTTTCTTTGAAGCATTTGTGTTTTGTTTTTTTGGGAGACCAGAAGTAGTATTATGGGGTTTGGCTAAAACAGTGTCGCAAGGCTTGCTGGAGATCATCGCCAGGGTGTCAGAACCAAACCGAGAGACAGAGTAAAATCTCTAACATTATTTATACCCTTAATTATCCTACTTTACTACCATCTAGGCTTACCATCAAGAGAGAGTGTAAAAAGGCAGCGTTATACCAGTAGCATAACTATCTTTACCCGAAAATTAGGTTGTTGAATTATCCACTAAAATCTGCCTGTAAGATGCAGTAGCATTTGGCAAAAAGCCTTTAGGCTTCATTCAGATCTAGGCGTCGGCGGCAGCGGCATATTCGGGCGACATGCAATAGGCGTTTTGTCCCTGCGATTTGCGGCGACAAAACGCCTATTGTTTTTTTGCTGGAGGGCAGAATTTGACACTGTCGGCTATAGCCAAACGCCGAATACGCCTGAAAAAAAGGGTCCGGGACTTGTTTCAGGCGTACGGGGTTTCGGCATAGAGATGTGAACCATCTCCATAGCCGACAATGTAAATTGCCCCTCCAGCGTATCACAGGCTGCTGCAGCGCCGGGCGACAAAACGCCTAGGTCTGAATGGAGCCTTAGAGTAAACTGAATGCTAATACAGTATAGTAAAGGCAACAGTGAAAAAAGCAATCAGATTTTGCTCTTTATTGTTGTTTACTGTTATTTTGTATTTGTAACCACATATTCCTTTTGCACTCGTCAAGCACACAACATCTTTTATCACACTCTTTCATACAACACTTAGTCATATTTCCTCCATTATTACATGAGTACATGTACCCCACTTTCACGTTGACTTATCATTTGATCTTTGGTGGGATTACGCAGTCATTTTATTGCAATAGTTGATGTTTTCACAAAATAGTACAGAGTGTTTTCTTTGGGATGATACGTACAGAACCGGCGGCACAAGTGTATTGCCAGGGGAGCCTTCATTTCCATTATACCCACAAAGTGTTCCTTATGAAGTGAAAGGTGATCCGCTTAGTCTTAATGATGGTTATATCATTGCAGTTAAAAAGTATACCTCTTGAAAGCAGCTGTTTTTAGATTAAAGGTATGTTCTGTTTAAAAGTTAAATGGCTGTGGCAGTACATACATTTATAGAGCTTCCCTACACTGTGCTCACCACTCTCCCTCCATGTCTGACATCCCCTAAATAATTATTATTTTTCTATCAGACGCACCAAGCTGGCAATCATGCTGTGGCCCCCCTGCTGTTTGGAAACGATTTGATGGGTTTGTAGACCTGTGTATCCTTAGGGCTCCTGTGGCTTCAATGCTTCACTTTAATGGAGCATAGCACAGCACTATTCTACACCTGTATCATTAATTTACAATGGAGGACACCTTTTTTAAGATAATTATTGCTGCAATATTACAGTTCATATAACAAAAGGGAGCATATCTAAGAGTACACCATTGCTAGGAAATGAACTAATATGTAAGGAAAAACATGTTCAATCTGACAATATAGGCATTGTGGATATACGTGAGTGTGTTTTGCCTTACACACTGGCTCATTTGCTAACAATGGTTTATTCTTGGATGCACCCCCTTTGTAATTTGTTATATAGATGCATATACTGTGCACTCTGGATGTAATTTTTGGAGGAGCAGTTCCGCCATTTGTAGGACTGAGTAACTGAATGGAACTTTCATTTACAATAACGGAAATGGATGTTCCCTGCTACTCAAGGTGTTCAGAATTGTATGCCACAGTTCATCGGATATATCTCATAAATCATTTAAACATCTTGAAGATAGTTTGAATATAGGTACTTATGATGTAGAGCAGGTTTTTTTGTCCAGGATGCCACAAAACCCTGTACAGTCTGTACTTTTGCTGGCAAAAGTGAAAGCTGTCTAAGCCACCTGCATTTTACCAACCAATTACGTCTACGCTTGCTAATAGCAGGCCGGACACAGTTTTCAGTTTTGCCTGCAAAAGTACAGATAGCAGCATAGAGGAGGAGAGAGCCTGGTGGAGGAATGGGATGCGCTGGTACCCCCACACATCCACCAATTGCATGTTTGCTTGCGCCCACTTAATTGCATGGTATGTAATTTGGTGGGGCTCAATTTAAATATCATTCCAACACTTTTTTTCCCATGTTTCATGAGCATAGAGCAGCCTAATAAAAAAACAGAAGATGCAAAAAAGTGCTCAGGCTCAGACGCACCTACATCCCAGATAGCAAGCAATTGTGCGGCAAGTTTGAAAATGACTTGCTAAATTATTGTTAGACTTGGCAGGCTTCACACGTTTAATGCACAATTAAGTTTGCATTGCATGACTCCAGATCACCTTTCTTTGCAAACATTCTGCAAGTTTGCTGCAAGTCCTGATTCAGTTATGTTGTGCTATAGTCATCCCACCACAGAAGTCACTGTGGCTAAATTTTCATGCTGTACATTTGCAGAGCTCTTGCTATCGACTCATTACTAGAAGAAGGAGAAAATCAACTGCGCTAAGGTGATAAAAGGAACAATAGTGAGCAAAGCAACATGGTGCTTATGGTCTAGAAACTCAAAAGAAGCTGCACCTGACTGTAGTAACAAACACAGTAAAACAAATGGCAAAAGAAACAGGATGCGCTAAATTATATAAAAACAAACAAAATTACTGTCCATGGATGGTGGTCCTAATGAAACAAACCAAATTAGTGTCCATGAGTGATATTCAAAGGACTAATGTTCAACTGATCCTATCCGGACCAGAGTGAATTTCATAGCAAGTTCTTGAGAAAACACCAGTGAAGAAATTGTGATATTAGCAGTAAACGTGGTGACATTCAATGAGTAGACTGAATGAACACATCGCCAAGATCAGAAGTGGTTTTGAAAAACACTCTGTCTCGAGACATTACGATCTCAAACATAATAGAGACCCTTCGAACACATTATTCATAGGGATTGACAAATATCGCCCCCACTGGAGAGGGAGCAATCTCGTTAGAGAAATCTCCAGACAAGAAATGGCTTGGATATATCGAGCCAAAACGTTTACGCCGTTCGGTTTAAATATTGATACAGACATTAATGCTTTCATTAATAACTCTTAATTCAGGGCTCTGTCGATATGATTCGAGTGTTTTTCTGCAGTGTATACTGTAATTCAGCACCCTTTATCTATATTTCTAAAAGACATCTGGCCATTTTTTATGTACATTGGTTTTAAATACTGTATTTCCTTTAGATTTTGGCAGGTGTATGCTAACCATGTATTAGTTTACATTTATATGCCACATAACAAAAGGGGTGACTAACATGTGGGTGTATTTTGTATGTATACACTGCTGAGGCAGTATAGAAAGGCAACCTCATCAAATCTGTTGTAAATTCATGTGAGTTTTAGTACTAATTGTTTTTATGCAAGTTTTTTTAAATCACCTTAGTGACCTATGCCCGTTTAGTCCATTCAGCTGGGCTCCTATCTTTCCCCCCTTCCTGGCCCTAATTTTAAAGCTAGCATGGATATTTACCCCCTTTTTCTATAAGATAATTTTTTTCATGTTTGATTTTATGTTTTACTTGCTAGCTAGACTAGTTTGTTAGCCTGGGAATATTGAGCTCGCTCTAAGTCGGGCGATTCTCATAATGAGGCTTGGTTCTCTTTACTCTCCAGCTGATTGGTTATTTCAGTCAGCTGGTTTGTGTCGCATAGTAGCGGCGTCGTGGACGTGCGTAGACACGTGACGCGGCTGCCCCGGTCATGTGACTTCCCATCCCTCGTGCCTGGCGTATACGGATTGCGTAGACGCGTGACGTGGCTGCCCCGGTCATGTGACTTCCCATCGCTCGTGCCTGGCGTGTACGGATTGGCGGATGACGCGGGGGGCAGGCTGGCGGTGGCGCTCCCATTGGCCAGCACTCTATACTGCATGTTGCAGGACGTGCGCGGGCTTACATATTTTATACTTTTCATTTGTTTGGCGTGACGCGCGTGCGTACTTCTATTTACGAGCGCGCGCATTGCCATTGACGCCCATATTGACGTCATTATGTGTTTACACCGATACCTATAAAGGGGGATGACCCGGTGTGTCACCCGTGCCCCATGATTAAGCGACTTCTCGCGAAACCGGTCGGGCGGGATATTGTGTTTCACCGGTTCATCCCCCGCTGTATACCTCTTCCCATTCCTCGTTTGGACGGGTCAAGTTTTTGCATTGATCACTTCCGGCCGGAGTCCCAGCATACTACTGACATGCCTGTTTTCATTGATTTTATGTAAGTGTGTTTTTGGCTTTTTAATAAATTTTTATATGACGTTATTACACTATTGTGGCCTTTCTTGTTTTTCCCTGGAAATCGGTTCCGAGTTCTTAGCCTGAAGGGGATTGACAATTGACCTGGCCTCACTACCTCCCTCCAGTGGATATATATATGCAATCTGGGGTCTTCTTTTCATTAAGAGACCACTGGATTTCTGGTAAGCAGTTATTGTTTTCTGCAAGGTGGAGGATCTACTATCAGCACTACTCATTGAATGTCACCACGTTTACTGCTAATATCACAATTTCTTCACTGGTGTTTTCTCAAGAACTTGCTATGAAATTCACTCTGGTCCGGATAGGTTTAGTTGGACATTAGTCCTTTGATTATCACTCATGGACACTAATTTGGTTTGTTTCATTAGGACCACCATCCATGGACAGTAATTTTGTTTGTTTTTATATAATTTAGCGCATCCTGTTTCTTTTGCCATTTGTTTTATCGACTCATTACGGCAACTTTGTTCTTGCTAGAGACTTGCCAAGCAAATTTGCTACAAATTGGGAAAAGTGTCAACTAGAACTTGTTCTTCAAGTGCTCTGCAAGTATACAACTTGCCAGTGAAAATGGGCATCACAAATTTCTGGCAAGTTATCCTTGCTCTCTGGGTTGTGTAAACAAGCCCTCAGACTGGTGTGGCCAGGCATTGTGCACAATTTTTAAGGGCGCCTTCACTGCATAAAGGTTTTAAACACAAATTTAGAGAGCATATTCTGATTCCTATACATACTGTGTACCATACGTTTCTTTAATTTTTCTTTCTCGTACATCACGGGACACAGAGCGGCATATTCATTACTATGTGGGTTATATGGAGTACCTTCAGGTGTGGACACTGGCAATCTCAAACAGGAAGTCCCCTCCCTATATAACCCCCTCCCCTAGAGGGAGTCCCTCAGTTTTTTCGCCAGTGTCTTAGGTGTTGGTCACGGAATAGCTTTGCTCCACATCCTTGGGATTAAGGGCGGGCTAACCGGATCTGTCCAAGGAGCCTCAGTGCCAAAGTGGACAGTACCCGGGCCCCAAGCCGTGGGGTTTTGCCTATAATGCTCCTCTTTGGAGGGCTGGACCCTGGGCCCAGGACTTGGAGTTTGTAAAAACCATAAGTTCCTGTTTGCCAGGGTGCTATATACAGTAGGTGACTGGGATATTGTGTCAATCTCGCTCCCTTTCTCGGCGAGATTGACCACCTACGAGCCCCATCGCGGGAGCCAGCGCCGAGCTGGCTTGCCGCGATGGAGAGCGAGCGCGTCATAGAAGCGACGGGAATCCGACGCGGATTCCCGCCAATTCTACACGTGGGCGGAGTTTGTTATGAATCCTGAAGGAGAAATCCCCGCCGGATTTTTAAAGAAAAATCCGGCATGGGTTCCCCCCTCAGGAGCATAACGGGCCCTTAGGTCGGTTACGGGTTGTAAGGAGACCCCCTACGCCGAAAAAACGGCGTGGGGGTCCCCCCACAATCCATAACAGACCCGTATCCAAAGCACGCCGGCCGGCCGGTCAGGAAGGGAGTGGGGGCGAGCGAGCGCCCCCCCCTCCTGAGCCGTACCGGGCAGCATGCCCTCAACATGGGGGGGTCAGGTGCTCTGGGGTAGGGGGCGCACTGCGGCCCCCCACCCCAGAGCACCCTGTCCCCATGTTGATGAGGACAGGGCCCCTTCCCGACAACCCTGGCCGTTGGTTGTCGGGGTATGCGGGCGGGAGGCTTATCGGAATCTGGAAGCCCCCTTTAATAAGGGGGCCCCCAGATACCGGCCCCCCACCCTAAGTGAATGAGTATGGGGTACATTGTACCCCTACCCATTCACCTGCAAAACAAAAGTTTAAACACAAATAAACCACACAGTGTATTGAAATATTTTATTAGTTGGCCGCCGGGGGGGGGTGTGTATGATCGCTTTTAGAAAAGCGCCCCCCTCCGGCGGGCTTCTGTGGGGGGGTGGGTGCCGCCGTCTGGTTCTTTTCCGCCGCCGGGGGGGGCGCTTTGATAAAAGCGCCCACCACCCGGCGGGCTTCTTTCGACGTCTTCGGCGGCTGGGGGGTCTTCTCCCACTCTCCGGGGTCTTCTCCCGCTCTCCGGGGGTCTTCTCCGCTCTCCGGGGGTCTTCTCCGCTCTCCGGGGGTCTTCTCCGCTCTCCGGGGGTCTTCTTCTTCTTCAGGACTCGCCGCCGCTATCTTCGTGTGTTAGCTCAATTACTAGCGGCGGCGGTCCCCTCTTCTGCGACGTCGGCGTCTTCTTCTTCTTCTTCTTCTGCTGTCCAGATGTTGACGCGACGCTTCCTCCCGCTGTTATGCCCGGCGCGCGGCTCGCAGCGAAATATATAGGCCTGTCTTGTGACGTCGCAGTCCCATCATGCTCCGGTAGGTACCACGTGATACCTACCGGAGCATGATGGGACTGCGACGTCACAAGACAGGCCTATATATTTCGCTGCGAGCCGCGCGCCGGGCATAACAGCGGGAGGAAGCGTCGCGTCAACATCTGGACAGCAGAAGAAGAAGAAGAAGAAGACGCCGACGTCGCAGAAGAGGGGACCGCCGCCGCTAGTAATTGAGCTAACACACGAAGATAGCGGCGGCGAGTCCTGAAGAAGAAGAAGACCCCCGGAGAGCGGAGAAGACCCCCGGAGAGCGGAGAAGACCCCCGGAGAGCGGGAGAAGACCCCGGAGAGTGGGAGAAGACCCCCCAGCCGCCGAAGACGTCGAAAGAAGCCCGCCGGGTGGTGGGCGCTTTTATCAAAGCGCCCCCCCCGGCGGCGGAAAAGAACCAGACGGCGGCACCCACCCCCCCACAGAAGCCCGCCGGAGGGGGGCGCTTTTCTAAAAGCGATCATACACACCCCCCCCCGGCGGCCAACTAATAAAATATTTCAATACACTGTGTGGTTTATTTGTGTTTAAACTTTTGTTTTGCAGGTGAATGGGTAGGGGTACAATGTACCCCATACTCATTCACTTAGGGTGGGGGGCCGGTATCTGGGGGCCCCCTTATTAAAGGGGGCTTCCAGATTCCGATAAGCCTCCCGCCCGCATACCCCGACAACCAACGGCCAGGGTTGTCGGGAAGGGGCCCTGTCCTCATCAACATGGGGACAGGGTGCTCTGGGGTGGGGGGCCGCAGTGCGCCCCCTACCCCAGAGCACCTGACCCCCCCATGTTGAGGGCATGCTGCCCGGTACGGCTCAGGAGGGGGGGGCGCTCGCTCGCCCCCACTCCCTTCCTGACCGGCCGGCCGGCGTGCTTTGGATACGGGTCTGTTATGGATTGTGGGGGGACCCCCACGCCGTTTTTTCGGCGTAGGGGGTCTCCTTACAACCCGTAACCGACCTAAGGGCCCGTTATGCTCCTGAGGGGGGAACCCATGCCGGATTTTTCTTTAAAAATCCGGCGGGGATTTCTCCTTCAGGATTCATAACAAACTCCGCCCACGTGTAGAATTGGCGGGAATCCGCGTCGGATCCCCGTCGCTTCTATGACGCGCTCGCTGGAATGTACTTTTACTATTCCAGCGAGTGCGAGATGTCGGCAGCCTGTCGCCGAGATTCAGCGCGATGCTGGCGTGCTGAAAACACATTCTCGGCGGCAGGCACTGTAGGTCCAGGACAGTGGGTACCTTCATAGGACCCCAGGGCCTGAAGGTCTACTACGCTACCCACGGAGATGGGAGAAGATTGGATCAGTTTGCTGGACAAACATCCTGCAGCATGGAGCAGGTAAGGGGGAGCCTGCGGGACTTGGTTCGACAGCAGGCTCTCCGGGGTAACCTAAAAGGGGGGATAGCCTAAGTATGCTCTGCATGGGCAACCTTGCTCACTATGTCTAAGAGAGACAGGATGACACCCTTTCTCCCCCATCACTAGGTTCCCCTGTCTAAGAAGGTGTTGCTAGCTAAACCTGCTGCTTTCTTCCTAGGGCTAGTAAGGATCCCTAGGGGCCTTTGGAGAGTCCTACCTGGCCGGGGGTTTGAATCTGCCGCCTGTTCTGCGTTCCTGGATCTCCAGCAGCGCGGCTCCTCCATGTTCCTCCTGTTTCCGGCATACGCGCGCGCGCACGTCTTATAGACTTTTTTTGCGCCGTTCAGACAGGAGGGCGGGGGGGGGCGTGCCTGCGGCGTCATACAGGGGCGCGCCTTTGTGCTGTTATAGACAGCAGGCATTGTCAGTGCTCAGTCTGAGGCTGATTTTCAGAAGGAGAGGACGCAGAGCGGCAGAACAGTGACTCCCGGTGGCGGAAGAGGGGTAGTACATGCTGGACTTTGTTCCAATGCCTTTTTTGTTAAGCCAAGAAATTCCCCTTTTTTGCAGCAGGTTGGAGGCTGGCAAACTAAGTTTGGGGTCACTGTATGTTGTAAAAAGAAAATATATATAATATATATTTAAAAAAAAAAAAAAAACATACGGGATCCCATCAGTTTTTGGGCATTAGTGATCTATTGTCCCCTAAACTCTGGTTTTGTACTCCTGGCCACTACAGTCTGTTGTGTGGGCGGAGTCCCTCGATTTTGTATTATGGCTTCCAAAGGTTCGGGGTCAAAGGGTACAAAAAAGACCAAAAAACAAAAGGGTTCCCTTTCTGATTCTGATGATATGCCGATACTTTCCCCGCAACTTATTAACATAAAAGGCGCCTTGGATGAGCCATTAGGGGGATCTGGTGCGGAGGCTGGCCCAGATCAGCCCAGCCCTGTGTTTATCACAGAGGAGATGCTAGCCGTATCCCTAGGGGGGCTAGAAGAGAGAATAGCAGCATTGATCGCTAGAGCTATTCCTGGTAAGAAACGGGTTAGATCCCCATCACCAAGAGGTGTATCCTCAGATGCTGAGATTCTCTCTCCGGAGGAATTGGAATCACAGGAGGATCAACTAGACCTGAACCAAGAGGGTTCAGGGTTGGAGGGGTCTGCCTCTGAGGAACCATTTTCAGACTCCCAGACAGAAAGACTGTGGGTACAGTCTTTGACGGACATGGTCCGCTCGGCATTTAGTTTACCATTGCCAGATCCTCAGGTTCCTCCGGTATCCTCTCTGGGCTCTTTGAAAGCTCCGTTAAGCAACGCAGTTTTTCCGGTCCATCCTCTTTTGGAGGAATTGATCTTTCGGGATTGGGTACGGCCGGACAGGATTTTTCTGCCACCGAAAAGATTTGCGGTCATTTACCCCATGGAGGAAAAATTCTCCAAGAGGTGGAGGCTCCCAGTAGTGGATGCAGCCATCTCATGTGTGAATAAGTCACTAACTTGCCCGGTGGAAAACATACATATGTTTAAAGATCCGGTTGATAAAAGATTAGAGACACTTTTAAAAGCATCCTTTGCTACGGCAGGAGCAGTGGTGCAGCCAGCGGTGGCTGCAATTGGAGTTTGTCAGGCGTTAAAAGACCAGACAAAGGAAATGTTAAAGGACATGCCTACCCAACAAGCAGAAGAGTTTTCTGACATTCCCAGAGCTCTGTGTTTTGCGGTAGATGCTATAAAAGATTCCATCCAGCAGGCCTCTCGTTTATCACTATTTTTGGTGCACATGAGAAGGCTCTTATGGTTGAAGAACTGGGCGGCGGAGCCCCCATGTAAAAAGCTTCTGGCAGGGTTTCCCTTCCATGGAGGACGACTCTTCGCAGTAAACCTCACGGTTCGGTACCTCGAAGAATTCGGCTGGGTCCTAAACCGGGGAAAGTCAGCGTTCCAGCCTACAAAGCAGTTGGAATACCTCGGCATGAGGTTAGACACAGAACAGCAAAGGGTGTTCCTGCCCCTTGTAAAGATCGAGGCTATCAAGGGGTTGGTTCAGTTGGTTCTAAACAAGAAAAAAACAACTATTCGCCTGTGTATGCGATTACTAGGCAAGCTAGTGGCCACGTTCGAGGCAGTACCATACGCTCAGATCCACACTCGCGTCCTACAGGCAGCCATTCTAGCAGCCTGGGGCAAGAGGGCACATGCCTTAGAGTCCCCTTTGACGCTATCATCAAGGGTCCGACAAAGCCTGGCCTGGTGGTTGAACCCTCAGAACCTTCTAAAGGGAAAATCCTTCAGCCCTGTTGTCTGGAAGGTAGTTACCACAGACGCCAGCCTGGGACAATGCCACGGCGGTGGCATACATAAACCACCAAGGGGGAACCAGGAGTCAGGCCGCTCAGAGGGAGGTGAGCTTGATTTTTCAGTGGGCAGAGGTTCATGTACCCTGCATTTCAGCGATATTCATTCCCGGAGTGGACAACCTGCAGGCAGACTTCTTAAGTCGCCAGAGTCTGTTGCCAGGGGAGTGGTCTCTGCATCCCCAGGTCTTTCAGACAATCTGCCAGAGGTGGGGAATGCCAGACGTAGATATAATGGCATCCAGGTTCAACAAGAAACTAGACAGGTTCGTGTCTCGAGCGAGGGATCCTATGGCCTGCGGAACCGATGCGTTGGTTTGCCCTTGGCATCAATTCAAACTTCTATATGCATTCCCTCCACTACAGTTACTCCCTCGTCTGTTGCGCAAGATCAGAGTGGAGAACAAGCCAGTCATTCTAGTAGCTCCGGCTTGGCCCCGGAGGACTTGGTACTCACTAGTCCTGAAGATGGCAGGGGGAGACCCTTGGACTCTTCCTCTACAACCAGACCTACTCTCACAAGGCCCGATCCTCCACCCTACATTACAGCGTCTAAATTTGACGGCCTGGAGGCTGAATCCCTGATTCTCAGGGGTAGAGGTCTGTCTAGGCAGGTAATCCCTACCCTGATTAGGGCTAGAAAGCCGGTCTCCAGGGTGATTTATTACAGGGTGTGGAGGAACTACGTAGGCTGGTGTGAATCCAAAAGATGGAATTCCCACAAATATACCATTGATAGGGTGTTAAGTTTTCTCCAGCTAGGAGTGGATAAAGGCCTGGCACTAAGCACAATCAAGGGACAGATCTCAGCTCTGTCAGTGTGGTTTCAGAGGCCGCTGGCCACCCACTCGCTGGTAAAGACCTTCATACAGGGGGTCTTGCGTATTAATCCTCCTGTCAAGTCACCAATTTGTCCATGGGACTTAAATCTTGTCCTGTCCACTTTACAGAAACAACCCTTTGAGCCGTTGGCTGAGATTCCTTTAGTCTTACTGACAAGAAAGTTGGTTTTCTTGGTCGCCATAGTTTCGGCCAGGAGAGTGTCAGAATTAGCAGCCTTATCGTGTAAGGAACCATATCTCGTTCTGCATAAGGACAGGGCAGTTCTCCGGCCCCATCCTTCCTTTCTACCAAAGGTTATATCCAAATTTCACTTAAAACAGGATTTGGTACTTCCATCCTTCTTTCCAAAACCTACATCTAGAAAGGAGGGGTTGCTGCATACCTTGGATATTGTCCGGGCCATGAAGGCCTATCTTAAAGCTACAGAAAAGATCCGGAAGACAGATGTATTATTCGTTCTACCAGATGGCCCCAAGAAGGGGCAGGCAGCTGCAAAATCCACCATCTCGAGATGGATTAGACAATTAATCATTCAAGCCTACGGTTTGAAGAGGTTGCCTCCTCCGTTGTCGGTAAAGGCCCATTCTACCAGGGCCATGGGCGCCTCTTGGGCAGCACACCATCAGATCTCTATGGCTCAGATATGCAAGGCGGCAACGTGGTCATCAGTCCACACGTTTACAAGGTTTTATCAACTAGACGTGAGAAGGAATGCGGATTCTGCCTTTGGACAGGCAGTACTACAGGCTGCAGTTTGAAATCCTCGGGATCAGAAGCACCCTTGGTTATAAAAAAAAAAAAAAAAAAAAGAAGTTTTTTTCTTGACTAAGTTGGAATTATTATTATGATTTGAGTTTACCTCTAAATTGAATCCTTCTTTGGAAGATGTCTCCCTCCCCTCATTAAAGCATTGCTTTCGGACATCCCACATAGTAATGAATATGCCGCTCTGTGTCCCGTGATGTACGAGAAAGAAAAAGGGATTTTTAAATACAGCTTACCTGTAAAATCCTTTTCTTGGAGTACATCACGGGACACAGAGCTCCCACCCCTCTTTTGGGTGACCATTTTGGGAGGCATACTGCTTGCTACAAAACTGAGGGACTCCCTCTAGGGGAGGGGGTTATATAGGGAGGGGACTTCCTGTTTGAGATTGCCAGTGTCCACACCTGAAGGTACTCCATATAACCCACATAGTAATGAATATGCCGCTCTATGTCCCGTGATGTACTCCAAGAAAAGGATTTTACAGGTAAGCTGTATTTAAAAATCCCTTTATCACAATTTACAAAGATTACCTTAGAATAAGGTAAGAATTTTGACTATGGTACCTTGCTTCAGGTGTCAAAAATGGGTCTCTTGCCTTCTGTTTTAAAAGCAAGAATCCTATTTCATCAGAAGCCCCGATTAAGGTAGGCGTTTTTTGGCCCCGAAATGCATTGGCATTTTTTTAACGTTCTTACCGATAAATTAAATTGTACTTCTTTTCATTTGGTCTGGCACTCCTTTCATTGGTGGATGTTTGTTCAGGCTTTGTTAAAATGATGGGGCTGTAGCAGCAGGGGATGTGCCTCTGATCAGTGTATATGAAGAATATACTACCTACAGTAGTAGCATTTCAGAATGGATAGCGCCAAGTCAAGCCCTAGCAGTCATAATTAAACTCCCCCTCCAGTAGAATATTGTACGTTAATAGACAAAGCAGTCAAACATTAAATGTCCCAGAAAAGGTTTTGGGAGGAATTATCCTTCTGTTTTTGGGGGTTAAGAATATCTATTTTACCTTTTAACAAAGCTTATTCTATGAGAGTCTCTTTACATTACTCTGCTTTATTATTGTGTAGGGTAGCTGACATACCTTCTAACTCTGCTTGGCTCAAATGAAATATGGCAGTGCCTTGCCATGGCCAGATTAGCATGAAAAGTACTAAGGAATAAATTATGAGCAGATTGTCTCATAATAACTTGGAAGTAGTCTTGCTTTAGGCAGTTAGGAGACCCTTTCAAAACATAATTACTTTCCAAGATAAATGGCCTACTTTTGCCCGTAATATTCTTGTAGCTTTGCATGTATACAGTTGTATAACAATCAGGGTTTGCCAGTATAGCATTAAAACATATCTTTACATCGTATTATTTAATTCTGAAGGCAAAAATCTCTCACCATCTATCATCGCCAACTGTCTTTGGATGATAGAAACTGTAGTTATCAGTAGGATTATCAGAGGATGATCTACTTATTTCCTAAGAATTAGGATTTAACTAACCAACATAATCTAATTTCACTGTAGTAGTTCAGTAAAATAGCTATTTAAATTTATATATTTTTGCCAATTAGACCCCCAAGGTCTTTAATAAAGACTTTGTAGGGAGCTTGCTTTATCTAAAGCTAAATTACCTTTTTTACATTTAATCTGACACATTCTTCTTAAGGTTGTCCAACAGATGCTGGAATCTTATAACTCAGTGTAACAATGTTTTCATTATGCTGCATGCAGTTAACGTAAATTCTGTGTATTCGTTTAATGCTTCTCTAATCCTTCTGGGTTTTTTTTTATTATTAAATCTGGCTCGGTGACCATTTTGAAAAAGTAAAGTCATTCCTATGCTCTATGTGCAAAAAAAGGCTCACTTACAGTGCCTTGCGAAAGTATTCGGCCCCCTTGAACTTTGCGACTTTTTGTCACATTTCAGGATTCAAACATAAAGATATAAAACTGTAATTTTTTGTGAAGAATCAACAAGTGGGACACAATCATGAAGTGGAACGAAATTTATTGGATATTTCAAACTTTTTAACAAAATTATTTAGCCCCCTTAAGTTAATACTTTGTAGCGCCACCTTTTGCTGCGATTACAGCTGTAAGTCGCTTGGGGTATGTCTCTATCAGTTTTGCACATCGAGACACTGACATTTTTGCCCATTCCTCCTTGCAAAACAGCTCGAGCTCAGTGAGGTTGGATGAAGAGCGTTTGTGAACAGCAGTTTTCAGTTCTTTCCACAGATTCTCTGATGGGTTAGTACCATATAATGCCAACCGTTGTCGAACTCGTTGCTGAAACAAGTCTTCAACTGACCCGGGTCCTGCATCACCATCCCTCTGATCCATCTGGGCTAGCTCACTGATCAGGGTGGCCTTGTTCTTAGTCCCACTGGTCCCCCCAGGGCTCTCAAGCAAGTCCATGGTGGTGGTTTGGAGTTGTCCCAGTAACTGGAGAGCAAATCCCACCGCTGTCACCAATGTGACGAGACAGTTGCTTGCTCGGTTCTGCTCTCCCGACACTCCTCTGCTTCTATTGGATCAGATTGCCGATTGCAACGTTTGATGGTCCAGTCATCCAAGGTTCCGGGATCCGAACTACCGCTATGTGTTGTTCGGACCCATTAAGAACACACACCAGGCAGGCTGTATGTATGTTCAAACATGACTCCTTATTTTGCAAGTACACAGCACACTTTTATACAGAATTTAGAACATCCCACCCCCAACATCCGCTTTCCTTTTGGTCCCATAGCTTGAATAGAACAACTATTTAACATGACTTAATTACTACCTCAGAGAGGTCACATTCCTTTAGATAATGGCATCAAAGCAAAATACTATCACACAATGATTTCCCTTTAATCCACATCTTTAGACAGACGTCTGTCTCTAAAGGAAAGGTACTTACACCTGAGCATCAATACATTCCTTTACTAAACATAATTGACATGCTAATTCAATACATCTGAAGAGAGACGTGTGATCTTCAATACACAGAGCTTCACACCCACAATAGAGTCCCTTCAATGCACATCTTTAGACAGGCTTCTGTCTCCGACAACAAGACATTCACACCTAATCATCAATGGCTTTTAAGCAGTGTTATCACACAATGAAAAGGTCTTTCAGGAGCCAACCCCACTTAGCATTTCAATAGTCTGTTCTAAGCATTGAAGGGTCATTGTCCTATTGACTTAGTCAGAACAAAATAAACCACTTGTAATATGTCCATATCTCCAGGTCCATGACAGTGATTTATCGTGGTTCTCCTCCTACTTGGAAAACTGATCAAAAATAGTGAAATTGGGCCCTTTCACTTCTGAAAAATGCACGGTGGCATGCGGAGTCCCCCAGGGATCCCCTCTGTTGCCTGTTCTGTTCAATATCTGTCTCAACCCTCTTTTTGAAATCATCAGCAACCAGAAGTTACTTTACGACTCTTATGCAGACGACACACAACTATATTTTCACATCTGCAACAAAAAGGACCATTATCTCGGACTAGAGAAATACCTTTCTTTGGTAGAAAATTGGATGACTAAGAGTTATCTTAAACTCAATGCCTCAAAAACAGAACTATTCCCTCTTCAGGCCAATCGGAAGATTCATCCTGCAACAACATGGACGCCACTGCCCATTCTGGGTCAAACCATCACCCCTAGCAAGTCAAAAGTCTCAGAGTCATCTTCGACACCTACATGACAATGGATGCACAAATAGGGTCAGTAGTCAGCGGATCTCACCATCTGCTGCGCCTACTACGCAGACTCGCTCCCTTTATACCAAAAAAAGACATAGCAGTCGTCGTGGGAACAATTGTCAACTACAGACTTGACTATGCAAATGCCCTCTACCTCAGACTCCCAAAGTACCAAATCACTCGTCTGCAAGTCATTCAAAATACGGCCGTCGACTTGTGACTGGGAAAAACCCATGGGAATCAATCTCACCTTCACTGAGATCCCTTCATTGGTTGGCTGTAAAAGACAGAATCACTTTCAAGGCACTCTGTCTAACGCATAAGTGCATTCTGGTAAATGCCCCCCAATATCTATGCGAAAAACTAAAAGCTTACAACACCAATCGCATTCTGCGATCCACCAATCAAAATCTACTCCAGATACCCAAAACCAGATACAAGTCCAAAGGAGAACGAAGATTTGCGGTCCCATGACCCAGACTTTGAAACACTCTACCAACCAGCATCCGGTTGGAGGTAAACCACCTGGCCTTCAGGAGAAAGATTAAGACCCATCTCTTCTGAGGGCCCAGGGAATGGATACCAAGCACCCAGAGGCGATTCAGTTTGCATGTGTTGCGCTATATAAGTTTCTCACTCACTCACAGTGCTCCTTGGGATGTTTAAAGCTTGGGAAATCTTTTTGTATCCAAATCTGGCTTTAAACTTCTCCACAACAGTATCACGGACCTGCCTGGTGTGTTCCTTGTTCTTCATGATGCTCTCTACGCTTTAAACAGACCTCTGAGACTATCACAGTGCAGGTGCATTTAGACGGAGAATTGATTACACACAGGTGGATTCTATTTATCATCATTAGTCATTTAGGTCAACATTGGATTATTCAGAGATCCTCACTGAACTTCTGGAGAGAGTTTGCTGCACTGAAAGTAAAGGGGCTGAATAATTTTCACGCCCAATGTTTCAGTTTTTTTATTTGTTAAAGTTTGAAATATCCAATAAATTTTGTTCCACTTCGTGATTGTGTCCCACTTGTTGTTGATTCTTCACAAAAAGTTACAGTTTTATATCTTTAGGTTTGAAGCCTGAAATGTGGCAAAAGGTCGCAAAGTTCAAGGGGGCCGAATACTTTCGCAAGGCAAGGTATACTCTGGGGCCATACAATAAACTATATATCAGTGGTGGGATCTTTTATTGTCAGATTTATCATTGTTCAGTCAGTAGTTTACTAGACGACTATATTATTTTCTTAAAGGAGAACTTTACTTTCTCAAAATCTGCCTTTCTCAACCTTTTTAACAAAGAGAAACCCTTGAAATATTCTTTAAGGTTTCATGAACCCCTTGTCAATAACACATATATACATCTCATGGTGCATTAGAGTAAAGAAGGGGTGCTCAGCCTTTTGAAGAGCGAGGGCTACTTAAGTGAGCTTACTGTCATGAGCCTTCTATAAAGCCCTGTAGACACGATCGGTTTGTCTGATGAAAACTGACCGATTGGCCGTTTTCATTGATCATGTGTGGGCCCCATCGGTTTGTTTTCCATCTGTGAAAAAATTAGAACATGTTTTAACATGTTCCTATGGATAAAAAAAAAGATAGAAAAAAAACGATCGTCGGTGTGAAAGTCCATTGGTCAAAAATCAATGCATGCTCCAAATAAAGTCGCTGCATGCTCGGAAGCATTAAACTTTCTCAGCTCGTCATAGTGTTTTAAGTCACTGCGTTGGACACGTTCAGATTTTTGACCGATGGTATGTAGGCAAGACTGATGAAAGTCAGTTTCATCACTTTACAGCAGCACAGTGCACCTGCGGCTTTTCCTGCTGGTTAGCTGCAATTTGCCATAGACTTCTATTATATCTTATGGTGGTGCACTTTCTGAAAGCGCACCAAACCTGCAAGATATAATAGAAGTCTATAAACACACAAAAAGCACCACTCTGACTCCTATGCCGCATACACACAATCATTTTTCGGCATGTAAAAAACAAAGTTTTTTAAAAATGTCATTTAAAATGATCGTATGTACTTCACATCATTATTCAGGTTCTTGAACGTGCTGCATTTTTTAACGACATTTTAAACATTTTGTCGTTTTTCGGGTTGTAAAAAATGATCGTGTGTGGGCTTAAACAACGTTAAAAACCTGCGCATGCTCAGAAGCAAGTTATGGAATGGGAGCGCTCATTCTGGTAAAACTACTATTTATAATGGAATAAGCACATTCATCACGCTGTAACAGACAGAAAAGCGCGAATCGTCTTTTACTAACACAAAATCAGCTAAAGCAGCCCAAAGGGTGGCACCATTTAAATGGAACTGCCACTTTATAGTGCTGTCGTACCTCACCGCACTTTGCTAGAGCATTTTTTTTTTACGATCGTTTGTGGGCAACGTCGTTTTAATGATGAAGTTGGAAAAAACATAGTTTTTTAAGAGGCTGAAAAACTTAGTTTTTTACAAGCCGAAAAATGATCGTGTGTACGTGGCATCAGGCTCGATTCACACCTATGCATGTTGAGCGTTTTTGCACTGCTTTTTGCGGTGCTTGCTGCGTTTTACCGTGATTCGTGTTTTTTTTTAAATTAATTTTCTTCAGGAGCTCAGGTTCAGGCAACCTCCCACTCATCACAACTCGTCACAATACTTGAATAAAGATAAATTGAAAGAACCGACACACTGAAATCCATCCATAATCTTTGTTCAGATAAAATCAAGTTACAAGGTAACTGCTGACATGTTTCAGCGAGTAGCCTTGTTCACAACATGGTAACCAACATGAACAACACAGATAGATGTACAGTGTATAAAACTAACTGTGCCCACTCCCATTTGTTAATTAGTATAATTAGCAGTAAATGGGAAACACCGCTGCAAAGAGTCTCTCTAGGAATGGAAACTTGTCACACAAATATATAAAAATATATATATGGTGGTACACAAACATAATTTACATGAAAGAAAGTAAAATGTTAAAATACTCAGAGTTGATTGTGATAACAGCGGATTTCTTGTTAAGACACAACTTTTTTTTAATTTGATAACATCTTTTATCCTCAATGTAGAGTTGCCTCCATGGGGGTGAAATTTTCCCCCTCCGTAGCTAATTTATATATGGGGTGGTGGGAGGAACAGTTTATTTTCTCTCCCAAAAACACTTTCATCAGATATATTAAATGGTATGGTCGATTTATACAGGGCCGTCTTTACTATTGATTGGGCCCTGGGTAAAAAAAGTTCTTGGGGCCCCCCCCCCCATGCACATTGTCTCTCCACCCCAACATTCCAAAAAACAAAGCACACGTGTAAACTTATCTATTGAATTGTATTGTAACTGTACTGTCTGCTCTCATGGATTGGGGGGTGGGTGTACTTTGAGGTGTTTGTATTATACAGGGCAAAAAAAAAAGAAACCATCTATTGTTCACATCTGCACATCACTTTGCTTACCTCTGCTCCCTCATCCACAGTTCACCTCTGTATTCCACGTTCACGTCTGTACCCCTCTATCCACAGCTCACTTCTGTATCTCTTGTCTACCTCTGCCCCCCCATCCACAACTTATCTCTGTACCCCCCTATCCACCGCTCACTTCTGTATCCCCCATCCAGATCTGTACCCCCCCATGTCCACCTTTATATCTTTCCATCAACCTCTGTATCCTCCCATGTCTACTTTTTTACCCCCCCCCCATCCATGTTTACCTCTGTATCCCCCCCATCCACAGCTCACTTCTGTACCTAACTCTGCATCCCCCTATTCAACGTTGACCTCTATATCCTTCCGTCGACCTCTGTATCTCCCCGTCCACCTCTGTACATCCCCATGTCCGCCTCTGGGTTCATCTCTGTAACCCCCCTTCACCTCTGTATCCCCCCATGTCCACCTTTGTTGACCTTTGTACTCCCTCATGTCCACCTCTGTACCCCCCATATCCACTTCTGTACCCCCCTTCACCTCTTTACCCACCCATGTCCACCTCTGTACCCCCTCCACCTCTGTCCCCCCCATCCACCTGTGTCCACCTCTGAACCCCCCATGTCCACCTCTGTTCCCCCCCCCCCCCGTCCACCTCTGTACAAGCAATTCTCTGCAGTCTGCACAACATATGAATCCCCTTCTCTCCACATTGTTCTATTTTACCTGATCACACAGAGGAGGGTGATCACACAGTCTCTGCCTATTAGACTCAGCACACAGCCAGAAAACTTCACTCGGTTGTGTGCTACACAGGTCTGCCAGGTCCGCAGCTCCTGACAGGGGAAGAAGCGGGATGAGCGGGCTCAAGCACATGAAGCCGCAGCTGTCCCGCTCTCCTGTATAAATTAATTAATGTGGCCGCCGCTTGGGAGAGAGGAGGGGGGGGGGTCAGCTGCACCCGTTACTCCAGGTAAACTGCGGGCAGCGCAGGGCTTAAATGGCAGCTGCTTTGGGCCCCACAGCAATTACAGGGCCCAGGCCAGCTTCCCCTTTTGCCCTGCGGTAAAAACGGCCTGGATTTATAGACAACCTTCTGTTTATAGGGGATGGTCCCCCGGAAGACATCTCTCTTTTTAATTTGTATCTTAACAAAAGTAATCTGAACTTATAATTTAGCTGTGACTTCATACGTGACATCAACTTTTTGAATATCAATTTGGAGGGCAAATCCTGCAAATGGGACTGTTTCCACCTGTACTTATTGGAAGGAATGTGCCGGAAATTTGGTACTACTGGCGACTAGTTGTCAACCAGCACACACAATTAGATCAGTCCCACTTGGGGAATGTGTAAGAGCTAGGAGGAATTGCTGTACTGAGGTAAGCTTTGCTCAAGAGTGCGATATAATAGCCTCGAGATTAGTAGCATGTAAATATAATTCTAAAGTTGTTAGTAGAGCAATAGCTGCAGATAGAGATAGATCTGTGCTATTAACCACTTCAGATCCGCCCCATCGTCAAAATACATCATTTTTTTAAAGATGGATATCTCGGTAACGGCAGCAGCTGCTGCCACATCCGAGATATCCATCTCTTCATGGGGCGGATCTCTACACGATAATGGCGGTCTCCATGGCAGATTCGCCGCGAGATCGCCGTTATCGGTGGCAGGAGAGGGTGCCCCCCCCCCCTCCCGCCGCTCTCCCGCGCCCTCCGTCACTTACTGTTGGTAGCGGCGGAGGCGATCGGGTCTGCTCGTCATCTGTCCGGGGAATGCGACTGAGGGAAAAATGTCCCTCAGCCGTCCCCATACCTGTGACGTCAAACCGTCAGTCCCGCACAGTGTCTTAAAGAGACATATTTTTTTTTTTTTCTTTTTTTTTTTTCTTTTGCATTTAAGTCTAAATATGAGGTGTGAGGTCTTTTTGACCCCAGATCTCATATTTAAGAGGACCTGTCATGCTTTTTTCTATTACAAGAAATAGGAATAAAAGTGATATTTTTTTTTTTTTTTTTTATTTCAGTGTAAAAAATGTAAAAATAAATTAAAACAAATAAGAAAACAAAAAAAAAATGTTTTTAAAACGCCCCGTCCCTACGAGCTCGCGCGCAGAAGCGAACGCATATGCGAGTATCGCCTGCATATGAAAACGGTGTTCAATCCGCACAAGTGAGGTATCGCTACGATCGTTAGAGCGAGAGCAATAATTCTAGCCCTAGACCTCCTCTGTATCTAAAAAAATGCAACCTGTAGAATTTTTTAAACATCGCCTATCGAGATTTTTAAGGGTAAAAGTTTGACGCCATGCCACGAGCGGGCGCAATTTTTAAGCGTGACATGTTGGGTATCATTTTACTCGGCGTAACATTATCTTTTACAATATATAAAAAAATTGGGCCAAATTTATTGTTGTCTTATTTTTTAATTCAAGAAAGTGATTTTTTTCCAAAAAAAGTGCGCTTGTAAGACCGCTGCGCAAATACGGTGTGAAAAAAAGTATTGCAATGACTGCCATTTTATTCTCTAGGGTGTTAAAAAAAAATATATATAATGTTTGGGGGTTTTAAGTAATTTTCTAGCAAAAAAAATCTGTTTTAGTCTCGTAAACACCGAATCTGAAAAACAGGCTCGGGTCTCAAGTGGTTAAAACTTAAATCTTACAAAAAATATGGTATCTTCACTTTTGTAACTACCTACCTACTCAGTGGAGTTTAATTGAATTAAAGATATCATTTTGAAACATCTACCTATTCTGTTCACGCATGTGATCTCTCTCCATTTGTCAAAAATGGGTGTCGATTTTCCAGCTATCGGGCGAAAATCATGGGATTAGGTTAGGAGAGTTAAACACCAATGGATCGTATACCTGTGGCGTTAACACGGTCGCTTTTGTAAAAAAAACATACAAAAAAATCTAAGACAGTGCTATCTTGCTCAACAGGGAAGGAGATTTTTCTGCAGCTTATCCAATGGAGTGTACAGTATGTTGTGGAGTGTACTTTGTGCAATCTACAGTATGTGGGTTGCATAATTAGACCTCTTAAAACACGACTAGGCGAGCAGTTCCGTAGAGCTTCATATTAAAGTGATAAAGGACTGTCAAATGTGTCTAAACATTTTAAATAGGTACATCTTGGAGACATGTCCTCTTTTACTTTCTATGGTTTTGAGAGAGTGAGAAATCCACCTATCTGGGTAGTACCCACCATAAACTTCTGGAACGAGAAGTTTGGTGGATATTACATTTAAAAACGAGAACTCCGGGTGGAATGAATTACAGATATGATGTAGATTTGTTTTAAACGTTAGTAATACTATTATATACATTAACCCACAGTTTGTGATTCTTCCACCTATCTCTCTGACATTTCTTGCTTTAAGATCTTTGTTTGTTCTGGGATCTTGGTCTTGATCAATACATATATGTTTTTTTAATTATTGAACTTGTGTCTATTTATTGTAAACGTTTTCTTTCTTTCATGTATATTATGTTTGTGTATCACCATATATATCTTTTTATATATTTGTGTGACAAGTTTTCATTCCTAGAGTTCTCATTTACTGCTAATTATACTAATTAACAGGAGTGGTCACAGTCACTTCATTTTATACATACAGTGCCTTGTGAAAGTATTCGGTCCCCTTGAACTTCGCGACCTTTTGCCACATTTCAGGCTGCAAACAAAGATATAAAACTGTAATTTTTTGTGAAGAATCAACAAGTGGGACACAATCATGAAGTGGAACGACATTTATTGGATATTTCAAACTTTAACAAATAAAAAACTGAAAAATTGGGCGTGCAAAATTATTCAGCCCCCTTAAGTTAATACTTTGTAGCGCCACTTTTTGCTGCGATTACAGCTGTAAGTCGCTTGGGGTATGTCTCTATCAGTTTTGCACATCGAGACACTGAAATTTTTGCCCATTCCTCCTTGCAAAACAGCTCGAGCTCAGTGAGGTTGGATGGAGAGCGTTTGTGAACAGCAGTTTTAAGTTCTTTCCACAGATTCTCGATTGGATTCAGGTCTGGACTTTGACTTGGCCATGCTCACACCTGGATATGTTTATTTGTGAACCATTCCATTGTAGATTTTGCTTTGTTTTGGATCATTGTCTTGTTGGAAGACGAATCTCCGTCCCAGTCTCAGGTCTTTTGCAGACTGCATCAGGTTTTCTTCCAGAATGGTCCTGTATTTGGCTCCATCCATCTTTACATCAATTTTAACCACCTACCCTGTCCCTGCTGAAGAAAAGCAGGGCCAAACCATGATGCTGCCACCACCATGTTTGACAGTGGGGATGGTGTGTTCAGGGTGATGAGCTGTGTTGCTTTTACGTCAAACATAACGTTTTGCATTGTTGCCAAAAAGTTCGATTTTGGTTTCATCTGACGAGAGCACCTTCTTCCACATGTTTGGTGTGTCTCCTAGGTGGCTTGTGGCAAACCTTAAACAACACTTTTTATAGATATCTTTAAGAAATGGCTTTCTTCTTGCCACTCTTCCATAAAGGCCAGATGTGTGCAGTATACGACTGATTGTTGTCCTATGGACAGAGTCTCCCACCTCAGCTGTAGATCTCTGCAGTTCATTAAGAGTGATCATGGGCCTCTTGGCTGCATCTCTGATCAGTCTTCTCCTTGTATGAGCTGAAAGTTTAGAGGGACGGCCAGGTCTTCGTAGATTTGCAGTGGTCTGATACTCCTTCCATTACAATATTATCGCTTGCACAGTGCTCCTTGGGATGTTTAAAGCTTGGGAAATCTTTTTGTATCCAAATCCGGCTTTAAAATTCTCCACAGCAGTATCTCGGACCTGCCTGGTGTGTTCCTTGTTCTTCATGATGCTCTCTGCACTTTAAACGGACCTCTGAGGCCTCGTACACACGAGGCAATAGATTTGTTCAAAACGGTCTGTCCGGCCGATTTGAACAAATCTGTCTGTTTGGATTTTGGTTTGCTCGCGTGTACACACGAGCAAACCAAAATCCCCGCCAGCAGACGTGCCGGTGACGTGGCGGTGACGTTGACGCCGCCACGTCACCGCACCAGGAAGTAAAACACTTCCGCGCATGCGCCGAATCCATTCGGCGCCGGTGCGAGACGACATGTCTGCTGGTAAGTGTACTAACCAGCAGACATGTCGGGCGGACGGGTTCCCACCCGATAGATTTCAAAGCATGCTTTGAAATCTGTCGGGTGGCCAAATCCGTCGGCTCGCCCGTACACACGATCGAATCTGTCTGCTGGGACGGTCTAGCAGACCGTTTCCAGCAGACAGATTTGATCGTGTGTACGCGGCCTGAGACTATCACAGTGCAGGTGCATTTATACGGAGACTTGATTACACACAGGTGGATTCTATTTATCATCATTAGTAATTTAGGTCAATATTGGATCATTCAGAGATCCTCACTGAACCTCTGGAGAGAGTTTGCTGCACTGAAAGTAAAGGGGCTGAATAATTTTGCACGTCCAATTTTTCAGTTTTTTATTTGTTAAAAAAAAGTTTGAACTATCCAATAAATTTCGTTCCACTTTATGATTGTGTCCCACTTGTTGTTGATTCTTAACAAAAATATTACAGTTTTATATCTTTATGTTTGAAGCCTGAAATGTGGCAAAAGGTCGAAAAGTTCAAGGGAGCCGAATACTTTCACAAGGCACTGTATATCTGTGTTGTTCATGTTGGTAACTATGCTGTGAACATGTCAGCAGCAGTTACCTTGTAACTTGATTTTATCTGAATAAAGAATATGGATGGATTTCGGTGTCAGTTCTTCCAATCTTTATAATAGAAGTCTATGGCTCAGTGTAGCAAACCAACAGGAAAGCCTCACTGCGTTGCACATGCAAATCAGTGTGAAAGCAGCCTAACAACCCTTTTTTCAATATGCTAATATGGCATTTGTCGTTAAATACACTGACCTTTTCCTCTTCCTGCTTCTGCTGGCATCACTCTCCAGGCTACTATAAAAGACCCAGGTGAAGTGCACATGGTATTACTCTGCTCGGGACAAGAGCTGACTCCACAGAAGTATTGGCTTATGCAGCTCTTGCTCCCTTTAGGCCATCTGCTTTCTCTGCTGCAGGCACCTGCTCCATGCACTCTCATGCTCTGGGATGGCGGGTTGGCAACCCCTTGATCATGATCTGGCTTGAAGACCCACTATTCCAGAGCAAGCGCATCTGCTTCCCTGGTTTGACGTCAAGGGCCACATCAGAGGTTTAAGCACCCCTGGTGTAAACAGTAAGTTGATAGCCATAATAAAAAAAATGTAATCTGACATACTTGACACCCAGAGCTTCTCTATGCAACAGAATTATTTTCCATTGGTTGTTCAGTAAAATGCTCCTGTAAATTGGTGGTCAGTAGAAAGGCTTTTTTTTACATTGGTGTTCAGTGGGAAGAATCTTCCTTACATTGGTGGCCAGTGATAAGAAACCCATGGCAACCTTTGCAGGAAATCTAGGGTTCCATGGATCTTTCTTTGGTTGAGAAAGTCTGTCATAAACAATTTATTGAATAGCAATACAAGCCACCTTTTTGGTTTAAAGGGTTAGTAAAGGATTTTTTTATTTTTGCTTTAAAATAACAAACATGTAATACTTACCTTCACTGTGCAGTTCGTTTTGCACAGAGTGGCCCTGATCCACGTCTTCTGGGGTCCCTCGGCGGCTGTCTCTGTCCTCTCCGCAATTACTGACCACGGTCATGCGAGAGCTCGCATGGTGGTGAGTAATTGCGGGCGCGCTCCCGTGATACAGCAATGACACTGTATCACTCGGCCCCGCCCCTCTGCACGCTGCGTCACTGGATGTGATTGACAGCAGTACCAGCCAATGGCTGCGCTGCTCTCAATCCATCCACTCTAGCCAATTAGTGGCCAGGCTGAGCAGCGAAGAGGATCTCGGGACCGCGCGGGATTTTCGAGGGGTCAGGTAAGTATAACGGGGCTCAGGGGGGTGGCAGCATCCGATGTTTTTTCACCTTAATGCATAGATTGCATTAAGGTAAAAAAAATGTTTTCTTTACAACTCCTTTAAGATGAAAGTAGAAGGAAAGGATAACCAACACACTTACTTTAACCACTTTAATACCAAGTACATTTACTCCCTTCCTGCCCAGGCCAATTTTCAGGTTTCAGCTCTGTTGCACTCTGAATGACAATTTTGCAGTCATGCAACACTGTACCGATATGAGCTTTCTTTTGATGGTATTTAACCACCACTTTTTTTTTTGCTAAATTAACAAATACATTTTTCTTTATTTGTTATAAAATTTTGCAAGTAAATAATGTATTTTTTGGTGAAAACAACCCAAATCAGTGTATTCTTTAGTCTGTAGGAAATTTATAGCGTTCACAAACTATGGTATATCTGTGATTGATCACAGCGATCACATTACAGTGGGCTGGTATTGTGATCAGTCATCCGCTATGTTTGGTGGCGGCCCGTTCTTGGGAGGACATCATATAACGTTCTCCCAGAACGTCCGTCCGTCCGTCATTTTACAATGATGGGGGCGGGAAGCAGTTAATGGCCGCTACATACATTTTAACACAAATCATAGGGTAAATATAATTTCTTTCAAACTTTTTCCATGTGGTCACCTGATTGCAAAGCTCTGGTTCCTCTGCAATTTAGAGCACAGACAACAGGACTAAATTCCATAGAGCTGTGATATCACCCACCAGCATCCATTGCTCTAAGCATTGTTAAAGGTGTAGAGAGTTCCCAATCAATAACACAGAGAAGATAGAGCTTTGTGGTCACATGACCACATACAAAAATTAGAAAATAGGATATTTACATTTTGATTTGTGCTAAAATGTATGCAGGTAAATGTGAGGCAATAGGGAAGACACATTTTAAAGTGCATTTTTGTTTAGCCTATCTATACTTTTGTTTTAGTTTATCCTGGCATCTCAGTCTGTAATCAGCTGCGACCTTCCAAAAATGCCTAAAAACGAACTACAACCATGGCAACCGTATTTTGTGTACAGAATTTTACCAAATTGCTATCAATTATGATATAGACTACAGATTTGCAGGAAGCTTAAGGTCAAATTACTGGCCTCCTCTGCAATAAGATTTCTTGCTCTTGCATGAGTGGAGGAATGCTGGGGCTGCTGCTTTTTCTTATTACAACAATGAGCCTAATCAGGTGATTATAGTAAAGTAAAGTAAAACCCTTCCACTTAGCAATCAGTGTTGGTAAGGTCCACATTTTTTTTTTTTTTTTGGAGAAGAAGAAGGTAAGGTTCTGCAATAAAATGTTTAAAAAGCCATTTACCCCGATTGCAATGTACGGTATATCGTTCATTTGGAGCAGATTTTAAAATAAACCTTTTACATTTTAACCCCTTCCATTCACAATCTATATATTAACATTCCCTGACACAGTGCCCCTGCCGAGGATGTATGAATATATAGTTTCCTCATTTAGAACTAACAGTTAACACTTTGGGCCAGATTCTCTTCAGATACACCGTCGTATCTCTGTTTCTGAGCCCGGGTATCTATGCGACTGATTCTTACAATCAGTTACGCATAGATACAGCGTAGATCCGACTGGCCTAAGTCACTTACACCGTCGGATCTTAAATGCAATAATACGCTGGCCGCTAGGTGGCGTATATGCAAATGAGCATGGTACGCTGATTCCCGAATGTTTTTGCGCCGCGTCGCCGTAATTTACGTTGTTTCCTTAAGCGTAAGGTTACCCCTGCTATATGAGGGGTAACCTTGCATAGGTCCAGTGAACGCCATGTTAAGTATGGACGTCTGAACAGCGTCGTGTTTTTCCGTCGTTTACGTAACTCGTCGCGAATAGGGCTGTGCGTTAATTACGTTCACGTCAAAACGTATTTGCGGCGTACTATGGAGCATGCGCACTAAGCTACTTTTACAGCTGGCGCATGCGCAGTTCGTTGGGCACAGGGGGACGCTTAATTTAAATACAAGCCACCCCCTTTAAATTACGCGGGGATACGCCAGGCCATTTAAACTACGCCGCCGCAAATTACGGAGCAAGTGCTTGGAGAATACGCTCCTGCGGCAGCGTCATGTAAATAGCTTACGCTACGCTACGCCGCTATCTACCAGAATCTGGCCCGTGTGGTTTCTGTTTGTGTGGTTTCTGTTTGTGTGGTTTCTGTTTGTGTGGTTTCTGTTTGTGTGGTTTTCCTGCTATCAAATACAACTAGAGTCCCCACCAATGATCCAGAACAAGCCAGAGTGGTCCTTGATCATGTGTCAGCTCAGACATAGAGATCTCATGCAGACTGAAGGCACCAATGACAAAAATTAAAGACTTCCACCTGCAAATGGGCACTGCCATTTTCAGACTGCGGTTCTATTTATTAGTTCAACTGTCACATACAGTTGCACTATTAGTGCTTGTTCACATGGGACATACTAATGCATGCGCTCGTGGAGGGTCATGGTTACCCACACAGGGATGCGCTGGTCTTCCGTGCATCTCCATGCAGGTAGTTCTATTGATGTCAATTGGGACACAGCGGCTGTACGGTCATAGACGCTGCTCTAAATCTGACATCCATGCAGGTGTATGGCCTGAACACATACTATCTGTGTTATTATGTAAAGTTGTATAAAAAAAATGTATATGTATAAAAGACAATTTAGATATGGTACATAGAGTTATTGTTAAAGTGGTATTAATATATATATATATATATTTTTTTTTAAGCAGAGACCATAGAGAATACAATGGTGGTTATTGCAACTTTTTATTTTGCACGGCATTTGCGCAGCAATTTTTCAAGCATGTTTTTTTTTGGGAGGGGGGGAATGGTTTCATGCTTCAAAAAAAACAGTACATTTTTTTTCATAATGCAAAAGATGAATGTCCGGTCAGGTGACAGATGCACACTGTTGGGGTCAGGAGTGCACCGCTAAGGTAGTGGACCCTACGGCTGACTGCTGCGGACGGAACACTGGGTGGCTAAGGAAGGCAGGTCCACTGGAGCACTAACAGGGATCCCACAGGGAGCTAGAGCCTAAGATTCCCCAGGGTGCAGAGTCTAAGATCCAGCAGGTGTTCACCAGAGCCTCTAGTGGTGAGGATGGACTGGGCTGCAACTGGATCCAGGTTGCGGCCCCCAGAGTTCCCAGCTCATGCTCACAGTAGGCTATACTGTAGAGCAGGGGTGTCAAACTGGCGGCCCTCCAGCTGTTCCGAAACTACAAGTCCCATCATGCCTCTGCCTGTGGGAGTCATGCTTGTAACTGTTAGCCTTGCAATGCCTCATGGGACTTGTAGTTTTGCAACAGCTGGAGGGCCGCCAGTTTGACACCCCTGCTGTAGAGGATAGAGGGGAAGCAGCAGCTCAGGATACAAGAGATAGTGAGGGGATAAGCCAAAGGTCGGGGCGACTAGCATACAAGGATAAACAAAGGACACGCCAAAGGTCAAGGTCACAAGCATACATGGATAGTCGAGAACAAGCCAAGATCGGTACAACAGACGTAGCACAAGGCAAGCAGGTACTCAAACACACAATTGCTTAACAAACACTGTTGATCAGCATGGCTGTCTTGCAGTGCAGAGCTTAATATAGAGTTCCCTGATGGGGCCTGGGGTGGAGCCATGCTAGAGGAGAGATTTCTTAAGCAGCCAAGTGAGAGTGGCTGGCTTTAAGGTGAACACATGGAGGAGATAAGCTGACAGACAAACATTACTGCAGATCCATGACAATAAAGTTAAGCAAATAGATACCCAACATGTCACGCTACAAAATTGCACACACTCGTGGAATGGCGCCAAACTTTGATACTTAAAAATCCCCACAGGCGACGATTAATTTTTTTTTACCGGTTACATGTTTTGAGTGACACAGGGCTTAAATTATTGCTCACATGTGTGGTTTGAACACCGTTTTCATATGTGGGCGGGACTTATGTATGCTTCTGTGTGCAACCACACAGGGGACACTTTAAAAAAAAAAATTGTTAAATATACTTTACATTTTTTAGTTTAACACTTTCAAAATAAAATACCAATTTTTGTTCACTCTTATTCATATTACAAGGAATGTAAACATCCCTTGTAATAGGAATATGGCATGATTGGTCCTCTTTACAGTGAGATATGGGGTCAATAAGACACCACATCTCACCTCTAGGCTGGGAAGACTGAAATAAAAAAAAAATTACGGCTTACCAGCCAAGGCGGCGCCTTTTGTTTGAATGCAGAGGCCGGGCGTGACGCCATAACATTGCGCCCAGCCTCCGACGATCATAGAGACTCCAGCGACCGTCTGGTCTGCTGGAAATCTCTATGGTAAACATACAGGGCAGACGGATCCGTACTCAGACTCACCAATGGCAGCCGTATGTCAGTAGAAGCACCGGAGGGCGGCGGGAGGGGGACATCCCCTCTCGCCACCTGCAAGAACGATCAAGCGACTGACCAGCCGCTTTAATCATTCTTCTGGTGTAGGGAATCGCCGGCTGAAAAAGCTGATATCTGATTGATGCCTGTAGCTGCAGGCATTGTTCAGCTATACCCACTCAAAGCCCAGGACGTCATATGACAGCCTGGGGACAGCAAGTGGTGAAGTTAACCGACACATGCTGATGCTGCAAAATATGGTACCTAGGCATCGATGATCTCTGGTCATAAAATTGTAAATATTTACAAAAAACAAGGAACACACTTATGTAGACATTTGTTAGAATGAAAGATAGATAAACCAAAGTGTCAGAGAGCATATGATTACATTTACAGTAGTGATCCTGCTTCATATAATGATCAAGTCATAAGTCATTGAAGGATGTATTGCCAATAAATGTAATATTATAATGGTGCTACCATGGTATGTAAAATCATAATAGTTTTTTTTTTACAAAAGCGCACAGAAAATCCTGCAGTATTTCAAATAAAATCATCCTCTTTAGCTCGTTAAAACCATATAACAGTCTCTCAGACAGACAAACTATTTCCATGTATCCATGTGCTAGACATGGGCAGAGGATTACACTGAAACTCTTCTGCCTGAAAATAGCTTATTTTGCTTTAATGAGTTGAATGAAACAAATTTGATTTGCTATTTTGTGGGATTTCTCATGTGCTACTGTTTTAAATGAACATCTCTGCTGGGCTGGCCAAGGACTGTCACTACTTCTTGTACCAGATAAGATGAGCTGTATACAGTATAGGTATATTATTGAAATAATGTTGAGTGACTAAGCTGCTAACTAATGGTGCATTCATGTTTGAATGGTGCTTCCACGGGATGCAGTATTAAAATGGTTCTGTCAACCAAAGGTTGTAGTGCTATTTGATACCATAAGACTCTACAATAATGCCCCCTGGGGAATTTCAGTATGTAAGTTCAAAAAGTCCTGCGCTAGGATCCAGCCTCAGGATGTAGTATTATAATGGTACAGCCAAGGGGTGTATTAATATAATGTGAAAGACGGATCTAGTTTACTATTTTATGTGTGTAATACAGCCCTCAAAAAATCCACTCGCCTGCTCGCATGAGTGGATTCTGAGGTCTGGCGAGGAAGGGCTGCCTGGGAGTCGGGGGGGGGGGGGGACGTCGGCCTTTGTCAAATGGGAGTCCTTCTACCAGTGATCACAGAGGGGGAAGAGAGAGAGAGAGAGAGACACCCAGGTGTTATCAGAGCGCAGCGGGGGGAACAGTGATAACAGCTTTTATTTTAATAGCCGTGTTTCCTGCCGCTCGCTGTCAGATACAGCCTCGCCCCCTGGTCCCGCGACTTTGATTGACAGATCACCTGTCACTGGGATTGGACGGGTGATCTGTCTATCAAAGTTCCCCGGCAAGGGCTGTATATGACGTTGCGAGGCGGGAACACGGCTATTGAAATTAAAGCTGTTATCACTGTGTTCCCCCGCTGCACTCTGATCAAGTAGCAGGCTGGGCTGTATTCCTGAAATGGATCTCAAAAATGGCTTGCAAATAATTTGAAAGGTAAAACATTTTACTTGAGTATTTCAGCTGTGTATTTACAGTAGCTGCTTGCCTGGAGCTTTAAAGCCTCACTCCAGGCTAAATATGAGCCCCTTTACTTTCCCCCCTTTGAGCCCTATATTAATATTTTACCGTACACTGGGATTGCTGAGGAAATTAAGCTATTAGAGAACAGGCAGTTAGCAACCATAGGCTCAAAAAGGGCTCATAGTTATGGCTGCATGGTGGAAACACGGCTATTGAAATGAAAGCTGTTATCATTGGGTTCCCCCGCTGCACTCTGATCACCTGGGCGGCTTTCCTGTTCCTCTCGTCAGCTGCACAGGTAAGCTGCAAGGTGGACACAAGACTGCATTGGTGGGCACTAGGCACACGGCTGCATGGTGGCCACAAGACTGCATTGGTGGGCACAAGGCTGCATTGGTGGGCACACGGCTGCATTGGTGGGCATTAGGCTCAAGGCTGCATTGGTGGGCACACGGCTGCATGGTGGACACACGCAGCCTGCATTGGTGGGCAAGGATACAGTTGTTGTTAATATTTATTTTAATAACTTAATTCTGCATAATACATTTGAGTGTCATTTTATGAGAGTGTGATTAGGGATGGAATTAGGGGAGGGCTGGGTGGGACAACTGGTGGGGAGAAACCCTCGAGGCCTGGCTAGTAGCTCAGGACGTGAAATTTTGGGCCCTGGTGTAATAAATATATATATATATATATATACACACACACACACACAGTATCTCACAAAAGTGAGTACTCCCTCAATTTTATTATATCCTTTCATGTGACAAAACTAAAGAAATTACACTTTGCTACAATGTAAAGTAGTGAGTGTACAGCTTGTATAACAGTGCACATTTTCTGCCCCCTCAAAATAACTCAACACACCGCCATTAATGACTAAACCACTGGCAACAAAAGTCAGTTCACCCCTAAGTGAAAATGTCCAAATTAGGCCCAAATTGTCAATATTTTGTGTGGCCATCAATATTTTCCAGCACTGCCTTAACACTCTTGGGCATGGAGTTCACCAGAGCTTCTTGGGTTGCCACTGGAGTCCTCTTCCACTCCTCCATGATGACATTACGGAGCTGGTGGATGTTGGAGACCTTGCGCTCCTCCACCTTCTGTTTGAGGATGCCCCAGAGATGCTGAATAGAGTTTAGGTCTGGAGACATGCTTGGCCAGTCCATCACCTTTATCCTCAGCTTCTTTAGCAAGGCAGTAGTGGTCTTGGAGTTGTGTTTGGGGTTGTTATGATGGAATACTGCCCTGTGGCCCAGTCTTTGAAGGGAGGTGATTATGCTCAGCTTCAGTATGTCATACTACATGTTGCCATTCATGGTTCCCTTAATGAACTGTAGCTCCCCAGTGCCGGCAGCACTCAGGCAGCCCTAGACCATGTCACTCCCTCCACCATGCTTAACTGTAGGCAAGATACACTTTTCTTTGTACTCCTCACCTGGTTGCTGCCACACACACTTGACACCATCTGAACCAAATAAGTTTATCTTGGTCTCATCAGATCACAGGACATGGTTCCAGTAATCTATGTCCTTAGTCTGCCTGTCTTCAGCAAACTGTCTGCATCATCTTTAAAAAAAGGGCTTCCTTCTGGGATGACAGCCATGCAGGCCAATTAGATGCAGTGTGTGGCGTATGGTCTGAGTACTGACAGGCTGATGCCTTACTCCTTCAACCTCTGCAGTAATTCTGGCAGCACTCATATATCTATTTCCCAAAGACAACCTCTGGATATGACACTAATATGACACTGAGCATGTGCACTCAACTTCTTTGGCTCCCCATGGTGAGGCCTATCCTGAGTGGAACTTGTCCTGTTTAACCACTTGACCACTGGGCACTTAAACCCCCTTCCTAACCAGACCAATTTTCAGCTTTCAGTGCTCTCACAATATGAATGACAATTACTCAGTCATACAACATTCTACCCATTTGAAATTTTTGTCCTTTTTTTCACACAAATAGAGCTTTCTTTTGGTGGTATTTGATCACCTCTGGGTTTTTTATTTTTTGCGCTATAAAAGAAAAACGACTGAAAATTCTGTAAAAAAAAAAAAAAAAAAAAAACTTGTTTCTGTCATATTAGTGGGTTATTTCTCACACACAGCATATGCATACCACAAATTACACCCCAAAACACATTCTGCTATTCCTCCCGAGTATGGCGATACCCCATGTGTGAGACTTTTACACAGCGTGGCCACATACAGAGGCCCAACATGCAGGGAACGCCATCAGGCGTTCTGGAACACCCAGGCCAATTCTGACATTTCTCTCCTACATGGAAAAATCATCATTTATTTGCTAGAAAATTACATAGAACCCCAAAACATTATATATGCTTTTTTAGCAAAGACCCTAGAGAATACAATGGCGGCCGTTACAACGTTTTATCTCGCACGGTATTTTCGCAGAAATTTATTGAACGCGTGTTTTTTAAAAAACTGTTTTGTGCTTAAAACAAAACAAAACAGTAAAGTTAGCCCAATTTTTTTTCATAATGTGAAAGATGAAGTTACGCCGAGTAGATACCCAACATGTCACCCTTCAAAATTGCGCACACTCGTGGAATGGCGCCAAACCTCGCTACTTAAAAATCCCCATAGGCGGTATCGCGCAGGGTATTGCAGAGTATTGGGGTATTGCAAAGTATCATGCAGGGTATTGGGGTATTGCCGAGTATTGGGGTATTGCCGAGTATTGGGGTATTGCCGAGTATTGGGGTATTGCCGAGTATTGGGGTATTGCAAAGTATCATGCAGAGTATTGGGGTATTGCCGAGTATTGGGGTATTGCCGAGTATTGGGGTATTGTTGAGTATTGGGGTATTGTTGAGTATTGGGGTATTGTTGAGTATTGGGGTATTGTTGAGTATTGGGGTATTGCCGAGTATTGGGGTATTGCAAAGTATCATGCAGAGTATTGGGGTATTGCCGAGTATTGGGGTATTGCCGAGTATTGGGGTATTGCCGAGTATTGGGGTATTGCCGAGTATTGGGGCATTGCCGGGTACTGGGGTATTGCCGGGTACTGGGGTATTGTGGGGTACTGGGGTATTGTGGGGTACTGGGGTATTGTGGGGTACTGGGGTATTGTGGGGTACTGGGGTATTGTTGGGTACTGGGGTATTGGGGTATTGTTGGGTACTGGAGTATTGTTGGGTACTGGGGTATTGTGGGGTACTGGGGTATTGTGGGGTACTGGGGTATTGTGGGGTATTGTTGGGTACTTGGGGTATTGTGGGGTATTGTTGGGTACTGGGGTATTGTGGGGTATTGTTGGGTACTGGGGTATTGTTGGGTACTGGGGTATTGTTGGGTACTGGGGTATTGTTGGGTACTGGGGTATTGTGGGGTACTGGGGTATTGTGGGGTATTGTTGGGTATTGTGGGGTATTGTTGGGTACTGGGGATTGCAGGATACTAGGGGATTGCAGAGCTGGGATGTTTTGAGGGATGGCTGGATCTGTGACTGCATTTGTCACAGATCCAGCCACAGCTCAGCTGCTGACACCCCGCTCCCCCCCCCCTCTCCTCGCACACTGTACAGAGAGGAGAGCGAGGAGAGGGAGGAACCGGCGTCATCAAATGACGCCGGTTTGTTTACAAGTGATGGCGCCGTCATTCGACAGCGCGATCACGTGGTAAACGGCCGCTATCAGCGGCAATTTACCGTGATCCGTGATGCGCCGGGTCTTCTAGACCCGGCGAGCACGGACACTTTCGCGAGCGCGTCCCAGGGGACGCGCAATCGCGGAAGTGCACGAGGACGTCCCAGGGACGTCGTGTCAAAGCAACTCCACCGCGCCGTAGCAGTAAAATGCTTATGGCGCGGTGGGGAAGTGGTTAACCACTGTATAGTCTTGGCCACTGTGCTGAAGCTCAGTTTCAGGGTCTTGGCAATCTTATAACAACAAGAACCTGGGGAATGCCCAGGGAATAACCAAGCCTACTTACCGACCAGCTAGCAGAACAACCAATTAACCTGTCTAACAATGTGCGTTAAAAACAGGGGTTTTGTCCGCACGCATTTGCAAACGCATGCGTGAGCCACAGAGCCGCGCCAAGGCACCCCATAATTCTGTGGTCCTAACACTAACAGTGAGTGTCCTCACAATGGAGGCACATGCATTTTAATGGATAGATAGGGGCAGGTGGACTGAAGGGGAGCCACCCCTCCTTAAAGGTACAGAAGCACACCAAGCACCCAGCATATAGCACAATGGCTGCAAAGGTGTTGGTGCACTGCTGGACCAAAATAAACACCACAGGTGAAACAAAACGTATCCACCGCCCCCATCTATGGCTGGCAATCACAGTAAGTAGCAATGGAAGGCTAAAGCAGATAACAACAAGAACCTGGGGAATGCCCAGGGAATAACCAAGCCTACTTACCGACCAGCTAGCAGAACAACCAATTAACCTGTCTAACAATGTGCGTTAAAAACGGGTTTTGTCCGCACGCATTTGCAAACGCATGCGTGAGCCACAGAGCCGCGCCAAGGCACCCCATAATTCTGTGGTCCTAACACTAACAGTGAGTGTCCTCACAATGGAGGCACATGCATTTTAATGGATAGATAGGGGCAGGTGGACTGAAGGGGAGCCACCCCTCCTTAAAGGTACAGAAGCACACCAAGCACCCAGCATATAGCACAATGGCTGCAAAGGTGTTGGTGCACTGCTGGACCAAAATAAACACCACAGGTGAAACAAAACGTATCCACCGCCCCCATCTATGGCTGGCAATCACAGTAAGTAGCAATGGAAGGCTAAAGCAGATAACAACAAGAACCTGGGGAATGCCCAGGGAATAACCAAGCCTACTTACCGACCAGCTAGCAGAACAACCAATTAACCTGTCTAACAATGTGCGTTAAAAACAGGGGTTTTGTCCGCACGCATTTGCAAACGCATGCGTGAGCCACAGAGCCGCGCCAAGGCACCCCATAATTCTGTGGTCCTAACACTAACAGTGAGTGTCCTCACAATGGAGGCACATGCATTTTAATGGATAGATAGGGGCAGGTGGACTGAAGGGGAGCCACCCCTCCTTAAAGGTACAGAAGCACACCAAGCACCCAGCATATAGCACAATGGCTGCAAAGGTGTTGGTGCACTGTTGGCAATCTTATAGCCTAGGCCATCTTTATGTAGATCAACATTTTTTTTTTTTCAGATCCTCAGAGATTTCTTTGTCTTGAGGTGCCATGTTAAACTTACTGTCCAGTATGAGAGAGTAATAACACTAAATTTAACACACCTGCTCCATCATTAACACATGAGATCTTGTAACACTAATGAGTCACATGACACCAGGGAGGGAACATGGCTAATTAGGCCCAGTTTGTACATTTTCACTTAGGGGTGTACTCACTTTTGTTGCCAGTGATTTAGACAATCATGGCTGTGTGTTGCGTTATTTTGAGGGGACAACACATTTACAGTTATTCAAGCTGTACACTCACTACTTTACATTGTAGCAAAGTCTAATTTCCTCAGTGTAGTCACATGAAAATGTGAGGGGGTGTACTCACTTTTGTGAGGTACTGTGTGTGTGTATGTATATATATATATATATATATATATATATATATATATATATATATATATATATATATATATACACACAGTCCTCAAGTACCCCCAACAGGCCAGCTGTCTGAAATACCAAGCCATTAAATAAGATTTAAAGCACTTGTCCAGGATAAAGGAAAACCTGCAAACATGGCCCGTTGAGGGTACTTGAGCACGGAGGTTGAGAACCACTGTGCTAGATCATTTGTTGGAGGTGTTCTTTAAAACTACCAAATGGCCATAAATATACACAATGCAAGCGCACACAGAGACCACTGTGATTTAAATTGTCCTCAGTACAAGTCCTGTAAGCTGTAGTAAGCTTTGAAGTGAGTCACAGTTCTTTGGTAAAAGGCAGCCTTATGTGGGAAGCCGAAGCAATGCTCCAAGGACATGCAGATAAAAAAACAAAAAGACAGGCGCCACTAAATAAACTGCTGGACTTTAATGAAAAATAACATACAAGCACTCACATAAAAGTTGAAGTAAACAGGCATGGGGTTAAAGGTCTTATGATTCGTCCGAACCAGCCGAGGAATGGTTGGGTCCTGGGGAACTCTTGATACTGTTGTCAGCTGTGCAGGAAAAAAACAGCGCTGAGCTCCGAGGGCGTGCGGGTATTGTGTACGAGCGTGTCGGCAATGGAAGCTGGAGCGCACACTGGAACGCACGCTGGAACGCACGCTGGGACCCTACGGCTTGGAAGGGGGGAATGACGTCATCACGTAGGACCTCGATGATACGACGCGTTTCAATGCAAGTGCCGTGTGTTGGACGTCTGATGACACATGGCGCGCACCTTTCTCAAGTTGTTTGTAATGGCTAACTGTGGCCAATTTATATATGCCTGTGATCGCCATCTAGTGGCGTAGTAGTATAATGTCCTCAATTTTGAAGCATTAATACTATGGCACTTGTTATTAATAACAAAGCAAAATAAACAAGTTAGTGGTTTTTTTTTGTGCTCAATAGTAACGGACATATCATTAACATCAATAAATATACACACATATATAGAACAAAAAATAATTATGCAGTGTACAATACCATATAACTAGAAAACCTTATTGAATAGCCTATCAGGAATAATTTATAGATATATGAAATATACATATAATAGGCACATAACTTAGTGGATGATGATTTAAACTAAGTATGATAATTGAGTGAAGAAATTCCACTAGGAATATATAGAAAAATTGATTAAAAAATATTAATAATGATCATAAAATAGTGGTGGGACTATATGGCAAATATAAATAAAAAATTATAATAAAATTAGTTGTATCTCAAGATTAAATTATTATGTTATAAAATATTCTAAAAATAAATTAGGATATATATACACAAAATAAATTAAATGAAATAATTATGTTAAAAACTGGTAAATGAAATAATTATGTTAAAAACTGGTAAAAAATTAACGTTGTCTCTAAAATGTGATGTCTATAAAATAGTAGCAATTTCCAGTTCCTCATTCATACCTCCTGGTTTTAATGCATCAAGGGAATAGATCCAGTAAGTTTCCCTCTCGCATAGGCGATGGAATCTTTCAGGCTCTGTATAATTACTGGGTATCTGTTCTATGACCCATACTTTTAGATCCTTGGTAGATTTGCCATGGTGTTCCAAAATATGACGTGGAACGCTATGTTTATTCTTTCCTGCCTCTATTTTTCTTCTGTGCTCGCCAAATCGTTGGTGAAGTGGGCATATGGTACGGCCTATATATAGTAATTTACAAGGACAGGTCAAAGCATAAACTACAAAGTCCGACCCACAATTTTAGAATTCTTTGCTCAAATATGTTTTTCCTTAAAGTTTACCAGTAAAGGAAAAACATATTTGAGCAAAGAATTACAAACAACTTGAGAAAGGTGTGCGCCGTGTGTCATCAGACATCCAACACACGGCACTTGCATTGAAACGCGTCGTATCATCGAGGGCCTACGTGATGACGTCATTCCCCCCTTCCAAGCCATAGTGTCCCAGCGTGCGCTCCAGCTTCCATTGCCGACACGCTCGTACACAATACCCGCACGCCTTCGGAGCTCAGCGCTGTTTGTTTCCTGCACAGCTGACAACAGTATGAAGAGTTCCCCGGGACCCAACCATTCCTCGGCTGGTTCGGACGAATCATAAGACCTCTAACCCCATGCCTGTTTACTTCAACTTTTATGTGAGTGCTTTTATGTTATTTTTCATTAAAGTCCAGCAGTTTATTTAGTGGCGTCTGTCTTTTTGTTTTTTAACCAAATGGCCATAGTTTGTGTCTTTAAAGTGTTACTAAACCCAGGACCCTGTATTCACTATATCACAAGCCAAGCGTATGAATCAACCTGCAACAACTTGGACCCCATTCTGGGCAAAATCATCACCCCTAGCGCCAAAGTCAAAAGTCTCGGGTCATCTTCGACTCCTACATGACAATGGACGCACAAATAGGGTCAGTAGTCAGCGGATCTCACCATCTGCTGCGCCTACTACGCAGACTTATTCCTTTTATTCCCAAAGAAGACATAGCGGTTGTGGTGGGAGCAATTGTAAACTCAAGATTGGACTATGCAAATGCCCTTTACCTCGGACTCCCCAAGTACCAAATCGCTTGTCTACAAGTCGTTCAAAAGACGACCGCCAGACTTGTGACTGGGAAAAACCATGGGAATCAATCTCACCTTCACTGAGATCCCTTCATTGGTTACCAGTAAAAGACAGAATTACTTTTAAAGCACTCTGCAAAAAAAGAAAAGCTCATAATCCCAATCGCATTCTGCGATCCACCAATCAAAATCCACTCCAGATACCGAAAGCCAACTACAAGTCCAAAGGAAATAGAAGATTCGCGGTCCAAGGTCCCAGACTATGGAACGCTTTACGAACCAGCATTCGGTTGAAGGAGAACCACTTGGCATTCAGGAGAAAGATCAAGACTCATCTCTTTTGATACCAAAGGAGACAGGAACAACAAGCGCCCAGAGGCGATTTAGTTCGCATGTGCCGCGCTATATACGTTTCCATTCATTCATTCAGAGAACATAGAAATGCAATTATTATAGTAAATATAAACTGCTAAATACCTTTTCTCATCAGCAGTGTATAGCAGTCTTGTGACTTCTATCTGGTTAAAACTTGTAGGAGGAGTTTTCATTCTCCCCTGATTGTCCTATGAAGCTGCAGGTCCCCTGGCTCTCTGTCTGGACAGTGCTGTTTGGCCCTGTGCTGATCACGTGCACTCCCAAGAAGAAAAAAACAGTCTCTAGCAATAAACACCAAACTGAGCATGTACAGAGTGTCCCCAAGGCTCTATTCGATCAGCAGATGGCTTAAGAACTGTGGAAGAAGGGGAGGATCAGTGAAGACCGGATCAAAAAGCCTTTTTACAAAATGTCCAGGATTAACTCCTTTGGTACCACAGTGAGTTTAACAAGCATGTTTCCTGCATATACAGCCTTATTTTACTGTTGTGGGTTTAGTAACACTTTAAATAAAGCACCACAAGAGGGGTCAGGTGATTTTTATAGCAAAGGAAACTGTGGTAATGTAAGTGAATTTTGCTATCTCAAAATAAAAACAATAAAAACACATAAAAAATGAATAAATGAAAGTTGGGTGAATTGTATGTAAACATATTGATAGACTTCTATTCGTCAATCCTGGCATTTACCTAAAAAGTATTTATTGCAGTAAATAATCAAATAAGCCTTCCTACAGTTAATACAGGTAATATTAGACATAATTGATAAACGTATTAATATTTAGACTTTTACAGTTTCCAAAAAAACAAGGCAGGGGTACGCACATGCCTGTAATCTGCAATCTTTTATTGTGAGAGTTGTATCTTATAGGCAGCAGCCAATTTAGATTCATTTTGATCTCAATAATAGTGGTACTTTCCAGTCTAATTGGTATGAGAAATAACCTTATTGATGTATTCATGATGTATGAGAAGACTGCTGCACAACTTCATTACAAAGGAATGTTTTCAGTCTCTGCTTTGTAAACCCCGCACAGCACGCCAATCGTTGTGGGTAAGTGTGGCATTTATTCCCATCAGTATTTGTTGTGCATGATTTGGCTCTTCAAAAGGGCAATGGTAATGAGCAAGGGACATGCATAATGAGATTCCGCTACAGACTCTCACGCCCACACTCCGCAAATGCAACAAGCATATGGACTGCTTCAATTTGACAGCCCATATAAAGATCACATTGGGTAATCAACCATTTTTTGATATCCAGCAAGGAATGTGGGAGGCACAGGTTACCTCTATTGTTTTGTAGCCTAGGCAACTGAAAGAAAGGAAAAAAACAAATGACAGTTTTGTAATAAAATAAGGTATTAGAAAGTGATGACCAGAAGTAGAATAATTCTACATTAAACTAGCAGCAACAGTGTGAGAACTCACAGACTTGGCCAGCAGTGTTGATCTAGCGAAGACGCACAGAGTAACAGCTGGAAGAAACATATTACAGTATGTTCTTGTATGCTGAATATTATTGTAGGTACATTTTGCCATTTCTCACTGGATCTCACTTTCTAACATTTTGGGATTTTGCAATAGCTCTGTGGGTGCCCTACTTGGTTAACGAAAGCAAACCTTTGTACTGGTATGCATGATATGATTTGAATTCCATTTCTTTTTGCAATTTCCATTCCAGAAATCCCTTAATCCATCACTGCCATTCATGGCATTTGGAATCAGCGGCATATCAGCAGGATTCCTGAGTCTGTTACTGCCAGAAACACTTAATAAGCCAATTGCAGAGTGCATTGAAGACCTACAGCCTCATGCATACCAATTGTTAAACAAGGTAAGACATCAACGGATAGAAAGAATGGTACATTATCACGACAGCTTGACATGTAGCTGGTGTCATGTCAGTACTTCTCCCATACAGCCTGCTGTGTCTACATCTCTGACAACATCGGCTTTCTAGTTTAAATTCACAGCTCCAACTTAAATAGTTGTATTGTTTTTGGTGCAATATTCCTGGAATGGATCAATATATCTAAGTGAATTTTTTACTTAAATGCCTTATTTTAAAAACAGAATAACAGTTCAGATCCACTATTATTTTCACGTATATTTTTTTTCCATTTACCGTATATACTTGAGTATAAGCCGACCCGAATATAGGCTGAGGCACCTAATTTTTACCACAAAAAACTGGGAAATGTATTGACTTGAGTATAAGCCTAGGGTGTGCATCTGCATGCCTCACTGTGTCCATGTGCATGGCTTAATGTGCCCATGCCTCACTGTGTCCATGACTAGACTGAAGTTTTACATGGGAGTCTATGGAAGGGGTGCCCCAATTTGAAAAATCGGTGCTCCCCAGCCGTAGGTCCCCCAGACAACAAACTTTGCACACTTGTAGGGGAGAAATGGGGCTACATGTGTGCCAAGTTCCAGCTGGTATTGGGTCCCCAAAGTCCGGGAGATCAGGTGCAAAAGGTGACTTGAGTATAAACCAAGGGGGGCATTTTCAGCACAAAACAATGTGCTGAAAAACCTGGCTTATACTTGAGTATATACGGTATATGTTTATTGTTGCCTCTTCAGAACCAGACCAGTTTTCTATATTTTGGTAGTTGTTTCATCGCATAACATTTTATAATATTATACAGTATATAAGAATAAAGCAGCACTAAACAAATAAAGTGCAATCTGTGTGTTAACACAGTATTAGTGATTAATGAAAAAATGCAATTGAAACCATAAATCTCAAATTCTGATTAAAGTGCAATTAGTGCCATCAATTGTGAATGACAAATGAAAGGATTCAGAAATAAAGATTAATCTCTAGCATGTATATACATATATATATATATTCCCGTATATAAATATTCATGCTTGTGCTAAAATGTAGTTCTTGGCAAATAATATATCTGTAGACATTTTATTGCAAGATGTAAACAATTTTCCCTGATCATAGACAAGTAAATAAGTATACAAATCTTTATCTAATAACTGTCCTCAAAATAAGGTTTACTGAACAGCGCTGAGGAATGAAATATAATATACACAGCCTGCTGTCAGGTTACTCTTACTGTGTTATTACAGTTTATAGTGCAGAGCCTGGCCCTAAAAGCTGCAGATTTCACCATCTGTTTACTTATCAATATCTCATATTTCTAGTTTTGTAAGTGGTAGCGATAGTTTTGTTTAGAGTCGCATAGTGTTGGAACCCCTGTCCAATTTTTATTGCTGTCCCTTAAATAACTTTGATACCAAAAAAAATAATATATAGTTTTGGGGCACAAAGAAGCCTTTTTAGTTCTAGTATGAGCAGTCCTAATTTTAATATGATTATTGCAGTGTTTCTTGAACTGTGCGTCAAAGATTTGGTGATGTGATGGGTCACCACATCTCTACATTGTAAATGTGGCTTAGTTTTGTCCAAGCACAAAATCAGTTGGGAGCGATAGGCACACTTTGATTCAAATCCTATACTACCGTGTTCTAAAAAGTAGCCTGTAAACATGTGGATAATTAATCACAGAGGTCATTTATTTTTTTTGGGATGAAGGTGAATAAATATTTTCCTGTACCACCACCACTCTTAAAACCTGTAACATTTAAACTGATATGATTGAGAGCATATATACATTTGAGGGAATAGTGTGCATGCGAGTTGGGGGGGGGGGGGTGAAGGAATTATACAGACAAGGTTGTGAGGTGAAAAGACCCAGCACCAGTTTAAAATTTCAGAAGGAGATAAAATGAACTATTCATCTCCTTACTACGACAGGAATGGTGAAGTGCACCTGAAATGTATTATTCAGTGATTGTTATTAGTCTTTGTTTGGCTTTGCTGACACTTTTTGCAATAACTGTCTTCTTGGGTCCCTGTATGATCATTTAATTATTTGGGCCCTTTGATTAAAACGTTTAAGAACCCCTGGTGTTACTGTATATAAAAAGTTTAATAATTATTCTATATTTAACACTAAAAATATTTCTAGTACAAAGCATGGTCAAGTTATTTACTAGTTTAATAAAATAACTTTTATAAAAGTATTGCTACAAAAACAAATGAAAAAATAAATAAATATTATAAGTACGGTATTAAATATGAATGGTAACAATACATTCAAAAGAATAGTTAATGCCTCGCATAACTCCAGAATGGCGGCAATGTAGGGCCAGTGCGTGCAAGTCATCTCTATAATCTCTGTTCTCCTGTTTTAGATTTCTTGCCACTTTCTGCCCTGGTGAACATTATCTAAAAAGTGATAGCAAATCTTCAGAGTGGAATGTAGAGAGCAATAAAAACCGGACAGAGGCTTTAATCCTCCCTACTCTACACATTATTTAAATTGTATTAGCTTTTTTTAAAACAAAAAGTTAAAAGTTCCAGTCTAATAATGAACTAGCAAAAGTATGCCAGTTCCAGAACGGTCTAGGGTTGGGATGGGGGCTGATTGCAATGTTGGAACGTATGTGGTAAAGGCAAAGGGTGTTGGATTGATGGAAAATAAAAGAAAACTCCTCCACCACCATCACACCAGTTGCAGCACAACAAAGTAAACAGTATATAACTGCAGAGGCCATAGACTTGGTTGGACGGCCAGGCTCACAATTCAAAGCAGCCTGAGACAACAGATATCTATGAGGAAGTGCAGTAAATCCCCAGGACACAATCTGGAAGAACAGTTGACAGCCAATACTCCTTTATACATAAGTAAGGAGAGAAAGCTGTGCTCAGGATAGCCTAATCTGGGTTAAAGGAATGAAATTGTGGCTGCAGCCCCCCCTAAATATGACTCCCCTAGGGGAGTAAAATAGTATAGGTGTAGGTGTTGGGGGTGGTGGCGCTGTCACTAAATATGTTGTAAGACTAACCCAATGAGTGTGGGTAGATTTACTGGGACAACATTCCCTAAAGTGTTGATTAATAAATATAAAAAATGTGCAGTATAGGTGCTGAAAATTGCTGACAATGGGGGTTGAAAGAAACGCACATAAACATAAAAACAAAATATATGTCAAATAAGCATCAGGTAAGTGCTAACAATAATAAAATTGTCAGAAATATATTATGTTAGATATCCACAAGTGCTGAATGTGTACTAGGAGACCAAGTACAAAACATAAAGTGCTCATAAGAAAAAATATGTTTTTGAAGACTGCTAACAGAAAATTAGTCCATCAATAATATTTTAGGTGAGTCCAAGTGATGTGACATTCAAGGTGCACCTATATGCACCCACGGCGAGTGTGTCTACTTCCGGGTTGTGACGTCCGCGGCCTCTGATTGGATGCTGAGCCGGCGCCCTTTAATGTTTGGACACTTTCCACTGAGCGTCTTAAATTGCCATGGTGACGTTGCCTATTTATTCTGAAAGCCGTGGTATGCGTGTACCCGCTTCCGAAGACGTTATGATTACGAAACGTGCGTAAAGCGGACACACGCACACCTATACGCACTTCCGGGATCACCAGCGTGACAGCTTGGAACGCACGCCGTTCACATGCTGGATTGATCCAAATTCGGGACTTAGTAGTGCCTGCATTGTGGAGTACCTATGACTGCTAAACCATAGGGTTATACTCCATCCTTTTTTCTTGTTTTTATTTTGTCTTCTCTCTTTTTTATATATATTTTTTCGCTGAATACACCTATCTTCAGCCTAGCATGGTGTTATGATGATTTTTTAACCCTTTCAATACTGATTGATTTTTTGTAATATTGTACATGTGTCTGAGTTTTTACTCAGCAGTGTCAATAAAATCCTCTTTTATCAATTTATACTACACTATGGGAGCCCTTCTTTTTCTTTTTTGCTTCGGAGGAACAGTTTAAATAACTATCCACACTAAGGAGACCCACCAGGAACCTTTGGAAATCCAGGAAAAGGAGCCACGACAGGGTGGACTATAAGCTGTGATCTGACACGCCTGATACCCCTGCAGGGGTGACTGCATCTGGTGAGTGGGGACCCATAAGGGGGAGCACCGGATCCACTGCGATACTCACCTGATGTACCACCTGATACACTTGATGCACCACCTATTTATATAGGTGCACCTTGAATGTCACATCACTTGGACTCACCTAAAATATTATTGATGGACTAATTTTCTGTTAGCAGTCTTCAAAAACATATTTTTTCTTATGAGCACTTTATGTTTTGTACTTGGTCTCCTAGTACACATTCAGCACTTGTGGATATCTAACATAATATATTTCTGACAATTTTATTATTGTTAGCACTTACCTGATGCTTATTTGACATATATTTTGTTTTTATGTTTATGTGCGTTTCTTTCAACCCCCATTGTCAGCAATTTTCAGCACCTATACTGCACATTTTTTATATTTATTAATCAACACTTTAGGGAATGTTGTCCCAGTAAATCTACCCACACTCATTGGGTTAGTCTTACAACATATTTAGTGACAGCGCCACCACCCCCAACACTTACACCTATACTCCTTTATACATAGATCCAACTGTGCGGAGGCAAGCAGGCCACAGCAGCCATTTTCTTCTACTCGCTGCAACCAACCTGTATGAGAGACTCCTTACAATGGCACTAAAATCTGAAGTATCAGCACTAAAAAGTTATCTAAAACACCTAATATATAGAATTGAAGATGATGAACCCCCCCTCCCAAATATCACATGTTTAGGTGATTTAGCACCTAAATAAAAAAATCTAACACACACAGTACCCTCCTCAGATCCTTTACGTGCAAAATGGAGGATCAGAAAAACAGATGTTAATGTAACAACTTACATAAGATGTCTCCCTGAAGGTACCAGAGATGCTGACACTGCTATAGGAGTCCACAGAACACTGAACCCACATGGCCTATCATCAGAATAGCCACAAGAGGTACTATGTACTATGTTGACTCCATTATAATAAAGAAAAGGAACTGAACCTCTTGAAGGCTAGAGGCATACTGCACACCAATTTTGATTGACCCTCACTAACCATCTACCAATATGTGGCAATAGAAACACTTGTGTTCGGGAAGGGCTTAAAACCTTTACTAGACCTGCATAACTAAAAAAATCACCTATTAGGCCTGATTCACACCTATGCATTTTTAGTGCTTTTTGCATTTTCCAGATTTGCAGTCCATTTAACATGGTTTCCTATGGAACACGTTCTGTAGTGCAAAATGCACTAAAAATGCATAGGTGTGAATCAGGCCTTACTGCGGATATCCCTACTCTCTCCCTCTTTAAAAGCAAGAAGACAGGGACTTTGCCTGGCACTAGATATTCAAGTCCTTCCACTCCAAGCTGGTCTGATCTGGTCCTGCTGGTTTTCTCTATACAGCTGCTGTGGCATAAGGTTGTTTCAGAAATGTGTCCGGTTTCTCTTATGGACAAAACTTTATTAAAATAAAATGTAGCTCCAAAGGTCATAATTCATTAGATAAATCCTTAATTCTACCCCTTTAATACACTGGTTTAGCCTTATCTTGAATATGTTCAGTTTTTGTTAGCAATCCACAGAAAGGACGACCTTGAACTAGCGTACTGAGTAGGGCAACAAAATGAATAGAAAAGAGCTGCTTAGGGGGCAATATGATCACAATGTATAACTTTTAAAATGTGATTATATAAACTATAATAACCTGGACCAATTTAAGCTTGAACAAAAATAAAATTAAGAAAAGCATTCTTTACTGTTAGAGCAGTGACAATGTGGAACTCTCTTCCCCAGCGAGTATTAGCGCAGGGTTTTAGAGATCTTCCTCGGTGAACATTCTACAGAGCTATGGGAATTCATACATTTCGATAGGAGGTTGATCCAGGGATTCATCGGATTGCCAGTATGGGGACAGGAAGGATTTTTTAGTGTTATTTATTTGTTTTGTTTTTCTTTTTGCCTTCCTCTGGATCAGCACATATAACTCACATAGACATGTAAGACTTCAGTTTTATCAACTATATAACATTATAAGAAGGTGGTCAGCTGTGGGTTGAATTCTAAATTTCCTCAGAGGCATGTCATACTGATGCAATCAACAAAAGGTCAAAGCCAATCCACACAGACCCTTATTCTGATGTTGTCACCTCCTACTTAGAACAAGCCAGCAGCCAGTGAATTTTGCATAACTAATTCAGGTCTATGATTCACCAGGTAGAGAAGCTAGGGTGACATTCCTATAACCTAACAAAGCATATTGGGTACGCTTCTAATAGAAAATAATTATTGTTATTCTCTGCACTCTAATAGTGACCAAATACATTTTTTTTTTTTAAACGTGAATGGCATTATGCACATTGCTATTGCCCTGTTATAAAGTACCACTCGTGTTTGTGAATATTGTTGTTAAGGATTACTGTGACCATCCCTGAGTTAGTAATGTTATGAAATTGCAACTTACAATACGCTATAATCAGAAAAACATGGGATAAACATTCAGTGACTAGGAAAGTGTTAATATACAGATTATAATATCCCATTCAGTGTTGTGGCTGTGCACAGCTTGAACACTTAAAAAAACAGTGATCAGAAGATAAATTTAACGTCTGGTTTAACACTATTTTTAGAAAAAGATCCATCTGACTTTTTCTAAATAATATAAAGGAAAATGTGTGGAGTAACTGGTGCACAGGTGCAGCCCATGGAGACCAATGAAAATTCTAGATGATGATGCAGCGTGGAAGATTAAAGGAAGCATGATGTTGGTATGAGTAACACTAATTTTGACAACTGCTCCTAATCAAATAGTAGTAAAGCATAAGTGGTTATAAGGACGGTCCTTAGCGATCTTTGCTTTACCATTTTAATCCTTTTGGGACCAGAGTTTTTTTTTTTTTTTTTTTTTAAGCTTAGATGCCCAGACCGAGTTTAGAAGCAATAGTATGTGTCGGATAGCTTGACAGATATAGTTTTAAACCAAATGCAATACCACACTCGGAGTCTTAAAAACAGAAGCAGCTGTCTCACATTTGTCATAATCAAATGGACAGAAAAACATATGTTTTAGTTGATTTAGTGACGTAATATAAATAAATACAAAAATTCAATAAAATAAATAAATGAAATTAAAAAGTGACGATGAGTCCAAATAAATATTCAAAAAGTGTCCAATAAATGAAGTACAAATATCCTTAAATGTTCCAAGGTATTTAAAAAAACAGCACTGTGATCTCCACACCACTGTGATCAAGCCGTTTGCCAGATATGTATAACCAAAGACTATAATGGTAATGGCATGTTTCAGCTCTAAGGCTCCATACACACTGGCTTAAAAAACATTGCTTCTGCAGGAGTTTTGTGTCTGCCTGTAGAAGCTACTCAGTGATATCCTATGTGTCCATGTACATTAGGATGTTTAGAAGCATATTTTGAGCTCAATGTTTAGAGGAAGGAAAAAAAAACCTTCTAGTTCGCGTCTCTGATTGGAGCTTACTGGCAGATAAAACTTAAAACTCTTCTAAACTCGTCTAGACTTTGTACAAAAAATGCTCTATATGAGTTTTTTTTTTTTACTCCTAAGAGAGCAGACATATTTTTAAGCCCAGTGTTCATGGAGCCTAAGGGTTAATGGCTCCACCAGCAAGATAAGGGCCCTTTAACACGTGCAGACCGTTCGTCCGTTTTTTCATACGTCCGTTTACAGACTGCAATGGTTTCCTATGGAATCGCGGACGTTAGCGGATAAGCATCTGCTAACATCCGTAAACATCCGCCTACGTAAAGCTCCATTTTTTTGGACGGAAGAAAATCCTATTTTTCTTCCGTCTATCAGATCGGATGAATACGGACATACGGTCCGTATTCATCTGATTTCCCATAGGGGAGAGCAGAGGAAAGACAGGGCGGTCCCTGCTCAGTGTGCGGGGGCTGCCCTGTCAGCCGACAGCTCAGCAGGGATTTTACAGAGGAATCCCCGCTGAGCAAACGGGCATACGGAACGGATCAATATAGATCCGCTCTGTGTGAAAGGGCCCTTAATCAGCAGGAACACCATCTGACTCCACATCAATAACAGCAGACAGGATTTCACAGAATAATCAAAGTAGCATGAAAAAAATTAAGTAAGCTCCATAGTGGAAGGATTGGTTGAAGGAAGGATTAGTCATCGATTACAGGAAGTATTAGTCGGTCGATCGCAGAAAATATCAAAGTAAGGAATAATTGGTTGGTCATTCACAGGAAGAATCGATCGAAGAATGCATTGAGCAATGAATGAAGGATGTATTGATCAAAGAAAAGATTGGTCGATCGATCAATGGAAGGATTGGTTGAAGGAAAGATTGATCGATCGATTGCAGGAAGGCTCAAAGTAAGGATCGCTCAATTGAAGAAAGGATCAATCGATCAAGGGAAACAAGGAAAGATTATTCGATCAAAAGAACTATCGATGGAATAATGTATGAATCGATCAAAGTGAGGATTGGTTGAAAGAAGGATCAGTCGGTTGATCGCCGGAAGGATTGGTTTGTGAATCGCATGAAGGATCCAAGCAAAGAAGTATTGGTCGACCATTTGCAAGAAGTATCAGTCGATCTTTCGCAGGACGATTTGGTCAATCGAAAGAAGGATTGATTGAAGATAGGATCAAGCAATAATAGGAATGAAGGATCAAAAAAGTCAATCGATTGAAGGAAGGATCGGCCAGTCGATCCAGGGGAAGGATCGGTCAATCGATTGAAGAAACCTAGCCTCGATAATCAAATAATCCATGCCACTGTATAGCAATACATTTATTTTTTACATAAAGAAAAACTTTTCCGAAGCAGTTCATTTTTTGTATTTTAACCACTAGCCCATCACCCGCCGTCATGACGGCGAGACGATGAGCCTCTCGCCATCATTTTTTTTTTAAATAATTGGATATTTATTATACCAAAAAGTAAAACATATTGTGTTTTTTTTAAAACTTGTCCCTCTTCTTTTGTTTATAGCGCAATAAATAAAGACCGCTGAGGTGATCAAATACCACCAAAAGAAAGCTCTATTTATGGGGAAACAATGATAAACATTTTATTTGGGTACAGTGTTGCATGACCGCGCAATTGTCATTCAAAGTGTGACAGCGCTGAAAAATGGCTTGGGCAGGAAGGTGGTTAAAGATATAGGTAAATTAAATAGTGTTTTTTTAATTGTTTCAAAAGATTGCCCTGTGAAGGCATATTAAATTATACTGGTAGCTGCTGTCTCCAAAGATAATCAACTCTGGGAGACACTGCATCTTTAACAAAGAGGAGGGGAGAAGCAGCGTAACAACCGATAAGTCATCTTCTGTCAGTGGGGTTTCCCGCTGCCGACAGCTGAATGTAAAGAAAATAATTGCCGGCCTTTAAAAATTTGCAGAAAAAAACGGAGTGGGGTCCCACCACCAATCCATGTAGGCCCTTTAGGTGTGGTATGGATTTTGCCCCCATGCCAAAAGTTGAAGAAAAAAAAACGGCATAGGTTCCACCCAAAATCCATACCAGACCCTTATCTAAGCATGGAGGCCAGGAATGGGGGGGGGGGGGGGTGAGCGAGCACCCCCTCTCCTGAACCATACAAGGCCACATACCCTCAACATAGGGGGGTGATTTGGGATAGGGATGCTCCCCCCAAAGCATCTGGAGACAAGAGCCTCTTCCTCACAAACCTGACTGGTGGTTGTGGGGATATGCAGGCAGGGGACTTATCAGAATCTTAAAAACCCCCTTCAACAAGGAGGCCCCTGGATCCCGCCCCCCATGTGAATGAGTATGGGGTTAAAGTGGATAAAAAGTCCTTTAGTAAAAAATGTGTCCCCGTGTGTGGATTCAATGTCAGTCACTATGAATGCCGACCGGAAAAATAAAATAAAAAAGCTCCACTCCCCAACGAAGGCACCCGCCGAATGACAGCTCTGCCACTAAATTTTGAACAAGATGTTGGGGGTCGTGGCGCTGTTGTTGGTAAGTTGTATTATTGGGCCGATAGTTACCCTACTAGGTAGAAATGATAGGCTGTATTAGGGCAACTGTCCCTTATTGTGTGATGTAAAGGTGACCACCTTATGCAGGGTAGATCTATGTATGCAAGAGTGTTGGTGATACCCTCTAGAGACCACTATAGGCGGTGGTGCTCCTGGTATTAAGTGTTATATGTTCTAATGGTGATCTATAATATGTCCACTATTCATAACACAGTACACAATGTAGTTAATACAAAATGAAAATAAACCTTGGGCACCAACTTCTATGTACATGCAGACAACATAATGTTAAAGGCAAAAGGTCCAATACATATAAATAAAATAATTAACATGCAGGAGTCCATATGGCAAAAATACAAAAATGCAGGCTGCTAAGTACAAGTGATATGAGGGTCAAGGTGCACCTAGCTAGGTAGGTGATCTTATATTATGCAACAAGCGTTGCCCGCTGTAGTTAAAATAATTAACATGCGGGGCGTGGCCTGACTGGTGACTGGAATGGCCGCACACTGACGGAGCTCCGCGGAAAGACACAGCCGACAGCTCACATCCCTGCTTGCTAGGCGCTCGATATGGGCAGAGTAAACCACCAGACCCCCCGCTCTAGACTCCGCAGCAGTTCAGCCGCTTCCTCGTCCCGGAGCATCACGGAGCTCTTCAAGGCCTCGGGGAGCAGCGTGACAGGCTCCAAGATGGCGCGGTCCCAGCCGGACGAGGACGAGTTCAGCGAGGACTCGCAGTCTGCGACGGAGGACACAGGTAGGAGCCGCTCCCGCTCCAACAAACCGCTGACATTTGCGGACATGTCAGTGTTTGCTGCTGACATTAAGGACACGTTCTCTGCAGCCATAACAGACTTGAAGTCTAACCTGTTAGTCCTGTCGGACAAAATGGTAGCAGTGGAGGCCAAAGGGAAGCACAGGGACAAGGCCTTGCGCAGATTAGAAGCCGTGACTGACACCCATGCCATGCACTTTATTGATATGAATCGCCATCTAGAAGATTTAGACAACAGGGGTCGTAGGTGTAACATAAGGGTGAGGGGGGTCCCTGAATCCGTGGAGACTGATCAGATTGTGCTTGCCCTGCAAAGAGTTTTCAATAGTCTGCTGGAGCGGCAAGAAGACACGGCAATTGATTTTGTAAGAGCTCATAGAGCACTGAGGGCAAGAGGCCCTGATGACGCCCCCCCCAGAGACATTATTTGCTGCCTCCAAAGTTTTCAACTAAAAGAAGACATAATGAGAAAGGCCCGCGGTAACGATCGCATTATTTTCAATGGCGCGCACATAATGCTGTTTCAGGACCTCTCGCAGATCACCTTACGCAATCGTAGGGCACTGCGCCCTCTGCTGGAGCAACTACAAACGAAGGGTATAAGATACACATGGCGCTTCCCCTTCGCTCTGGTTGTCACAACGGCCGGCAAACAACACGTGCTGCGCTCACCGACTGATCTCCCCGGTTTCTGCGAGGCCTTACACCTGGATATACCAGACCTGCCTGATTGGTACCGAGAATTTGCACTGCCACCGCTGCCCAGGAGCCCACCGGATTCGCCTTGCTCTACCCCAGACAAACAGAGGTCCAAGAAAATGAAACATGGCCGCGGAGGAGGCTCGCAAACTGGCACCCCGGCCCCACGTTCAACTCCTGCCAGAGGACGTGCGATGGACTGAGAGTCTGATAAACACTGGAGGAACTGCGCTGACCGGCTACGGGACCCTATGATGGCGGCCCCTATTTCTGTTTGTTTTTCTTTTTCTTTTTTCTGACCGGGGGGGCCCTGGGCACACGTTTTTGTTTTTATCTCACGTTTCTGACTGTTTAGCGGACACTGCCTCCTGCCCTCCCCCCGAGTTAGCTGAACCAATACTAGCGCTATACACTAGTCTTTGCCGCTGGGCTCTGGCCGGACAGTGCCCTAATTGTTACTCATGTTCTAGCCTGTTTTTGCTCCAAGAGGCTGTGTCTTTTCCCCTTGAGGCTCGTTTATTGTTTACATTTTTCCCTTTTTTTTTTTTTTTGTGTGTTCTCTTTTTTACACATTTTAACTGTGCTACTAGCATCCGCAGTCGTTGTAGTCACCTGGTCTCTGCTCCCAGAATATTCTGGCTGCAGACACCCCACGTTACCCACAAAGTGTGGTCTGAAGGAGTTTTCCTCATCTGACCGCACTAATTTCCTACTTTGGTGGGAGTACTCTTTAACTGAAGTGTTTTGAATTCTTCCTGTCTTGTGTTGGGTTCTGTCCCCACACACCTACCCCTTCGCTCTTTTTTCTACCTGTTTCACTTATCTTTCACCTATTCCAGCCTTCCCTTAATCTTCTCTATTCCTGCTCCCCCCTCCCTTGTCCCTACCCTCACCCTACCCCCCCCCCTTCTAAGTGTTAGTGACTTAATAGTAACTATCCTAGCAACTGTGTTCTGTACCATCTGATTGCCTCACTAACTTAAATTGCTCACTGTCGCTCTCAGTCTCTTCCAGGCTCACACCGCATAAATCCGCCGCACCCGACCAGATGGCTTTCTCGTCGCTGGGGAAATCCCCCACGGTGATAACATTGAACGTAAGAGGCCTAAACATACCGGAGAGGAGGGTATCACTTCTTAGGGAATTATGCAAGGGTAAGCCGCACTTTGTATTTCTACAGGAGACTCATTTTCGGACAGGACATGTACAGAAACTGACTGATACTTACTTTGGAAGTGCATACCATGCCACAAATGATAACTCCAAAACAAAAGGGGTATCAATCTTGATAGCCAAAAATGCGCCCTTCACGTTACTAGATAGCCTTATTGACCCAGAGGGACGCTACGTTTTCCTGAAGGGCTCCTATAATGGCAGGAAGTTAACCTTAGCCAACATTTACTTCCCCAATACAGCGCACGTCACCTTTTGCCAATCCCTCACTAGACAACTTATGGGCTTCACCTCTGGCCTACTAATTGCAGGAGGAGACTTTAACGTCCCCCTGAACCCCGTAGTGGACTCCTCATCTGGGTCATCATGCATTCCCTACCGTGCTCTTAAGAAACTAAAAGCCTTACTGAACTCCCTTCAACTCATTGATACGTGGAGATTTCTTCACCCCGACGCAAAAGATTTTACCTTCCACTCAGCACCTCACAATCGCTATTCCCGCATAGACTACCTATTCGTCACTCAAAGGGACCTACACTCTGTGACTGAGGCCAAAATTGGCATCAAATCACTGTCGGACCATGCACCGGTCTCCCTCACGGTGGATTTCGGTACATGTGCACCCAGACCGAATACCTGGAGGCTAAATGCCTCCCTACTGACAGACCATTCCCTTCTGCCTGCCGTTACCTCCTCACTGACAGAATTCTTCCAGCTCAATGTCACACCCGGTGCAGACCCACTCAATGTCTGGCTCGCGCACAAGTGCTCAATAAGAGGAGAGCTGATTAGGTTGGGGGCCCAGAAGAAAAGACAAATGAACTGTCAGGTGGAGGAGCTAGCAGACCGAATTCGGAAACTAGAATGCCTCCATAAACAATCTTTATCCAAACGATCGGCCACGGAGCCCTTGGAAACGCGTAAGGCTTTGCAAGACCTCTTTGATAATAAGGCCAGGAGAATGCTTTTCTTCAGGAAGAAATTGTATTATGAGGCGGCCAACAAATCGGGACGATTTCTAGCGAGGGCTTTGAAAGAAACCTCTGCTGCCAATCACATTCCCCAGGTGAGGAATAGGGAGGGCTCTTTAGCGATCACCACTGACGAGATTGCAACGCAATTTCAGCAGTTCTACGCTAACCTATACAACTTACAGACACCTAACAAACCCCCAGAATTGGCAGGTCCTAGAGCCACGATAATCTCAAACTTCCTGAGAGAAAGCGACCTCCCTAGACTGTCAGACCTACAACTAAAATTTCTTGAGGACCCTATTACACATGAAGAGACTCAGTCGGTGATCTCGGATCTTAAGACGGGTAAGAGCCCTGGGCCAGACGGGATCACATCGATTTACTTTAAGACATTCAAAGACATACTGACAGCCCCGCTGACGAGGGCCCTGAACTCTCTGTCTACTCCCAGGCCTATCCCGACTGAGTTTCTTTCGGCACATATCACCCTAATACCCAAGCCAGGGAAAGATCCCGTGGAGTGCTCTAGCTATAGGCCGATATCTCTGCTGAACCTTGATCTTAAAATCCTGGCAAAGATAATGGCCAATAGATTGAGACCCCTGCTCTCCTCCTTAATCGGCCCTGAACAGGTAGGATTCATGCCCAACAGGGAAGCGAGGGACAACGTGATTAAGTCCTTGCTCCTGACACATGGGGCCCGTAAAGGTGCGTTCGAGGGCCTTCTCCTATCCACGGACGCGGAGAAGGCCTTCGATAGAGTCGCCTGGGACTACATGTTTGCCACGTGCGAACACGTGGGGCTCGGTCCACGCATGATGTCGTGGATATCCGCCCTGTACGATAGTCCGACAGCAAGACTTAAAATCAATGGCTCACTGTCGGGGGAAGTTAGAATTTCTAACGGAACTCGACAGGGGTGCCCCCTGTCCCCCCTTCTATTTATTTTGTCCTTAGAGCCGTTCATCAGGCTGGTCAACAGGGATACGTCAGTAGCGGGCTTCAGAGTCAACGGTGTGGAGTACAAAATCGCAGCTTATGCTGATGATCTCCTGTTCTTCCTGACGAAGCCCCGCACCACGGTGCCCAGCCTGATGATCTGGTTCTCTACTTTTGGGTACATATCCAATTTCAAGATTAATTTCTCCAAATCCGAAGCCATGAGTATTTCACTGACAGCAGACACACTACGGGAAACTCGTACAGCTTGCCCCTTTAGATGGGTCACCGAGGCTCTTAAATATCTGGGGACTTGGCTGACTCCTGACTTAGGATCAATCTACGACCGTAACTTCCCAGCCCTCTTACGAGACTTGCAGAAAAACTTACAGACGTGGAACCCCCGATACTTTTCGTGGTTCGGAAGAGCGGCGATTATAAAAATGGTAGTCCTACCGAGGCTCCTATATCTCCTACGGAACCTCCCAATCAAAATCCCTCAAGCGTTTTTTAAGTCCTTAAGTTCTACTCTCACTGGCTTTATTTGGAATGGTAGCAAACCAAGGATAAAACTCTCGACCCTAATCAGACCTAAAGAGAAGGGAGGGATAGGCCTACCTGACTTTCATAACTATTACCTGGCCTCACACCTTACTAGGGTACTTGACTGGCACTGCCACGGTGCCTCGAAGGATTGGGTTGCTCTAGAACGCATGCTGTCTGGAAGCCCCCTTCAACTCGCCCCATGGGTCCCTTGGCGCCACCAACCGGACACGGCCAAACAACACCCTCTGACAGGCACCACCCTACAGCTGTTTGACCTAGTGGCTTCCAAAACCAACCTGACTTCCATCACTGGTCCGCTCACACCGGTCGCCGACTATTCTGACTTTCCTCCGGGAGTTGACGATCACGCATTTAGGACAATAGACCCCAACCCGCCGCTGGCAATGAAGGATTGCTTCTTTAAGGGGTCGTTCAAAACGCTTACAGCACTTAAATCCAGTACTGGGATACCTGATTTATCCTGGTGGCAGTACTTCCAATTGCGTGATTATGCCTCTAAAAACCCCCAGAAGATCTCCTTCATTCGGCAGCTAACGGAATTTGAAAGGTTATGCTCGAGCGGTTCTCCCGTTGCAAAGGCGACATCGGTGACCTACGCGTGGCTTCAAGAAGAAATAACGATACCTGACAACAGATTTAGAAAGACGTGGTCCGATGCCTTGCACATAGAAATCTCCGATAAACAATGGAAAACAGCCTGTGTACTGGCCCACCAGGGTTCGATTAACACTAAAGCACAGGAGACTTCTTACAAGCTCCTGACCCAGTGGTATGCCACGCCAGTTAAGCTTAAGAAGTGGTACCCTCACACCTCTGATCGATGTTGGCGCTGCAAAACTGAATTGGGCAGTCTAGTTCACATCTGGTGGGAGTGTCCGGCGTTGACTGAGTTTTGGAAGAAGGTAAGGGAAGTAGTGAAGCTCATTACGGAGACCAACATAATCCTAGATGCGGCCTGTTGTCTCTTACATATCTCTAATGTGTCTGTAAAAAGGTACAAACAATCTTTGACTAAGCATTTATTAAATGCAGCCAACTCTTTAATCCCGCTTGCATGGAAATCCACTAAAGTACCGTCCATCAGGGATTGGCTCAGAAAAGTAAATGACACTTATTATATGGAAGAGTCAGTGGCACAATCTTTAGACAGGACCGATCATTTCCATGAGACCTGGTCCCCTTGGTTCCTTTTTAAAACATCCAGAACCTATTCCGAGTTGGTTTAGTGTCTCAGACACATAATACTACCCTCTGGGCCTTGTCACCATTGAGAAACACCCCCTGCACCTCCCCACATGTCCTTCCCAACCCCCCTCCCTCCCCTCTCCTCCCTTTCCCCTTTTCCTTTTCTCTCTCTCTTCACTTTCCATACTTTTTGTCGCTCTTCTCTCTCTAATGTTCTTATTCTGGTTAATATGTTCCAGGTCATTATGTTTATATGTACACAGACAACCAAGCATACAACTCGTACCTGTTATGATTAGCCTTTTGTGACCTGCACGTCACTACTGTCTGTTGCTCTTTTCCGCACCTTGGTAGGTTTGAGCTTGCAAGCTTCGTATATTCCATATAGAGGGAACACTACTGCACTCTTCCTTTATTATTATTGTATAACTCCTCTGGCAGTCCCATATGTTGCCAACAATCTGCTCTACAGATCATGGCTGTATTACCTACCTAATTACCCACTATGTTGTCTGCATGCACTGTTTTATGTACTGTTCTTTGGCCTTTTCTTATATTTCTAATAAACTTTGATGTTTAAAAAAAAAAAAAAAAAATAATTAACATGCAAAGTCCATAGGTAAGAATACAGGCTGGTGGGTGGAAGTGATGTGAGGATCGAGGTGCACCTATCTAGGTCGGTGGTCTTTATACTGTACAACAGGTGTTGCTCACTGTGGTCCCGGTGCTCCCCCTTATGGGTCCCCACTCACCAGAGACAATCACCCCTGCTGGGGTAGATTGCGTGTCAGACAGACAGCTGCTCCTCCGTGCCGTGCCCTTGTCTCCTGGTGTGTTTCCTGGGTTCCTGGTGTGGATGGTTTGGGCTTCAATTGTTTCTGAGTTCCTTGTTCCTTCAATGCAGACAGTTTCCAACCTGTCCGTCCAGCTCAGCATACCTCTCACCCGGACGGACAGGTTGGAAACTGTCTGCATTGAAGGAACAAGGAACTCAGAAACAATTGAAGCCCAAACCATCCACACCAGGAACCCAGGAAACACACCAGGAGACAAGGGCACGGCACGGAGGAGCAGCTGTCTGTCTGACACGCAATCTACCCCAGCAGGGGTGATTGTCTCTGGTGAGTGGGGACCCATAAGGGGGAGCACCGGGACCACAGCGAGCAACACCTGTTGTACAGTATAAAGACCACCTACCTAGATAGGTGCACCTCGATCCTCACATCACTTCCACCCACCAGCCTGTATTCTTACCTATGGACTTTGCATGTTAATTATTTTAACTACAGCGGGCAACGCTTGTTGCATAATATAAGATCACCTACCTAGCTAGGTGCACCTTGACCCTCATATCACTTGTACAGTAGGTGACTGGGATATTGTGTCAATCTCGCTCCCTTTCTCGGCGAGATTGACCACCTACGAGCCCCATCGCGGGAGCCAGCGCCGAGCTGGCTTGCCGCGATGGAGACAAAGCCGTCATAGAAGCGACGGGAATCCGACGCGGATTCCCGCCAATTCTACACGTGGGCGGAGTTTGTTATGAATCCTGAAGGAGAAATCCCCGCCGTATTTTTAAAGAAAAATCCGGCATGGGTTCCCCCCTCAGGAGCATAACGGGCCCTTAGGTCGGTTATGGGTTGTAAGGAGACCCCCTACGCCGAAAAAACGGCGTGGGGGTCCCCCCACAATCCATAACAGACCCGTATCCAAAGCACGCCGGCCGGCCGGTCAGGAAGGGAGTGGGGGCGAGCGAGCGCCCCCCCCCCCTCCTGAGCCGTACCGGGCAGCATGCCCTCAACATGGGGGGGTCAGGTGCTCTGGGGCAGGGGGCGCACTGCGGCCCCCCACCCCAGAGCACCCTGTCCCCATGTTGATGAGGACAGGGCCCCTTCCCGACAACCCTGGCCGTTGGTTGTCGGGGTATGCGGGCGGGAGGCTTATCGGAATCTGGAAGCCCCCTTTAATAAGGGGGCCCCCAGATACTGGCCCCCCACCCTAAGTGAATGAGTATGGGGTACATTGTACCCCTACCCATTCACCTGCAAATACAAAGTGTAAACACAAATAAAACACACAGGGTATTGAAATATTTTATTAGTTGGCCGCCGGGGGGGGGGTGTGTATGATCGCTTTTATAAAAGCGCCCACCACCCGGCGGGCTTCTTTCGACGTCTTCGGCGGCGGGGGGGTCTTCTCCCACTCTCCGGGGTCTTCTCCCGCTCTCCGGGGGTCTTCTCCCACTCTCCGGGGTCTTCTCCCGCTCTCCGGGGGTCTTCTCCGCTCTCCGGGGGTCTTCTTCTTCTTCAGGACTCGCCGCCGCTATCTTCGTGTGTTAGCTCAATTACTAGGGGCGGCGGCCCCCTCCTCTGCGACGTCGGCGTCTTCTTCTTCTTCTTCTTCTTCTGCTGTCCAGATGTTGACGCGACGCTTCCTCCCGCTGTTATGCCGGGCGCGCGGCTCGCAGCGAAATATATAGGCCTGTCTTGTGACGTCGCAGTCCCATCATGCTCCGGTAGGTACCACGTGCTACCTACCCACGTGATACCTACCGGAGCATGATGGGTCTGCGACGTCACAAGACAGGCCTATATATTTCGCTGCGAGCCGCGCGCCCGGCATAACAGCGGGAGGAAGCGTCGCGTCAACATCTGGACAGCAGAAGAAGAAGAAGACGCCGACGTCGCAGAGGAGGGGGCCGCCGCCGCTAGTAATTGAGCTAACACACGAAGATAGCGGCGGCGAGTCCTGAAGAAGAAGAAGACCCCCGGAGAGCGGAGAAGACCCCCGGAGAGCGGGAGAAGACCCCGGAGAGCGGGAGAAGACCCCAGAGAGTGGGAGAAGACCCCCGGAGAGCGGGAGAAGACCCCGGAGAGTGGGAGAAGACCCCCCCGCCGCCGAAGACGTCGAAAGAAGCCCGCCGGGTGGTGGGCGCTTTTATCAAAGCGCCCCCCGGCGGCGGAAGAGAACCAGACGGCGGCACCCACCCCCCACAGAAGCCCGCCGGAGGGGGGCGCTTTTATAAAAGCGATCATACACACCCCCCCCCCGGCGGCCAACTAATAAAATATTTCAATACCCTGTGTGTTTTATTTGTGTTTACACTTTGTATTTGCAGGTGAATGGGTAGGGGTACAATGTACCCCATACTCATTCACTTAGGGTGGGGGGCCGGTATCTGGGGGCCCCCTTATTAAAGGGGGCTTCCAGATTCCGATAAGCCTCCCGCCCGCATACCCCGACAACCAACGGCCAGGGTTGTCGGGAAGGGGCCCTGTCCTCATCAACATGGGGACAGGGTGCTCTGGGGTGGGGGGCCGCAGTGCGCCCCCTGCCCCAGAGCACCTGACCCCCCCATGTTGAGGGCATGCTGCCCGGTACGGCTCAGGAGGGGGGGGGCGCTCGCTCGCCCCCACTCCCTTCCTGACCGGCCGGCCGGCGTGCTTTGGATACGGGTCTGTTATGGATTGTGGGGGGACCCCCACGCCGTTTTTTCGGCGTAGGGGGGTCTCCTTACAACCCATAACCGACCTAAGGGCCCGTTATGCTCCTGAGGGGGGAACCCATGCCGGATTTTTCTTTAAAAATACGGCGGGGATTTCTCCTTCAGGATTCATAACAAACTCCGCCCACGTGTAGAATTGGCGGGAATCCGCGTCGGATTCCCGTCGCTTCTATGACGCGCTCGCTGGAATGTGTTTTTACTATTCCAGCGAGTGCGAGATATCGGCAGCCTGTCGCCGAGATTCAGCGCGATGCTGGCGTGCTGAAAACACATTCTCGGCGGCAGGCACTGTACTTAGCAGCCTGCATTTTTGTATTTTTGCCATATGGACTCCTGCATGTTAATTATTTTATTTATATGTATTGGACCTTTTGCCTTTAACATTATGTTGTCTGCATGTACATAGAAGTTGGTGCCCAAGGTTTATTTTCATTTTGTATTAACTACATTGTGTACTGTGTTATGAATAGTGGACATATTATAGATCACCATTAGAACATATAACACTTAATACCAGGAGCACCACCGCCTATAGTGGTCTCTAGAGGGTATCACCAACACTCTTGCATACATAGATCTACCCTGCATAAGGTGGTCACCTTTACATCACACAATAAGGGACAGTTGCCCTAATACAGCCTATCATTTCTACCTAGTAGGGTAACTATCGGCCCAATAATACAACTTACCAACAACAGCGCCACGACCCCCAACATCTTGTTCATTTTCCTTTATACTCCCCTAGGGGAGCTATATTTAGGGGGGGCTGCAGTTGCATACTTCCATACCCCTATTTCACCGTCCTAAGCGCAGGTCTTCTCCTTTATTATCTGCCACTAAATTTTGTCACAAGGGGGCAGAGTCACTCGGTGACACCACTGGGTGGCCTCACCGCTTAGTTTATTTACCAGCGGGGGACAATGGAGTCGTCAGTCAGCGGGATCCTTCGTTAGTTTGGTGAATGAATAGGTTCATGCATGCTTGGTTAATTTTAAGTTAAGTTTTTAATTTTTTTTAATGCTGGGAATTCTGTTGACTTATCGGTTGTTAAAAATGTGGCAGCCGCCCTCTCCTTAACAACCATGACAATTATTGGTTGATAAGGATGCCAGCAACCACCGGTGTGAACATTAGGTTTCACTACTAAAATACAGTAGTGGCATGTTAAGTGAATTACATTTTTTTTAAACACTGTAAGGTATCTTACTGCATACTCGAATGCTGTAAGATACCGCACTGTGAATGGAGGCATTGCCACTTTTTATTATAATTTGTTTATTTTTTAGATTTATTAACTTAACAGATATGACTAATGTTTCTGATTGGTACCAGGTCAAAAAATAATGGAAACACCCAGCTGCAAATTCCTTGTTCTCTGCTGCAAGATTATGCCTGCTTGTGTGTGTGGCACCCTGGACTAAAAAAAAAAAACGTCGCTCAACCCCATCCAGTCTATGTAGTTAACATGTACAGTGCCTTGAAAACGTATTCATAACCCTTGAAGTTTTCCACATTTTGTCATGTTACAACCAAAAACGTAAATTTATTTTATTGGGATTCTCAGGTGGGAGAATAGGACAACTATTAGTCGTGCACTCCACAAATCTGGCCTTTATGGAAGTGTGGCAAGAAGAAATCCATTGTTGAAAGAAAGCCATAAGAAGTCCTATTTGCAGTTTGCAAGAAGCCATGTGGTGGACACAGCAAACATGTGGAAGAAGGTGATGAGACCAAAATTTAGCTTTTTGGCCTAAAAGCAAAACGCTATGTGTGGTGAAAAACTAACACTGCACATCACCCTAAACACACAACCCCCCTATAATACATGGTGGTGGCAGCATCATGTTGTGGGGATGCTTTGTTTTAGCAGAGACAGATGGATGGAGCCAAATACAGGACAATCTTAGAAGAAAACATGTTAGTCTGAAAAAGACTTGAGACTGAGTTCGAGGTTTACCTTGCAGCAGGACAAACTACCCTAAACATACAGCCAGAGCTACAAGGGACTGGTTTAGATCAAATCATATTCATGTGTTAGAATGGCACAGACAAAGTCCAGACCTAAATCCAATTGAGAATCTGTGGCAATCATGTTGTGGGGACGTGAGCGCGAGAGTAGCCGAGCCTGCCCGACTATACACGAGTGTACTGCGCTCGGTATATGCAGGCGGAGTATTCAAAATTCGGCGCGGGAAAGCGGGTATCGGCGTATATCGCGCACCCACGATTTTGCCCTGATTTTCAGGGCAAAAAAGTGCGCGGTATACGCCGATAAATACGGTACTATTGTGGCATATCTTAAAGGGACATACATTCTTAAACCATTTAACCAACAGTTGCCTCTCTCAAACATATGATATCCGGATACAGTATGTTCTTATGCTACGTGCTTGACACTTGTTAATTATAGAATACATGCTTCTGGCCTGAAATTGCAACATGTTCGCTTATACCTTTTAAAACTAGTAGTAATACCTCCTCCCTTAGTGGCTCAATGCATTCCTGGATGTGTGAGAAATGATGTAGTGAACCCCCAACACTTTTTCTCTGATTAGAGTGATGCCTGGGGTCCAGTACTGAAAATCACATTACATAAAGAAGTGCATTGAAGCCTTTTCCTAACAGTTCTGGTTCACTCTTGTTCACCGTAGTTTGTGACAGAAGGTGAACATGTGCAAGTGATTGAGGTGATGAGGTGGATAAATGAGAAATGGGGGAATTGCATTGAAAACTAAAAGAAAATCGGACAGATTGTGAGAGAAAGATATAAAAAAAGGTATAGTGAGTGTTGAGGAACAATGCTGAAAAGTAATGCTGATAAGTCATGCAAAATGGAGAATGGGAAATGAGGATTAAAGATGGGCTCCCTGAACTGCTGCACGTACAGTTGTAGTTCATAGCAGGAGTGCCCATGTAGAAGACACTCCTACGGGACTCCTTAGGTCCAGGTAGCACAGGGGTCACAAATAATGCCAATATAGCAGTTCGGCTAGATAACAAGTTCAAAAGGAAGCTTCAAGGAGGAAATTGATTTAAAAAAATGTATGCGGGGGGCGTGGCCAGATGCGAACGGAAAAGGACGCAATATGGAGGATCTCTGCTAGCCACGGTGAATCCATCTCCATCCTGGGCAAGCAACCTTCTCTTTTCCCTCCTAAACCCTCCATCCAGAATTCTGGGCACCCCCCGAACAGTTCCCTACCTGTTGGACGCTCCCCGGCCGGCAATAAGAGTGGTGCTACGGCTTTAGGGCGGTTCCGTCCACCGGGGCCCCGCCGACATTTTGAGGCCTACACTGCCGTGGAGTCCTTGGCCTCGAGTAACGCGATTTGCGGCGCTCGCGGCAACCTCTCCCGGGTCCCATCCGAGGTGGTCGCTCCACACACCGTACCCCCCAGCCGGCTGCCAGCTCTTCATTCCGGCCCTCAGTCAGCTACATCCACGGCAGTCCCGCCGCCATTTTTGGGCCTAAACGGCCGACGAATCCTCAGCCTCGGGAGCGATGCTGGACGGAACGTGTGGTGTTCCCTCACCCCTACTCCTCCTAAGGAGACCTCCCAGTACCAGCAGAGGAAGCGGAGGGGATCGTGGAACCATCTGGAAATCCCTGCATGGACCGAGCACTAACTGAGGAGGTGAGCAGCATTCATCTTGCTATTCCCTCATCCCCTTAGCAGCCTCCTCTCCCCCTCAATGCCTGCTTTCTAACCCCACTGTTCTCCAAACACACCCTGCCAGCTAAGCAAGTGACCCAGAAGGTGCTTTTTTATTTATATACCTATTGAAAAATGACTCTGGGGTAACTGCAAATACAGGAGCTCCTAAGTGAGGTAAACTCCATTGGAAATTGCCACATACCACAGATACCCACCAGGAGTAGATAGCACTGGTCTTGGTCCTTCTCCCAAGACATCCCCCCACTCTGAGAACCATGTGATCAGCCCTTACACCTGCATATACTACGGTGACAGTACAGAGGAATAATATCATCTGATATTTTATACATTTCATAAATAGACTTTACACTCTAGGATATAATCCCTGTTTGAGGCTTCCCCAGCAATCCAATTTGAGTGGATACAATACGCAGGGTCAGGAAATTAGTGGTTACTTCATCACCATCCCACAAGACCCCCAGTCTTTAATTCCTTTCTTGTCAGATTACACTACCACCTCACAGAATGTATCTACTGCCTGAAGGAATATACACCAGACAATTTAAGGGCTGTAGTCTTGAGAGGAAAACTTTCACTCAACAATAACTTATACAACCTGCAATAGTCGCAAATCACTTACTATAATTCATTGCCTGAGTACTCTTAAGGTCGCGATTTAGAAAAGACCCACCACTCACCGTCAGATGCCTATCAACAAAAATGGAGGATCTTTAATCCCCCTCATCTGTAGCAATGACACCCACTTATTATATTAAATATGGACTCCACCTAGAACATTTTTAGAACTGAGCACTGAAATATCATGCTCCTCCCAAAGGTTGATACAGGACACTCAATAAGCTGCTAATCCTAATATTTATTTTGCTTTGACTCCCGTGGGTGCAAATACTCTGCTACACATACAATACATGAAGGGAAAGCGAAGCAAGAAGAACAAGAATACTATTAAAATTTCAGCTGTCGAGAAATCTCTTAAAAACATGGACTCCAAACTCCAGACACGTACGCTGGAAACCACCGAAAATTCTATGTCTGTCAAACAAATTTCATCTCACTTGTTGGCCATCTCACCACCCCCTTCCTCAGACTCTATATCACATACGGCTCTATATTCGTCTGTTGTTAAAGAAGGAATAATATCTACAATGTCGGGTCAATTAACCCCTTCCGAGGTCTCTGCTCAAAACCCCATCTATATCCATTCTAAGACTGAACACTCCCCTGAAGCCTCCTTCAATGTTACTGACCTATTCAATAGAATTTAGGAAATGCTAGATAGAGGCCTGGCCCAGAACGCTGAAAGAATCACTAAGGACATCAGAGCTGACTTTCAGAGCCTTGGAAACAGGATCGAATCTATAGAACGGAAACTGGATATTAACGTTTCAAAAATCGAACAAAATACCGACCACCTACAACACCTGCAAGAACAACTGGAGGCGGCCCAAGCCAGAATAGATGATTTGGAGAACAGATCAAGGAGGGACAACTTCAGACTTAGGTGGCTACCTGAGTCAATCACAGATGTACACTCAGCTATACAGGACATCATAAAAACCCTGATCCCCTTCATGCCTATTCACAAAATGGAATTAGACAGAGCACATAGATCCCTAGGCCCACTAAGAAACGATGGCTTACCGAGAGATGTGATAGTAAAACCTCATTATTAAGACGAGGTGATGAAAAAATCCCGACAACAAGAAAATCTCCAATATCAAGGCGCAACAATCCAAATATTTGCAGACATTTCTCCCTACACCATTCAGAAGAGGAGAGCAATGAAACCATTACTGTCTGCCCTCATGAAAAAGGACATCAAATATAAATGGGCCTTCCCATTCGCCTTGAAATTCAACTATAACGGCAAACACCACGTAGTACACAACTTTCAAGAAGGTGAAAGACTATTACTAGACCTGAAAATTATTTCACTTGAACCAGCCATGGACACTTCACCACCTCAACAACCTTCAGCTAAAAGAAATACACCCAATAGTCCACCCTCGAATTCCTGGAATAGAGTCAAACACAGGAAAGTTTGAAATAACTCTATTAAGTATCGACTGAAATGACTTTCTTAGATCCGGTGGTCTCTCCCCCTCCCTTTTTTTCCCTCCCCAGTATGGCCTCCTGCAATATAATTTGTTTCTCAGTACCTGATCAAATAACCTATAGGGCCAGATTCAGGTAGAGTTGCGCTGGAGTAATTCGATATGCGCCGCGTAACTGTGAAGATGCGCCATCGTTTCTATGTGGCCGTACCCACCAAACTAAATGCGACAGAAAACGGGCCATTTCCGATCGGCTTAACTTTCCGACGCCAGAGTATCATCAGCGCATAATTTCGCTTGGCACATCAGTCGCGCCTATTGATTTCCCCTGCAAATATGCAAATGAGGGAGATTTCCCGATTCGCGAACGGATTAGCACCATACGCCGGCTACATGCGCCGCGCGTATCTCGTCTGTCCGGCGCAAAGTTATTTCTACAAATAGCTGCTTTATCTTTACTCCAGATGGCCTCAGGTCAGCAGGAGAGCAGCTACAGCAGCAGCGTTACCGACGAAACTAGCAAGCTGAACAACCACACTTGCAAGGACAATACCTCTGTGTGCCAACATGCCAGGGGCAATCGTGGTCCTAGCACTAGTACTGGGTCCCCCGGACCGAAGGAGGCGTGCACGTGAGAGTATATACCGCACGCGCATGAGCCTCTTTGGCATGGGGGGTGAGGAGGTGTATCGCCACTTCAGATTCAGCCCTGATGCAATCCTTGAACTAACCACAACCCTGCAGGGTGACATCACCAGCAAGACACACCGCTCACAAGCAGTGCAGCCACTGGTGAAGGTACTGGCAACACTTCATTTCCTTGCAAGTGGATCATTCCAGCGTACAAGTGGAGTGGTGGCTGGGATGTCACAGTCCTCCATAAGCAGATGTGTGCACCAGGTTGTCCCTGCAATCCTCAGACGCATGTCCAACCAGTTCATCAGACCCACCACTGAGGAGCTGTGGCTGAAGGCAATGACAGATTTCTACAGCATTGCCAGATTCCCACGCACCATCGGGGCCATTGATTGCACACATGTGGCCCTTCAGCCCCCCAGTGCCACAGAGCACATATACCGCAATCGGAAGCATTGCCATTCCATCAACGTACAGGTGATAGCCGATGCCCAACGCCTCATATGGCACGTCCGTGCCAAACACCCCGGGTCCAGCCATGACAGCTTCATATACCGCCAGAGCCCCATCCCAGCAGAATTCGAGCAGAACATGTATGGGGACAGCTGGCTGGTTGGTGAGTGACATGGGAGTCAGGCATGACTATCCCCTCCCGTGATGCACATCAGAAGTGGCACATGCATGACTAACATCCTCCTGTCTTTTCCCTTACAGGTGACTCTGCATATGCACTGGGACCCCATCTCATGACTCCTTTCCGGAACCCCCAAACCAGAGGAGAGAGAAAATACAATGAAGCCCACATCAAAACCTGTGCAGTGGTGGAGCAAACATTTGGGCTCCTGAAGTCCCGTTTCCGCTGCCTGGATAAGTCCAGGGGGACCCTATTGTATTCCCCTACCTTTGTGTGTCAGATCATCGGTGCATGTTGCATTCTGCACAACTTTGCTATGAGAAAAGGCCTGCAGATTGACATGTGTGATGACCTGACCCCCGACCCACACAGTTCCCACCTGCCAGAGGAGAACCAGTCTGCTGATGGAAGAGCAGTCAGGAGGGTCCTCGCCGTAGGCATCTTTGGACAATAAACCAAAACATTGATCACACAGACAATGCACGCGTGTACACCACTGATGTCCCTAGATCACACACACCACATGCACATCGCATTGGATTAGCTCAAGTCCAGCATGTAGGACTTGGGAGCAGCAACGCCAGCGTCAAGGCCCCAATGATGTCACTGTCCATTCATACACCTTTCACACGTCATTCATACAGCCGTGGGGTTAACTTCACCACCACGGCCGAGGGTGACACCCCTTACTGTCAGGAGTGCCACCCCCTCACATTCACACACCATTCACACTGTCCCCTGCACTCCTGACCGTGTGCAGTAAAAAAAAAATACATATCTCATAACATGAGAACAAAAATAAACAAATACTCATAACTTGAGTATAAAATAATTATTCAAAAATAAACAAAAACTCATAACCTGAGTATAAAATAAATATTCAAAAATAAACAAAAACTCATAACCTGAGTATAAAAAAAAAAATTATAAACAAAAAAAAAAACCTCATCTGGGATGACGGGGGCTCCTCCTTGGGGGCACTCTCGGGCTCCTCAGCTGCCTGGAGGGAGTGGGTGGTGGTGGGGGTGGGGGGGCATCTGGAGGAGGCTGATCCCCGGGTGGGCCACTCCTGGGAGCTGTTGGCTGCCTGCCCTCCAAGGCCACGGCAATACGGCTAAGATACAGGTTTGTCTGGGCCTGCATCCTCAGCTGGCGGGTGATCTGATGCCGCTGGTCACATTGCCGCTGCCTCCCCTCTTCCCGGATGGCAGCTGTGTTGGCTTGGACGGCTGCTGTCAGGTGCCGTACATCAGCCTGCACCTCCCCCAGGCTGGTGACAACGTCCTGCACACGACTGGGCAGCTGTGACATGGAGCCCAGGCTGTCAGCGACCCGGTCTAAGTGGCCAGCAATCTCCCCCATCTGCTGGGTCTGCCTTGCGTGGTCCAACACTACCTGGTCCTGGACCAGATCAGACCCCCCTGGTCTTACGGGTCACCTTCCTGGGGGCAGAAGAAGGTTGTCCCTGTGGGGATGGAGTCGCCCCTGAGGGGCTACCTAGGATGGGGGAGGGGATGACAGAGGGCCCTGCAGAGGAGGAGGACTCCTCCAACAATAAAATAAAGTCCTGCTCTGGGACAGGCTCCTCCACAACCACCTCTGCTGAAGTGGTGTGGGCACTCTCCTCCTCCACCTCGGTGTCTCCAGCACCCAGGGCCTCGTCATCAGCATCCCGTTGGGAGGTTGGGGTGGACTGGCCGGTACGAGATGATGGCCCAGCTCCGTCATCTGTGGATGACACAAAGCAGACACATGTTGGTGGTCCCACACACTTGGCACATGTACCCTCCCCCCCCCCCACATGCAACACACCAAATAGGGGATAAAAAGCACTTACCTGTCCTGGAGCCTTCCTCCATGGAGTCATAGCCAGGGACCCCCTCCAACTGCTCCCTGTCCAGGCAGCGGGCGACCACCTCCTCCTCCGTGGTCAGGCTGACCGGACATGGTGGACCACCACCTGTACCCCTCTCATGGCTCCTAATGGTGGCCACCTTGCCACGGACCTTGCGCCGCAGGTCGTTTATTTTTTTTTGAATATCCCCAGCAGTCCGGGTGGAGTACCCCAACACATTGACCCTGGCAGCAATGGTCTCCAGGATGCCCTGCTTCCTCTCCCGGCTGGTCTTCCTACTTTTTTTCCCGTGGAGGAAATCATTAAACGTCTCCATAGCCGAGATGACCACAGAGACCTCCTGGGCATTAAAGTTGAGGTTCCTCCTCTCTTTAGGGGTAGCGGGAGCAGCCATGACAGTGCAAAAGTATCTTCCCTGGGGTGGGGGGAAACGGATATACTTTTGCGCCGGAATGGCGTTTCCGCTAGCGCTTTTATACGGAACACATTGCGCTGGCGTTTCCCGTGGAGTGGTGCCGACGGAAGTTGTGAGCATGCGCACAAGGGGGCGAGTGGAGCCTCACTTACTGCGCATGCTCCGTGGATGATGCACTGAACGTAAGCCTCTGCGCTGGGCTCCGCCCATCATTTACATATGATCACACCCACTTCCACTTGCGTCGGGTTACGCCAGCGCATTATCGTTACTCTGGCGCAAGTTTACGCGCAACTGATATGTGAGTAACAGTACTTGCGCCGAAAGTGTCGGCGGAGTAACGTAAATGAGAAACGTTACTCCAAAGTAAAGAAGCGCCCATCTACCTGAATCTGGCCCATAATGTTTTCTGGTAGAGTAAGAGTTATTATTTATAGGCACACTTACGTAATTCATTTATTTGTTCCTATGGGATTATAATATATAATTATTCCTATGATATTATAATAATTTTTCCCTTTCTTTTTTTTTGGGGGGGGGGGGGGGTCCTATACCATCAATTGTCATTTTTGGGGATCAATCTTTTGTTTTTCAAAATCTAGTATATGATTCTCTGATTGTCGATGACAGACGACGGTGAGGCCCTGAGCCCAGGGATGTATTCTGGCCTAGGCCAACAAGGCCCAGGCCTAGGGCGGAACTTTGTGGGGGGCGGCCCTCTGTCCTCTTCCCACGCCATCCCTCTCTCCTCTTCCCAGGGCGTCCCACTGTCCTTCTCCCAGGGCGTCCCACTGTCCTTCTTCCAGAGCGTCCCTCTGTCCTTCTCCCAGGGCGTCCCTCTGTCCTCTTCCCATGAATATGACAGGGATGTGGCTTTGACAGGAAGGGGTGGGTCATATTTAAATTAGAGGGTGCGCAAGTTTAGTCACGCCTAGGGCAGCACAAAACCTAAATACACCTCTGCCTGAGCCACAACATACTTCTTGGAACGACACTTTGTCGTCCTGACGAGTAGGAAGTTAGTCCCCTAAATGGACTACTCTAATAAATTCTGTTTGATTGAAGGAAGGAGCAAACTTCTCTTCCTTCATTCTGGGTCATGGTTCGACCTTATGCAATACTATATTCTGCTTTGTTGTTACTATTTTTGCTTTCTATTCTTTGTATCCATTCCTCCCTTCTTTTCTCCCTTTACCACCCCACCTTCCCTCCCGGCCCACCTGCCAACACATGTGCCCTCTGATCTATGGACTCAGTTTTTAATACACTATCTGTCCATAGCAGTGTTCATGTCTCATGGCTGGCTCAAATAATATTACTAAGCCCCTGCGTGTTGTGACACACAACACTCAGGGGCTGAACTCTCCTATTAAAAGATGAAAAGCCCTTCAGGCATACAAGGCGCTTCATATAGATATAGTGCTCCTACAAGAGACACACTTCCCACAGCGGTAAACCCCCTCATTCCTACATTCTCACTTCCCAGTATTTTATTTGTCCAACGCCGAAAATAAGAGGAAAGGAGTGGCGATTTGTTTTCCAAATTTTGTAATTTTAATTTACTAAAAGAATATGGAGACCCGGAAGGCATATATATTTTGGTAAAAGTAACCCTTGATGAGAAACTATACACTTTTGTTTCCTATTACGCTCCCAATAGGGGACAGAAGAAGTTTTTTTCTCAGATGCTTGAGGTCCTCCACCCATTCATGGAGGGCATCATTATTATGGGAGGAGACTCCAACCTAGCTTTCGATTGGGGCTTAGATAAATCCAAACCAAATAATAATAAACTCATAAGGCCAACCAAAACTAGCACACAAGTAGCACGTATGCTTCATCAATCTCGTTTAACCGATATTTGGAGAGAACTAAACCCGAAAACCAAAGATTACACCCACAATTCTAATCCTCACAAATCGTACTCTCGTATAGACCATACAGTATATTAATATCCAACCATCATGTCCCAACAGCCACTAAATCTACTATAAAGGATGTCCCCTGGTCGGACCACTTCATGGTCCTGTTAGCCTTGAGAAAAGAGGCTACATCTCACAGAGTGTCTCATTGGACGCTTAACCAGTCGATCCTAAAAGTTCCTACTCTCATGGTAGAAATTGAACAATCCATAAAGGAATATTTTGAAATTAACGATACTAAAGATATATCCCCCAAAACGTTATGGGCTGCCCATTAAGTTACAATTAGGGGAAAAATAATACAAATTGCAGCCAAACTTAGAAGGCAAAAGAAACTGACCATAGAAAAATTGGAAGAAACCTACTTAAGAGTTACGTAGAAAACATAAATCAGACCCTCTTGGAGTCCCTACTCACGCTCTTGATACTGCCAGATCCGCCTTAAACCTAGCACTTACAGCAAAATCAGGAAATGACCTAAAATGGACAGGAGCCAGGTTCTACCACTTAAAAGATAAGATAGGTCCATTGCTAGCAGGTAAACTGTCTCTTAGATTTAAATCGAAGACCTTACCAAAGATAAAAATGGCAGATGGTTCCCTCACCCTAAATCCTCAGCAGGCGTTGGAGGCCTTCCACGACTTATGTTCCAAACTTTACGCTAATGATAGTAATTTTTCTTCAGACAAAATAGGCGAATATTTGGACAACTTGAATCTCCCCAGGTTGACAAAGGTTCACGAGGAGGCGATGGAGGCACCCATCTCAGCTGAGGAAGTTATGTCAGTGATCAAAAACTTAAAATTGAAAAATTGAACACAGCTCCCGGCCCTGATGGCTTCTCGGGGTCTTATTACAAAACATTTCCAACCATTCTATCACCCTACTTAGCACGATTTTACAATTATATGACTGAGGGCTCCCCTATTAATAAACAACTTAACATGGCCTATATTTCGTTGATTCCGAAACCCGATAAAGATCCTAGCCAAGTGGAGAACTATAGACCGATATCGCTCATTAATAATGACCTTAAAATACTTACTAAAATAATAGCTAATAGAATGTCTGCTTTCTTAGGTCAATACATAACCAAAGATCAAGTAGGTGTTATCACAGGGAGACAAGGCCCGGACCAGATCAGGAAAGCTATTGATCTTATCTCTTTAATGTACTCAGGGTGGTCTGGAGGTACTAGACAAAGAGGCATGCTTCTTTCACTTGATCTCCAGAAAGCCTTCGATTCAGTATCCTGGCCATTTATGTTTACTGTATTGAAACGTTGGGATTTTGGCTCTAAATTTTTAGGAATTATTTCTGCTCTCTATTCTTCCCCTGAAGCTAAAATCCGATCACAAGGCATATTCTCGGAATCTATAAAAATCCAAAGGGGTACAAGGCAGGGCTGCCCTTTATCTCCCCTGATATTCGCTATCGTTATTGAATCTCTGGCCATAGCCATTCGAGATGACTCGAATATCAGGGGAGTTCTTTGCAACAAAAAGGAACACAAATGCGCATTATTTGCGGATGATTTATTACTCTTTATAACCTCTCCTATTTCCTCCCTCCCGGAAATCCTCTCCCTGCTAGACGATTTTTCTAAAGTCTCGGGCCTCACGGTAAACATGCCCAAGTCTAGGGCCCTTAATATTTCTCTACCCGAATCCACAGTGTCTCTCTTGAAAAACAGATATGCTTTCAAATGGGACTCTACGTCTACTAATTATTTAGGTATCAATCTGACCCCAAATTTCCAGAATTTATACTTATACTTATTATCCCCCTATGTTCAGGAAACTTGAGAAGGACCTAACCGAATGGGGAGCGCAGAAAATAGGCTGGATTGGCAGAATTAATTCTATCAAAATGACTCTTCTCACGAAACTCCTATATCTTTTTCGATCCCTTCCAATCCCGATATTAAAAAGCCATCTGAAGTCCTTTCAAGGTAAAATTACCAAGTTCATCTGGAACAAAAAGGGTCCACGTCTTTCCTCCCGTAGTCTATTTAACTTACCTGAACAGGGAGGCCTAGGAGTGCCAAACTTGTTCTGGTACTATCAATCTGCGAGGTTAGCGCAATTATCGGAGGTTTACCTCAAAAATGATCCCCTGGATTGGATAGAAATAGAAGAACAGGCTTCCCCATCGTCAACAATTGAAGAACTCATGTGGAGCACTCCTAAAAGTAGACCCCCTATTTTATCCCCCACTCTATCACAAGCGTTGGTCCTATGGGACTCACTTAAAAATAACCCACTCTTAGTTTCTAAAGGCAAACCTTTGTCAAGTATCTTTCTTGACCCATACTTTTACCCCAATACGGAAGTGGATTCCTTCAAATGGTGGCGTGATAGGGGGGTGTACCGCACTGGATGTTTCTTTTAGCATACAGGCCCTCTATCTGAGCAATTCCTTATAGATAATCTTAGTCCCCCCCCCCCTCTGAAAGACTCAGATTATATCAAATACATACCTTTGATCAGAAACTTTGGAATGACAAATTAATTTCTGGCCTTCTAACCCCATACGAACACAAATGTGAACAAGCTCAGAATAGGAAAGGTAATATCTCTATCATCTACAAATCTCTTGCATCAAATAACGTAAAACTACCTCATATGCTAGCTTGGGAAAGAGAACTTCAGGAGGATTGGGACTTAGTTGACTGGCAAAAAAACTATTCTAGATCTCTCAAGGGTTTTAAGAGCTCTTCTCTCATTGAGGCCAATATAAAAATGTTCACTAGATGGTACTTGGTTCCATTTAAGCTGGCCTCCATGTATCCGGCATCCTCACCCCTTTGTTTTAGAGGCTGCCAAGGAATAGGCACCATGATTCATACCTGGTGGGAATGCCCTAGGATACGGGGATTCTGGAATAAGGTATTTCAAATTATCAGGAGAGTTACTGGTTGCAATCTCCATCAGTCTCCTGCAATAGCCTTATTGAATGGACTAATCCCACAGAGTTCTAAGCCCACTAGACAGCTGATTCTATTTATACTGACTGGTGCCAGAATCACTATAGAGGCTGCTTGGAAGAAACCATCAGTTTCCATTTTACATATGAAAAGAAAGGTTACGTGGATTATGGAACAAGAAAAACGAATTAACTCCATGTTAGATACCTTTACTCAGTTCACTGAAATCTGGGAACCTTGGTTAAATTATATGGGAATCTCCTACAACATGAGAGTTTAGCTATGGCTTTAGCCTCAGACTGACGCAATCTTATGGCAGGTGGGCCCACTCCCCTTCTCCCGTTCCCCTTTCGACGTACGTTTCGTTGTTGTCGTCATCAGGAAGCGACACGCTTCCTGATGACGACAACAACGAAACGTACGTCGAGGCGGTACCTGGGCACGCAATAACATACTAACTTCCGGTCCTCTGGTTTCCTAGCCGACGGCGGTGGAACGCACGCCGGCTTTACAGCTAACGACCGCAGCTCTCTTCATTATCCCTATAAGCCTACAGCCTCAGTGCCGGGATACGGGCACCACCACAAGTAAGAGGCCACTCGGCACTGCAATTTTATTTTTAATATATTAAACTGTTTTACACTATGGAGATTGTTTTCTCTTTTATGATGCCCGCACACATGTCCATCAAGTGTTATCGGATCGTCCATGTTAAGCAGTTGACTCTTAAAGCTCAATTGACCTTATTTTAAATAATAGGTCAACATCATCTGGTAAGGAGCCATCTATCCTCACTTGTGGTGATCTTTTCTGGTGAAGGTGGAACCAACATTTGGAAGACCTTTGAGCACGGAGCACTTTAAACTTTAGTATTGCACACTATTGCTGGTGCAATTGTTTTATATATGGACTTTAGACAATATATTGTCCACTGCACATTGCATTAATTGTTTGCACTATCACAGTTTTGTTGTCTGTTGTAATTTACTTCCAATGCATGTGATTGCTATATTCAGCTAGTTTACACTGATCTTCCTAAGTACCCCACCATTTTTAGCACCTTTGTATATGTATATCTATATATAACATAATTTCTTTAGCGCCCCTTTCCCACTCGTGCACAAGTTATAATCCAGCACTCTGTATTATCTAGGGAGCAGCTTTCACTTGCAACCAATTGCACCCCCCTCCCCCTTTCCCTATTTTTGGCGCGTGGTTCCCCTCAATTCTATATTATTGATTCCTTAGTAAACAGGGATTCTAGCTCTAAAAGGTTTCGCTATCTCTACTGATTCCCATCCTTCCCTATTATCCACGTTTACATTACCATGTAAAGGTTACTAGGTTTATAGTTGAAGCATGGGGGGGAGGGGGAGGGGAGGTGGGGAAATCTACTTAAGAAATTTAATTTATTGTTTACATTTATAATCGTCAACGCGATATTTCCTGATTTACAGTATCTTCTGTATTAGGTTTACTACTCTGTATGTTCTTCATTTTATGAAAATAAACTTAAATTTGAATGAAAAAAAAAAAAATGTATGCATGCAAGTTATGTTGTTCATATGTGATTTAGAAAACAATAACTTTAATAAAACTTTAAGTAAAGTTCTCACAGCAAGGGTGATTTTACATTTGAACTTTTTGAAGTCATATTGGAATTAACAAGTTCTTTCACTTGCTATGATTTGTAAGGTAACTCAACACAGACTAAAGCCACCTGTCAAATTTGTGGTAATTTTGAATTAAAGGCATGAATAATAAAACATAAGAAAGAACCTTAGAAAACAATCAATCACCCCAGTGGATTTGTTTGCGTAGAAGAAGACTAACATAATTTGAAATTTGTTTTTATGTTTCCCCGTAAGATAAAACTATTCCCTGTTGGATTTGCCTGTACAAAGGTGTTGAAAGAATTCATAATGGAGTCGAGTATGGAAATTGGTATTCGGAAGCTCATTATTAATGTCCCTATCCACCCAGAACAATATGGTGTATTCTTCTTTAAGAGTGTAATTTGATATGCTTGATCAAGAGGAATAGTCTAGCAGGACTTACATGAGTAAAAGTTGAGGACTTACATGAGTAAAAGTTGAGTGGAAAAAAAAAACTCAGACAATATATTTTTTTAAACTAGGTGGCGATGGATATTAGTTAAAGTAACACTAAAGGCAAAAATTGTATTTTTTTAAAAATAACAAACATGTTGTACTTACCTCCACTGTGCAGCTCGCTTTGCACAAAGTGTCCCTGAACCCTGTCGCCTGGGGTCCATCGGCGGCTGTCTCGGCTCCTCTTCGCAAGAGCTTTCCACCTTCATGCGAGCAAGCATGGTGGAAAGCTTTTGCGAGTGCGCTCCCGTGATACAGCGGTGGGCATAGCTGCTGATTGCGTCACTCAACCCCGCCCCCCGGTGCGTCATGTCATCCGCTGTGATTGAAAGCAGCGCCAGCCAATGGCTGCGCTGCTATCAATACGTCCAGCCTAGCCAATCAATGGCCAGGCTGGGAACCGAAGAGGTTCACGGGGACGCACGCGGGACTTTCGAGGGGTCAGGTAAGTAAAACGGGGGTTCGGGGGGGGGGGGGCGGTACCGTCGGATGTTTTTCCACCTTAATGCATCCTATTAAAAACATTTACCTTTACAACCTCTTTAATGGTCTGCTTTTATTAAATGTGATACCTAGAAAATATTTGCAACTTTACATATATTTTCAAAAATTCTTTGCTTCGATACGTGATGTCAGGCACGTAATTCGTAATTAAAGGTACATGTTACAGAGATGTTTCTGAACTAAAAGTTCTCATACTCACCTTTTCTACGTTCCAGCACTGGGTCCTTTCCCTTTATGTGGGGCTGCCGACTTCTTGTTTCTGTTGGCACCACAGCCGATCACAGAGGTGGCTGCTGTATTAAAGGGCTAGCTGGGATGTGGTTTGACATTTAGGCAACACAGTCCACATACTGGCAGCCAGACACTCCAGTGACTCATGGAATTTCCTCAGCAATCCGTAGTGCTCCTCTGGTCTGCCTGTTTATCTTGTGATCCTCAGTGTCTTCTAGTGTATTCTGCTGATGTGATCCCTGTGCTTTTCAATCTGTAACTCATGTTCTCAGCATCCTGTTGCGGTGTGACCCTGTGACTACTGCCTGTGTCCTCCAGGACCCTGTGCACTTCAGACTGTATTCTGCTCCAGTGACAGATAAAGAAAATATGACAAGAATACTTAACTTAAGATGCTGTTTCCCCATGGAGTTCCCCTGCTTTTATGCAGCATGGCCGACCAAATTCAGACGCATGCATAATGCACAGCTCTGGTGTGAGACTTATTTCAATTTATGCAGTGGTATTTAGACTTGTATGTAAGGAATCCCCCAAGTCAACTCCTTTTGCAAAATAACCACTCAATGACTTGATCAGTTTACAATCACACATTCCTTTCACAGGACTTAAAGCGGGGGTTCACCCTAAAAAAAAAATTCTAACATTACATTGAGCTCACTTCAGAGATTAACAGTATGATTATCTTTTTTTTTATTTTTTCCGCACATACCGTAGAATCGCTATCCCCCCCCCCCCGGCTTCCGGGTAGTGAATCTCGCACGACTGGGCGTTCCTATTCAGCAGGCAAGTGATTGACGTGATGACAAACACTACCCCTGTCGCATAAGGAGTGTCACGAGTTGCTGAAAGAAGCCGAACGTCGGTGCGCAGGTGCCGTATAGCGCCGACTCACCGTTCGGCTTCTTTCGGCAACTCGTGACGCTCCTTATGTGACGGGGGTAGGGTTTGTCATCACGTCAATCACTTGCCTGCTGGATAGGAATGGCCAGTCCCGCAGGATTCACTACGGTATGTACGGCAAAAAAAAAAGATAATCATACTGTCAATCTCTGAAGTGAGCTCAATGTAATGTTAGAAACATTTTTTTAGGGTGAACCCCTGCTTTAAATAAAAGTAACTACTTTGTCCTGTATAATCATTAGCCAAGGCTTTAATGCATTCTTAAAAATTTGTGAAACCACTAGACAATTTTAACTACTGTATATACTTGAGTATAAGCTGAGTTCTTCAGCCCTTTTTTTTTTTAGCTGAAAGTGACCCACTCGGCTTATACTCGAGTCAGTATACCGTGACATGCAGACGGCGGCCGGGCAGTATTAAAATGTCGCGCTCCTCCATGTTCTGTTCCGTGATAGGCGGAACTGTCAGTTTGCCAGCAGACACTGTGTTCAGTGTTCCTCCTATCATGGACGCCTATCAGCGGAACACTGAACACAGTATCTGCTGGGAAACTGAGTGTTCCGCCTATCACGGAACAGGACATGGAGGAGCGCAACTTTTTAACACTGGCTGGCCGCCGTCTGAATCTGCATGTCACGGACTCGGGTACACTGCAAAGTGATTCTGCAATAGGCACAGTGAAGTCTGGCTACAGTAGGCACAGGGAGGTCTGGCTGCAATGGGCATAGTGAGGCATGCAAATAGGCATTTTTGACCCTCTTTTCCACTTACAGTAGCTGCTGCATTCTCACCCTAGGCTTATACTCGAGTCAATACATTTTCCCAGTTTTTTGTGGTAAAAGTAGGTGCCTCGGCTTAATCTCCGGTCAGCTTATCCTCGAGTATATACGGTAATACTGTATGTAATATGCCATTTTCACTCCACCCCGACTCACAAATATGATATAGTAATGCCTTCAACTAAACACAACGGCAAAATATAAGCACTGGAAGAAAAGCACCTGATAATTGTAAACAAAAATAATAATAATTAATGTATTCTCCCACCCCCCGGTTTACCTTAGATACACTTTAGATCCCCCATTCTCCCTTTCTCTAATGTGTAGCTACCTACTTTCCCTGTCTGAATTCTCTACTCAAAAAATCTACTTTCCCTGTCTGAATTCTCTACTCAAAAAATCTAATTTGGCTATGTTATGGCTGAAAAATATAAAAATATCCAAAATTCTAAAAAATATTTAAAAAAAAGCTGTTGGACCAACAAAGGAACGCCAAACTTTTTCTTATAAACGCACAGGATCCAGTATGAACATCAAACTTTCCTTTCCAAGCATTCAAAAGCATAGAAGCTTGTCAAAGTCCTCCATATATCTGGCAATGGACAGCAGAGTCTTGAGGTCTGTACACACGATACAAAAATCGGAAGAAAAAATTTGGTCCGACGAACGATCTGCTGGATGTGCAGACTATAACATTTTTGTCATACATGAACTCAACGTTTAAATAGTACAGTTGTACGAAAAAAATCCTAAGAAAGTCTACGCATGTTTAGAAACGAAAGAATACATACAAAACTAGTTACTAGCACGCAACAAAAAACGAATGAAGGGTCGTCCGAAAATCTGATCGTGTGTGTACAAGGCTTTAGACATGCGGTTACCAGATCGCAGCTGCCGCACAGCAGCAGCAGCAGAAAGACTCGAGACTCAGGGCTTTGGAGAGAGATCAGTAAACACTACAGATACAGTATCTCACAAAAGTTAGTACACCCTTCATATTTTTGTAAATCATTTATTATATCTTTTTATGTGAGAACACTTTGCGACAATGTAAAGTAGCGAGTGTACAGCTTGTATAACAGTTTATATTTGCTGTCCCCTCAAAATAACTCAACACACAGCCATTAATGTCTAAACCTCTGGGCCCAATTAGCTATTTTCACTCCCCGGTGACATTTTGACTCATTAGTGTTACAAGTTCTCAGGTGTGAATAGGGAGCAGGTGTGTTAATTTGGTGTTATCACTCTCTCATATTGGTCACTGGAAGTTCAACTTGCCACCTCATGGCAAAGAACTCTCTGAGGATCTGAAAAAAAGAATTGTTGCTCTACATAAAGATGGCCTAGGCTATAGGAAGATTGCCAATACTCTGAAACTAAGCTGCAGCACAGTGGCCACGACCATACTATGGTTTAACAGGACTGATTCCTCTCAGAACAGGCCTTGCCATAATGGACCATAGAAGCTGAGTGCACGTGCTCAGCGTCATATCCAGAGGTTTTCTTTGGGAAATAGACATATGAGTGCGACCAGAATTGCTGCAAAGGTTGAAGGGGTGGGGGACAGCCTTTCAGTGCTCAGGCGATACGCCACACACTGTATCAAATTGGTCTGCATGGCTGTCATCCCAGAAGGAAGCCTCTTCTAAAGATGATGCACAAGAAAGCCCACAAACAGTTTGCTGAATACAAGCTGACTAAGGACATGGATTACTGGAACCATATCCTGTGGTCTGATGAGACCAAGGGTTCAGATGGTGTCAAGCGTGTGTGGCAGCAACCAGATGAGGAGTACAAAGACAAGTGTGTCTTGCCTACAGTCAAGTATGGTGGTGGGAATGTCATGTCATAACGACCCCAAACACACCTCCAAGATGACCACTGCCTTGCTAAGGAAGATGAGGCTAAGGTGATGGACTGACCAAGCATGTCTCTTCTTTGATGTCGTCAAGAGGACTCCAGTGGCAACCTGTGAAGCTCTGATAAACTCTGTGCCCAAAGGGTTAAGGCAGTGCTGGAAAATAATGGTGGCCACACAAAATACTAAGACACTTTGGGCCCAATTTGGACATTTTAACTTAGGGGTGTACTCACATTTGTTGCCAGCGGTTTAGACTGGAGGGGACTTATACCAGTTTAGGCAGTGGTATTTAGACTTGTATGTAAGAAATCAAAAACCCATCAGTTTAAAATCACACATTCCTTTCACATGACTTAACTAAAAGTAACTAGACTTTGTTCTGTATAATCCTTGTCTAAGGCTTGGAAGCATTCTTAAATATTTGTGAGGCCACTAGACAACTTTAACTAATATGTAATATGCTGTTTCCATATCTGTCTGGGAGCCAGAAACCAGGAATGTTAACAGCAAAGCTCCTCACCCTCTGTGCGGTGCTCTGGTGAACACCAGGCAATCCTTGGACAGTGCGCCTTGGTCCTTCTAAGGGACCTCACCTTTGCCAAATGTGTGGGCATGCTGAGTCCTATTTCCTGGGTGCCACTGGGTATGTTGCCGTTCCAAGACTACACTGGTGTTTCTCATCTGTGGCCTATGCTACTTTCTTGCCCCAGCTGCTTTAACTAAACCCTGGTTACTCAGTCTGCTCCCTAGTAAGAATGGACTCCCATTTGTGACTGTTTTCTTGAACCACCATGTCAGGATCTTCACAGAAATCAGTGGATTCCATTAACATCTCCTTTAAAGGTTTAGTGCCTATGAGGCCTTCTCCAATCCAAGCCAATCCAATGTGCTATCTCCATTACAAACGCTAGTTTTACCAGAACAAGTGCTCCCGTCTCATAACTTGCTTCTGAGCATGTGCGTTTTTTTCCAGTCGTTAAAGCCTACACACGACAGTTTTTCACAACGTGAAAAAACTACGAGAAAAAATAGAGCATGTTCTAAATTTTTAATGCCCATTTTTCACGTCAAGAAAATGCTCTGGAGCCTACACACGATCGTTTTTTAAGACCAATTTAAAAAAATTTAATTTTTCTCGTCATTAAAAACGCTCGTGTGTACGTGGCTTTACACTTTTCAGGAATGGTTTTGACGAAGCTGCAGTATGTTGTTCAATAACAAACACTTGCGGCAGAACAGTCTTGGAACAACAAAGCTCTGGCAAAGGCTAGCATAATTATTATTATTAACCACTTAAGGACCAAGCCTGTTTTTCAGATGTGGCTTTTACCAGATTAAAACTTTTTTTTTGCTAGAAAACTACTTAAAACCTCCAAACATTATATATATTTTTTTCTAACACCCTAGGGAATAAAATGGCAATCATTGCAATACTTTTTGTCACACCGTATTTGCGCAGCAGTCTTACAAGCGCACTTTTTTTTGGAAAAAAAACAGTTTTTTGTATTAAAAAATAAGACAATAAGACGAGCCCAATTTTTTTATATATTGTGAAAGATAATGTTATGCCGAGTAAAATGATACCCAACATGCACGCTTCAAAATTGCGTCCGCTTGTGGAATGGTATCAAAAGTTTACCCTTAAAAATCTCCATAGGCGACGTTTAAATAATTCTTTAGGTTGCATCTTTTGAGCTACAGAGGTCTAGGGCTAGAATTATTGCTCTCGCTTTAACAATCGCGGTGATACCTCACTTGTGTGGTTTGAACACCGTTTTCATATGCAGGCGCTACTCATGTATTCGTTCGCTTCTGCGAGCCAGTTCGCCGGGACAGAGTGCTTTAAAAAAAATGTTTTGTTTTCTTATTTATTTTTATTTTATTATTTTTTACACACAAAAAAAAATTTGATCACTTTTATTCCTATTACAAGGAATGTAAACATCCCTTGTAGTAGAAACAAGCATGACAGGTCCTCTTAAATATGAGATTTGGGGTCAAAAAGACCTCAGATCTCATATTTAGACAAAAATGCAAAAAAATAAAAATAAATTTGTCATTTGAAAAAATGACAACTAGAAAATATTGCTTTAAGAAGCATGGGCGGAAGTGACGTTTTGACATCACTTCCGCCCTGCTATGCTATGGGGATGGGTGGGGGGCATCTTGCCCTCACTCGTATCCCAGCCAAGCAGGGGAGAGAACCTGATTGCCTCCGCTGCTACCGACGGCGCCGGTAAGCGGCGGAGGGCGCAGGAGAGCGGCGGGAAGGGGGGCCCCTCTCCCATCGCCGATAACTGTGATCTTGCGATGAATTCGCCGCAGAGACCACCGTTATCGTTGACAGGACCGCTCACTGAAGAGATGGATATCTCGGTTGTGGCAGCAGCTGAGATATCCATCTTTAAAAAAATTACATATATAAAGTGAGCGGTGATTAAAGATGATTTGGAAAGCCAAGAAATTCCCAACAACATAGCTTTATTCTCCCTGGTAGATTTTGACTTTTTTTAGGTGATGCCCACATATTTTTGGGTGGAGTTTGGTGAAACGAATCAGAGGCTTGATTTTTCTCAGGAGTTGAACTGGAATGTCTGTGCTTTACTATCTGCCAGGGGAAAATGTAAAAAAAAAAAAAATTCTTTCCTGATTTCAAAATGAAAAAACATTTGTGAACCTTGTGAAATGAAGTTGCCCAGGAACATCAAACAGCTGAGTTGGTAAAAGCAAGTAGTCCTTTATGCTGGTATTTCAAAAACAAGTATACTTAAATAGCTTTCTTTAGCCAAAAGTAAAGCAAAATGATATGTAGTTCTGGTATAAAAAGGAAGCACACCACAGGTTTACTGCCAATTTCTCGATCCTGTACTGAAATAGGGTTCCTTCACATAACAGGATGCCAGGGGTTTAACAACCAGCATCTCCGTTGCCAGGGGGTTCATCTTGCGAACAACAGTAGTAGTCAGTTTGGAGGTTCTTGCCTCACAAAACTCCTTGAACCTCTGAAGTTCCGGGTTCCTAATAAGAACCAAATCAATAAAGGAGAGCACTGACAATCAGTGCTCTCTTTCCAACTGGATTACCCTGGAACTTCTCACCCTGCATAGATGAGAATCCCTGATTATTCAACCAAGTCTTCAAACTCTACCCCTTAATGGGACAACAACTCAAATATTAGGGAAATATTCCCGGTGTCCTTTACACCCTGTTGTGCCAACTTTTGTTATGCCCCTTAACCTAAAGTTGTGAAGGAAGCAAGATGTAATGCAGTGTCAAGCACATACGAAAAATGCATTGATCTGACATAACATGTCTGGTATATCTGTAGGCTGAATTAGATAAACATTGCATCAGCTGGCATTCAAAATTGTACCATCTTCCACAGCGTCTTTTTAAAAACACATTGGCAAACCTGACTAACTGTAATTTTAGGCCAGCTAACAAAAAAAGTAAATTTTAGAGTGCGTAAAAGCTTTTTAAAAATAAAATTAATAGGACCGTTATATTTCATTTCCACATAATTTTTATCGTAATTAGAATATACAAAGAGGAGTTCTTTATCCCATTTACTTTCTCGGTTAATTGCTTTCTCTTTTTTCCCCAAGAAACAATTGCTTAGGATTTTCTTTTTGGCACTAGGAAGCAGATTCAGTGAGCTTGAATAGTTATGCAACTACAGCTATATTTAATCTGTCATATGCAGTACATAAAGTGATTTAGTAATTGCAGCCAAGCCAATTATAGGAGTTGATTTTAATATGTTATTCATTTATGCTGCAAATCTATATGTATTTAACATGATTAACTCCTCTGAGAGGCCAGTAACGCCTCACTTATCAATAAGCTACAGGACAGCAGAGATCACTTTAGACTTAATACTTGTTGCTATGTTTAGTTGAGTAGTACAGAGGTGGTAATTACTGTCATAAGCTTTTATGTAGTGGAGCCTCCCCAGAAATGCCTTCTTAGGCACTACATACAGCTCCTTCAGTATTTCTGTTGCTATACATCAGTTTGTTGTCAACGGTTACATTAAGTGTTTTATTCATATATCTATGTCATAGTAATTTGATTCCCGACAAAAGCTGTATGTTTGTCTTGTAGCTAGGGGTTATGGGAGTTTTAACCTGTTGAGAACAGTGTTGGTAAAAATGCATGTGCTAATTGTAAAATACATTTAGAAATATTTACTTCTATGACATTCTTATGTACAGGGATTACATTTTATTTCTATGTTGTCATATTTAGTTGGCTTTTATTGAAATCTCAGCTGTAAGTTTCTTGTGACATTTGATAAAGTACATCTAAACCCTCAAATAAATCATGGCAGCTTACCAGTTCTTAGATGTGGATGCATTTTTTTGTTTCTTTTTTTCGTTCCCCTTTGATTTAGCCAGCAACGGTCTTCCAGTCTTACAATGACAATGCTCACTTACCCTACTATTAAGGCAACAGAAACAGCATAGGACTACAGGACGCTGTCCTCTTTTCTTGTTCATAACATTGAGTGGTGTAGTTCTGTACTTATCAGAGATAGCTGGGAACATTGTAGCTGAAAGCAGTTGGTACAGGCAGAGAGTACACAAAGTTTTAAGCTCACAAAAGTTTTAGCAGGATCAATAGTTTATTTGTTTTGTTTTTTGCACTTATCAGACAGATAACACAAAATACTATCAATGGTATATTAAACACACCCAGAAGAACAAATAAGGAATGTTCATTGTTAGGGTTTACATACTCTTTAAGATATACCAGTGGCAGCATTGAACCCTAGCTCACATCCATCCTGGCAGATACATTTTGACAAAATGAAAAAAAAGCAATATGAGGACCAGATCTTGTTAGATGTCAGTGTCTCATAAATTCTCCAATGCAAGGATAGGATTGTGTGCTGACCTTTTTTTTTTTTTTTGTGATTTTTTTTTTTTTATATGTGGTCAGTCCACTAAAAGCATTACATTTGTGTACCAGGTGTAACTAGAGTTTTCCAAGAAATGAGACTTCCCCTTCTGAAGCAATATGGATACTGTATGGCAGATGGTACAGAGTTGGGAAACTAGTATGGAGGTCTTCCTGCTGGACACCCTGATATATATAAATGCAAATGGTTGGTTCAGCCCAACAACATGTACGTGTAACTGAAATATCAGTTCCCAGTGGAAAGGCCCTTTAGCTGTTAAATTAAATGTATAATATGATGTAGTAATATCAATGAGACGGTGACATGTTTTTTTTTTTTTTAAATTCACTATACTGTGTAAAGGCTGACCACTTCCAGTTTGGTACCCTGGTTTGGCATATTCCCTATGATACCAAGTGAAGTATAATGAGCATTATATGTCTCCCCTATCACTTGTGTAGGAGTTTTAAATGTAAAAACTACCATAAATACCTTTTTAAATAAAAACAATGCTCCATAACTTTTTGGGTCTGTTACAAGTATGAATACCTGCTTTATATACTGTAACACTCTGGAAACTATCTAACAGGTATTGTTTTTTTAAAGGAAATCTATAGTCACAGCATACACTTTAATTTTCTAACATTGTAATTATACAAGCAATAGTTATTTTTAACAATCCAACATATGTTTATCTCCTTTCATGTTGTGAGTGCTGCCTGTCTGCTGGCTATCTCTTCCCACAACTTCCTGGATTCCCTGAATGCTTTGAAGCTTCTTCTATGTTGTGCAAATTACATTTCTAATAACTAAATATCCCATAATGTCTTACTTCCCTGAAATCTGATTCCTGTAGTGACTTCCCCCTCTCAAAACCCCTCCTTTTAGAACTTGTGTAGTTAAAAGGGCAGGCTCTGTGAATTCTGTGACACAGCACAGGACATAGTCAATGCAAGTCACGGAATTCAATAAAGGTAATGTGTGGGGAGCTCCACAAAGTTCAAGGTGAAGTACAAACTTCAAGATTGTTCAGATTAATAAGAATAGGCTAGACATATTTGAAATGCAATTTGGAAATTAACATTTAACTTTACATCTTGACCATTTAACTCTATAGTGGACACCATCATCCTAAAAAAACATTTATGATTTGGACCTAGACACTAGTTTTGGGGACACTATGGGTGTTGGTGTAACATTCAGTGGTGGTACTGCTGCAGCTTATAAGCAAGGATTGTTACCAAACTAGTTACATACATAAGGCTCAATGATGGATCATTGTTATCTAATGGTTTTTGTTTGTTTTTCAGGGAAAACAAGTGGAGGAAACCTCATGATTACAAAGTTCTTATATTTGGACATCAACGCTTGGTCTCTTGAAGAGGTTTAATGGAATCAAACATAATATGACAAACAAATTTCGCAGCAAATGCACCTGCTCTGGGGATTTCCCAATCACACTTTTATTCCATTCAGTTTGTGAGTAAAAGCGGGAATGCTGAGATTAAACAAAGACAAGTGCTGCAGAAATGTCAATATAGCATACTATGCCTCTCATAAGATGTGTTATACATCTGCCCCTAATGTATTTTATATAGACTATGAAAATGTATGGCACAAAATAAAAGTATCTACAATGTACTTGAAACCTCCATTAAACTTTTGTAATATTCAGTTCTGGTTCTAAGCAGTGATGAGCGAATTTGATTTTCCAAATCAGGCAAGCTGCTTATTTTTGATTCTTCTCATTATATGCATACTGGTTTGTGCATTCTTCAGAGAAGCACGCAATTTGTGATTGCCTGGTTTTCTGTAGATCAACATACCTGCATCCCAAAAATAAGAATTAAGCCTGCCACATTGGACAGGGCCAGAGAAACATGGGACTTTGTCTTAAAAAATTGATCAAATGTTTTACTTTTAAGTTGTAATAGTAGTTCTGGATTATCATATAATTGTTTATGTGGACCAAGGGTTCGGATATACCCCAGGCTTCAATCTTGTATGTATGTTATTGAAGTGCTTTCCATATTCATTCTAGTTTAGTCATCAGTAATGTATTTAAGATGTTATACATGTCCAGTCTGGGATTTCATCAATGATTAAAAAGATCATTTGTTCCCAATGGTAGTTGTGTCTTTCACACCTACTGTACGTGGTGTTTTACCAGTATTATGCCACGTAAACACGCTCGGAATTTCCGACAACAAATGTTTGATGGGAGCTTTTGGTCGGAAATTTCGACTATGTGTAGGCTTCATCGGACATTTGTTGTCCGACAAAAATATTCCGACAATAAAATCCGTTCTCGTAAATTATGTGTGTAGACCATTCCGACGCACAAAATTCCACGCATGCTCTGAATCAAGTACGAGATGGAAGCGCTCGGTCTGGTAAAACTAGCTTTCGTTATGGAGATGGCACATTCAAAACAAAATACACTGGCGCTAAATAATGGAAGTGTGAATTGGAATGAGAAAAATTAATTACTTCAAGGAGTTACTAAACTCTTCTAAGAGGGTGTATGTGAGAGTGTGCAGAGCTGCAAGAAAAATAGTACCCGGAAGTACCAATGACACATAAGAAAACACTAAAAGCAGCGCTCATGGCTCTCAGAACAATGACTATATACCATTAAAAGTGTGTAAAAAAGTCCATAGAAATATATAAAAAGATATTAATCGTCCATATAAATAGATGAGGTACATATAAAATAAATTGCAATGTACAGTCAGCAATTTGGCTACCATAAAGCAACCTTAACCCTTTGTGCTCTATGGTAGCCAAATTTCTGACTGTACATCGCAATTTATTTTACAGTGCGGAAAATAAGTATTTGAACACTCTGGTATTTTGCAAGTTCTCCCACTTGGAGATCATGGAGGGGTCTGAAATTGTCATCGTAGGTGCATGTCCACTGTGAGAGACATAATCCAAAAAAAAAAATCCAGAAATCACAATTTATGATTTTTTAACTATTTATTTGTATGATACAGCTGCAAAGAAGTATTTGAACACCTGTCTATCAGCTAGAATTCTGACCCTCAAAGACCTGTTAGTCTGCCTTAAAAATGTCCACCTCCACTCCATTTATTATCCTAAATTAGATGCACCTGTTTGAGGTCATTAGCTGCATAAAGACACCTGTCCACCCCATACAATCAGTAAGAATCTAACTACTAACATGGCCAAGACCAAAGAGCTGTCCAAAGACACTAGAGACAAAATTGTACACCTCCACAAGGCTGGAAAGGGCTATGGGGAAATTGCCAAGCAGCTTGGTGAAAAAAGGTCCACTGTTGGAGCAATCATTAGAAAATGGAAGAAGCTAAACATGACTGTCAATCTCCCTCGGACTGGGGCTCCATGCAAAATCTCACCTCGTGGGCTCTCAATGATCCTAAGAAAGGTGAGAAATCAGCCCAGGACTACACGGGAGGAGCTGGTCAATGACCTGAAAAGAGCTGGGACCACCGTTTTCAAGGTTACTGTTGGTAATACACTAAGACATCATGGTTTGAAATCATGCATGGCACGGAAGGTTCCCCTGCTTAAACCAGCACATGTCAAGGCCCGTTTTAAGTTTGCCAATGACCATTTGGATGATCCAGAGGAGTCATGGGAGAAAGTCATGTGGTCAGATGAGACTAAAATAGAACTTTTTGTCATAATTCCACTAACCGTGTTTGGAGGAAGAAGAATGATGAGTACCATCTCAAGAACACCATCCCTACTGTGAAGCATGGGGGTGGTAGCATCATGCTTTGGGGGTGTTTTTCTGCACATGGGACAGGGCGACTGCACTGTATTAAGGAGAGGATGACCGGGGCCATGTATTGCGAGATTTTGGGCAACAACCTCCTTCCCTCAGTTAGAGCTTTGAAGATGGGTCGAGGCTTGGTCTTCCAACATGACAATGACCCGAAGCACACAGCCAGGATAACCAAGGAGTGGCTCTGTAAGAAGCATATCAAGGTTCTGGCATGGCCTAGCCGTCTCCAGACCTAAACCCAATAGAGAATCTTTGGAGGGAGCTCAAACTCCGTGTTTCTCAGCGACAGCCCAGAAACCTGACTGATCTAGAGAAGATCTGTGTGGAGGAGTGGGCCAAAATCCCTCCTCCAGTGTGTGCAAACCTGGTGAAAAACTACAAGAAACGTTTGACCTCTGTAATTGCAAACAAAGGCTACTGTACCAAATATTAACATTGATTTTCTCAGGTGTTCAAATACTTCTTTGCAGCTGTATCATACAAATAAATAGTTAAAAATCATAAATTGTGATTTCTGGATTTTTTTTTTTTGATTATGTCTCTCACAGTGGACATGCACCTACGATAACAATTTCAGACCCCTCCATGATTTCCAAGTGGGAGAACTTGCAAAATAGCAGGGTGTTCAAATACTTATTTTCCGCACTGTATATGTACCTCATCTATTTATATGGACGATTTTTTAATGATATATAGTGATTGTTCTGAGAGCCATAAGCGCTGATTTTAGTGTTTTCTTATGAGATAGCACAATCGTCTCGCTGTAACGGACTGAAAAGCATGAGGCTGAAAAGCGCGACTCGTCTCACCAAACTTCTAATAACACGACTGTTATTGAACTTCCCTTTTCTGGTGCCGTCATACGTGTTGTACGTCACCGCGTCCTTGACGTTCGGAATTTCCGGCAACATTTGTGTTATCGTGTGTATGCAAGACAAGTTTGAGCCAACATCCGTCGGAAATGTATCGACAGTTTTGTTGTCGGAATGTCCGATCACCTGTACGCGGCATAAGTGTTAAGAAACAATCAGATGCTGCAGATGACCAGGATGACAATCCTAACAAGAAATGCATCATGCTTTAAGCACTGCTGGAAACCACTGGACCATTTCTAATCTTCTTGGACATGATTATCTCCAGTGGCTGGAGTTTGTTATTGCACAGAAAGACTTTCCAGTATAATGGAAAAATATCTTGTGAAGCTTGATGCATTTCTACCTTTTAAAAAAAGAGGGAAGAATCAAATTGTGGACTAATCATAACAGAAAAGAACTGTGCCAGGCCTCAGCACATCAATGACCCTGGAAAATATCTGCCTATCTCTGGGCAGACCTAAAGCTGGACACACATTACAATCTGTTTGTACAATCTCTGTGGATTTGCAATTGAATGCATTGTAATGCTGCATACAGATGATCAGACATTCCGACAACAAAACCGTGGATTTTTTTCCAACAGATGTTGGCCCAAATTTGTCTTGTATACACACTGTCACACAAATGTCAGAAATTCCGACCGTCAAGAACGCGGTGACGTACGACGAGCCGAGAAATATTAGGTTCAATAGCAAGTGCTTGATTCCGAGCATGCATGGAATTTTGTGCGTCGGAATTGTGTACACACGATCGAAATTTCCGACAACAAATTTTGTTGTCAGAAAATTTGAGACCAGCTCTCAAATTTTTATTGTTGGAAATTCCGACAGCAAATGTCCGATGGAGCCTACACAGTCAGAATTACCAACAACAAGCTCCCATCGAACATTTGTTGTCAGAGATTCAGATTGTGTGTACGCGGCATAAGCTGTAAACTGTAACCTGTGTTTAGCTTAAATCTCAGTTGAGCAGGCTCCCATGAACCTATGAAAGCTGTAGCTATATTTTTTGCTTTGTATTTTTTTACGCTGTGCAGTAAACTGCCTGTGTTTATGATCTAAAAAAATTATATATAATTATATTTTGTCAATTTTACTTTTGACAGGCCACATGGTTTTCTAGGGGTGTAGTTTTTTTTTTGACCATATGTAATGGAATTTATAGGGTAGGGTAAGGAGGCTGGGAGCTGCCACTGCTGAATTGCTTCTAAGGTGCAGGCTCAGAAGCTCTCATTTGGGTGTTAACACTTTGCGTCAAAAGTCAAAATGAAAGCCCTGAAGCCTGTTCTGCTTAGGACAGCTGAGCAATGGCAGCACTCATATTTTTTCATCACAAATTTCCTTTAAGGTTAACCTTCCTAAAGAGAAATATGGCTATTGGGGACCACCTCTTAAAAATTCTGGCTGCCTGGCTTTTACACTGGCCATTTGTTTTTAAAAGCAAGAGAGCTGGCATGACATCCAATTAACCAGAATATACAGGGTGGGTCATTAACAATATGAGTCTCAATGTTTCTGTGATAGACCAACACAGAGTGGCACATAATTGCGAAGTGGAATAAAATAAATGTTTTTCATTTTTTTTTTATGAATAAATATCTGAAAAGTGTGGCATGCACACTTTTCAATACTTTGTAGAACCATCTTTCACTGCAATTACAGCTGCAAGTCTTTTTGGGGTATGTCTCTACCAGCTTTGCACATCTAGAGAGTGAATTTAGCTAAAGTTTTGTTAGATTGGGTGGAGAGCATCTGTAAACAGCAATTTTCGAGTCTTGCCACAGATTCTCAATTGGATTTAGGTCTGGACTTTGCATAGTCAATTTTAACACATGAATATACTTTGATCTAAACCATTTCATTATAGCTCTGGCTGTATGTTTTGGTTTGTTGTCCTTCTGGAATGTGAACCTCTGCCCCAGTCTCAAGTCTTTTGCAGACTCTAAGGCCTCGTACACACGATCAAATCTGTCTGCTGGAAACGGTCTGCTAGACCGTTTCAGCAGACAGATTCGATCGTGTGTACGGGCAAACAGACGGATTTGGCCACCCGACAGATTTCAAAGCATGCTTTGAAATCTGTCGGCTGGGAACCCGTCCGCCCGACATGTCTGCTGGTTAGTACGCTAACCAGCAGACATGTCTTCTCGCACACGTGCCGAATGGTTTCGACGCATGCGCGGAAGTGTTTTACTTCCTGGTGCGGTGACGTGGCAGCGTCAACATCACCGCCACATCACCGACACGTCAGCGCACTGTCTGCTGGCGGGGATTTTGGTTTGCTCGTGTGTACACGTGAGCAAACCAAAATGCCAGCAGACAGATTTGTTCAAATCGGTCGGACAGACCGTTTTAAACAAATCTATTTACTCGTGTGTACGAGGCCTAACAGGTTTTTTTCTAAGATTGTCCTTTTTGTCCTTCCACTTTACAATTATATGCCACTTTGTTTTGGTCTATCACATAAAGTGCCAATAAAATAAGTTTACGTTTTTTGGTGTAACATGGCAAAATGTGGAAAATGTAATGGGGTATGAATACTTTTTTAAGGAACTGTATATACGTGTGTGTGTGTGTGTGTGTACACATATATACAGTATATATACAGTATAGATGTATGTGTGTATATATATATATATATATATATATATATATATATATATATATTGTATGTTTTGTTGGTTAGTAAAGCAGACATGTCCCCTTTAGCTTCATGTAAAGTTTGTTTTTTAATAATGGGACCTTGTTTAGAGATGGTTTAACTAGAAGAAAGAAAGATTTGCAGTAGGGTGTGTTTGTCATACTACTTTATAGCTTATTTAGATCTTTTTAATGAAACAACTTTTAAAATTCTTGTATTTTTAGATTATGCTCATGTACTTTAGATTTTCCAGAATAAAATGATATTAAGGTACATATATGAGATATATATATTGTTTTTTCAGCTGTGCAGGAAATTTTAAAGTTTTATATTTTATATTATTCACAGCTGAGAGGAGAAAACAGCCTTCCCTGCAATATTTTATTTTTTATTCTGAAACTGAGTTGAATTGTATTCCAATCAAGTGGTCCATCATGAATTCTTACTATGATTCACATTATGCTACAAAACTAATTGTTTTATGTATATCATTATTGTGAATGTGGATAGAACCTAATCTTTGTCTACACATTTCTGCAAAGTAATAAGAAATATTCTCGCTGTGTGTGTTTTATGTTAGATTGCTGTACACTATGAAGGCAATAAGTAGAAAACTTAAAGGAGAAATAATTAAAAAAGAATGTTTAATGCTGTACTCGTGGTAAACTGGTTTCTTTATTTTTTTTAAGTCAAGTCTATAAGACTGGTATATCGTGTGATGCTAAAAACCTAGAACAGATCATTTATTGACAAATTAATTTAGATTTTGCCCTTTGTTCATTTTAAAGGTACTGTATATAAAAGAATTCTGTCCAAAAAAATCTATACATCACAGTGGGTTCAATAAAGCTGAACTCCAGGCAAACAACTGCATATATGGATAAAATACATTTAATTCTGTTTTTTATTAAAATAATTCCAGTGCCATAATCATCCACATACAGAAAGAGAATGGATAATGTAAATTAAACCGTATGTGTGTTTAGTATCACTTTAAAGCAGAGTTTCGTCGAAAAAAAAAATATAAAAAATCGGCAGCTTTTAACCACTTGCCGACCTGCCCATAGCCGAATGATGGCTACAAGGCAGGTCGATAACTCTGGGAGGGCGTACATTGACGTCCTCCCAGAATCGTGCACGCACACAGGAGTGTCCATGACCACCAGGTCCAGAGGACCCGACACATCACGGATCACGGTAAATGGGCGCTGATAGCAGCCGTTTACCACGTGATCGATCCGTCATATGACGGAGCGATCACTTGTAAATAAATTAAACAGAGAAAATAAGTGTGGCGCTAAAAAAATATGTGTATAAGCTTAAGAAAGACTAAATAAATAAGTCTTATAACAAAATAGTGAAAACAACATTGGTGCTCAAATAGTCCACAAATTGCAGTGGAAATAAATTGATGGAAGTCTGTGAAGAAAAATCAAAACATTCCCGCTGAAAGTGACTATGTATTGAAAGAATTTGATGGTACATCCACCACCAGGTAATAATGAGAGGCTTACCAGAGGGATCAGACCCAAATAAGTATACACCTATCAGGTCAGACAAGCTTGTAAAGACTCTACAGCGGTTCCAATATGATAGAAGGCTGAAACCCCTATGTACTTCTGATGTATATTCAATAAGGAACCAATCGATAGAGAACCAACCAAATGGTATGAAATAGACACTTCCAGTAATAGATAATGCAGGTAACTCAGAGTATAAGGAGCGAAAAAAGAAAAACAAAGGTGCACATATCGTGAATCTGTATAAAACATTTACTTTGCAGTAGATAAACTTTTTATACAGATTCACGCTATGTGCACCTTTGTTTTTCTTTTTTCGCTCCTTATACTCTGGAAGGCAAGACCAGTAGTTCCACGGCCGCATTAAACACTGTTAAAAGTTTTGGTAAGAGTATTTCTGCATACTGTTTGTATACCTCCATTCTGAGACGGATGGGAGCATGGCAGGGTTACCCACAGCAAGATCACGTCTGGACAGCGTCCAGCAGGAGAATTGTTTATCTACAGGATTTTTGTGCCTCCAAATATCAACCCAACCCACCTCGTTACGAAGTCTTGGCAACGGAGAGTCCCTCGATGTGGCAGAGACCCCCAAACTTGGGTGTCTGTCTATGGAGGGACTCAGCCAGCAATTAAATTCCCCCACTACCAGCAGTGGCAATTCCAGCTTGCCATCTAAGTAAGCTAGCAGTAGCCGAAGCACCGCCACCGTAAACAGCAGAGATATATATATACACAAACCAACAGCAGCACTCATCAGCAGTGGATCATGAAAAAAGAACCGAACAGGATCATGGTACAGCATGAAAGGGGCATCTGGTCATACATCATGAATCACACTTTTTTCATGATCCATTGGTGATGAGTGCTGCTGTCATTCTCATATTGAAGTGTATCTCCCTGGAGTTGGGCTTTTGGCTATCCGTGCAATACTGTAGCTGTGAGGTGAGGAGCTAGGGACCACCAGAGGTGTTCACTGTAAACTTCTCTCCCGGCACTACATATTTTCCTCTTGGGTACCAGGGAAGCATCTTGAGAGACTTTTTTTGTGTATATTTTTATCCAGAGGCGTTCTCTGTGGGGATGCCTTTTCTGGTCTTGGCACCTTTTTTTCAGTTTTAGGAAGCACTGTGTATTTATCACACCTTATTTTCCTTTGTTATATGGATTTTCTTTTGTTTTTTTGAGTATGTTTGTTAATTTTTACATTTGCACCACCCATTATTGTATCTGTATATGATATATGCCCTGCACTGCTACAAGTACCCATGTTTGTTATTGTTTTGCTCTGTACCCTGCTCCCATCCGCCTTCACCCACGTAGTCACTTTTCCTGCGAGATCCCTGTATCTCGCTTTCCCACCTTTCACAGCACAGACATCACCACCTTTCTTCATGTCCCTCTGGTAGTCCTCGCCCTGTTGTTTCGTTGTGTCCTTCTGCAAGCTCCCTCCTTGTTCTTTTCACTGCCCCTTGGTGTGTGCTGTGCAAGGGCCACAGCGGCACCATCTTGGACATGCTGTCCTCTTTTTTCTTCCCTTTCCCCCCGGGTACAGTGGGCCAGTGGGTGATGCGGGCGGGTGAGCGGGTCGGTAGCCAGCTGGAAAGTCCTTTTTTCAGCTGTAGATCACTGCTGGGAAAGGATCAATATTCGATTCTAGAGTGGAGCTGTGAGACGCAGGTCTTTTCACATGCTGGTCTTGGCCACGCCCCAGATATCAAGGACTTTAATTTGGGACTGCATGCATATGGGTAAAGAACAGTAGTTCTTTTACTTTTGTCAAAAGTGAAAATAAAAACAGCAGCTTCTTGCTCTAGTTTCTCATCTAGGCATTATGCATGCTAGTCTAATATCAAACCTAAAAGAGGTTACTAACAAAAATTCTCTTACGACAGAATTAAAATTTGGAAGTGATGTAATGTGCTGTCATTTATTTGTATTGTATTTTCGGGAAGACAACTGATTAAACAAAAATCACACGATCTGGTATCGTATGGGAAACATTTTCGTTCTTGTCCCATCAGATTATTTTACATGAACTGCCATGATTGGCTCTCAAAAGCGGTGTACTAATGATTAGATTATTGTACGATTGCTTCGAAATCTGTATTTTACGTACGATTTTCTGATCGTGTGTACGGGCTTTTACTGTAGCACTCTAGTCCTCCTTAGTCTCCTTTGTCGGTAACCTGGTAAGAACCCTTTGTTTTGCAGAACATTTTCAGAAAGCTTGATTTTTTAAATCCATATTAACTGCTTTCGGACCAGCCACGGCAGTTTTACTGCGGCAGGTTGGCTCCCCTGGACGAAATGACGTTACCTTACTGGGCGTCACTTTAGGCATGCACCTGCAGCTTGCCGCCATATCCAATGCGAGTGCCTAGCGGGCGTGATGACCCTTAATCACTCGTGACAGAACGAGAACCGGGATCACACAGATCCTGGTTTACTCAGTGGAGAGGAGACTGATTGTGTGTTAATACTGATCATAAACACCAATCTGTCATCTCTCCTAGTAAGTCCCCACCCCCTCCCACAGTTATAACACACACTAGGGAACACCATTAACCCCTTGATCACCCCTAGTGTTAACCCCTTCACTGCCAGTGACATTTATGCAGTAATCAGTGCATTTTCATAGCACTGTTGCTATATAATTGTTATTGGTCCCAAAAATGTGTCAAAAGTGTCCGATCTGTCCACCGCAATATCGCAGTCCTGATAAAAATCGCTGATCATCACTATTACTAGTAAAAAATAAAAAAAATGCTATAAATCTATCCCCTATTTTGTACACGCTATAACTTATGTGCAAACCAATCAATATATGCTTATTGCTATTTTTTACCAAAAATATGTAGAACAATACATATCAGCCTAAACTGAGCAAAAAATTGGTTTGCCTGAAGTGGTTAAACAATTCTTCCAACCACTAGAGACTCTAAACTGGCATATATTTTTCTATGGCTTAAAGGGGTAGTTCCCCCAAAAACCTTTTTTTTAACATTGATTGAGGCTCGTTTTGTCAAGGGGAATCGGGTGGTTTTTTTTTAGAAATGAAGTCGTACTTACCGTTTTAGAGATGCATCGTCTCCGACGCTTCCGGGTATGGTCTCCAGGTCTAGGCGTTCCTATTTGATTGACAGGCTTCCGAGGTCGGATACATCGCGTCACGATTTTCCGAAAGTAGCCGAACGACGGTGCGCAGGCGCAGTATAGAGCCGCACCGTCGCTCGGCTTCTTTCGGCTACTCGTGACGCGATGTATGCGACCGTCAGAAGCCTGTCAATCAAATAGGCACGCCCAGACCAGACGATCATACCCGGAAGCGACAGAGACGATGCATCTGTAAAACGGATCTGTAAGTACTGCTTTGTTTCTAATAAAAAAACACCCGATTCCCCTTGACATAATGAGCCTCAATCAATGTTAAAAAAAGGTTTTTGGGGGAATTACCCCTTTAAGCCTCATAAAACCCAAAAAGTTGTTGCTTATAGTGACCAATTTCTTCTTTTATAAAAGGAAAGTGGATGTCCAATTGGTTGCCAGTTTTAAATATTATATCCCCTGTTATCTTCATTTCCCTTATGACAACAAGAACTTTGAACACATCTAGATGTAAGCAGTATGCAGCTGTACAAGCTGCATAAGTTTGCATGCTAGGTAACATTATTTTTAGAGTCAGGCCTCGTACACACACGACCGTTTTCCACTTCTGACACCAAAAAAAAAAGAAACTTGGTGGCAGAGCTTTTTTGCCATGGAAAACGGTCATGTGTATGTTTTTCGTCGAGAAAACTGTCGTGGAACTCAACGAGAAAAAAAAAAGAACAAGTTCTCTTTTTCCTCGTTGGGAGTCTCAATTTTCTTGTCGTGTTTCTCGTCGGGCTGGTTTACGATGATAAACACGTTTGTGTGTATGCTTAGAAACCCGCGCATGCTCAGAATAAAGTATGAGATGGGAGCGTGCCTTCGGCAAAAGGTAGGGTTTGTAATGGAGATAGCACATTCGTCACGCTGTAACAGACTGAAAAGCGCGAATCGTCTCTCACCAAACTTTTACTTAACACACAGTAACATGAGATTAGCAAAAGCAGCCCCAAGGGTGGCACCAGTGGAATCAAACTTCCCCTTTATAGTGCCGTTGTACATGTTGTACAGCACCGCGTTTGAGAGTGTCGAGATTTTGTCTTGACAATGTGTACGCAAAGAAAGCTTGTCAAGATTCTCAACAAACCTAACAGCCGTCGAGGAAAACGATGTTTCATTTACCGCGAGTTCCTCGGTCGTGTGTACGAGGCCTTACATTATTTCTGCCATGACATACAATAGAATACTGGCAAAAAAGGAACTTCCAATATAAAATATCTATGCTTTTTTTATCTTCAGATACATCTGCTATTTTCCAATTCGGTCTGTGGTTAAGTGAAAATTGTGTAGAAAAAAGTGTCTCTTTTACTTATTTTGTTCATAGATAAAAAAAAGTGTGTAAATACATTTGCACTGCACAGTGGTTCCTCATTTTTTACTGATCTGTAAAGCTTGTCTAAAGAAATATTTTTTATTTCACATTTTCATTACATGTTTATCAAATGAAAGGTCTACGTATAGTAAAAGTAACAATGTTCTTATAATGCAGCATATAGACATATATTGATGTTTTTCAAAAGTAATAAAATCTTAGCATTAATCCATTGTTCCTTGCTCAGCTCTTTTGTGGGAGAGAGAGAAGCAATATTTTCATATTTATGAGCAGCTATATATCTGAAAGAGAGCTGCTGTCTGCATTTTATGTCCCGTGTTTCCCTGTAACACGGGAACCTTACAACAGCCTCCACAGCAAAAACCTTTTACAGTGCTTTATTTTCTAGGTGGGATTTTTGCGCATAGGTTGTTCTTTTTTTTTTTTAAGTCATGGTACCAATAAGGTCAGTGTAAATACTTCAGGATGACCATAACTTTTACTTTTTTCAGCCTTGGATAGACTAGAGAATTGTTAAAACCCTTGTGGGGGAAACTCGAAAACTTATGGGTTTCAGTAATATTTTGACCGATGAAGCCAGATTGGAAAGTAGATTTACTTAAACCCTGCATGTACTTAAACCTACATGCAGGGAGAGCAGCACAATACATAGTGTTGGTTTCAAAAGTATTGCTCTAACTCAGGACTTATTATATTAGATGTTCTGAAGTGGGTGGCACCTAGCTATCTAAACATTCTTTGAAGCTACATTTGTGTCTCTGGTGAATTTCATTGAGATGTGGATGGTCATTCACATAGTTCCCATCCATTCCCAGGAAACGCGTTGGGAGGAGCAGCAGTTATTGACGTCACCATGCACCAGCTGGCTGGCTTGAGCCGCAGCAGTGTTTTTGAATTTGGTTGCGTGATTTTGGATGCAAGTGTCTACATTGAATTTGACAAATTTATCAAGCAGTTATATTCAATATAGTTATATAGTATACACCACGTGGTCTGGGAAGGTTAAAGCAGTAGTAAACTGTAAAAATGCTTCATACTAACACATTATGACAGACTTGCCTATAAAACGAAGCCCTCGAGCGGTGCGCTGTAATCACTGACATGAATTACATCTTCAAGTGGTCTTTCTGCTACAGTTTGAATGGCCAAACCACAATGTGTGCCGGAATCATGACCGTGGCACAGCACTTCCAATGGATGCCATACTTCTCACCATGACAAATCAAAACATCTTGCAGACACTGTGAACATAGATAAAATCAAGAAAAAGTCAGCAATGGCTGATCCCATATTTAATTCAGTTTTTTTAAATACACATGTATACGTTTGTAAACACCGATAGTTATTATGGTGCAGAAACCAGTGAGATGGTTTAATACACATACGCAATGTTTTATCTATGGGTTTGTATAAAAATTTAATTTGCATGCAGATCTTTTGCTAATGTTTGTTCACTAAATTAAAAATAAACGTTTTAAAGCTAAACTCCAGGCAAACCACTAAATACACAGGTGAAATACTTATAAAAAAAAGCTGTTTTGCATAACAAAAGAATTGTATTTCTGTTTACCCAGTCCTAAGATGACATAAGCCAACTAGTGATCCACCCCAACCTGCTGTTGGACAGTGAAAAAGCAGTGGTAAACTAATAGGGGTTGATTTACTGAATTGTGAAATATCTGGTCCAGTTCTGCATAGAAACCAATCAGCTTCCAGTTTTTTTTGTCAAAGCTTCATTGTACAAGCTGACGTTAGAAGCTGATTGGCTACCATGCACAGCTGTATGACATTTTGCACTCTCCAGTTTTAGTAAATCAACCCTAAGCCTGGGTTCACACTTGTCTGACAAACGCTCCGACATTGGGAGCTCATGTCGCATGTAATCACAATTTCAGATGCCACAAGTCGGATGTTAGGACAAGGATCCTACTTTGATTCTATGCATGTAGGTAAAAAAAAAAGCCCACCCTAATACTTAACTGAGCCCCATCTCGATCCAGTGATGTGCATGAGAACAGTGACTTTCCCGACACCCGTTACTATCAGTCACAGCCAGTATCAATGGACAAAGACTCGGGAGTGAGCCTGCTCAGGTGCCCTCGTAGCAAGCTAGTTGCTATTGGGGCACTTGAAAAGAGGTAGGGGCCAGAAGCATTGGTGGGGTACCTGAGAAGTGGAGGATATGGGCCGATCTGTGCAAAACCAGTGCACAGGGCAGGTAAGTATGACACGTTATTAAAAAAAATATATATGCATTTGATATCACTTAATCCAATTAAATCTGTGTAATCGAAAATTCTAATACAGTCTGACTGCATGCTGATAATGATGGAGATCTTTTGTTTAACCACTTAAGACCCAGACCATTATGCAGGTAAAGGACCTGGCCCCTTTTTGTGATTCGGCACTGCGTCGCTTTAACTGACAATTGTGCGGTCGTGCGAAGTGGCTCCCAAACAAAATTGATGTCCTTTTTTTCCCCACAAATAGGGCTTTCTTTTGGTGGTATTTGATCACCTCTGCGGGAATCACAATTTCCTCGTTGTGTTTCTCGTCGGGCTGGTTTACGACGAGAAACACATTCGTGTGTATGCTTAGAAACCCGTGCATGCTCAGAATAAAGTATGAGATGGGAGCGTGCCTTCGGTAAAAGTAGGGTTTGTAATGGAGTCCAGCCTGAGGAGGGCACGGTGCATTGAGGAGGCCTCAGGTGAGGGGGAAATGCTGAGACTCTGGTGCTTGGAAGAAGCTGACTGAGGGGAACTGTCTGCCATAGATCTGTCTGGTATCGCTGGAGGGCATCGCTTGGAAAGAGGCTCCATCTGTCCTTGGGCCTTGTGAGTACAGAAATTGAAAGATCTCAGGACTTTGTGCTTTAGCTACCCCTCTGGTGCCTAGTTATAGTCAGTTGTGGGTGTGTTAAAAGGGATATCGGCTGGTGTCCTAAAGACCTCTGTCCAGATATGTGTCAACTTAAAAAAGAACAAATTTGCTCTAGACTTAAAGGGTCACTAAAGGAAAAAAAAAATCTTTAAAATAACAATGTTTTACTTCCACCTCCACTGGTGTTTTTTCACCTTAATGCATAGATTGCAGAACTCCTTTAAGCTGAAGTCTACTGTTTGTTACAAGTCCAGACTTAATTATAGCTTGCTTAGAAAGGAAAACCAAGTTCTCAGTTGTACATAGTTCTTGCTCTTATAGTATCCCACCACTTCCCACGTCCCTATCCAAGTTCTCCAAAAATAAAAACCAACATTCCATGGGTCCCTTTCACATTGAGGAGTTTTTCAGGCGGTACAGCGCTAAAAATAGTGCTTCTATACTGCCTGAAAATCTCCTTCACTGCATCCTCAATGTGAAAGCCCAAGGGCTTTTACACTGAGGCGATGCGCTGGCGGGAGATAAAAAAAATCTCCTGTCAGCAGCATCTTTGGAGCAGTGAGAGGAGCGGTGTGTATACCGCTCCTTCCCATTGAAAACAATGGGAAACTGCGGCAATAACCCTTTCACGGCCGCTAGCGGGGGTTAATACCGCATCGCTATCGGCCGCAACTCGCGGCAAATCCTACGGTATAGCGCTGCTTTTTTTAGCGGCGCTATACTGCCAGTGCAGCTCCTGCCGCAATGTGAAAGGGGCCTAAGATTGGTCTTTGAGGAAAGAGCGAATAAGCCTGTTGTGTGTCTGGCTGCGGGGGTTAAAATTGGGAAGACCTGGACAGTAATTCCTGTGGCTCTTACTGGAGTAGCGTTACATATATATTTTACTTGTTTATCAATTTAAACAATGCAGAGTGAGCAAACAGAAGACATCTGAATTAAATTAATATTTGAATACTCTTTGAATTTAGAATCAATTCTTTTAGGTACACTTGCACACAGTTTTTGAAAGAAATTAGCAATAGTCAGCAATATGTTGACATTTCAAATTAGTTCTCAATTTTTTTTTAGATTTGAATTTGGATACATTTTGTTTCTTTATAATCTATTTCGGATTAATTTAAAAACGTTCCTATTGTGATATTGATTAATTTGTCTGAATTTCTGCACATGTCTATCTGTAACCTTACAGCAAAATATCTGCAGTATGAGATCATCTAAAGCCGTGTATACATAAGTAGATTTTCATTTGAATTTTTTTTATTTTGTAGCGCTTCCCCTACAACGGCTACTGGTAATAGCTGTTTCTTTTCTAATAGTACAAAGTAGGGTTGTCCCGATACCACTTTTTTAAGACCGAGTACAAGTACCGATACTTTTTTTCAAGTACTCACCGATATGGATTACCGATTTTATGTATTTTCAATGTCAAGGCTATATGAAAGTCACCTTCATATGTTTTTTTGATCCATGGATGGGTCAAAATTCAGCTGGTTCTGCAATTCACCCATGATTGAAGGAAGGAAAACTGCATAACGTATGGCATGCCTTGTTGATAAAGATGCCCATACTCTCATGCCATTTGACAAAAGCATGCCTAGCAGCCCAACAAAGAGCCACAATTGACCATCAAAATCCTCAGCATCAATGCAATTTGCCAGTTTTATGGTCTGAGCTAATGACATTTTGAATAATTCACTCAGTACCACTAAAGCGATTACCTGGATTAGAAAATGGTTTGACGACTATTGTTTACTTCCCCAATAAACCTGTGCCAGGTGAAACCACACCTCTCCCCCCTTTTCTTCCTCCTATGACCTGAGCAGATTAGTTTAGAGCTAAACCCAGGCCATATTATCTTTGCACGTGTGCCCTATACCTACACCAATGTAGGATCAGTTTAAAGTTCCCAAAGCCACTGAGCACTGCAGCACTGTCTCAAATCAAATTTAAATGAGTGTAAAGCTACTTTCTTTTTCATACAGTGGGTGACTGCGATATTGTGTCAATCTCGCTCCCTTTCTCGGCGACATTGACCACCTTCGAGCCCCATCGCGGGAGCCAGCGCCGAGCTGGCTTGCCGCGATGGAGACAAAGCCGTCATAGAAGCGACGGGGATCCGACTTGGATTCCCGCCAATTCTACATGTGGGCGGTGTTTGATATGAATCCTGAGGGGGAACTCCCCGCCGGATTTTAAATAGGGGCCCTTAGGTCTGTTATGGGTTGTAAGGAGACCCCCCTATGCCGAAAAAACGGCGTGGGGGTCCCCCCACAATCCATATCCAAAGCACGCCGGCCTGCCGGTCAGGAAGGGAGTGGGGGCGATCGAGCCTCCTGAGCCGTACCGGGCAGCATGCCCTCAACATGGGGGGGTCAGGTGCTCTGGGGCAGGGGGGTGCACTGCGGCCCCCCCACCCCAGAGCACCCTGTCCCCATGTTGATGAGGACAGGGCCCCTTCCTGACAACCCTGGCCGTTGGTTGTCGGGGTATGCGGGCGGGAGGCTTATTGGAATCTGGGAGCCACCTTTAATAAGGGGGCCCTCAGATACCAGCCCCCCACCCTAAGTGAATGAGTATGAGGGCTTCTTCCGACATCTTCCGCGGGGGGGTGGGTCTTCTCCCTCTCTCCGCTCTTGATTCGGCGCTCTCCGGTGCCTTCTTCTTCATGGAATGGCCGCCGCATCTGTCACGTCTTCTTCTCTTCTCCAGATGTTGACTCGATGCTTCCTCCTGCTGTTATGCCGGGAGCGCGGCTCCCAGCGACTTATATAGGCCTATCTTGTGATGTCGCAGTCCCGTCATGCTCCGGCAGGTACCACGTGGTACCTACCGGAGGGGGGGGGCTCTTTTATAAAACCGACCACACACACCCCCCCCCCCCGGCGGCCAACTAATAAAATATATTTAATACCCTGTGTGGTTTATTTGTGTTTACACTTTTCTTGCAGGTGAATGGGTAGGGGTACGATGGTACCCCATACTCATTCACTTAGGGTGGGGGGCTGGTGTCTGGGGGCCCCCTTATTAAAGGGGCTCCCAGATTCCGATAAGCCTCCCGCCCGCATACCCCGACAACCAACGGCCAGGTTTGTCGGGAAGGGGCCCTGTCCTCATCAACATGGAGACAGGGTGCTCTAAAGGTGGGGGAGCCGCAGTGAGCCCCCCCTGCCCCAGAGCACCTGACCCCCCCATGTTGAGGGCATGCTGCCCGGTACGGCTCAGGAGGGGGGGGGGGGGGGCGCTCGCTCACCCCCACTCCCTTCCTGACCGGCCGGCCGCCGTGCTTTGGATACGGGTCTGGTATGGATTGTGGGGGGACCCCCACGCTGTTTTTTCGGCGTAGGGGGGTCTCCTTACAACCCATAACATACCTAAGGGTCCGGTTTAAAATCCGGCAGGGAGTTCCCCCTCAGGAATTTATATCAAACGCTGCCCACGTGTAGAATAACGTGCTCGCCGGAATGTGCTTTTACTATTCCAGCGAGTGCAAAATGTTGGCACCCTGTCGCCGAGAATCAGCGCGATGCTGTCGTGCTAAAAACACATTCTCGGCGGCAGGTACTGTATAGTCTGTTTTATATTTTTTGCACATTTTATGCCCCCTAAAAACGGTGTATAGGCTTAGTAGATTTTCTGTCTAAAACTAGAAGCACTCACTGTGCAAAAATTGAGTTTGTATAGGTTGTGGTGTTTTCTATGTGGAGCCTCCAGCAGCCATGTCAGACTCCGTTCGCTCCCTATGTGCTCATGGGCCCCATACCACACACACTGCAGTCTATAGACACCATTTATACACGTGCAGCTCCAACAGGCAGGAGCCGGGGCTGACGAGATATTACCAGCCATAGCAAACACTGACTAGCAGAGCACCACGCGCACAATTTTTTTTAAAACTCACGTTGACCAAACCGAATACATAAAAATATATATTTGATTTCAGTAAGGGGATATAACTGCGGCAGCCATTCGACGTACGTATCCGCATTTTTTACTGATCAGGTACGTTATTCAGCATCAGGTAGGCTCGGTTATGGTGGTTTTTGCCACCATGGGCACCCTTCACTACAAGAAATATCCCAGAGAGGGCACATAAACAAACACCTTCTTCCCCTGTCAGGCTGCACTGCGCACCCTTTCTCTACTTCGCCCCCCCTCTCTTTCGCCAACGCAGGCTCTTCTTCCCATCGGCGCGCCGTCTGAGCATTATACAGGGACACAGGCATTACACGCTGCCTCTCTCTCCCAGGTATCGGATCAGGCATCCGGAGCATTTGCGTGAGTACAAGTACTCGCGCAAATGCTCTGTATCGGTACCGATACTAGTATCGGTATCGGGACAACCCTAGTACAAAGGCTGCCCAACACCACAAGCATCAGTCCATACACTCTAGCTCCAATAACTCTGTGGGATGTCTTGAAATGTATTGCTTGCAAAACCCTGACTAGTAACAAGAGGACACCCTTCTCTAAGACAGGGGAATGAACAGTACTGTGAGATCCAACTTAATCCAAGCTACCTCTTGCACTTATATGCCAAAAGCACACACATTTACCAGGAATCAGTTTAGGGTCATTAACTTGCACACCTTCCAGCTTCTTCTAGACATGGTCCAGTGAGGGAGACAATCCTTCTCCAGACCTGATCCCTATGGTTAAGTTCCACAGATAGCTCCTCAGGAACATCACTCCAGGCCGCAAACCTGGCCTGTTAGTGGGCCCTGAGGGCAGGAGTTGAGAACCACTGTTCTAGTGTATTACCAGCTTAAGGCTACTGTACTGCCCAATGCATTATTTTCTGGAGAGAAAGCTGTACAACTCCCTGCTTCTGCTTCATTTATTTTGTAGATCTGTACTCTCTCTATATATCCTGTGGCTTTTTGATTATTATCCTACCAGTTACAGACAGCTCTTACATTGCAGAAGCAAAGCCCTGCCTCTACCAGCAAGGCCCCTTCCACACATGGAAAAAAAACATTGTTAGTATTGGTAAAAAGATCAGCTTCAGGGAGCCAACAGTCAAAAGTGGTGACTTGTACTTGCCCAGTACCGCTTGCCTCATTCTAGCACAGCTGCCTCTGTATAGATCCTCTTTATAGACCCTGTCACCAGATTAACAAAATGCAGATAACATCACAGAAGAGTTGAGTATATTAAGTGCTTGTTTGTATTGCTTTTTCCCTTCCATAAAATACTTTATTAACTTGCAATGTGCGTCTGAACTTGCTAGCAAATCTGACTTGGCAGTTTCCTAGCACAGCTTCCTCCTTCCTGCAATGTCCTAACTCTCCTCTTCGGAAAGTGTCTAATTGCTCATTTTTCTGGCCCAGTTCCTCCACTCCTCAGCTTCCTGCATAACCTTGAAGATGGGGAGAAGTGGAAAACTGTAGGTTGTCACTTGAGTGACAGTTAGGAGTCTGCTAAGGCAGCTGACATCACATTTTTAGTGGAACTAAACCCATCGATTTAATGGTTTCAAAAAAGTTTTAGTCACAGCATACTTGTGCTTGCAACCAATGCTGTCAAACCATCAAATGATGTCATAACAGATTACAACATGGGAAAGATGTCAGCTTCCTTGGCTGAAAGGATTGGAGCATTTGGTTCTGCTTTAAAATAATGACGCCCAGCCACAGTTTCCAGGCATATGGAGGTCTACACAAGGGATGATTTATACAGATAAAGAACATTCCTAAAATATGTTAACGTATATGTGAACCTTCACCTTGTAAAACAACCCATTCAGTTTAAAATAGAAATGAAGGGTAAGGGTAAAACATTTGTGTACATGTTTAAAAACACTATGAATAATCATTTATTTTTATAAGTGATCACATAACCTCTGTTTTCAGCTGCATAAGAGGCTTAGAGAGCTGGGAATGGAGACTGCAGGGAGTCACGACAGCAATAAGCAGAAGGAGAGACGTACACTGATCTTCCTAGTGCAGGGGTGCACATCGGCACAGGTCTGACCATTGGATTTCAGCAAGCACAGCCAGAAAACTGACCATTTTGAGATGGATGTGGTAATGCCTAGTGCAGTCAGTTTAAAATAGGAAAGCATGGGGGACCGGCGTATAGACAGATGCAGTTAGCTGTCTACACTGCAGGTGGTGCTCAACAGCAACAACAATGCAGAGGGAGAGGAGAAGTCATAAGGAACATGGTTCCTCTATAGTTTCCTGAGTCACTGGGGTAGTGATCCAATTGGATGCTGGCCACCCATGTGGCTCTGGTAAGCCATCTTGGGTGTAGCAGGGTCTATTTAAGTCCCTGGCCCCTGGGTTTGGCATGAATTCATGTGTGGGTATAATAGGGACAGGTTAACCATCTGTCAGGGACAGGTTCCAGAGGAGAAGGGAAAGCTTAAGGCTTGCAATCTTTTTTGGGCATCGTTCTGTTTGGGTACTAGACGACCAGGCTTCATTCTTCCCCTCCAGACAGGTGCTGTCAGTTCAGCTGATACCTGCTCTGCTACGTAGTTGCCATTAATGGGTGCTCCCGGTTGGTCCTTATTATTCCTCTGAGTTTGTATTGAACTTTTTTTTGCCTTTACCACAATAAAAGTTCTACTAATTCCACCTGAACTATGTGTTTTATTACCACTGCACCCACCCACAGGCAGGATCACTGGGAATTTCACACAAAGGAAGCAATGCAAAGAGAATAGTATACTTTTTAATACAAGTACATGGTACAACAGACACATATCACAAGTATGAAATATAATCGTATAGGTAGATTGTTGTTAAAATTAATGGCAAAGCAGCAAAGTCTCTTTAAGGCTTGGTACCCACGCATGGGTACATTTTGCCAGCCAGTGTTATCATTTTGATGTAATTTGGCACATTTCAGTAGACAGTAGATCTTTGTAGACAAGTCGGCATTGTTAACTTAACTAGTCTTAACCACTTCAGCCCCGGAAGGATTTACCCCCTTCCTGACCAGAGCACTTTTTGTGATTCGGCACTGCGTCGCTTTAACTGACAATTGCGCAGTCGTGCGATGTGGCTCCCAAACACAATTGGTGTCCTTTTTTTCCCACAAATAGAGCTTTCTTTTGGTGGTATTGGATCATCTTTGCGGTTTTTATTTTTTGCGCTATAAACAAAAATAGAGCGACTATTTTGAAAAAAATTCAATATTTTTTACATTTTGCTATAATAAATATCCCCAAAAAATATCTAAAAAAACATTTTTTTCCCCCAGTTTAGGCCGATACGTATTCCTCTACATATTTTTCGTAAAAAAAAACCGCAATTAACGTTTATTGATTGGTTTGCGCAAAATTTATAGCAATTACAAAAAAGGGGGTAGTTTTATGGCATTTTTATTAATATTTTTTTTTTACTAGTAATGGCGGCGATCAGCGTTTTTTTTCAGTACTGCGATATTATGGCGGACACATCGGACAATTTTGACACATTTTTGGGACCATTGCCATTGTTATAGCGATCAATGCCTGTCAACGTCAACGTTTCCCTCGCTGACAGGAACGAAAGGTATGTGTTTACACACATACCTCCCGTTCCCCGCTCTGTAACGAACGAGCGTGCGTGCCCGGTGGCAATCGGGCACGCGCGCGGGGACTCGGGGGGCGTGCGCGGGCCGCCGGCGGCGCACGCGCCCTCTAGCGGCCAAAAAAGATAGGACGTAGAGCTACCGTCTCGCAGTAATATGACGGCGGGCGGTCGGCATCTAGTTAAAGAAACAACATTTTGGTTTAAAAACAAAAAGTATTCTATTTTAGAATCTAGTGCACAGATGTCAAATTGGCAGCCCTCCACTACAAGTCCTATGAGGCATTGCAAGGCTGACAGTTACAAACATGATTTCCACAGGCAGAGGCATAATTGGACTTGTAGTACTGCAACAGCTGGAGGGGCCACCAGTTTGACACCCCTGGCTAGTGTATTAACTCAAGAAAGAACATTGTATGGCTTTTTTTGATGCTGTTATCTGCTTTCCTGTTATAGGGTGGCTACGTTCTTTCTCCATGGTCTCACTGTAAGCAACAGCGTAGCCACCCGTTCTTTCTCACTCTAGGGACTATGTGATGTGAAAGAACACAATAAGAGACAATTTCATGAAAAGTTATTGACAGGAACATTAAATAGTGGGATATACTTATATGGGTTATTTAAAAAAAATAAAGGATATAGTCACTTTAGGAATCACATTTAGTTATTTGGAATTAACACCTATATTCAGGGTGGTTAGACTTATTTTCAGTACATTTTAGTGTACATTTAATTTCCAGTAATCTGAAAACATTGCAAAAAATATCAAAAAGCACACATCAGGAAATCAAATATGCGTAACTTATAAAAAAAAGAAAAAATTCTACGGCTCATAAAAAATAAATAAAAAAAACATATGTTGATAATACTTTTATGGTCTTAAGAAAATAAGCTATTTTTATGTACAGTAAAATTATCTTGTTTCAAGCAAGCTTCTCTTTTTGCTTAGAGAAGTACATTTTTTACAGCTGGACATTAGGGGTCTGCTTTTACGATTAACATTATTATATTCATAATTTCACTTTTTTCCATGTCATTTTCTAAACTGTGGAAGCTGTGCCCAAACAAGAAAAGCAGGGGAGAAAAGACTAGTTACCAATATGGCCTGTAGACTGCAACTGATATTTTCTCTAGGACTGCCTTAACATGGTGTATTATATGCTGTAAATCTGTGTGGATGTGGCCATCTTGTTCCCCAGGATAAATTAAGCATGTTTTAAATGACCTCACATGGCAAATTCACCGCTTTATTATTCTACAGGGGTGTGTTGTGACATGCATTGCTATTATTTAGAGGAATTCAAAGCAAAAGGTACAATTTTCTGGGTACATTTTAGACACAATTAACTTATGATGTCTATAAGACAGCAAATGTTAACGTTTAGGGTTTGGGCCACTTAAAATTGCTTGATGTAACACAAACTATCACAATTTTATGCAACTGTGTCCAGCCTTAATTTACATATCCGTTAAAATTTAAGGACCTGTTTACACCTTTTCGTGTAATGCAAGCATGGTAATGCATGTGCTTTTCTTTAACCACTTAAGGACCGCCTACTGCACATTTACGTCGGCAGAATGGCACGGCTGGGCACATCAACGTATATATACGTTGGTTTTAGTACCCAGCCGTGGGCCGCGGGCGCGCGCCCGCGACCCGGTCCGAAGCTCCAGGACCGGGACCGCGGGATTCGCGGACCCGATCGCCGCTGCAGTGCGGCGATCCGTCCCTGGAGCGGAAGAACGGGGAGAGCCGTGTGTACACACGGCTTCCCCGTGCTTCTCTGTGGCCGGAGCATCGATCGCGTCATCCCTGTAATAGGGGGACGCGATCGATGACGTCACACCTACAGCCACACCCCCCTACAGTTGTAAACACAACACATAGGTCACTTATCCCCTACAGCACCCCCTGTGGTTAACTCCCAAACTGCAACTGTCATTTCCACAGTAAACAATGCAATTTAAATGCATTTTTTGCTGTGAAAATGACAATTGTCCCAAAAATGTGTCAAAATTGTCCGAAGTGTCCGCCATATTGTCGCAGTCACGAAAAAAATCGCTGATCGCCGCTATTAGTAGTAAAAAAAAAAAATTACGAAAAATGCAATAAAACTATCCCTTATTTTGTAAACGCTATAAATTTTGCGAAAACCAACCGATAAACGCTTATTGCGATTTTTTTTACCAAAAATATGTAGAAGAATACGTATCGGCCTAAACTGAGGAAAAAAAATGTTTTTTTATATATTTTTGGGGGATATTTATTATAGCAAAAAGTAAAAAATATTGCATTTTTTTTTAAATTGTCGCTCTATTTTTGTTTATAGCGCAAAAAATAAAAACCGCAGAGGTGATCAAATACCACCAAAAGAAAGCTCTATTTGTGGGAAAAAAAGGACGCAAATTTTGTTTGGGAGCCACGTCGCACGACCGCGCAATTGTCTGTTAAAGCGACGCAGTGCCGAATCGCAAAAACCCCTTGGGTCATTTGCCAGCATATTGGTCCGGGTCTTAAGTGGTTAAACTGTGTAGAGGCAGCCCATTCGCTTTAAAGTGCCATCAGTGCACAGAATAACACCTGCACTTTGGCAACGCAAAGCAACACAACTCGATAACATCTGTGCAATCTGAATTGCTAGAGTGCAGATGGATTTACCGTATTTATCGGCGTATAACACGCACAGGCATAAAACACGCACCTTAACTTTAAGGGGGAGGTTTCAGGAAAAAAAACTTTCCACAGGCCTCTTGCACATGGGTGAAAAAAGCTGAATTATTGTTTATGGGACAAGGCACACAGCTGCTTATAATGCGTTGAAGTATTGAGAGCTGTAAAGAATAAATAGAACATTTTAGTGCAGTAATATGTATACTGTTGTATATGCAGGTATACAACACTGGCAACAAGAAGAATTTTACACATGTATATAATATATGCACATTTCCAACTTGTATGCGTGTGTATGCATCATTATAAACATAAATTTATTTTTTTACCCAAGATCTTTCCGTCAGCAAAAACCTGCTCATATACAGTGCAAATGTTTTAGGCAGGTGTGAAAAATTCTGTAAATCAAGAATGTTTTAACCACTTAAGACCCGGACCAATACGCTGGCAAATGACCCAAGGGGTTTTTGCGATTCGGCACTGCGTCGCTTTAACAGACAATTGCGCGGTCGTGCGACGTGGCTCCCAAACAAAATTTGCGTCCTTTTTTTCCCACAAATAGAGCTTTCTTTTGGTGGTATTTGATCACCTCTGCGGTTTTTATTTTTTGCGCTATAAACAAAAATAGAGCGACAATTTAAAAAAAAATGCAATATTTTTTACTTTTTGCTATAATAAATATCCCCCAAAAATATATAAAAAAACATTTTTTTTCCTCAGTTTAGGCCGATACGTATTCTTTTACATATTTTTGGTAAAAAAAAATCGCAATAAGCGTTTATCGGTTGGTTTTCGCAAAATTTATAGCGTTTACAAAATAAGGGATAGTTTTATTGCATTTTTATAAATTTTTTTTTTTTTTACTACTAATAGCGGCGATCAGCGATTTTTTTCGTGACTGCGACAATATGGCGGACACTTCGGACAATTTTTACACATTTTTGGGACAATTGTCATTTTCACAGCAAAAAATGCATTTAAATTGCATTGTTTACTGTGGAAATGACAGTTGCAGTTTGGGAGTTAACCACAGGTGGCGCTGTAGGGAATGTGTACCTAATGTGTGTGTTTACTACTGTAGGGGGGTGTGGCTGTAGGTGTGACGTCATCGATCGCGTCCCCCTATTACAGGGATGACGCGATCGATGCTCCGGCCACAGAGAAGCGCGGGGAAGCCGTGTGTACACACGGCTCTCCCCGTTCTTCCGCTCCAGGGACGGATCGCCGCACTGCAGCGGCGATCGGGTCCGCGAATCCCGCGGTCCCGGTCCTGGAGCTTCGGACCGGGTCGCGGGCGCGCGCCCGCGACCCACGGCTGGGTACTAAAACCAACGTATATATACGTTGATGTGCCCAGCCGTGCCATTCTGCCGACGTAAATCTGCAGGAGGCGGTCCTTAAGTGGTTAAGAAATAAAAGTTTAATCTTATCAATTAACAAAATGGACAGTAAATGATCAGAAGAGCAGTCCAAATCAAATCCATATTTGGTGTGACCACCCTTTGCTTTCAAAATGGCATCAATTCTTCTAGGTACACTTGCACACAGTTTTTAAAAGGACCCTGGAAGAAGTAATATTTTACGAAACAGACGTAGGGGGGAGCGACCCAAGAAGCTCCAAACATTTCCCCAGTGGATGGGTGCCTGCCGGCACATCAGATTCAAGGCGATTTTTTAACTGCATGATTGTAAGTGCAATTCTACTTTTTAATAAATTATTTTACTCATTTAATACACTATGTGGAGCCGTTATTGTTTCTTACATGGTGGGCATTGATGCCGGTGAAATTACTTGTGAATGAGACCCATTAGGACCATATATGTCTGAACTGCGAGACTGGGAGTGACTACCTAATACATGCTGTTTATGACCCCCTGTTATAAGGGATCGTGGAAATCTGGTAAGGAGCCAATCCATAGCCTGGTGGAGGATACATCACCGTTTTCTTTTGGACACGTTTTTCAACTAATCTGAAATGTGGCACACATACACGGGTGTTTGACATCTCATCTGTTAAATATTTATGGACTTTTATTGTCACAATTCCCAATTTTGAATTAATTTTATTTTTTATTTATAATCAATTTTAGTTATTGTATATGTTCCTTGATCGAAATGTAATTTTTTTTTTTCTTGTATTAGTCACCATTATATCACTTTTGTTGAGATGACTGCATAGTGCACCCTATTTTTTCTGTTATTTTAGCGCAGTTTCTCTCTATTTTTCCATAACTTACTCCTGACTCTGTGTTACTTACTACTGAACACTGCACTTTGCATCACATATAACTGACACTGAACTCTGCATTATTTACTCCTGACCCCCACACTCTATGCACTATTTACTATTTACTACTGGCCTCTGTGTTACATATATTTGACTTCTGACCTCTGCATTACATACAACTGACCACTGCATTCTATATCACATACTCATTTCCTTGAACCCTGCAATATTTACTCTACACCACTGCACTGTGCATTACTTATTTTTGATCTCTGAATTACATACTACTGACCTCTGAACTTTGCATTATTTACTGCAGATTTCCCAAAATTGTGTGTTATGTACTACAGGCCTCTCAACTCTGCATTCCATACAAATAATACCTTAACCCTGCATTACTCCTGATCTTTAAACTTGAGTTACACACTAGTGACCTCTGACTTATTTACTCCTAAAGGCTGCACTGTGAATACGATGAATGCATAGTTCACTGAAGAAAAAAGGTAGGAGAAGTTTATATTTTTTTCACCTTTTAAAGCTTTCATCAAATCTTCACTGGTTTTTAATACTGTCACCTTAATCTCCTTAAAAAAAAAAAAAAAGTGTGCTGCATCCTGGTGATCTTGTGTAATCCCACACTATAAACCATACGATGCCCACTTTATTTACTGCATTTGTTTTTTTATTTGTTTTATTTTAAGGTGGTCTTACCTATGCATGCGTATCTTGGTACCATTTCTTTGAAATCGGTTTATTTTGTCTTTATAACCTACATGGCTGCCTATTGTTCCAAAAGTCTGTGACCAATTGTTTGAGGGTGTTTTAAACATGGGGGTGTGATTTTGTCTGGGACTATAAGTGCATGTTTGTGTGGGTGTGATTAAAACTGGAAATGATCAGTAGGGTATCCCCAGATTTTGAAAATCTGGTAACTTTAGTATACAGGTACTGCAAGAGACTGATACCATGGACAGATGCATGTATGTACACAATTACATTGTGTATAAATGAACACAGTGCTGCATTATCTGTGTCTTCTATTTCTGCCTAGAGAGGAGCTTTAAACTACAATATATTCACTGCAGTCATTATACCAAATAACTTGCATACATAATATCTATAATATATATGTTATGTTATCCAGCAAAAGAAACCCGATTATATAGAAAGCAATTGCTCTGAAAGATGTAGTACTGAGCATCTTGCATATAATACAATTGTATACTATTTGAACAAGTGGAAAAATAAGCTGATGTTATGCAAGATTATGAATGATTTTTATCCTCAATGTAATTCTCAGTTGAAGTACAATGTTCATACATGCAAGTATATTTTGCGAGTTTGACTGACTGATTACCTATTATCTGCTGTGTGAGCAAAGATAAATGGGAGCTACAATTCAGATGCTTTGTGCAGACTCATCAACATGAACTGAGCATAGGAATGTCTTTATGTTATGTTCAAAAATGATCTTTCACAGATCTAATTGTTTGGAATTGATGAGTAAATTCCCTTGCACTTTTTTTTTTTTTCTTCCACTTCAGACTTAACCATAACTTGAGACCTGCTCATGGTTACTTTCAATGATTATGTCTCGACTCAGGTTTTGCATCACAAGTGGAAAGTATGAGTATATATATGTATATATTTTTTTTCCCCCTTTCTCTCCCTCTTTTTCTCTCCCTCCCTTCCCCCCTCCTTCTCCCCCCTCCCCCACATCTCCCCAACCTCCCTCCTATCCTCCCCCTAGGCCTCTATCGTCTCTTCCATTTAATAATTTCCTCTCCTCTTTATTACTTAAACTTCCATCATTTCGGCGTATTCCAACTTAACTTTATATTTTTTCCAGGCATCCCATTTATCTTCAAATTCTCCCCAAGTTTCTTCCTCTCTGTGTCTTAAATATTCGTTATAATAAATTTCGTCAACCTTTTTCCCCCATTCTCTTAATGTGGGACTCTCTTCTTGTTTCCAGTTACTCGAGATCTGGCTTTTTGCGGCGTTAAGAAAGTCTGGGATCAGGGTCTTTAGATATTTCTTGGTTGGCATTCGAGCCCCATGCAAAACGCAAACCCAAAAGTCCTCCGGTATATTTGTGTTTATTATTTCTTTAATTTTTTGTCTTATTTTTGACCAAAATTTTTTTATTTTTGGGCAAGACCACCAGATGTGTGTCATTGTGCCTACCTCTCTACAACCTCTCCAACATAAGCGCGAATTATTTCCTAGAGATGAGTGTAATTTATCTGGTGTAAGATACCATCTTACCAAACATTTATAGTTCTGTTCCATTACTTTGTTATTTATAGAGGTGACATGAACCCTATTTATTATCTGTCTGATTTCAAATTCATTTATTAATGTGCCCGTTTCTTCTTCCCATTTTTTGATGAATGGGGGTACGCTCTGTTTTTTTAAGGCATTCAAAGTTTCGTATATCATCGAGATTGTTCCCTTATCAGATTTCTTTGTACATAGTCTCTCGAATGGCCGTAAGTTTGTTTCGGATCTTATAGGCTGTGGGAGACTTTCAAAAAAGTGTCTTAATTGAGCGTATCTCCATTCATCAATCGCCACAGTATCTCTCTTTTCTTCAATCTCCTGCAATGATAATAATCTATTTTGTTCCATAAAATCTTTTAATTGGGTGTCATCTTTCTTGATCCAATTACCAAACATAAAAGTTTCTCCCGGGGGGAAAAATTTTGTGTTTTTTAGGGGTATAAATGGTGAGTTAAAGCTCCATCTTTCTTTCCTGTGAATCTGGTCCCATAGTGCTAAAGCGTGTTTTGTGATGTCTTGGACTTCAGGGCTTAGTCCTCTATGTTGTGGTGGGATCCAGATTATTTTCCCAAGTGCAGATTTACTTAATTTATTTTCCATAGCTACCCATCTTTTTTCTACATTATTTTTTGCCCAATCTATAATTCGTGATAAAATAATTGAATAATAATAATTTTTGAAATCCGGTGCTCCCAACCCCCCTTGTGTCTTGTCTTTTGTCAAAAGTGTTAACTTAATTCGTGGTTTTTTCCCCCTCCATATGAATTTAAGAAGCATTGCTTGCAGTTTTTTGAAAAAGGCTTGCGGGATTCGAATTGGGAGCATCTGAATTTTGTAAATAATTTTTGGTAATATTATCATTTTAAAAATATTTATCCTCCCCGTCCATGTTAATTGTCCTGGTGCTATTCTATTGAGGTCTTCTTTAATATTATTCAATAATGGTATGAAGTTGGATTTATACAGGGTCTCTTTAGAATTTCCTAATCTGATTCCAAGGTAATTTAAGTCTTTTTTCCAACAAAATGGGAAATCATTCTGCAAGGCCTTCTATTCTTTTTTAGAAAAATTGATATTCATTATTTCAGATTTAATTGGGTTCATCTTAAAGTTAGACAGCATACCATATTCTTTTATTGTTTTAATTATGCTCGGCAAGCTTGTCCTAGGGTTTGATATATAGAATAGGATGTCATCGGCATATGCTGCCACTTTATGTATCTCTCCTCCCACCATTATCCCCTTGATGTCCGCGTTTCGCCTTATTATATTCAAAAGGGGTTCTAATACGAGCGTGAACAGCAGCGGCGACAATGGGCAACCCTGTCGAGTCCCATTCCTTAGTTCGAAAGGATCTGATATCTTCCCGTTGATTTTAATCCTTGCCGTCGGTTTGTTATACAGGGCTCCTATCCATTGCCTCATTCTAGGTCCAATTTCTAGTTCTTCTAAAGTATTCTGCATAAATCTCCAGTCCACTCGATCAAAGGCCTTTTCTGCGTCTACAGACATTAACAGACCTGGGATTCCCCTTCTTTTGGTTTCTTCTATAATCATAAGCGAGCGGATTCCGTTATCTCTCCCTTCTCTTCCTGTAATAAACCCCACTTGGTCTATATGTATTACATCTGGCATTATATTTTTCAGCCTGTTGGCGAGGATTTTTGAAAAGATTTTTAGGTCTATATTGAGGAGCGAGATCGGTCTATAGCTGGAGCATAGACTATTATCTTTACCTTCTTTAGGTATTACAGTTATTAAAGATTCTAAGCTCTCCTTCCTCATTTCCCATTTATCTCCTATTCCATTGTAATAACTACATAATTTTGGGGTCAATACGTCAGACAATATTTTATAATATAGAGTTGTAAATCCATCCGGACCGGGGCTTTTACCACTGGACATTTCCCTGATAATTTTTATAATTTCGTCTTCTGTTATGGGCATTTCTAAAATCTTAAGATTATGTTCTGGTATGCTGTTTAACTCTGACTTCTCCAAATATGTTTTAATTTTTTCATCTCTTAACTTTATTTCCTCTTTAGTATTATCTTTGTTGATTGAATAGAGATCTTTGTAAAATTCTTGGAAGTTATCTATGATCTCTGAGGTTTTGAATCTTATTTCTCCCGTTTTCGTTTTTATTTTCTCTATAAAATTCATAGATTTTTTCTTTTTTAGAAGGCTCGCTAAATATTTCCCTGTCTTGTTCCCCCATTGATATCGTTCTTTCTTAATTATATTAAATTCTGCCCGAGTTTGCTGTTCTATAAGTTCTCTAAACTCTTCCCTTTTCCTATAAAGTTTCTGGAGTATATCTCTTTGGCCTATTTCTTTATGTAGCTGTTCAAGTTCTGATATTTCTTTAGTTAGTTTGTTTCTTATATCTATATATTTTTTTTTTTTCTAGACCCTTCTTTTATAAAAATCCCTCGAACAAAAACCTTATGGGTCTCCCAGATTGTGGCTTCCGACATACCCTCAGTACTATTCTCTCTAAAAAATTGTTGCAGCTCATACCTTATTTTCTTTTCAATTTCCTTATCTAATAGCAATTCCTCATTTAATCGCCAGTTTGATTTTCGGTTATCTTGTTCTCCAAATCTAAATTGAAGGGAAACAGGGGCATGATCTGAAAAAGTTATAATTTCAATCTTTGTATCCTCCACCTGCTCAAGCAGCCTATGTTCTATCAGAAAATAATCGATTCTGGTGTACGTCCCATGCACGGGCAAGAAAAATGTATAGTCTCTTTGGTTCATGTGCTTTGTTCGCCATACGTCTACCAACTGATGTTGGTGCATCTTCTTTTTTAGTCTGTTTCTCTGACTCATCTCACTCATCCGTGCATGGGACGTACTATCCACTTTGGGATCCAGGCAGAGGTTCAAATCTCCTCCTATCACAACCTCCCCTTTCTTAAAGCTCATAAAGTCTTCTATTATTCTTGTCAAGTATTGGGCTGGTTTCTTGTTCGGGCAGTAGATGTTCGCCAGGGAAATCTCATGTCCGTTCAAACTTCCATTTAGGAATAGAAAGCGACCCTCTGGATCTACTTTTCTTTCAGTGACAACAAACCGAGTGCCCCTGGCAAACCCTACCGCCACTCCTTTAGCTCTTGGGGTGGGGGAGTCAGCATAGATCCATAGCGGAAACTCATCTGAGTTAATTCTGCGGCATGTATTCAGAGTCAGATGGGTCTCCTGTAGGAATACGACTTCCGTTTTACGAGAAGCCAACTCTCTAAATATGTTAGCAGTTTTGATGGGATCGTTTATACCCCGAACATTGTAGGAAATTAGTTTAACTTTTACCATCGAGTACTGTTAAATAATTTAAGACTTTATTTTTAGAGGCCTTCTCTCCCTGTTCCTCCCACCCCCCTCCCCCTCTACCTATTCCCCTCCCCTTCCCCCCCCCTCCCCTCTCCATCCCTCCTCTGTCTCCTCCCAACCTTCCCCCTCCCCACCCTCTCTCTCAACCTCCCCCCCATATTCTTCCCCTCCCCCTTCCCTCCTATATTTGGGGCTAGTGGCCTCCCATAGGCCTATAGATCCGTGGCCCTCCTCCATCTGGCCCTACGGTTCTGTCCCCTTGAGGTTGGGGTCAGTATGGGTAGTTGGTGAGCGACCAGTCCCCTTACGGGGGTTCCCGTGCCCGTAGCATCCCTTTCCTAATGTCTCATCACTTCTCCTCCCTACTCCGCCCCCCTCCTCCCCCCCAAGCCCCCCCCAGTCCCCCCAATCCCCCCCACACCTCCCATCCCCCAGCCTCCAACCCTCCCTTTATTTCATTCCATATTTATTTTTTCTTTGTTATCTGTTGCCACGGATGTTGTGCTGTTGTAACATTTTCCTCAGCTCTTCCCCCCCAGCCCGGTATCTCTATCTCTGGAATATTTAATTTTTAAAAAAAATTCAGTGTGTCTTCAGGAAATCTTAGGGTGGCAGATCGTCCGTCTTTTCTTCCAACTAAGCATGATGGAAAACCCCAAAAATATTGGATATCATGTCATTTTAGCTGCTCCGTTAGTGGTTTTAGTATTCTTTTCCTAGCTAGCGTCTCCACTGCCAAATCTGGAAAGATCTGCAGCGTGGATTCTTCCAGTTTAGCAGGACCCTTTGCTTTCAAATAAATTCGAATTTGCTCCTTATCCTGGAAGTTATGAAATCGCACGATTACGTCTCTTGGAAGAGTCTCTGATATTCCTGCAGGTTTTCTTATCCTGTGAACTCGCTCTAACTTAATTTTCTCCGTTTCAGTTTTACCTAACATCTGCCCAAATATTTTATCTATTTTTCCTTGGAGGTCCTCTACTTGTTCCTCCGGGAGGCCTCTAATCTTCAAGTTCTTCCGTCTATTTCGGTTTTCCTGGTCTTCCATCTTGTATTTCAAATCTCTTTGTTCTTTTAGTAACACTTTCATCTGTTCTTTTATTTCATTAACTTCTGCCGCTTGTAAATTTATTTTTTCTTCCGTTTCTTCTACTCTTCTTAAGATATGATTCATATCTTTGTGTACCGATTCTATTTCTCCTTTTAGAGACGTTTCCATTTTATTCATAACTAACTCCAATCTGGCAAACATTTTAGCAATTTCTCCCTTCGTAGGGAGTTGGTCTTCTTCCAGTTCGTCCGGCTCTTCATCCTCTTCGTCTGCTATTGTTAAAGTCCCAGCTCTTTCTAATGGTTCTGATTGTCTTCTAACTCCCGTTTTCTGAACCTTTTCCGCACCTTTTCTCCTTGTTGTTGCCATTTTATCTGGGCTATCTTTCACTTGGTTTTTTATCAGATATTTTTTTATTGTGCTCGGACTATCACTTATTCTTGATGGATTTGCGGATGCACCTCTTTGTGTCCTACCTCTCATACTTGTCTGGCGTCCTGATATCCTGTGATTGTCCTTTACCACAGACAATTTTCAAACACCCACTGGTGGTTAAGAGCTTTTACAGTTCACAGTTTACAGCAGTTAGAATATGTCTTAGATGTTGTGTATTAAAGTAATTGCTTTCTGCATTTTTATGTACATCCTGTTAACACCAGAGCAGCATAAATAAGAGTCTCCCTTTTACTAATCTGCAAGCAGTTGCTAGTGTTTTAAAACATTTTTTAGTTCACAGTTTACCTCATTTAGAACCTATGATTTCAGAGCAATTATCCGCTGTTAACCTTAGACCGATATTAAACTGGTTTAGCCAATCTACCGTACGTTGGATTCACTAGGTTTTGTCGTTCAGTGTTCTAAGAATGTGAATAGATTAGCATACGGATAAAGTTTAAGTACTCTGCGTATCAGTACACATATGGTCATCGTTTTCTGCGTTCCTACATGCTATCCTGTTTTCACCATAGCAGTCTACCAACAAACACAGATTTTTTGGAACTTTTGGGGCGTTTCCCAGTTCAACAAACACAGATATTTTTAGGGCGTTTTTGGAGCGTTTTTCAGTTCGTAATTTACAATATTTAAAACATACGACCACCGAACAGTTATCTGTTTTTTACCTTCGTTCTTTCTTCAGCGATTCTTTCAATTCTTTAATTCCAACTTCTACACCTCCACAGCTACTCACCAAACCATGAAAACATTATATTGAATTTTACTCACGACACCCCTAGTGGCGCTTCTTGAAGAGCTGTGTAAGAAGACTGTGTAGGTTTTCCTTCGGGGGTCCCGTTTTGCAGGGTAGTCTGACTGCGTCTCCTGCTGTTAAGAAGCTGTAATGTGGCAGTAATGTGGCTGTAGGGGCTGTAAGGGCTGTGAAGGCTACTAAGAGATTCAATGGTCAGGTAAACAAATGGTGATCTGATGGCCCCCCCTTCCGCTCCTCAGATGGATAGATGGGTGAATACACCTGATACGATCACTAGCCTGTCAGTCCAAGCCACCGCTCAGGCTCACACACAGTGGAGCACAATGGGACACTGTGGGACGCAGTGGAACTCAGTAGGACATAGTGGGATGCAGAGGGATACAGATTAATGGCGTGGGATGTGGAGGAGATGTGGAGGAGTACAATATACAAGAGCCAGAGCTCAACCATGTGTTTCTTTCAATGACTGTTCAGTGACTGTAATCTCAACTACAATTGCTGCCTTCAAGATCACGGATCAGCCTCCTCCTCTAGCAGCCGTCCATGCTGTCCCAAGCTGTCCCACACTCTCACTCTCACTCTGCTCTGAGCGTGCTCGTCAGCGTGTTTAGGCAGTGACTGGAGACCGTGACTGTGATTCCAGGATTTCCCGGGGGTCAACGCGGAGGTGAAGGTATGTGAGGGTATGAGAAGTATGAGGGAGGGGACCGGGAGACCGGGACACGGAGAAGCAGAGAGGGGAAATAGGAGGGAGACGAGCGAGGGAGACGAGGGAGGGCGGAGGGGGAGAGGAGCGGGCAGGCAGGCTGCAATTCAAACAGGCTCTCAGGCTAGTGACTCATGCCGGTTGAAAGCTTGTAGGCTGTAGAGTAGTGGCAGCCGTAACCGCAGCAAAACAGTAGCGATCAAAAAAATAAACAGAGCGCTGTCTGCAGACAGGCTGCGAGTACAACACCTGCCATACTCACGCTTCTCATGCTCCCTCGAACCCACTCCTTACCCTTCACTCTTAGCCTCCACCTCCGCATCCGCATCCGCATCTGACATCTGACATCTGGCCCGCCCGACAACCTCCGGATCCAAGAGACCCACGAGCAGCACGGGAACGCTGGCTACTCACTCACACCTCCCATTAGCTGCCCCTCCCCTCCCCCCAGTCCTTCCCTTGCACTTGACCTGTTTTAATGCATCGGGCCAAGTTTATCAGAATATACAGAAACATCCTTATTCAAAGTTTCATTTTTCTCTGTCCAATGTCTTATTTTTACTGTAGGTATATCTGAGAACAGATCTGAACATTGTGGTACAACCCATTAGTCTGTGTGTATTAATGTGTGCATGTACACAGTATCTCACAAAAGTCAGTGCACCCCTCACATTTGTGTAAATATTGTATTATATCTTTTCATGTGAAAACACAGAAATTACACTTTGATACAATGTAAAGTAGTTAGTGCACAGCTTGTATAAGGCCCCTTTCACACTGGGGCGGTTTGCAGGTGCTATTGCGGTAAAAATAGCACATGCAAAGCAACCCTAAACAGCGGATGCAGTTTCTCCAGTGTGTGAAAGCCTGGAGTGGTGCGCTAGCAGGACCGCTCCAAAAGTCCTGCTAGCAGCATCTTTGGAGCGGTGAGAGGAGTGGTGTGTTTACTGCTCCTTCCTATTGAAAGCAATGAGAAAAAGGCAGCTATACCGCAATGGGAAAAAGGCAGTGCGCTTATACCATATAACCCTTTTTCAGTGCGCCTATACCCTATAACCCTTTTTTCCCCCCTCGTCTTCCAGGACAGCCCTGAGATATATGGCTCCTCCCTCCGGGACAGGAAACACATTCCCCCAAAACATAAAAGGAAGTCCTCCAGGCCCTCTCCTCAGTTTTTGTGTTTCCTGCCGGACGGGAAGGAGCACATTAGGGAACGTAGCTATTCTTTTTTCCCCAGGTTCTCCCTTGATGGGAGTGAGAGCTGAACTTACCCTACAGCACGCATCTGGCCCAGGGGTAGAGAGCGTCGCTAATGGTCACCGCTGCCCTGGCTCGGCGAGAGTGGGACCCCTGGTTGACGGCAGTGTGCTCAGGCCCCAGGCTCCGGAAGCAGCGGTGAAAGGCGAGAGACGCCATGGACCGCGCTGTGGATACAGCACTTCCGGGTTCGACGCTGAAGGGGCGGAGCCACTGCGCTCCAAGGAAAGGAAGTGAGGTTCCCGGGCGGAAGCGCGTCATCAGGGGGCGCCGGAAACATCGTTCCCATGTTTCAAAAAGGCGCGGCGGTGGCTATGTAGGAGCCGGAGCCGTGGTGTATCTCGGAGCGCCGAGGCAAAGACACCAGAACCATGGAAGCTGCAGCGGCACATCCAGACCCTGGTTCGGTTGGCACCGGTCCCTCCCAGGTAAGCTTGGTGAGAGCACATGGTTTACTCTGGGGGGGGAGATTGGTCTATTTGGCCAAAGATACCCCCCATGGGTGGCGAACCTGATTGGTGGTGGGTACGGCACTTCTAGGAGCTAGGCACAGTGGTGTTCAGGCATAGGCTGTTTTTTTTTTTTTTAATGGAGTTTTTTGCTTTCTGTTTGTGTTTGTTGCAGATTAAAACTCTACAGCCGCCTAGAAGAAAGTGTGCCGTCTGTGGGACAAAGCTAGGTTCCAGTTGGGACAAGCCGTTATGCCCAGAATGTGTTAGCAGTCTGATAAAAGATGACTCAGTTACTGCTTGCCGTCAGTTATTATCCTCTGTTAAGGAGGAAATGGCGTCCACATTTCAGTCTTTTAAAGGACTGATAGACAGGATGCAGGGTCCCGCCTCGTCCCTACCTAGAGCAGCTAGTATGCCTACCCTGTCCCAGACTCAAGAGGAGGAGGAATACAGGGAGCAAACGCCTAGGTCTATTGCTTCCTCTCAGGCAGGATCAGCATCAGATTCTGAGGCAGAAGAAGATTCCTCCAGGGCTACTAGGTACAAATTGTCCTTGGAAGATGTAGGAGACCTACTAAAGGCTATTTATGATACCTTGGAGATCCGTGAGGAACAGGTTCAGCTCTCCAAGCACGACCTCATGTATCAGGGGTCTAGTGCGAATAGATCTAGGGTTTTTCCTGTACACAAATCCCTGATTGACACAATTCTGCGGGAGTGGGAACAACCTGAAAAAAGACCATTCTTTTCAGGCTCCCTTAAACGGAGATTCCCCTTTGATTCGGATGGGTCGCAGCCATGGAACAAGGTTCCAAAATTAGATGCCCCTTTGGCCAGGGTATCAAGAAAGACGGATCTGGCTTTTGATGATCTGGGGGCCCTGAAGGACCCGATGGATAAGAGAGGGGACTTGTTGTTGAAGAGAGCTTGGGATACCTCTTCAATAAGTCTGAAGCCCGCACTAGCAGCAACCTGTGTAGCTAGAAATCTAGAATGTTGGCTTACTCAGTTACAAACCCACATCCAGGCGGGTACATCCAGACAGGAAATATTAAAATCTTTCCCTCTTCTGTTTAAAGCGGTAGGCTTTCTGGCGGATGCCTCTGAAGAATCAGTTAAGTTGGCAGCCAGATCAGCAGCCTTGGTAAATGCAGCCCGAAGATCAGTGTGGCTGAAAACTTGGACAGGTGATGCTGCTTCCAAGTTAAAACTCTGTGGGTTATCCTTTTCAGGTGACCACCTGTTTGGGTCAGGACTACAGGAAGCGCTAGAAAGGACCCAGGACAGAAAAAAGGCTTTTCCAGAGAGAAAGAAAAAAGCGGAGGGAAGACGTTTTTTTCGAGGTTTCAAACAAAACCTGCAAAAGGAAGGCCAACCAAAGAAACACTGGGCAGGCCATAAAGGTAGGGGGAGAGGAGGAATATTGTTCAATCCTCCTCAAACCACCCCCAAGCCACAGTGACTCTTGCGTCCCGGTGGGAGGAAGATTGGGGCAGTTTCTCCCACAATGGGCCAGGGCAACTTCAAGTCCGTTCATTTTAAACATAATCAGGAACGGATACAAGTTGGAGTTCACGATGACACCCCCTCCAAGTTTTCTGATTACCCCGCTTCCAAGGGACAGAGAGAAGGCAGAGGCCTTGGGCCTATCTCTAGGGGAATTAGTAGACCAAAGAGTTCTAATTCAGGTCCCACAAAAGGAACAGGGTCTAGGGACGTATTCCCATGTATTTGTAGTAAAAAAGCCATCGGGAAAATTCAGAATGATCCTGAATCTTCGTCCCCTGAACAAATTTGTAAAATACAAAAGGTTCAAGAGGGAGTCAATTTTCACAGTGGCAAGGTCTCTATTTCCAGGGTGTTACATGGCCACCCTGGACCTCAGGGAGGCCTACTTGCACGTCCCTATTCACGGGGACTTCCAAAAGTTCCTCAGGGTAGCGGTGATGGTGAACTCGGAGATCAAACATTTCCAGTTCCAAGCCCTTCCCTTTGGTCTGTCCTCATCGCCAAGAATTTTCACAAAGATCCTGGCAGAGGCTCTAGCACCGCTGAGAAACAAGGCGATAATTGTAATCCCTTATCTGGACGATCTCCTGTTCGTGGCAGGATCAGCCCAACAGCTGGAAGAGGATTTGCAGGAAGCTCAGAACTTTCTCTCCTCTCTCGGCTGGATAATCAACCGAGTCAAGTCTCAATTGACCCCATCTCAGGAGGTTCTGTACCTGGGTTACAGGATTTCTTCTGTAGAGAGAAAATTTTATCTTCCAGAAGAAAAGATGGCAAAGGTAGAACAAGCAACAGCCCTGTTACAGTCCAACCGAGAAGCTTCGGTCAGACAAGTTATGAGAGTACTGGGGTTTATGACGGCATGTTTTCCAGCGGTACCCTGGGCGAGGTTCCATCAACGTCCGTTGCAGCAACTAATGCTTCGGTTTTGGAGTGGCCAAAGGCAAGATTTGGAGGTCCAGATTCCAATCTCATCCCGAGTCAAAAGGACTCTATGGTGGTGGCGAACGCGCAACAATCTAGACAAGGGTCTAACCTGGACCCTGCCGGTAGAAACAGTAGTAACTACAGATGCCAGTGCCTGGGGGTGGGGAGCCCACCTGGGGGAGGCAGTGGCCCAGGGGACATGGTCTCCAAGAGAGGCAGGACGTTCCTCAAACCAGAGAGAACTCCTGGCAGTCCTGAAAACAATCGAAGTGTTTCAGACAACCCTGAAAGGGCGACATCTGCAGGTTCGCACAGACAATGCAACAACTGTGGCATATGTGAACAAGCAGGGGGGCACGAGAAGTCCTGCTCTTCAGGCTATAGCCAACGAAATTTTTTCCTGGGCAGAAACAAATCTGGCTTCACTGACAGCGGTCCACCTAAAGGGCACCCAGAACTCCCTAGCGGATTATCTGAGCCGTCAACAGGTGAGTCAGGACGAGTGGGCACTACACGAGGAGGTTTTCACTCAAATAGTGCAGAAGTGGGGTCAACCGGAGGTGGACCTTTTCGCCTCCGAAAAGAACAAGAAGGTAATACAGTTCTTCTCGATCCATCCAGGGGACAGGGCTACAGGGATAGATGCCTTTTCCAAGACATGGAAGTTCAACAGCTGCTACGCTTTCCCTCCAATAAGGATGATCGCAGCAGTCCTTCAGAAATTTCGGACGGAAAGAACCGATCTAATTTTGGTTGCTCCTTTTTGGCCGAAAAGACCTTGGTTTGCCATTCTGAAAAGGCTGGCCATTCTCTCCCCATTTCATCTTCCCAACAGGAGGGATCTAATATCACAGGGTCCCATTCTTCATCCGCAGGTAGACAGACTAAACCTAACTGCGTGGTATCTGAGGAACAGTTGCTGAGAACACAGGGCTTCTCGGAGAAAGTAATCAAAACCCTGATTCAGTGCAGAAAACCGGTTACTAGAAAAATTTATACCAAATGCTGGAAAAAATTTTGTTCCTGGTTAGAAGAGCGAAAAGTTGATCAACCAAAGGTCCCAGCCATTCTAGATTTTCTGCAGGCAGGAGTAGACATGGGTCTATCCCCAAGTACCTTAAAAGTACAGGTTGCGGCCCTTAGTGTCTTTCTTCAATGTTCCCTTCAGCAGAATGCTTTTATTAAGAATTTTTTCAAAGCCTTGTCTAGATCTAGGCCGGTGAAGATCTCACCCTGTCCTCCTTGGGATCTCTCTTTGGTACTTAGAGCATTGTCAGCCAGTCCATTTGAGCCTCTGGAGGAATCTATCTTAAAATGGATAACCCTTAAGACAGTTCTGTTGGTAGCAGTCACTTCCGCCAGGAGGGTAAGTGACCTTCAGGCGCTTTCTATCAGAGAGCCTTTTTTGTTAATTTATGAGGATAGAGTGGTGTTGAAGACAGACCCCAGTTTTCTCCCTAAAGTAGCGTCCTCATTTCACAGGACTCAAGACATTGTCCTTCCGACTTTTTTGTCTCCCTCGAGCTCAGAGGGGACATCTCTAGATGTTAAGAGATGTATTTTAATTTATTTAAAGGTAACCAAGGAACTCAGGAAGTCTGATTCTCTTTTTGTTAATTTTTCGGGGATTAAGAAAGGGCAAAAAGCATCTAAGTCTTCTATTGCCAGGTGGATCAGGTTAGCGATAGCTAAATCTTATGAGTTAGAGGGGAAGCAGGCCCCATTTGTCAAAGCACACTCTACTAGAGCGGTTTCGAGTTCCTGGGCGGAAAAGGCCGGAGCCTCTCCGGAAGAAATCTGTAAGGCGGCAACGTGGTCAAACTATACGACCTTCGCCAAGCACTATCGCCTGGACTTGATGTCTGAGAAGGATCAGTCATTTGGCCGAAGGGTCCTCCAGGCGGCTACCCCACCCTGACAAGTAAGTTTCTTGTTTATCATCTCAGGGCTGTCCTGGAAGACGAGGGGGGAAAACCGGAGTTAGTCTTACCGGTAACTCTCTTTCCAGGAGTCTTCCAGGACAGCCCGGTTTCCCACCCAGAGTTTATAGTTTGTAAACAGGAGTTGGATATGTGTACTGACGATGTGTTAGTATGTTATGTTTTTCAGAGCCTTCAGGAATTCTTGGATGAACTGAGGAGAGGGCCTGGAGGACTTCCTTTTATGTTTTGGGGGAATGTGTTTCCTGTCCCGGAGGGAGGAGCCATATATCTCAGGGCTGTCCTGGAAGACTCCTGGAAAGAGAGTTACCGGTAAGACTAACTCCGGTTTTTTACAACCACACCGCTAGTGGCCGAACACTGCCGCAATTTCCGACGGTATAGTGCCGCTAAAAATAGCGGCGCTATACTGCCACTGCACTCCCGCCCCAGTGTGAAAGGGGCCTTACAGTTTAAACTTGCTGTTCCCTCAAAATAACTCAACACACAGCCGTTAATGTCTAAACCACTGGGAACAAAAGTGAGTACACCCCTACGTGAAAATGTCCAAATTGGGCCCAAAGTATTAATATTTTGTGTGGCCACCATTTTTTTTCCAGCACTGCCTTAACCCTCTTGGGCATGGTGTTCACCAGAGCTTCACACGTTGCCACTGGAGTCCTCTTCCACTCCTCCATGACGACATACTGCCCTGCGGCCCAGTCTCCAAAGGGAGAGGATCATGCTCTGCTTCAGTATGTCACAGTACATGTTGCCATTCATGGTTCCCTCAATGAACTGTAGCTCCCCAGTGTGGGCAGCACTCATGCAGCCCCAGACCATGACACTCCAACCACAATGCTTGACTGTAGGCAAGACAAACTTGTGTTTGTACTCTTTGCCTGGTTGCCGACACACACACTTGACAGCATCTGAACCAAATAAGTTTATCTTGATCTCATCAGACCACAGGACATGGTTGCAGTAATCCATGTCCTTAGTCTGCTTGTCTTCAGTAAACTGTGTGCATGCTTTTTTGTGCATCATCTTTAGAGAAAACTTCCTTCTGGGATGACAGCCATGCAAACCAATTTGATGCAGTGTGCTGTGTATAGTCTGAGCACTGTTAGGCTGACCCCCCCCCCCCCCCCACTCCTTCAACTTCTGCCGCAATGCTGGCAGCACTCAAATGTCTATTTTCCAAAGACAACCTCTGCATATGGTGCTGAGCACGTGCACTCAACTTCTTTGGTTGACCATGGTGAGGCCTGTTCTGAGTGGAACCTGTGATGTTAAACCGCTGTATGGTCTTGGCCTCTGTGCTGCAGCTCAGTTTCAGGGTCTTGGCAATCTTCCTATAGCCCAGGCCATCTTTATGTACATCAACAATTCTTTTTTCTCAGGGAGTTCATTGCCAGTCCAGTGACCAGTATGAGAGAGTGAGAGTGATAACACCAAATTTAACATACCTGCTCCCCATTCACACCTGAGACCTTGTAACACCAATGAGTCACATAACATCTGGGGGGGGGGGAATGGCTAATTGGGCCCAATTTGGACATTTTCACTCAGGGGTGTACTCACTTTTGTTGGCAGCGGTTTAGACATTAATGGCTATGTATTGATTTATAAATGTACACTGTTATACCAGTGTTTCTCAACTTCAGTCCTCAAGGCGCCCCAACAGGTCATGTTTTCAGACTTTCCATTATTTTGCACAGGTGATTTGATCAGTTTCACTGCCTTAGTAATTACCGCAGCTGTTTCATCTGAGGGAAATCCTGAAAACATTACCTGTCGGTGCGCCTTGAGGACTGGAGTTGAGAAACACTGTGTTTTACAAGCTGTACACTCACTACTTTACATTGTATCAAAGTGTAATTTCTTCAGTGTTGTCACATGAAAATATAGAATAAAATATTTACAAAAATGTGAGGGGTGTACTCACTTTTGTGAGATACTGTATGCACGTATATATATATATATATATATATACACACACACATCTACCAACCTATGAATGGATCCTGTTTAAATTTTAGAAAAAAAATGGTATTCCTAAGTAAGTTTTTCTTGAATTTACCTAAGCTTTTAGTGAACATCCTAGAAAAACACACCGCACATTTTCCCTTGTGAGCATGCATTGATATGTGCGATCATTTCCATATATGTGTAGAGAGCAGGCAGTTATTTAACATAAATGAAAGTAGTGAAAGTGACAGATCTTCAAATTATACAAAGTTGGAAACCAATTCCCTTTCATAGAAGCAGCAGGGATAATCTCTGTCTGAAGAGCACAGGGAAAAAAAGAAATATTATATGGTGAAGCAGGAGAGCCTCTCTGTACCGTTGTGTGTAATTGAATGTGTATATTACGCCTGAAATGGGAGGTAGAATCTTGGCTAAACTCTCAAGTGCGCAGGAAAATCGTATTCGAGGTGTGAAATATGACTAAGCATCCGGCTATTTTCTGACCTTCCAAGAGACACTGTTTATGCTGCATTATCTTACTGCCAGATTTTTACAAACAGTCTGATTGTTTGCTTGAGATGTATTATGTACAGGTGTATATAATGTTAGTGCCCACGTCTACCAGAGAGTCTCCCTCCCTCTTTTTTATACAGGAAGAATTTCACTTCGCCTCCATTTTCCATCATGTAAGTAAAGGTGGCCTATACACAAGCAGAATTTTGTTTTAAAAAAAATTGTATTGGGTAGTTTGTTTAATTTTCTAATTGTTTGTGGGGTCAAATTGATGATCATTTTCAACGGTAGTGATGAGAAAATTCAAAAGGCAGGATAGAAATTTTTCTCAAGCAAGTTTCCAACAGTGGATGTGGTTTTTGTTAGGGGAAATTCCATTCATATCATAATTGAATGTTAATAGCAATTAAAATCTTGAAGTACTTTCAAACAACAATCATCAAGTCTCTATTAGCATTATCAAATGTACTAGTGAGAATTTTTTTAAGAGCAGGCAGATCCGTTGGAACAAGTAAGGGACAATGTTGTTGAGAACTACAAGTTAGGGTTAGGTTATAAAAAAAAATCCAAATCTTTAATGATCCCTAGAAGCACCATCAAATCTATCATAACCAAATGGAAAGAAGATGGCACAACAGCAAACCTGCCAAGAGATGGCCGCACACCAAAACTCACGAACCGGGCAAGGAGGGCATTAATCAGAGAAGCAGCACAGACACCTAAGGTAACCCTGGAGGAGCTGCAGAGTTCCACAGCAGAGACTGGAGTATCTGTACATAGGACGACAAAAAGCATTACGCTCCATAGAATGGCCAGAAGAAAGCCATTACTTTCAGCTAAAAACAAAATGGCACATTTTGAGTTTGCGAAAAGGCATGTGGGGCACTCCCAAAATGTATGGAGGAAGGTGCTCTTGTCTGATGAGACTAAAATTGAGCTTTTTGGCAATCAAAGAAAACGCTATGTCTGACGCAAAGCAATAATATAGTACTGAATTGTAGGCTCATTGCTATTGGGCTCAGAGTTTATTATCAAACAGCATGGCACTGCAGATACTAATATCTGTAGCTGTCAATCCTTGGCTTAGCAGGGGCGAAAACTCAGAGGCAAACATTAAAAAAATATATACTGTCAAGCCATAGCTCAGCATTAAACTATGGAGAGCATTAGCTAAAGGCACAGAGCCAATTGGAGCAGGTCTGTGTGATGGGATCGCTGTGATGGTCAGTCACACAGAGATCACTAATGTAAACAGGTTTTTTTCTTGAGAGCTAGCCATTATACACATTGTAATTTCATTACAATTCAGTGTAATCCTCAAGGGAAATCTCTCCCATCAGTAAGGCCTTGTACACACGATCAGTCCAAACTGATGAGAACGGACTGAAGTTCAGTTTCATCGGTTCAAAGACTGATGGTCTGATGTGCGTACACACTATCGGTTCAAAAACCAATCGTGTCAGAACGCGGTGATGTAAAACACAAAGACGTGCAGAAAAAAATGAAGTTCAATGCTTCCAAGCATGCGTCGACTTGATTCTGAGCATGCGCGGGTTTTAAACCGATGCTTTTGCGTACTAACCATCGGTTTTGACCGATCAGTAGATGTCCATCAGTCCGATTTTAAAGCAAGTTCTAAATTTTTGGACTGAAGGACAGCAGACTGATGGGGCGTACACACGGTCAGTTTGGACCGATGAAACTGAACTTCAGTCCATTTTCATTGGTTTGGACTTATCGTGTGTACGCGGCCTAACAGAAGACTTACTGAACAGCTTCAGTGGCCAGCTTTTCAAAGCCAAGCACACCTTTATTTTGTTTTTTTAAACATCTCAATATCAGCATGCTCGTTTTTCCAAAAAAGTTTCAAAATTAGCTATTATGATTTAAATGCTTATTAAATACCACCAAAATAAAAATATGCCTGTCTTAAAAAATTATATAAAATTAATTTGGGTAGTTTTGCATGATAGAGTTATTGTCAGTCAAATCATCACAGCACTGAAAAGGAACATGCCGCCCCTGAAGTGGTTAAGGGTTACCAATATATGCCATGAAGAAATAATGGAGCGCAGGTAACCATAATCTCACAAAAGACCAGGCAAACTAATCAAAATATGAGACATCTCAGTTGTAAAAATAACAGCTTGTGTATGTTGCCATGTTTCTATCCACTTGTTTGAATGCTGAATTGATTCTGAGAAGTTAGAAGGTACAGAGAAAACAAATTGAACGCTGCATTTTGATGTCAGCTAGGATAGCTTCTGCAATGAACATAGTGAGAGGTAATCTATCACCAGCAGCTTTGATTGTTTCAGGGTTTCAACAGAAAATGTTAATGGTAGGTTGCAGTCATCCATCAGGTTGTTTTTGAAAGCTTGAAAATTGCCATGTGTACGACTGGCATTCCTATCAACCCCGACAGATTTTCTACAGGCTATGGGGAGGCTTTTAGTACATCAAGCATGTTAGTTCAGCCTGTAAGGCAGTATTCACACCTCTGCGGTTGCAGTGCAATGCATTTTACATGGTACCATAAAACCCTATGGATGTTCTGGTTTACAAACTAAAGATGCAGCAAACACAATGACAGTAACATTTTTAACATTGTTACACTCAAAGTTTACTAGCCATGCATGCTATATTTAGTCACTTCTGTGGCCTGTAATACCCCTTCATTACCTTGCCATTTTCAGTGTTAAGTACTGTTATAGTTTGACTGACAATTGCTCATTAATGCATTACTTTACCCAAATACATTTTGTATAATTTTTTAAAGACAGACAGGACTTTTTCTGCTGGCATTTAATAGGCACTGTTTTTTATGTTTGCTATATAAAAAAAATGCCCCCTTACTGTCTGTAAAAAAATATGAATAAAAAAAAAAACAGGATAGTAAAAAGCCACCGAAAACCCCATGTAGCAGGGCGGTACCCTGCCAGGTCTAGTGAATAGCCAGTGCACAAATTAGTCAGCTGTGTTCTGGGCTTTAATTAATGACCAGAAGAAGGTTCTGAGCTCCACCCCGGCAGATAAGAAGTCTGGCCCAGGAGTCAGAGGGTGGGAGCCAGTGCAGCAAGAGTAGGGTTGCCACCTTTTCTTCAAGCCAAACCCGAACACCTTTGCGGCGCACAGCAATTATTTTGTAGTACATGCTATAGGATTGTAAAACACCTGGGACATCTTTTGGGTTACCCAAAGAGAGTAGTAATCAGAATCGACGGTGTCAGAAGATCAGTGGATGCTGTCAGTAGGGCAGTGGATGGTGTGAGTAGGGCAGTGGACCTCCATCCAAAAACCTGAATCAGCTCTACTGAACCCAACACCATACAAACTGTTCACAAAGTGGCACTGTGCATTCTACAACCCTTTCAAGCACCTTTTAATTACAAGAAAAGCCCCAAAAAATTTGGCTGGCGGCTGGGTGGCAGAGAGAGTGCGCACATACAGTGCTGTGTGATCCAGGTGCAGGACATTAGCCCCGCTGGAGCGGGGGAAGAAGGGGGGTGCACGTTGTTTTGGGGTAGCTGACAGAGAGGAGGGGGTAGCTGACAGAGAGGGGAGGGGCTGACAGAGAGGAGGCAGGGGGTGACAGAGGAGTGGGGTGATTGACAGGAAGGGGGCTGACAGAGCAGATGAGAGCGACCTTAGGAGACTCGCAGCATAATGCAGGATTCGGGAACAAACAGGCGCGATTATCCACAGTCCAGCCCCGCAGCCTCCATCGCGCCAATCACAGACCCTCATGTCATGACCCGTTCGGTCAATCAGGGCACCCGGTGGGCTCAGAGAGCGCATCGATGTACACCAAATGACACCATTACTGTGTAACAGTGATAGGGGGCACGGGATGCACGGCGCCTCTCTCCATATGTTTGCAGCTGGGGCCAGAGATCCGTTGGCCACATGAAGGTGGAATGTGTGCCCGGGATTCGGGTGGGTGGAAACTTGGGCACATTTCTCAAAACCCGGACTGTCTGGGTCAAAACAGGTGGCAACCCCAAGTACAAAGCTGCCAATGATAAGCACAAAGTTGCTGAGTGTCCGGTCTGCCCTAAAGCGTAAGGCCTGAGCAGGAGAGCTGCGGTTATTAGCCAAGTGGGCTGAATGTTGTTAATTTCTGTAGCAGAACTAGAATGCTGAATACCCCTGCAAGGGAATCTACTGTATTTGTTGAACTTTCTTTTAAATAAAAATAGGCAAAACCAGCTCTTAAATGAGCAAGTGGTGATGTGCATAAAGCTCTAAACTTGGAGTGAACTCCTTACACCCAAAATGATCCCTTTTTGTGTCCAAGGGCGTTTATCCCAATGTAGTGACCTAAAGGTAGTTTCTGCTGAGTGGGTATGGTCGGGATCATCATAGAGTAAACTCAGGGCCTTGAGAAATGCTTCACCTGACCCTCAGGCTGGATCTTCTGCGGGAGACTAAAAGCTCAAGACTGGGGGTCATTCTGCAACCATGTAAGAATCAGGGTAATCCGCTGTGCTTCAGAACCAGAAAAGTGCGGTCTAATTTTAAAGTATACCATACAACTATTTTTAAAGTTGAAAAACATATGAGGGGGGTCACCAGAAAAATGGTCAGGCAGGTTAGCCCTGGGCTCTTGAGTTACTGCTGGAGATGCGTTTACACGTTTGCCCAGTTCCTGGTCTTTGCGTGTCAGTTTTCAAATCTCCTCTGCAAATAAATGAGCCTGTGAATCCATCTTCACATTTTCTTGTTAAAGGCTTGTGAGAATGTCACAATTCAAACAGGCTTACTGGAACTTGATCACCCCCAGGATTTATACACAATGCTAAGGCAAATTAGATTTGTCAAAGTCAATACATAGTCAAAAGGTAGGCAGCGTTCAGAGAGTAGTCCGATATCCGATCCATGGTCATCAATGAGAGAATCCAATCTAGCAAAGCTAGGCAGACAAACCGGGAGCTTAGAGCGTATAACTTAAATCAGGTTTGGTCTCCACCCAGAGACTGGCCACATCAATCACCCTGCAGGTGGACAGACAGACATGGAAAATGCTGCTTCTGGAACCAGCAACTATGATGGAGCAGGAGCGCACACGCTCCTGACATGCAGATATTATTTTTCTGTTTTATCCCAGGGTGCCCGAGGCCGTTCATAATCCTAGTCATGCTGACATTTTGTCACTTCGTTTTGAGCTTTTAATTGCAAAGGCAAGAGGCAGATTACTTGTTATTAGCATTTTTAATGTTTACAGATTGTTTATACTATTTAAATATCGATTGTCTTAGTAAAAATTATGTCACGTGCACGCGATCAGTTTGTCTGATGAGAACGGTCTGATGGACCGTTTTCATCAGACCAAACCGATCGTTTGTGGGCCACATCGGTTAATTATCCATCGGTTTAAAAAAATAGAACTTGTTTTAAAATTATCTGATGGATACCTTACAGATAGAAAAAAAAAACGATCGCCTGTAGGCACGTCCATCGGTTAAAAATCAATGCACGCTCATAAATAAGTCGATGCATCCTTTGAAGCATTGAACATCATTTTTTTCAGCACGCAGTTGTGCTTTACGTCACCACGTTCTGAAACTATCGTTTTTTTAACCGATGGTGTGTAGGCACGACTGACCATCAGTCAGCTTGATCGGATAACTGATGAAAAAATCCATCAGACAGGTTTCATCGGATTGAACGTTTTTGACATATTTCAGGATGCCAATAAAAAAAATTGTTATATCAGTAAATTTTCCATGTTTGTCAGTAAAAAAAAAATCATGGGGGTTATTCCTCAATGTATCTTTATCTACTCTCAGAGGAAAAAGAGTACATGGGAGTGATCACTGTCATAGCCAATCACAGTCTATAACAGTGATCATGTGATCGAGAGCCAGTCCTTCCACCTCCCACCTTTGTTAGTATAGGACTAGAAACTTCTGGTGACAACTGAGTTTCTGCGTTGGAGGAATGCGATCAAGTTTGTTTTTAAGCACAAGCACAGATATGCGGCCCCACAAAAGAAGGCCCACCTCATTAGGGCTGGATGTGTGTGTACGCTTGGCAAGGAGTTAATTTGTATTGCAATGTTGTGATGTTGTACCTTGCAGTTGTCTGGACAGCTTTCTGGATTGTTTAACTTCCCACCTGTCAACAGTAGTTGTAGTGCGGGCGGGCAGCAGCTCCAGGCCTAGCAATGTACCTGTACATCGTGGCCTTTCTCCTGGGTTCAGGGCACGCATGCATGTGTAGGCAGGTTGAAAAGTGTATACAGCTCAGTGAGTTAGAAGCTGGGGAAGGGTTTAAGTGTTATAGCTCAGTTTCCAGGTTTTTGGTATTTGCTGGCCCAACTGTGCTAAAAAGGGGGATCAGCTAAGAGCCGCTGCCGGAGCATGTACAAGAATGTGGTATCAGTGAATTTGAGTGCTGCGGGAACTGTGGGTAACATCCAAGCCATGGACAATGCCATTATGGACTCTCACCTCATTGAGGTATGCCTGGGCCATAGTGCTAAGCACTATGGGGTATAAAGTAACACAACTATGAAAGGTTAACTCAGCAAGACATGAAGAGGAGTGTACTTGCTATGGTTAACCAAGTCAAGAAACAAGCTACAAGCAACCAGCCGAAGCGTAGTACCTGGTATAGGTGACAGGTCCTCCAGAAGCGAGGGGGTTGATGTCAATATTACCCATCTGACCAATCAGAATCCAGCTGGTCCATGCTGAAAGTGCTGAAGGAGAGGAGCAAAAAGTTTCAAGATTTAAAGTCCCCACTCACTGTAGTGGCTGTGGATATGCAACCCTCAGCAACCCTGGATGTAAGTGCATCTGGGTTTGGAGTGGTGGGGAGGATGTCTGGTGTCAGTTTACCTGTACATTTATTTTATGACAGTAAGCTACTACTTTGGGCTCAGTACACACCTGAGCAATCAAAATAACCGCGATTCTGTCTGCTATTCCAAATCGGGGAAAATTGCGGGACGCTTGTTTGTTGCCATTACTTTTTAATGTCACCCAGATCATCAAACAGTATCTAGGCCACCTCAACTGCAGTAGTAAGCAGTAGTAAAGTTTAATCTACCGAATACTGGAACTATATTGCCAGAGCGCATTTTTGATGGCAATGCTAGTCATAGACTGACTGGGTATGCACTGTCCAAAAGAAAAGGAGGATGGAAGGTTATTACAAGAGAGGCAGCACCCCCCATCAACATGGTAACAAGGTACTTTGGGGGGATGGGGAAGCAGAGCCCCAAAGCATCCCCCCATGTTCTAGGTATAGGAGATTCTACCATACCTATACCTGTCCTGCCAGGTTGCTTATTCAAGTAATGGTCTGGTATGGTCTCGCCCCTGAGCACCCTCCCGATGTTGAGGGTATCTAGCCTAGTATGGTTCAGGAGGGGGTGCTCACCCTTTCCCGACCTGCTAGTCTGCATGCTTGGATAAGAGTCTGGTATGGATTTGGGGGGCGGGGGGGGGGGGGTTGTGCAGGCTTTTTTTTGTATTGCTGACAATGGAATTGTATTGCCAGCAATTTAAATGTAATTATTTTTCTTTAGCAATGTCAGTCTTGCTGCAGCAGGTTCTATACACAGAACAGTACAAATGCGCCACTTTTGAGACAGACTAAGGGAACCCCCCAGTCACTGTATTTAAAGTAATTTTTCATCTTTTTTTGGTTCACTTTAAGCAGCTTTAAAATCACTGCTCCTGTAAAAACGATCTTTTAAAAAAAAAAATGGTTTGCATTGATACATGTCTCTCAGGGCAGTACACAGGCATATAAACCTTCAAAATGAGGACTTTTGATTTTTTAAGTTTGGTTCTGATAGACTTGAATAGGGTTCGGGTCCAAACTTTTGCAATGTTTGAGAGTTCTGAAGCGAAACCGAACCAGGGGGTGTTCGGCCCAACTCTAGTCTCTACCAGCAGGGTCAATAATGGACAGATAGTCCTCTTACCAGTTCCCAGGATGCTGCTGTGGATGTCCGCTGTAGACTAGGGCCCCCTTAGTCTTTCCTTGAAAGCCTCCGGTGATGAGCAAGAGGGTAAGTGGATGCTTCAGAGGTGCAGGATCCATGTTGTGGGTGGTATTGTGCTGCCCTGAATGTCCTCACTCTCAAGCTCCTTTCCCTGCTGATGGGTGAATAACTGGATAGAGGCGCTCTTCTTCTCTTTCCTCTGCACCAAGAGGAAGAACTTTCCTGGATAGTTTAAAAAAAAAAATCCTCTCTCCACTTCCCCTACAGCACCGTGTCTATTGAGATCTGTTGTCCCAAGGTTCTCAGCACTCTGCATAGAAGTCTATGGGCTTGCTTGGCTTTGGCTTTCCCCCTGCTGGCCAGAGGAGAATGGTGCAATGTCTCCTTTTTTTAAAAATTATTATTATCTTTATGTGTTAGAAATATTTTATTTTTTTACTCTGCTTAATATTATATGTAGCTGTATATTTAGTTGCATGCTTCGAGTTCAGTTTATACTTGGAAATAAAACCAAAAACCAAAAATATAATATACTGCAGCTTAACAATTCTTGATGTGATGGCTGCATTTGTTTTATTTTCATAGTCTTATGTGCAGCTTTATATTCATCTGGTGATACAGCCAGTAAGTCTGTTATTTTTTTATTTCTATTAACAGGGGCATTTTAGTAAAGGTTCCCCAAGACCTGAAAAATATTTTAGGGGTTCCTAAATGCATATTTTTAAAATGTTTAATCTATATATATATATATATATATATATATATATATATATATATATATATATATATTATTTTTTTATTTTTCTGTGAATAAATATTGATCATGTGAATTGATTATCAAGTCTATTTATGCAATAGTGCAGGTGTAATCACTTTGGTCCCTGCCAAAATGCTTTTGAACTAAACCAGTTAGGTTCCTGTAGCTCACATTTCATTTGTTAAAATAATGTCTAGCTAATAGCTCAGAGCAGATAGTGTTTCTTGGCAAATGACAAATGTGACACTGAGAAACACTGACAAAGACGAGGGACAGGTAATTAATGCCTATTAGGTTGAAGAAAGAATGGTGTGATTCAGTGAGTAATAGATATTAATCTAAATGCGTGAACACTCTCCCCAAATAAAGGAGCAACAGTTATCTCTTTAAAGTCTGCAATTTTAACTGAATGCCCAACATGTTCTATGTCTAGATCTAAAGAACGAACAATATGTCTGGTGTTCGTGCACTTTATGGGCCAGAATGTAAATGTATTTCGGCCATTACAATGTATTAACGTGTGAACACATAGGCTAACACATATGCTAAATGTGAAGGGAGGGGCATGAAATGTCCCCGCCCAACACACATGGAATGCTGGCATATGGTAACAAATTTGCATAAAAGTTTTGAAATATACTTACTGTTATTGGTGATATTAACGGTCCAATCAGCAGGAATTCAGACCTATAAAAGAAAGAAAAAGTGTCAGTTGTAACAGTCGTTTAGGAGCATCTGAAGAAGCAACATCCCTCCCTCCCTCCCTCCCTGTTGCGGCTAAGTTATGAGGTTTTGTCCTTTTCTATGAAAAGGGACTTTAGTGTGATGGTATTGTGGTTTGAGCTTTAATAGCTAAGCCAGATTTGTATTGTCTTGGAATTTATTGAAGACAAGTATTTATTATATTTATGATATATTTATAGTTGAAAATATTTTATTGATACCTATAATAAAGGCCACGGCCATTAATTTCCACATATTGGTATTTTATCAATTTAAATTATTTAATTTAAGTATTTAAGTGTTGAAGTATGACTAGCATTCCATAACATGCAGGGGCATTCACAGACAGAGAGAGAATAAAAACAAAACTCAAACTTTTGAGATTTTGAGCTCAAGTGTTTATGAACCCTCTGCACCCATTTCTCTGTATCCCCGATGGATAGATTAACACTCTGCATTTGTCCTGGTGAACACTATCATTAAGACTAAAAATTATAATAAATGCAACACTTTAGAGTTGTCACCAAAGAAGAAGGTGAAGGAAATCTTCCACTAGTAGCCAGTGGTGGCTGGTGCTCAATATTTTTGGGGAGGCGCAAACAGACTGAAAAACGTAACGTTTAGTAATGCAGGACTATAAATAGCAATGTATCAGGTAATTATGTATCATTACAGCTAGATAAAATATTGAAAATGTTAAAGTAAACTGTAAGGCTGCTTTTACACAGAGGCGTTTTTCGGGTGGTTTAGCACTTCTTTTTTATTTTTTTGCTTTCAAAGAAACGCTGTTAAATGCAACTGCCTAAAAACGGCAATAAACGAGAATGTGTACATGGTAACATAGGATATAATTGAATGAGCTCTGGAGCAGTTGAAAAAAGCATCCAACTGCCTCTGAACGTATGTTTAGCAGCGTCCCGTTTACATCGGGCCTTAGATTAAAGTAGTGAGGAGAAAGGTGTAGAGGCGGGCCTTGCAATGCTAGGATGTAGAGCTCTGTGTTTCTATTAATGCATGCAAGGGTGACTTCCATAGGGTGCTGCAAGAGAAAGGAGCCACCCTGAAACAAGAAACTTGGGGCAGCAGTCAAGGCACCAGCTTAAACTCAAAGGTCTTGTTTACACATGTGATGTCCTCTAAATAGCAATCTGTGTTGACAGGTGGTGAGGAGGCATTATATCGCCTACTTGCAGCCTGTTTACCCCCTTATTTCCCGCACTAGTATGCAGGCACCGTGTGCATTGCACGCGTCTGCAGGGTGTCCCCATTGAGGCGAATGGGCCTCATTTGGTAGGTGGTACTGCAAAGTATTGTGGTCAAGGAATATGTACACCTCGCTTTATTGCCTTTCCAGGTGAAGGGAGATCAGTTTGGGGCATGTTTCTACAACTACCCCAACCACAAGTGTAATTGAGGCCTTAGGGATTAAACCAGCTGCTGAAAGTGCTTAACAACACAGAAGTTTTAATGTTGCATTATTGGCTAGTATAAGAAGGCCAGTTGAGACTAGGTGTGGCATCTAATGAGCAATCACATTACTGCTGGCAATGGGCTAGTAATAGGAGAGCTCATGACTCGCTTCTGTAAATAATGGTAGGTTTGCTATTTTTTTTAAATACACAAGTATAAGGACTGATTTTAAAGCAATGGTGATACATTCAGTAAAAAATGCAATATACTGTAATGTGTAATATAATATATCGCTTTAAAAAAACAATACGTTGACTTGCGCCATCCGTGGTCAAATCCTCATGAACTATTCTGGCATACTAAGTAAGCTCTGATTACTTATGCAAAAAAACAAAAACAAAAAAATGTCTCCCAACTATGTTTTACTTTTAAAGCACAATTAGTATCTCTATTAGCATCTCTTTTCTAATTAATCATCATAAATGTATTCAGCTTTTACCAAAGCATTTTCTTTTTATCCATCTATTTTAGGATGTTAGGATCAAAGAACCCTTTTAATTTACTACATTACTGGGATAATGTAATTAGACGGCACAGTAAGCACTCACAATCTCTCATGAATTCTCCACGAGATGCCTTTACAATGTGGATGTTACAGGTTGCTAAACAACCACATGAATGCTTGTTGAAGAAGAAGAAGAAGAAGAAGAGTAAAAAGAACAGCATTGCAAGGTATATTTCAGTCTTTCTATAGCTGGCAATGAAAGGCCATTGTACAGCAAGTGCAATTTTTATGTTGATATAAACATAAATGAGAAAAATAGGGTAAATTACTAGTACTGCGGGATATAAAGATTTTGCTAAACTCAAGGGATTTCTATGAACATATTTCAGACAGTAGATGAGGGTGAAGATTCGGCTTCATTATCTGCACAGTCATTTGAGGTTCTATATTACTGAAATTCAGAAAGAACATTTTCGAGAATTAGGAAGCGAGAAGGAATCATAAGGGTTAAGGCACCTAAAAGAATCAAATTGTAGACATAAATGATTCCAAAACATTTATGCAGGCAACTGCATGGTTTGAAAGATCATCACAACTGATCAACATTAAGCATCAGAGCCTGGATAGGCTAGAAAACATTCAATAGTTTCTGATATAGCTGAGCTACTGCTGCTCATTAACCCCTATAAGGGAGATCACCTAATACAGTGCCTGCCGCCGAGAATGTGTTTTTAGCACGACAGCATCGCGCTGATTCTCGGCGACAGGCTGCCGACATCTCGCACTCGCTGGAATAGTAAAAGCACATTCCAGCGAGTGCGTCATAGAAGCGACGGGGATCCGACGCGGATTCCCGCCAATTCTACACGTGGGCAGAGTTTGTCATGAATCCTGAGAAGGAAGTCTCCGCCGGATTTTAAATAAAAATCCGGCATGGGTTCCCCCCTCAGGAGCATAACGGGCCCTTAGGTCTGGTATGGGTTGTAAGGAGACCCCCCTACGCCGAAAAAACGGCGTGGGGGTCCCCCCACAATCCATACCAGACCCGTATCCAAAGCACGCCGGCCGGTCAGGAAGGGAGTGGGGGCGAGCGAGCGCCCCCCCCCCCCCCTCCTGAGCCGTACTGGGCAGCATGCCCTCAACATGGGGGGGTCAGGTGCTCTGGGGCAGGGGGCGCACTGTGGCCCCCCCACCCCAGAGCACCCTGTCCCCATGTTGATGAGGACAGGGCCCCTTCCCGACAACCCTGGCCGTTGGTTGTCGGGGTATGCGGGCGGGAGGCTTATCGGAATCTGGAAGCCCCCTTTAATAAGGGGGCCCCCAGATACCGGCCCCCCACCCTAAGTGAATGAGTATGGGGTACATTGTATCCCTACCCATTCACCTGGAGGCAAAGTGTAAACACAAATAAACCACACAGGGTATTGAAATATTTTATTAGTTGGCTGCCGGGGGGGGGTGTGTATGATCGCTTTTATAAAAGCGCCCCCCTCCGGCGTGCTTCTGCGGGGGGTGGGTGCCGCTGTTCTTCGCCGCCGTCTGGTTCTCTTCCGCCGCCGGGGGGGCGCTTTGATAAAAGCGCCCACCACCCGGCGGGCTTCCTTCGACATCTTCGGCGGCGGGGGGTCTTCTCCCACTCTCCGGGGGTCTTCTCCGCTCTCCGGTGTCTTCTTCTTTTTCAGGACTCGCTGCCGCTATCTTCGTGTGTTAGCTCAATTACTAGCGGCGGCGAGTCCCCTCTTCTGTGACGTCGTCTTCTTCTTCTCTTCTCCAGATGTTGACGCGACGCTTCCTTCCGCTGTTATGGCGGGCGCGCGGCTCGCGGCGAGTTATATAGGCCTGTCTTGTGACGTCGCAGTCCCATCATGCTCCGGTAGGTACCACGTGGGTAGGTAGCACGTGGTACCTACCGGAGCATGATGGCGGCGAGTCCTGAAGAAGACACCGGAGAGTGGAGAAGACCCCTGGAGAGTGGAGAAGACCCCCGGAGAGTGGAGAAGACCCCAGGAGAGCGGAGAAGGCCCCCGGAGAGCCGGAGAAGACCCCAGAGAGTGGGAGAAGACCCCCCGCCGCCGAAGATGTCGAAGGAAGCCCGCCGGGTGGTGGGCGCTTTTGTCAAAGCGCCCCCCCGGCGGTGGAAGAGAACCAGACGGCAGCGAAGAACAGCGGCACCCACCCCCCGCAGAAGCCAGGCGGCCAACTAATAAAATAATTTAATACCCTGTGTGGTTTATTTGTGTTTACACTTTGCCTCCAGGTGAATGGGTAGGGGTACAATGTACCCCATACTCATTCACTTAGGGTGGGGGGCCGGTATCTGGGGGTCCCCTTATTAAAGGGGGCTTCCAGATTCCGATAAGCCTCCCGCCCGCATACCCCGACAACCAACGGCCAGGGTTGTCGGGAAGGGGCCCTGTCCTCATCAACATGGGGACAGGGTGCTCTGGGGTGGGGGGCCGCAGTGCGCCCCCTGCCCCAGAGCACCTCACCCCCCCATGTTGAGGGCATGCTGCCCGGTACGGCTCAGGAGGGGGGGGGGCGCTCGCTCGCCCCCACTCCCGTCCTGACCGGCCGGCCGGCGTGCTTTGGATACAGGTCTGGTATGGATTGTGGGGGGAAGCCTACGCCGTTTTTTCGGCGTAGGGGGGGTCTCCTTACAACCCATACCAGACCTAAGGGCCCGTTATGCTCCTGAGGGGGGAACCCATGCCGGATTTATATTTAAAATCCGGCGGGGACTTCCTTCTCAGGATTCATAACAAACTCCGCCCACGTGTAGAATTGGCGGGAATCTGCGTCGGATCCCCATCGCTTCTATGACGGCTTTGTCTCAATCGCGGCAAGCCAGCTCGGCGCTGGCTCCCGCGATGGGGCTCGCAAGTGCTCAATCTCGCCGAGAAAGGGAGCGAGATTGACACAATATCCCAGTCACCTACTGTATGTAACGTCCAGTGAAATGAGCACATTGGATGACATAAGGATCCAATGGGGCTTTGATTGTTCTTTATTAGTAAAAAAACATGGGACAAAAAAACATAACTACATTCTATCCATAAAGATGTGCGCAGAAAAGATGTACAAAAAAAAACAGCAAAACCTTTGTTTGAGAGTAACTTGCTTTGAGAGCGTTTTGCAAGACAAGCAAAAGTTTTTAATAAATTTTGACTTGATATACAAGCGATGTCTTGATATACAAGTAGCGTCATGTGACAACCGAGTATAAAAGAGAAGAGGGGCGCCTCTGAGGCCGCATACACACGATCAGTCCATCCGATGAGAACAGTCTGATGGACCGTTTTCATCGGTTAACCGATGAAGCTGACTGATGGTCTGTCACGCCTACACACCATTGGTTAAAAAATCGATCGTGTCAGAACGTGGTGACGTAAACCACAACGAAGTGCGGAAAAAAATGAAGTTCAATGCTTCCAAGCATGCGTCGACTTGATTCTGAGCATGCCTGGATTTTTAACGGATGGTCGTGCCTACTAACGTTCAGTTTTGACCTATCGGTTAGGAATCCATCGGTTAAATTTAAAGCAAGTTGGCTTTTTTTTAACCGATGGTTAAATAACCGATGGCGCCCACACACGATCAGTTTTGACCGATGAAAACGGTCCATAAGACCATTCTCATTGGTTTAATCGATCGTGTGTATGCGGCCCCAAGTGTAGCAATATGGTTACATTTAATGAAGTTACAACATTTAGCAATGTAGCTCCTGCTAGATTTTGCTTCTAATCCCCTTGTGGAGGCTGCCATTTGTGGATGGACATTTTATGGTTACACAACCTGGTCACATTGCTATAATCTTTTTTTTATAAGGACTTTAAACTGAAGGACCTACGAATAAATGGTTGTGGAACTAATCTTTTGAGTTTCCATTATTTTTTTGGAGAAATTTGCTTTGTTATACAAGTACTTTGGATTACAATTATGCTTGCAACCCAAGGTTTTACTGTAAATGAAAATAACTTGGATGATCTTTCTGCAAATCCAGGCCTGGAGAGCTGTTCTTAAAACTGAAATTCACCCTTAGGCCCCTTTCACATTGAGGCGTTTTTCATGCGGTACAGCGCTAAAAATAGCGCTGCTATACCGCATGAAAAATCATGCCCTGTAGTGTTCAATGTGAAAGCCCGAAGGCTTTCACACTGAAGCGGTGCGCTAGCAGGAACGCTCCAAAAGTCCTGCTAGCCGCATCTTTACCGCGGTATAGGAGCGGTGTGTTCACCGCTCCTATAGCGCGCCTTCCCATTGGAAACAATGGGAAACCGCGGCAATAGCGCGGTAATACCGCCCGCAACGCGGGCGGTATTAACCCTTTTTCGGCCGCTAGCGGGGGTTAAAACCTCACCGCTAGCGCCCGAATATCGCGGTAAACACGACGGTATAGCGGCGCTACAAATAGCGCGGCTATACCGTCACCGCGGCTCCACGCCTCAATGTGAAAGGGGCCTTAAAGCGGAAGTAAACCCATGGATTTAACAGTTTCAAAAAGCAGTTACATTTCCGGCATGCCGGGATTGCCAACTGTCACATTGGTTATGCTCTCAACCAAACTGTCAAACCATCCAATGGCTGGTGTCATAACTGATCACATGTGCAGCACCATGGCAGTTGAAGATTAAACATAGGCCAAGATGGCAGCTTGCTTGGCTGAAAATGATAGATGGGTTTACTTACACTTTAAGTATAACTTTGCTCCTCCCTTTACTGTGCAGAACGCAGCATCAGGTAAGCAGGGGAAAAGCAGGGGGAAAAACTATGCAGGGGAGGGTGAAGTTGCTTTTTAAGGCCCACTTATATCTTGACGTTCAATAAATTGCCCTTCTGAAAAGAAGATTTTTCTAATAAAAAACAGTTTTTTCTAATATGCCAATTCTTATGTACAAAAAGTTTAAGGGGGTTGATTTATTAAAGGCAAAACAGCTGGGAAAGTAAGTTGCACTTTGCACAGGAAAAACAATAATAAGTACGTGGGATCAATGTAGCTGTAGTGCAAATCCTCTTTGCACTACAAGCGCAAACTACCAGTACAAAGTGCACTTGGAAGTGCAGTCACTGTAGATCTGAGGGGGACATGCAAGGAAAATAAAAACAGCATTTTAGCTTGCACATGATTGAATAGTAAAATCAGCAGAGCTTCCCCTCATTTCAAATCTACCCCTCAGATTTACAGCGACTGCACCTTCAAGTGCACTTTGCACTTGTAGTGCAAAGAGGATTTGCCTTTTCTAAATAACCCCCATATATGAGTAGAATATGTCCCAGGGGACATCATCCCAAGTGGTACTAATATCAAACCATATAATGGGCCAGATCCGCAAAAAACGGCGTATCTTTAGGTGGGCGTAGCGCATCTCATATGCGCTGCGCCGCCATACGTCATAGTGGCGCGTATGGTATCCTCAAAGAACTTGCTACCATATGTGCGCCGGCGTAACGTAAATCGGTCGGCGTAATTCAAAGTAGGCAGGTAGGGGGGCGTGTTGTATTTAAATGAAGCGAGACCCCATGCAAATGCATGGCCGAAAGAACGACGCATGAACATGAACATATGTCCCGCACCCCTCTGCGCATGTGCACAACTACGCCGGGCGCAACCCCTGAGATACGCCTGTCTAATGCCTACGCCCAGAGCATAAATATGCCCAGACATGCGCCGTCGAGCGCAAAAGTACATCCGCTTGTTTCCCCCCCTGAAGCAAGATACTATTGTGTTCTTACTTTGAGCCATGTCTGCTCGTGCGTCAGGGAAGGAGAGGAGGAAGAAAAACTTTACTGTACAGGAGAGGGCTGTTATCATTACGGCCATGTCAAGGTACGATTTCTAACTCCATGGGGCAGAGAGTGGCACCACCAGCAAGGCCAGGAAGGATGAGATCCTGGAGGAGATCACTGACCAGATCAATCTCCGGGGACATGAGGCAAGGACCTCCAAGGATTTTTCCAAAAAAATGTATGACTTGCGTTGTGGTGTCTGGGAGAAGCTGAGCTTGATGAGGAGGCATGCCAGTGGCACTGGAGGGGGACCAGCCACTACTATTACTCCGACTCCGGATGAGCAGGTGGTTGCCTGGTGTCTCCAGAGGGAGCAAGTGGAGGGAGTTGAGGGCTATGACTCCATGGAACAGGCCCTGAGGACTGTTAAGTGTTTTTTTTACACTATCTGGTGTGTAGCATGTGGGTGGGTTGAAGGGAACATGTGACAGGTGTGTGGGTCCACCAACATGTGAATGTTTTGTGTCATCCACAGATGTGCTGGAGGGAGCGGGGCCATCTGCTGCCGGTGGCCATCCCACACCATCCCCCTAACATCTTTTCGAGCATGACCCCCTGGGAGACGTAACGAGTCAGCGGTGGAGGGGAGTGCCCACACCTCTCCTCTAGAGGTGGTTGAGGATGAGCAGGTCATTTCGGACCAAGATGTGGTTCTATACTTGGAGGAGTCTTCCCCTTCGGCCGGGCCCTCTCAGATCTCCACCCCCATCAGGGGAAGCCCCTCAGGGTCCTCCCCCAACAGGTCTACCCCCTCAAGGGCCTCCCCATATCGACGGCCCCATGCCTCTCCTGGGCCCAGGAAGGCTACGGGGAAGACTAGGGGGGTGTCTGTGTTCCTCCCGGGACATATCGCAAGGCAACAGGCTCTCTAGACCCACCATCTGGGTGAGGTTGCTGTACAGATGCGGTGAGTGGCAGACAGCATGGCCTCCTCTGCCATCATCAATGACACTCTCCAGGATGTCAGTGGCAACTGTGCTGCTGTAGTCACCTGTCTGGGGGATCTGCAGGCCACCACAGCAGGCCTCGTGGCAGAGGTCCAGACCTTTGCAGAAGCTGTACGGGACAATACTGCTGCCATCCAGGCGGAGGGGAGGCAGTCTAAGCTGCTGCAGGCCAAGACCAATGCGGTCCTTTCCCACATAGCCCTGGCGTTGGAGGGCAGGCAGCCAGGCAGCTCCTCCTCCTCCTGATTCCCCTCCCTCCCCACCCGAGGCTCCCACCATGCAGCTGAGGAGCCATGGCATTAGGCATGGTCCAAGACAGGGCAGAGGAGTGCCTTTTTTTTATATGCTCAGGTTATGAGTTTTTTTTTGTAGACCCAGCACACGGTCAGTAGTGCAGGCTACAATGTGAATGGTGTGTGAATGTGGGGGTGGCACTCCTGCCAGTAAGGGGTGTCACCCTCGGTCGTTGGGGAGAAGTTATTCCCACGACCGTGTGAATGTGTTATGAATGGACACTATAGTGCTAAGCCCACTTACTGCGACAAAGTACCCCAAATTAGTAGGTCCTAACCTGTTAATAGAATGAAAGAACCTGTGTCTCAACCATGGGAGATAAACTCCTCTATATGGGAGAACTGAAGGGATTCCTCCTATGCACTGGTGGCCACTAATAAGAGGTAATGAGGAGGGGGAGGGGTGCTCCAGCCCAAGAGACCTGGTCAGGGTCTATACAACATACAAAAACACCTGAACATATTCAAAAATATGGGGGGTTTGGTCACACTATATGGTCATATAGTGCTAAGCCCACTTAACAGGTTAGGACCCACTAATTCGAGGTACTTGGTCGCAGTAAGTGGGATTAGCACTATATAACCATATAGTGTGACCAAACCCCCATATTTTTTTAATATGTTCAGGTGTTTTTAACTAGTCTTGCAGGATAAATGTCATTTTTGCAAGTGTGTCTTTAGTCTTAAAGCAGCACCATCTTAGATGTATAGCATTTTTAGGGTGTGCCCCCCAAGTATGTTTTTGCCTGTGGAAACAATGCATCTCGCTGTTCTGCCTAGTGACAGGACACAGATCGTCTGTTCCCTCTCATCTGGAGCACTGATCAGTGTCGTGTCACAATAAGCCCTGCCCCCACACAGTTAGAATCACCCCCTAGGACACAACCCCTTCTTAGCCCCCTAGTGGTTAACCCCTTCCCTGCCAATCACATGTATACAGTAATCAGTGCATTTTTATAGCACTGTATAAATGTGAATGGTCCCAAAATAGCGTTAAATGTGTCCGCCATAATGTCGCAGTCACGATAAAAATCACTGATCACCTCCATTACTAGTAAAAAAAAAAATATTTATAAAGATGCCATAAAACTATCCCCTATTTTGTAAATGCTATAACTTTTGCGCAAACCAATCAAAAAAAGTTTATTGCGATATTTTTACCAAAAATATGAAGAAGAATACGTATCAGCCTAAACTGAGGAAAAAGTTTATATATTTTTTGGCTCTAGCCACTTAATGGTGCAACATTATGCCAATGTTTATGAATGCCTAACCACCAAATGGCAACATTAATCCAAACATTTCTACAAAACTACTTGTGAATATAAAATGTAGCAAGTGCACTTATTATAAATACAGTATATATACACACAGAATAATTACTCAAAGCTTCCTTCTTACTAGAAGCTTTTCACTTTTGATCCACTCCATATGATAAATGTAGGTTTTAGGCAAGTACAGGACAGTGTCACCCAAGAAAAGATGTTCATATTATTAACTGCTTGCCGACCAATGCATGACTATATACGTCGACAGCATGGCACGGACAGGCAGGAGGATGTATACATATGTCCCCTTTAAGAAGCCGGCATTGTGCCGTACGCACGCCAGTAATCCGCCATCCCGCGGATTCGATATCCGCAAGCATACCCGCGATCGTGTCATGGTGAGGAAGAAGGGGAAAAATGCCGATGTAAACAAGCATTTCCCCAGTCTTCCTAGTGACAGGACAGTGTACACAGCTTCCTGTAATCGGAAGCTGTGATCACTGTCTGGTTACAGTAAGCCCACCCCCGCCCCCTACAGTTAGAACACGTCCCTAGGCACACTTAACCCCTTCAGCGCCACCAAGTGGTTAACCCCTTCACTGCCAGTGTCATTTTCACAGTAATCAGCGCATTCTTACAGCACTGATCGCTGTAAAAATGACAATGGTCCCACAAATGTATCAAAAGTGTCCGATGAGTGCGCCATAATGTCGCAGTCATGATAAAAATCACTGATCGCTGCCATTACTAGTAAAAAAAAAAAAAATAATAAAAATGCCAACAAACTATCCCCTATTTTGTAGACGCTATAACTTTTGCCGATCAATAAATGATTATTGCGATTTTTTACCAAAGTTATGTAGAAGAATGCATATCGGCCTAAACTGAGAAAAAAAAAAACATTTAGATATTTTTTAGGGATATTTATTATAGCAAAAAGTAAAAATATTGTTTTCTTTTTTTAAATTGACGCTCTATTTTTGTTTATAGCGCAAAAAATAAAACTGCAGTGATCAAATCCCACCAAAAGAAAGCTCTATTTGTGGGGAAAGGAAAAAAAGGACGTCAATTTTGTTTGGAAGCCATGTGGCACGACCGCGCACTTGTCAGTTAAAGGAACGCAGTGCCGAATCGCAAAAAGGGGCCCGGTCATTGACCAGCAAAATGGTCCGGGGCTTAAGTGGTTAAGGAAAAGGAATACGTATAGAATTGGTAAGATCGTTTAAAATAGGTTTTAAAAACACAATGGTATGTATCTAGGTCTACCCTAACAAAAGAGGTGTATAATGTATGCCAGTGATATAAAGGCAAAGGAATGAAATTAGGATTGTAAATTATAAGGATGAATATAATAGTGCAAGAATCAGCAGATTTGATTGAATATAAATTTAGGGAAGGCTGTATGTTTTAAAGTACAGTTCTGTGCAAAAGTTTCAGGCAAGGAGTGAAGAAATGTTGTAACAAATAAAAAATATATATTTTAGTTGTTTCATTTATCAATTTACAAAATGAAAAGTAGCTAACAGAAAAAAAACAACTGAAACTAAATCAATATTTGGTGTGACTACCCTTTGGCTTCAAATCAGCATCAGTTCTTACACTTTTGTAATCTTACATTAAGTTGGTAGGTTGAAACACAGTCAAAAACTGAAATAGCTGTGTAGGAGACTTAAAACTGGGTGCTACTAAGGTGAGGTTGCCGAAGACAGTTTAATGTCATGGGTCATACACCATGGCAAAACTGAAGACAGGATACAAGGAAATTATACTGGAACAGCAGGGTCTCTCTCATGCTAAAAACTTCAAAGAAGATTGGGGTTTCAGGATGTTCCATTCAAGATATTTTGAAAAAGCACAAAAACAGGCAACATTAAGGACCGGACCGCAGACGCCAGGAAAACATAACGCAACTGATGAGACACACAATGCTTATTTCCCTTTGACATCTGAAGATGTTCAGCAGTGCCATCAGTACACCCATCTACTGTCTGGAAAAGTCTGACCAGAAGCAGAGCCAGAAGTTCTTCATGGAGGAATTATGGCCAAAAAAATATACCTCTGATGTGGAAACAAGGCTAAGTGACTTAACTATGCACAAAAACATAGGAACTGTGGTGCAGAAAAATGCCAGCATGTGCTCTGGACTAATGAGTCAACATTTGAAATATTTGACTATAGCAGGAGGCAGTTTGTTCTCCGAAGGGCTGGAGAGCAGTACAAAAATGAGTGTCTGCAGGAAACAGTGAATTGTGTTAGAGGTTATTTGCAGGTTTGGGGCTGCATTTCTGCAAATTGAATTGGAGATTTGGTCAGGATGAATGGTGTCCTGAGAAATACCAGCAGATATTTATCCATCATGCCATAGCATTAGGGAGGTGTGTGTGATACATTTAAAATGTATTCTTCTTCATGACATCGACCCCCAACATACAACTAATGTCATTAGGAACTGTCTACAATATAGTGTAAAGAACAACATGGAGTCCTGGAAGTGATGGTTTGGCTCCCACAGAACATTGATCTCAACATCAATAAGTCTAAGCAAATTGATACCCAACACATGTCACATGTCACACTTTAAAATTGTGTACGCCAGTAGAACGTTGCCAACTGTAGTACCCAACATTCTCTATAGGCAACGCTTTAAAAATCCTTTACAGGTTTCCAGTTTAGAACTACAGTACATACAAGTGCACCTCATATAGAGTTAAGCTATGCCATCATTTATACTCTTTAAGGTAGGCAACCACCAAATTTAAAGCCCAACTTAGGTAGATTAACAATCAATTCCCCATTTATACTGTGACAAAGTCGCAAGAAATAGCGGTAATGCAATGCAGCAAAGTCGCTGATCTTAAGCAATAAATACGGCTTTATTGCACTCAAAATAAATAATACAAAACAAAATGGCCTACTCCAATTTAGGAGGCTAACTGACAGTAGTGTCCCTCACTACACTGTACTGGAGGGGCTATTCCAGCCTCCAGTATAAAACAAACATAATAACAGTCCAAAATAAACAAATCAATGACAGACCTTGTTCCTTCAATGCAGACAGTTTCCAACCTGTCCGTCCAGCTCAGTATACCTCTCACACTGAGCTCTCACTTTCCACTTCCTTAATAGGTGAGTGTTAATTAATAGGGGAAGAGAGGAGGTTTTACCTGTTGGCCAGGCTTAACCCCTTCCAGGGCAGGGAACGCTGACTTTTCCAGTCTCTCACTGGTGTACATACAATTGTGTACCCTGTCACACATCCTCCCCCCCAGCTTAACACTTGGGTGGGAAGCGGCCACCTCTACAAACCCATGCACACGGGACAGAGCATCTGCATTACTGTGGAGGAGACCTGCCCTATGTCGTACCACAAAAGTAAAGGGCTGTAGGGACAGAAACCACCTCGTGACCCGAGCGTTCTTGTCCCTGTTGGTGTGCATCCACTTTAACGGAGCATGGTCTGTGACGAGGGTAAACCGCCTGCCCAACAAATAGTAGCAGAGTGTTTCTACTGCCCACTTGATTGCCAAACACTCTTTTTCCACTGTGGCATAGCGCTGTTCTCGAGGTAACAACTTCCGACTCAAATACAGCACAGGGTGTTCCTCACCATCCACATATTGGGACAAAACTGCACCCAGACCCACCTCTGAGGCATCGGTCTGGATAAAAGAACTCCTTTCTAAAGTCAGGAGCCACAACCACAGGTTGGGCACAAAGCGCTGCCCGCAGACCAGCAAAGGCTTCCTCAGCCTCGCTGTTCCACTTTACAGTGTCTGGACTTCTGGCTTTAATAAGGTCAGTGAGCGGAGCAGCCCTCGTAGCAAAGTGAGGAATAAACCTCCGATAGTAGCCTACAATCCCCAAGAAAGCTCTGACTTGTTTTTTCCTCAATGGTCTGGGCCAGCTCTGTATAGCTCCTATCTTGTTCATTTGTGGTTTAACAAGTCCTCTGCCAACCAGGTAACCCAAGTATCTAGCCTCTGCTAGACCCAAGGCACATTTAGAGGGGTTAGCCGTCAGACCCGCTCTTCTAAGAGTGTCCAAGACTGCCTGTACTTTATCCAGATGGCTTTCCCAGTCCGGGCTATGAATGATCACATCATCCAAGTATGCGGCTGCATACTCAGTGTGGGGCCTGAGCAACTTATCCATTAGCCTTTGAAAAGTGGCTGGAGCCCCATGGAGGCCAAAAGGCATGATCCTGTACTGGAATAGGCCATCAGGAGTGGCAAAGGCTGTCTTCTCTCGGGCGTGCTTTGTCAATGGGATCTGCCAATAACCCTTTGTCAGATCCAACGTGGTGAAGAACCTATCTTTGGCTAATCGCTCTACTAGTTCATCCACCCTAGGCATGGGGTAGGCGTCAAACTTAGACACCTTGTTTAACTTCCTGAAGTTATTACAAAACCTGATGGACCCATCAGGTTTGGGCACTAGAACAATGGGGCTGCACCACTGGCTATGAGACTCCTCTATCACTCCAAGCTCAAGCATTTTCCTGATTTCAGCCCTTACAGCTTCCCTCTTGGCCTCCGGAATGCGGTAAGACTTCACTCTTACGACAACCCCTGGTTCTGTAATAATGTCATGGGTAATCTCTCGGGTTTGTCCAGGGTTGGGGGAGAAAACATCGTTATTCCTCTCAACCAAGCCTCTAGCTTCTTTTATTTGCTCAGGTGTCAGCTCTGGAGAGATTGTCACCGAAGGACTAGGTGCCTGTGGACCAGGTGTGGTGTCCCCCACTGCGGCCATGCAGTCCTCTCTAGTCCTCCATGGCTTAAGAAGGTTTATGTGGAACACGGCCTCCTTCTTCCGGCATCCCGGCTGACTAACTTTATAATTTACTGGGCTCACTTTTTCCAACACCTCATAGGGTCCCTGCCACTGTGCTAGAAGTTTGCTTTCTGCGGTGGGTACTAGAACCATTACTCTGTCCCCTCTTTCAAACTGTCTCACTAGGGCCCTCTGGTCATAGTAGGACTTCTGCCTACTCTGCGCCTGCTCCATATGCTGGCGAACAAGAGGGGCAATCAGAGCCATACGCACCCGCATATCTTCAACATACTGGAGGACATTGGTCCCCGTTACCCCCTGTTCTTCCCAGGTTTCCTTTAGGATATCCAGTATACCCCTGGGATGCCTACCATATAAAAGCTCAAACGGGGAAAAGCCCGTAGAACTTTGGGGAATCTCTCGAACTGCAAACAACAGGTAAGGAAGTAACAAGTCCCAATCCTTCCCATCCCTGCTAACGACCTTTCTCAACATCCCCTTTAGGGTCCGGTTAAACCTTTCTACCAACCCATCTGTCTGCGGGTGATATACTGAAGTTCTCAGAGTCTGTACATTAAATAGCTGACATAGCTCTTTCATAATAAGGGAGACAAACCGTGTCCCCTGATCCGTGAGCAATGTCCTGGGGATCCCCACCCGTGTAAACATCTGAACCAAATCTTTTGCAATACTTTTAGCATTCGCCTTACGTAGTGGAATGGCCTCCGGGTATCTGGTGGCATAATCGACATTGACAAGGATGTACTGGTGCCCCCGAGCTGTTTTCTCTAAGGGACCCACTAGGTCCATGCCAATCCTCTCAAACGGAACGTCAACTATGGGGAGAGGTATGAGTGGGGCTCTCAACTTCGGTCTGGGAGATGCCAGCTGGCATTCCGGGCAAGAAGCACAATACCTTTTAATCCCCTCATATACCCCAGGCCAGAAAACCCTCCTGAGCACCCGTTCTTGGGTTTTCTCCACCCCTAAGTGTCCCCCCAGCAGATGAGAGTGAGAGTAATCCAGGATTTTTCGGGTGTATGATGAAGGCACAACCAGTTGTTCAAGCTCTTGTCCCTCATCGGAGGTTACTCTGTAAAGAAGATCGTTTTTAATGATAAAATAGGGATAAGCCTTTCCTGTTACCCCTTCCACTGGTACCCCATTAACCTCTACAACATTACTCCTGGCTTCCTGCAACAGGGGATCATCTGTCTGGTCACGACCAAAGCCACTTCCCGAGATATCCAGGATATCTGTATCCCCCTCATCGCCTTCACTGGTAGCCTCTGGGGCGGGTTCTGGTTGACCAACCTCTGGCTCATCTTCTGTCTGTCGTGGGGCCCCGCCTCTCCTGGACTGCTCCCCACGCTGATTTAACAGGACTTCCTGGACAGCTCTATTAAATCTTAACTTGCTCTCCCTGCGTTCCCGTCTTGTTTTACCTCTTTTTGGATTAGAGATATACAAGTCAGGATGAGCAAAGGGAAATACTACATGGACCCCTGTATTTCTCTGCTCCACTTCAGGTTCCCTTTGTTCTCCCATCACAGGGGGCTGTAACAGGGTGTGGAAATTAGGGAAATTCCTTCCTATTATCAAAGGATATGGTAGACGAGGAACTACCACTGCTACGATCCTTACCAAATTGCCCTGTACTGACACTTCTATGTTGGCAGTAGGATACCGCACAGTACACCCATGGACACACAATACCCCCATGGTTCTATGCTTCTGAATCCAACAAGGTTTTACCAATTTACTGGCTACCAAAGTCAGGGCACTGCCAGAGTCCACCAGGGCCACTGTCTCTTGTTTGTCCAGCAGGACAGGTACTCGGAAGGTATGTCCCCCTTCTACCAGGCCTGCTAAACAAATGAGCCCACAAAAGTCAGAGGAATCTTCCCCTAGTCCACACTGCATTGGCTCAGGAAGATTGGGGCATCTCGCCCTGACATGTCCTTTGGCGCCACACTCAAAACAAGTTATGGAGTTTCTCCTAGGGTGGTCCTCTTTCCCAGGGTTTTGGCTTCTAAAGTCTGTTTTGGAGAAACGGGCTCCGGATCCGAAGTCTGCTTCCACTCCACTCCTCCGGTCTCCTGGTCTCTGTATTTTCCCGATCGTCCTAGAGAGAGATCGATCCAAATTTTTGGTAGACAGGTACCGCTCCACTTATGCGACCATACTATCACAGTCCAGGGGATTTTCCTGAGTGACCCACTCCCGGAGGCCATTTGGAAGCTCTCTCACGTAACGGTCCAGTACAAGTGCTTCTATAATCTGTGCAGGGGTTTGAGTCTCTGGTTTGAGCCACTTCCGAGCCAGATGAATTAAATCGAACATCTGGGATCTTGGCGCTTTTCCTTCTTTAAACCTCCAGTTGTAGAAATGCTGGGCCCTCACTGTGGAAGTCACCCCTAAGCGAGCCAGGATCTCTCCTTTCAGTTTGGGATAGTCTGCAGCAGCCACCTCATCCATATCAAAATAGGCTTTCTGTGCTTCTCCCAGGAGGAAGGGTGCAATGATTCCAGCCCACTGTTCTGGGGCCCAGCCTTCTCGAGTGGCGGTCCGTTCGAACGCCAGTATGTAAGTCTCCACATCATCATCCGGGGTCATTTTCTCCAAACAGCTGCTTGCACGTATTTGGCTTACCCCCCTTGCTGGTGGGTTAGAAGACCCTTGGGTAGTCATCTGATCCAGGGTTGCTTTGAGAACAGCATGGTCTGACTTTTGTGCTTCAGTCAAAGCTTCAATCTTCAAAGTCAGGAGCCTGTTGGTCTCCTGTTGTACTGCAGCTGCGGCAGCTGCCTGTCTACTAATCTCTTGTTGCGCTACAGCTGCGGCAGCTGCCTGTCTACTAATATCTTGTTGTGCTGCAGCGGCTTGTCTGTCTACTTGTCTATTAGTCTCTTGCTGCACAGAGACAGCGTGTAACAGGGCTTTCATAATATCTTCCATTTTCTGGGTCCTGTACCTTTAAGGCCACTGTAACTGTAAATTTGACCGGTACAACAGCGAATATCCCACTGCTGCCACCACTTGTGACAAAGTCACAAGAAATAGCGGTAATGCAATGCAGCAAAGTCGCTGATCTTAAGCAATAAATACGGCTTTATTGCACTCAAAATAAATAATACAAAACAAAATGGCCTACTCCAATTTAGGAGGCTAACTGACAGTAGTGTCCCTCACTACACTGTACTGGAGGGGCTATTCCAGCCTCCAGTATAAAACAAACATAATAACAGTCCAAAATAAACAAATCTATGACAGACCTTGTTCCTTCAATGCAGACAGTTTCCAACCTGTCCGTCCAGCTCAGCATACCTCTCACACTGAGCTCTCACTTCCCACTTCCTTACCAGGTGAGTGTTAATTAATAGGGGAAGAGAGGAGGTTTTACCTGTTGGCCAGGCTTAACCCCTTCCAGGGCAGGGAACGCTGACTTTTCCAGTCTCTCACTGGTGTACATACAATTGTGTACCCTGTCACAATACCTATAAGCTTATTACCACATTACATTGCCTACTTATGTATTTGTTTATAGGCAATATTTTACTACCTATCCCTCCTCCCCCTTTAAGGATTCTGCCTTGTATTTGGAGTTACCTGACTGTATAGTCCTTCCACTTCTACTCTAAGATACTATTGGAATTTATGTACATGGGACCCAGTATTAGGGCACACTTTCTGCGATAAATTCTTAAGAGAAACTCTTTGCATCAACTCTCGCTGTTACCCCGAGGTACACCCCCACTTCCACCTTTGGGAACTGAGTTGAGTCTGCCTGGCTGCCTCTCACTTCCATCTGCCTCACTAGTACATTACATATTATACTGTCATAGCCAATTGTAGCAGCAGCTATGTATATTGTATTATTTTGTCATCGTACTGTGATACTCATTGTACTATTTTCATTTTGTCTAGAAAAATTATTTAACTCCTAATATCCTGAAGAAGCTCTTTGTTGAAAAACATGTTGAGCAGGACCCCCAACTGGACAGTATCACCCCACACAGCACTCCCATACCCACACCCCTGGGTATTAGGAGATTTGGGATTATCCCCATGATTCCTATTCCGTACATTACCTTGGGAAATTTACTTGGAAACTAACCAATATTTTTTGATCGTGTTTTGTATATTAATAAATACTTTTGTATTTTAATTATAGTTTGAGTGTTGTTGTGCCATTAAAGTCCATTTTCCTCCATATATTGATTGTATATTGTCAATTACAGGACAAGGCACTGTGTACAATTGTATGTCCACAGGGCCACACTGTGTTGACATACAAATACTGTATTTTAGAATTATTGCTCTCAATCTGACGTTCATGGCGATACCTCACGTGTGTGGTGTGAACACCATTTACATATATGTGCATGACCTACATACGCATTCAACATTGCGCCTGTTGATCACTTGTATTGCTATCACAAGGAATGAGAAGCATCCCTTATGATAGCATGGGCATTGACAGGTATTCTCTACTTTATTAGATCCCAGATCTCTCATCTGCCCTTTTAAGCATTTGATCAAATCAAGATCGGTTTAATCAGATGCTTTCTCAAGCCAGTAACTACATATTTATATCGGAGTTAAACTAAGTGACAAAATACTTGTTGCTTCCAATTTCTTAGACCATAAAGATGATCAGGGATTTCAGTACGCAGATCATCTATATGGTAAGCCAGCAGAACTGCTGGCTTCAGTCTCAGGCTCCCCTTTGAGACGGGAGAGCCTGAAAAGGCACCGGAAGGCGTCAGGGCTGGAGGACTCCCTTCCACCATGTGCAAAAGAAATTCAGTGGCTATCCTTTAGGATTAGTTTTACATTAAAGTGGATGTAAACCCCCCAAAAACATTTTTTTTATGTCACAATGTAAAGTATAAGATTTCCTATCATCTGTGCCCAGTCTTGCCTCACAGAGTTAATCCAGATCTGAGTAATCCTCTTTTAATGTTCAGTGAAAATTAACAGCCTTCCAGATAAAAACCTGCCTAAATAAAAAGTTTTCTCTCTTCTTGCTTTGAGTGACAGGTTATTTACATATCTAGCTTGGACATGTTTATCATATGTTATGTTAATCATAACATGAGGTATAAAAAGTGAGAAATCCACCCCTCCCCCACATAACACATCCTGGTAATATACAATGAACTTAGGATCACCTCATGTTATGATAAACATAACATAGCATATGATAAACATGTCCAAGTTAGATATGTAAATAACCTGTCACTGAAAGCAAGAAGAGAGAAACGGACTTTATAATTTGACACGTTTTTATCCGGAATTCTGTCAATTTGCACTGAACATTAAAAGAGGATTACTCAGCGCTGGATTAACTCTGTGCGGCAAGACTAGGCACAGATCATAGAAAATCTTATACTCTACATTGTGACAATTTTTTTTTTTACATTTACATCCACTTTAAATAGCATCGCTATCTTCATACTGGGAAAATGCCTGTAGCTGCAGGTCCCGGTATAACCACTGAAACTCTAGGATGTCATATGATGCCCTACAGGTGGGAAGTGTGAAGAGATTAGATAATGTGCAGTTTAAATTGGTGAACCATGCATTTATGCTGAATTTTTTTGTAATTCCTTTATTGTGTTAGCAAAAAACAGACAGCAAACAAGAACACAATGGAAAGTATCCAGTGTACACTACAGTGTCTCAATAGAGGAAAATAAGGACAATAATGTTGAAAACCGTACAAAATTCCAGAAATGTTATTTTGATACAGGAGGGTTTATTCGTATCCAAAAACAAATGGGACAAAATACCAAGGGTACAATAAAGAGAAGAAAACCTCTATGAAAATTGTAACGAAAGTTAGCATACGCCAGAACCAGCTGTCACTATACACTTGGTCCAAACAGCATAGGTAGGTGTTGCCGGATTAACCATAAAAAAAACGAAAGTTATAATGAAGTAAAATGTTGAAATATATAGTAAGAGGTGGAACTGTAAAAGGAGGGCGGGAGGAAGGGTCTCAGTGTTAAGGTGTAAGAGACTTTTAGGCTCAATTGCATATTTCTATACAGGTCTCTTAGATTTGCACATAATCACACAATTCATTATAATAAATAAATTGTATAATTTCCAATATGTTAGACAATTGGTATAATTATATTTAGGCAAGTGAAAAAGTTTGAAATTGGCCACTATACCTTATTTTTTTTAATAATATGTTCATCTCCAGTAATGAAGTAAAGTATTTTTTCCTAAATCTAAAAACTATAGCAAGAGATATAGGAATCTAGCATCTTAGATGGCTTAGAGATAAAGGGTGAATGAACATCTTTGAGAGCTATAGAAAAAAATAGAATAATGATATGGATGGGAACCTAAAGAGAGCTGGGAGTCAGAAGAAGGATATTAAAAGCAACAGCGAAAGTGTAAATTGCTAAAAGAGATCAAACTGTTGCAGCCTCTAAACTCCAAGACTACGTAGATGGTTACAAGGCTCAATTAATTAATTTTTTGGGGTAGAAGTTCAGTCACATAATTTACCTGTAATGAAATGGCCTATAACCCCCAATCGTCAGGCCCACAACCGCCAAACTAGATCTTATCAGTGCCACAAGAGGCTCTATCGCCAGCCCGAACAACAGTGGCGACAGAGCACACCCCATGTCTATAACCTCTCCTTATCAAAAAAGAGTCTGATATGACCACATTCATTTGCAGTCTAGCCTTAGGTTTGTTGTACAATAATTGTTGTAGCTCGCCCGGGGATAAATCCCATCTGTTCTGCTCCAATATTAGTAGTAATAACTGTATTTAGTCTATGGGCTAGCACTTTAGCCAGAATTTTTTACATCTGAGATAATCGGTCGAAATAATTCACATAAAGATGGACTTTATAGGGTTTGGGAACAAGGACAATCAATGTGTCTGACATCTCTCTTCAGGTTATAATTATATACTCTAAGCAAGTGCGGGATCAATAATTTTCTGCATATACCATTCTATAGGGAATCCATCCAAACCTGGCATTTTGTTTCTAGAAAAGGATTGGATACCTTCCCCTATTTCGTCAGCCATCAGAGGAGCATCTACAGTAGTAACAAAACCTGATGTTCTGACAACTTTGGAAGCGGAATATCATACAAAAAAATCGTCCAGTTTAGTAATGGTGTAATAGGCCCTAGTCGAATATAATGTGGTGTAAAATGTATTCGCTATATCACTATTTTGTTCCACTATTACACCATTCATCCCAATTCTGGGGATGTTAAATGGCTGATAGTGAGGTCTAGAGAGATAAGCCAGCAGGCGACTATTCTTGTCCCCAAATTCAAAGAGCCACGGGTTTTGATATAACAACTTCTTCTGGGTGTGCTCTAGCACTAAGTCCAACTCTCTGACCTTATGTCGCCAGACTGCGTGGGTCTCAGGAGCTGGGCATGCAGAGTAGCCACCCAAAGCTCCCCTTCCACATTTTAGACTGGGACGTCTTATGAGCCTGTCGGATAGCCGCAGCAAATGAGCCACGATGGTGGCCTTAAAGGCATCCCAGACCACAGGAACGGAGGAGCTCTTGTCTTTGGAAACCCAATAGGATTTCATGTTGACCAGTCCCTGATCCATGGCGACCAAGTACGCCAGCCACAGAGGACTCAATCGCCACACCCGGAGGGAGGTAGAGATTCCCAGACCGAAGACCTCAATTTGAGGAGAATGGTCAGATATCACCCTGGGAAGGTATGTAATATCACTCACCATGTGAAGTACATCTGAGAAAAGCAAACATAAGTCAAAACGATATAATGTACCGTGAGAATCTGAGTGGCACATGTATTCCCTTACATCTGCATTCTTCCAACTCCAGGCCTCCATAAGTCAAATTGAGTCAGATACAAGCCGGAGTAGGGGGCAATGTGGAGCACTGAAACACATCAACAGAGTTATTGAGGACTGTGTTGTAATCACCAGCTATTAATAGGGGGACTTCAGCAATTTCAAAAACTGCTCCCATCACGCAATTAAAGAATTGTTTCGTAAATGGTGGCGGAATATATAGACTAGTCACTGTACTGTTTACCAAGAAGTTCTAGTACAATGATTACAAAACATCCCACAGGACCTAGTTTAATATGTTTGATAGTTACTGGAGCAGATTTAGCTATTGGAATAGAGGTGCCCTAGGTATAGGTGGAATATGTAGAGTGAATAGCATAAGCTATTTTGGCCCTTTTAAGAAGCCAGGATCCCTGGAATTGGGTTTCCTGGAGAAGGATCACATGTGGATTGTGTTGCATAGATATTTAAACCTTAATGAACGTTTGACTTTGGAGTTAAACACCTTAACCATTCCAGGAGATCAAGCGCAACTTAGACATAACCAATCCGGGCACAGTATTAGTGAAGGATAATCCCTATACTGTGCTAAAGGTGACCATAGTATGAAGATTTGCAACCTCAGTATGGTAGGGTGTGCCAGAAGCAGTATATATAAGATAAAGAGCAATAATTATTTTGTAGATGTTTTGTAGATGTTGACTAGAAATAAAGACTGCCAGATAGGACAGTTAATAGAAAAAAACATAGCAAGAAAGAAAGTAACAGCCCCAAAACAAATAAAACAACTCTAACCCTCCCGGCCCCCTAACCCAAACACTTGAGAGCTTAAGAGCTTTGTTCCCATAACCAAAACTGCAAAGCAATGAAGAAGACACATAGTGGACACATAGGGCCAGATTCAGGTAGGAGAGCGGATCTTTATGTTGGAGTAACGTTTGTCATTTACGTTACTCCGCCGAAACTTTAGGAGCAAGTACTGTTATTCACATAGCACTTGCTCCTAAATTTGCGGCGGCGTAGCAAAAATGAGCCGGCGGAATTCAAATTGGGCGGGTAGGGGGCGTGTATTTAAACTAGGCGCGATCCCGCGGCGAACGTACTGCGCATGCGACGACTGTCAGTGCGCATGCTCCAAATTCTGTCAGTAAACGTCAATGACGTCAATCCCCATTCACGGACGTTTTACGCAAACGACGCTAAACTTTTTAAATTCGACGCGATGACGACGGCCATACTTAACATAGGATACTCCACCTAGGGGGCATGTTTTTCTTTACGCCGCGTATCGCTTACGGAAACGTCGGAAAGTCACTGTGTCGGGCCCGCGTACGATCGTGAATTTCCGTTTCTCGCTGATTAACATATTCTCGGCGTTAATCAGCGGGAACGCCCCGAGCGCCATTTTTAAAATTGCAGTTCCGATACGACGGTGAAATACAATTACGCCGCTCGTATAGGAACTCCAACCCGGCGTATCTTGTTTTCTGCTTACAGAAAACAGATAAGCCAGCTCAAAGTGACAGTTATGCTGGCGTATCACTGATACTCCAGCCTAACTCTACCTGAATCTGGCCCATAGTGGTTTCTCTAGCCCCTCAGGTAAGAGATAATGGGGAAAAAACATGTAGGAGTTTGTCCTCTCTGCGGATAGCCAGGTGGAGTACTGCAAAAGAAAAAACAGAAAAGCTTAAGGAGAAAAACCACGTTCATCGAGGACGACGACGTCGGTTCTGGCATTGTTGGTCAGGAGGTCCCAGGTTACCCACCCAGCAAACAGCATCTTTCAGATCCATGAAGAAATATGCTTTGTCCTGATGAATAGCCCTTAGTCGTGCGGGATAGAGCATGCTGTAGGGCAATTGCAAGTCCCTCAGTCACCTTTTAATGGCCAGGAAGGTAGCTCGCTTTTTTTTTGCATAGCCACAGAGAAATCTGGAAATATAGTGATCCCAACACCATTAAATGATATACAGCCTTTTTCTCTAGCAGCCCTTAAAACCACCTTCCTATCCTTGGAATGCAAGAGTTTAATAATCATAGCATGAGGAGGCGCTCCAGAAGGCAGGGGGCACAAGGGAACTATGAGCTTCCTCTATGGTGAAGAATGGGGAGAAGGAGAAGGTAGAGGTAGATGTTAACCACCATTCCATGAAGGCCTCAGGGGCTCTGCCCTCTAATCTGAGGAAACGCAAGTTATAACGCCTCAGGTGATCCTCCAAATCTGTTAGCTTATCAATTGTAGATTACTGAGTTTGATGCAATTCCCTGACAGGGGCCTGAAGAGGACAGGTGTCATCCTCTAAATCTTCTATGCGTTGATCTGCATTGGTCACTCTATGATGAAGATTGTGTACATCTTGCTTCAAGAAGCATAGATCTGTTTTTATAGAGTCCATCTGAGAGGTCATGGAGGCATAGCTGTGCTAAATAGCCTCCATTATTTGTGCCAGAGTGGGCTCTGCAGGGGTTAATGCAGCCTTATCAGTGCTGGGAGAAGCAGGGGGAGAACAATGAGATATGCCACGCTGCTGAGGAAGAAGAGGACTAATGACTGTCGTTTGCCTCTAGGCTAGCTGGTGCCATCTTGCCTCTTCATGCAGGGAAATAAGAGCTGCTGGAAACCCAGTGACAGGGCCGTATTTGACCATCCCTAGGTGTTCCAGGGAGCCTGAGGAGAATGAGGAAACTGATGAGTCCCTGGATGAGCAGTGGGTCAGCAGGATCAGGCTAGGATTCGTGCAGGTAAGACAGAGCTCCGGCGATGTGCATCCTCACCTCCCAGCAGTTGGCCACACTCCGTTGCTGACTACTTCTGGTCAGCAGGATCAGGCTAGGATTCGTGCGGGAAAGACAGGGCTCCGGTTATGTGCATCCTCACATCCTGGCAGTTGGTCACACCACTATTGCTGATCCCATTACTGTTGAAATTTTATATTCAGTGAAGCTGGGTGCTCTTCATTGTATACTGTAGGTTAACTACCTTGGATCTAACATAGAAGTACATTGAAAAAGTCCCACTGGCCTGCTGGTCTCCCTTTTCTATCTTCTCCTCCAGTCACAACGTTTCTTGCTCGTCTTTCACAGAATGTAACACGTTTGTTCTGTGATAGAGTAGGGGTTAGGTCATTCATTTGCCTCTCTCTCCTTCACAGAATGTGTTAAGCCCCATACACACTATCAGTTTTACCAAAACCATGTAGTGCAAGGGCCTGCCTGATTGCATACAAATTGAAACTCTTGAGGTTTGACCTCATATTAGATGGTTTTGGTAAACCTGAAGAGAAAACCGTCAGGAAAACGGATAGTGTATATGGGGCTTCACGCTCTGTGAAAACAATGAGTGGTGTCAATGTGGGTAGGAATATAAAGAAACAGGCGGCCATATGGACTTTTTCAATGTTAGACCCACGCCAGTTAAGCACTGGAAGTTCTAATTTAAGGCACAGCAAGCAGGATGTAGGATACGCTTCATTATAGATAAGTTATGTGATTGAAGTTGTATGGGTGAAAACTATTGCGCTACTGGGAGTAGGTCAATGTTAAAGTAAATGAAGCCAAAATAAATAACGTAGAAGCAGCTATATCTAATAGTGTTCACTATACACAAAACAGGGAAATGCAGAAAAAAATAATAAGCGCTACACACTGTGGTAAAGCTAATGAAGTGAAAACCACAACAACCTCTAGTGAGTGAATAATAACTGGTGATGAAGTGTCATATGAACATAAAGATAACTAGTGAAACAGTAAATGAATAACTAGTAAACAATATATATAAGCAAAACTGTGAGAAACACAGGTGAACCAATAAATGGAATGGAGATAAGCAATGTTCTAAATGAGGAGAAAGTGTCCTATAGCCAAGGAAACCGATATTGGGCATCAATGGATAATCTTCAAAAGATGGCTGTAAATGGATTACAGTGCAGATAAAGAGACATCCATAACTAGTCTCCCAAAACTCTCACCTTAATGGAAACGAATATGGGCATGTAGCATGAGTGTAAGCGTATCCAGGGATGAGCATCAAACTGTTTCCCAATTGTGTCCTCTGCAGTGGTATCTTGCCGCTATGACTGACTCTGATCCCAAAATAGATGGCAGATCTATGTATATGCTCAATGCTCAATAGGAGCATAGGGGAGAGAGAGGGAGTAGAACGGATGCTCCGATAGTTTAGTACAGTTAAAAAATAGGGGGTGCTTTATTAAAGAATAAGGGTGGACTCTTACATAAAATCAAAGTAACAAATGCATAGAAAATGATGTGGGGCGTAGGGTATCAGCACCGTCTTGCGTATCTCTGTTGGCCTCCGGCTTGCGGTGTCACGTGATCCCGAATCCCTACGTCGTTACGTCACGTACCTCGTGACTTCATCATTCCCCACTCCCTCCCACAAAGCTGATAGTTGTTTGATTGGCCACTGGAAAGCTTCCTGTCCTGGAGGCGACTTGAAGTTGCCTTGTACTGTCCTGGAGGCAACTTGAAGTTGCCTTGTAAGTTGCCTGATGATTCATACTCAAGTCGTGTCCAAGTTGCCTCCCAAAGTCGTGCTGAAAGTTGTGTTGCCCCTGTGTAAACTGGCTCTTAATGTGATGATAGCTTTAGAGTGAACCAGTGCCCAGACAATCCCTTACACATTCAACTGTTTACCTATTCTGAACAAGCATTAAAATAACTTTAAAGCAAGCTTAACCTATGCACTGAAATCACAGCTCCTCTCCTCCTTATTTTCTATGGAGAGCATGATAATGGCAGCATTCCAGACCTTCAAATTTAATTAAACACGGCAGGTGCTTGTAAGCTGCTGGAAACTAACTGAAGGGAAAGGGAAGAAAGAGCCAAACTGGCATAGTATAGCACAATTTATTAGAAAAATACCATATAAAACAAATGAAACTCACAAGCGGGTGAGTGGGAGAAAGTCTGTGGCATGTAAGGGGGTGAGGAGTGGATTAAGCGGAAGTTCCACTTTGGGTGGATCTCCGCTTTAACCACTTAAGACCCGGACCAATACGCTGGCAAATGACCCAAGGGGTTTTTGCGATTCGGCACTGCGTCGCTTTAACAGACAATTGCGCGTCCTTTTTTTCCCACAAATAGAGCTTTCTTTTGGTGGTATTTGATCACCTCTGCGGTTTTTATTTTTTGCGCTATAAACAAAAATAGAGCGACAATTTTAAAAAAAATGCAATATTTTTTACTTTTTGCTATAATAAATATCCCCCAAAAATATATAAAAAAACATTTTTTTTCCTCAGTTTAGGCCGATACGTATTCTTCTACATATTTTTGGTAAAAAAAATCGCAATAAGCGTTTATCGGTTGGTTTTCGCAAAATTTATAGCGTTTACAAAATAAGGGATAGTTTTATTGCATTTTTATTAATTTTTTTTTTTTTACTACTAATAGCGGCGATCAGCGATTTTTTTCGTGACCGCGACAATATGGCGGACACTTTGGACAATTTTGACACATTTTTGGGACAATTGTCATTTTCACAGCAAAAAATGCATTTAAATTGCATTGTTTACTGTGGAAATGACAGTTGCAGTTTGGGAGTTAACCACAGGTGGCGCTGTAGGGAATGTGTGCCCTAATGTGTGTGTTTACAACTGTAGGGGGGTGTGGCTGTAGGTGTGACGTCATCGATCGCGTCCCCCTATTACAGGGATGACGCGATCGATGCTCCGGCCACAGAGAAGCACGGGGAAGCCGTGTGTACACACGGCTCTCCCCGTTCTTCCGCTCCAGGGACGGATCGCCGCGCTGCAGCGGCGATCGGGTCCGCGAATCCCGCGGTCCCGGAGCTTCGGACCGGGTCGCGGGCGCGCGCCCCGCGGCCCACGGCTGGGTACTAAAACCAACGTATATATATACGTTGATGTGCCCAGCCGTGCCATTCTGCCGACGTAAATGTGCAGTAGGCGGTCCTTAAGTGGTTAACATAACTATCACGCATATTATGTCAATGTCTTCAGTCTCCCCTTTAAATCACAGTCCCCTGCTTCCCAATTTATATCAGTGTCCTCAACTTTTCCTTTACGCCACACTCCCCCTTTACATCAGTGTCCTCATTTCCCTTAACATCACAGCCCCGCTTTACATTATAGGCAATACATCATTCCAACCCAAATTTCAATTTTTTTTGGGATACTGAATAAAATCTACGTAAAACAGAATGCAATGATTTGCAAATCTCATAAACCCATATTTTATTTACAATAGCAAATAGAGAACATATCAAATGTTTAAAATTAGAAAATGTACAAATGTTAAGAAAAAAAATCAGTTTAATTTGAAATTGATGGCACCGACACATCTCAAAAAAGTTGGAAGAGGCTTAGCATCCCCTCTTCTTTTAACAACACCTTGGGAAGACATTTCTGGGAACTGAGGAGACCAGTTTCTAGAGTTTTGCGTGATATAGGATTCTAATGCCGCGTACACATCGTCGGCATTTCCGACAACAAATGTTCGATGTGAGCTTGGAAAATCCAACGGTGTCTATGCTCCATCAGACATTTGCTGTTGGAGATTTCGACAACAAATGTTTGAAAGCTGGTTCTCAATTTTTCCGACAACAAAAGTTCTTGTCGGAAATTCCGATCGTCTGTATGCAAGTCCGTTGCTGAAAAATCCTACGCATGCTCGGAATCAATTCAACATATGCTCGGAATCATTGAACTTTCTTGGCTCGTAGTTGTACGTTGTACGTCACTGCATTCTTGGTGTCCAGAATTTTCGACAACATTTGTGTGACCGTGTGTATGCAAGACAAGTTTGATCCAACATTCCGTTGGAAAAAAATCTACGGTTTTGTTGTCAGAATGTCCGATCGTGTGTATGTGCCATAACTGCTCAACAGTCCTGGGTCTTCTTTGTCTTACTTTCCATTTCATGATGTGCCAAGTATTTTGAACTAGTGAAAGTTCTGCACTGCAGGCAGGCCAGTTAAGCACCCAGACTCTTCTACTACCAAGCCATGCTGTTTTCATAGATGTTGTAAGCAGTTTAGCACTGTCCTGCTGAAATATGCAAGGTCTTCCCTGAAAAGTTACATCATCTGGATGGGAGCATGTGCTGCTCTAAAACCTGGATAGCATTTCAGCATTGATGGTGCCTTTCTGGATGTGCAAACCATTCCATACACACTAATGCACCACTATACCATCAGAGATGAAGGCTTTTGAACTGAGTGCTGATAACAAGTCGGAAGGTCACTCTACTCTTTAGTCTGGAGGGTGCGGTGCCCATGGTTGCCAAAAAGATTGTCAAGTTTCGATTTGCATTACCACAGAACAGGTTTCCACTTTGCAACAGACCATTTTAAATGAGTTTTTGCCCAGAGAAGATGGTAGTGTTTCTGGATCATGTTCAGATATGGCTTCTTCTTTGCATGATAGAGATTTACACCTTGCACTCTTGGATGGCACTGCAAACTGCGTTCAGCCTGTGATTTCTGAAATATTCCTGATCCCATGCAGTGATGTCTATTATTATTATGTATTGTAGATGATCATATTTTTTTAAGTCTTTGCAATTTTACATTGAGAGACAATTTTGAAAATTTTTAGATACAGCTTTTCACAGATTGGCAAATCTCTGCCCATCTTTTCTTTTGAGATGCTCTAACTCTCTAAGATACTATGGGCCAGATTCAGGTAGAATAAGATTGCCGCAGAGTATCAGAGATACTCTACGCCGCCGTATTTTACCTGGCTCTACGAGGAATTCAGAGAGATTTTGGCCCGTAAGGTACAGCGGCGTAGTGTATTTCTCCCGGCGGAATCAAACTACGCGATTAGGGGGCATGAGGCATTTAAATTAGGCGCGTTGCCGCGGCGATTGAACTGCGCATGCTCCGTTCAGAAATTTCCCGCCGTGCATTGCGCGAAATCACGTCGTTACGTCATTTGTTGTTTGAGTCGCGTAGTTTCGTACATTTCTATTCCCGAACGACTTACGCAAAAAAAATTAAAATTGACAGCCATACTTAACATGGGCTGCGTAACGTTAGACCAGCTAATAGCTGGTTTAACTTTACGCAGCAAAAAAATGACGTAAGCGATTACGAACGACGCTCGGAACTTCGTGGATCGCCGGAAAAAACTCATTTGCATACCCCGACGCTGAAAACGACGCGAACTCCACCCAGCGGCCGCAAAAACATTGCAGCGTAGATCCGAAGGCTTACGAAGACGTAAGCCTGTCAGATCGAAGCCCAACGCCGCCGTATCATGGTTTGAGGATTCAAACTAGTGATACGGCGTGCGTAATTTGAAAGTACTCCAGTCTAACACCAGTTAGACAGGAGTTACGGCTCTGTGAATCTGGCCCTATAATTATACCCAATCATGTTACTAACCTGTTGCCAATTACCCTTTATTATTTGCAAAATGTTCTTTCAGCTCTTTCTTATTAGTATTACTTTGCCAGTTTGCCCAGTCCCAATTTTTTTGAGATGTGTTGCAGCCATTAGTTTCAAAATGACCTTCTTTTTTTTTTAAAGGCCAATTCTTACTTTCATTAAGAGTACCTCTAGAAAGTTACAGGGTCAAGGCACCAAAGATCAATTTTTCCCTCAACTGTGTGACAGGGGGATTACATTTCATTTTTTTTACAGCAAGGCCAATTCTTGCTTTCATCAAGAGTCCCTCTAGAACAGGGGTCCTCAAACTTTTTAAACGGGGGGCCAGTTCACGGTCCCTCAGACTGTTGGGGGGCCGGACTATAGTGTGAAAAAAATATAAACAAATACCTCTGCACACTGCACATATTTTTTTTGTAGTGCACAAAAAACAGTTAATCAACATAAACGTATTAGTATTTCACATAATCCTTTCATCAGAGTCCCCTCATAGCACAGCACAGCACATGAGATTTCCCCCATAACACAGCACATGAGATTTCCCCCATAGCATAGCACATGAGATTTTCCCCATAGCACAGCACATGAGATTTCCCCCATAGCACAGCACATGAGATTTCCCCCATAGCACAGCACATGAGATTTCCCCCATAGCACAGCACAGCACAGCACAGCACATGAGATTTCCCCCATAGCACAGCACATGAGATTTCCCCCATATCACAGCACAGCACATGAGATTTCCCCCATAGCACAGCACAGCATTGCAGCCCCCCCCCCTCACCATTATCACAAGCCCCCCTTACCATTGCAGCCTTACTGTGACCAACAATGTCTCACCAGCCAGTGTGTGCATCGGGATCTCCTGCTCCTGCTGTGTCAGAAGCTCACTGAAAACTTTGGCCGCGCTGTGAAAGTAGTCCCGCCCTCCTCCTAGACTAGATAGACAGAACACTGCGTCTATCACACGACCTGGTCTAAGAGGAGGGCGGGACTTTTATCACAGCGCGCCCAAACTTTTCAGTGAGCTCCTGACACAGCAGTCTACCGGCCCTGCGTGCAGTGGGCCGGATAAAGGTCCTCGGCGGGCCGCGGGCTGTAGTTTGAGGACCCCTGCTCTAGAAGGTTATGGCGTGAAGGCACTAACACCACCCAAAAAAACATTTTTTCACAACTGTGTGACAGGGGCATCACATTTAATTTTTTTTACAGCAAGGGTTATGGTGTGAAAACATCACTAACATCCAAAGCCCGATTTTTCTGCATCTGTTACTTCTATCCACAGTCTGCAAAAGAAACACCAGAATTTACCCAAAAAATCTCTAATCTTGTACAAAATGCACTAAATTGTGGCTTCATCATACAGACTGGCTCCCCAAGCTGTGTTTACCAATTAAAAATTAACTGCAGCAGGTTCTATACATTGTACAGATGCGCTACTTTACAGGCAGACTAAGGGGACCCCCAGCACTATATTTAAAGATTTTTTCATTTTTATTGTTTAATTTTAACCACTTAAGGACCGCCCACCGCAGTTGTACATCGGCTGTTTGAAGTGGAATAACGTTGTTATGGCAGCAGACAGCTGCCATAACCTCAGTATCCTCTTCAACAGCGGCAGGTCACGAGACCACTTTTATCAGGGATCTCCGCTGCTGACCAGAGCCGCCAGTAGCGGCAGAGACAATCGGGTCCTCTCACAAGCTGGATGTCGAGTGATGGAAAGATGGCCCCCGCTCAGCTCCACACCATTGGATGGCGGAAGCGATGTCAAACATCACGTTTGCCCAATGGTCTTAAAGGGGACATTGTTTTTGCAAACAAAAATTACATTACATTTTTGATTTGATTTTTTACTGCATTTTAGTGTAAATCTTAGATCTGAGGTGTTTTTGACCCCAGATCTCACATTTAAGAGGTTCTGTCATGCTCTGTTTCTATTACAAGGGATGTTTATGAAAACCACACATCGTTAGAGGGAGAGCAATAATTCTAGCATTAGACCTCCCCTGTAACTCTAAACTGGTAACCTGTAAAATCTCACCCATGGAGATTTTAAAAGGGTCAAAGTTTGTCGCCATTCCACGAGCGGGTGCAATTTTGAAGCGTGACGTGTTGGGTATCAATTTACTCAGCGTAACATTTATCTTTCACAATATAAAAGATATTATGCTAACTTTACTGTTGTCCCATTTTTTTATTTAACCACTTGACCACTGGGCACTTAAACCCCCTTCCTAACCAGACCAATTTTCAGCTTTCGGTTCTCTCACAATTTGAATGACAATTACTCAATCATACAACATTGTACCCATTTGAATTCTTTGTCCTTTTTTTCACAGAAATAGAGCTTTCTTTTGCGCTATAAAAGAAAAACTACTGAAAATTCTGTAAAAAAAACAAAAAAAAATCTTGTTTCTGTCATATTAGCGGGTTATTTCTCACACACAGCATATGCAAACCACAAATTACACCCCAAAACACATTCTTCTATTTCTCCCGAGTATGGCGATACCACATGTGTGAGACTTTTACACAGCGTGGCCACATACAGAGGCCCAACATGCAGGGAACGCCATCAGGCGTTCTGGAACACCCAGACCAATTCTGACATTCCTCTCCTACATGTAAAAATCATAATTTTTTTGCTAGAAAATTACATAGAACCCCAAAACATTAAATATGCTTTTTTAGCAAAGACCCTAGAGAATACAATGGCGGCTGTTACAACTTTTTATCTCGCATGGTATTTTCGTAGAAATTTTTTGAACGCGTGTTTTTAAAAAAAAAAAAAGTTTTGTGCTAAAAAAAAACAAAACAGTAAAGTTAGCCCAATTTTTTTTCTTAATGTGAAAGATGACGTTACGCCGAGTAAATAGATACCCAACATGTCACCCTTCAAAATTCCGCACACTCATGGAATGACGCCAAACTTCGCTACTTAAAAATCCCCATAGGCGACACTTTAATTACTTTTATTGGTTACATGTTTTCAGTTGCAGAGGAGGTCTAGGGCCGGTTTCGTCCAGATGATGTCATTAGACGAAACCGGTCGAGCGGCACAGCATCCAGACGCAAAACACTCGTGAGATATCACATACGCTTGATTTTAATCTTTTTAATGTGAGTACCTGACCTTTTATGTAAAATAAATTTTTATCAACAATACTACACTATGTGGGCATTCTCTCTCTTCTGAGCTATATGTCAGACTGAAGGGGTCCAAACAAGTGGATACTTGCCAGAGAGCAACACAGGGCTAATACTGTGAAGGCTTCTTACCCTTAATTGGGTACCTGGATCTGGTGAGTGAGGGACCCAATAGAGCATGGAAAGAGGGATCACAGAGTGAACACTGTCATCTGCAATATACTATATGAAGCACAAAGCACCTTTTTTTGCATGGACTGTAAAAAATAGTAGCAGTTGATTTTCACGGCACAGAGCACTTTAACTGTTCATTTATTTATTATTTTTTTATTATTTTTATTATTAATTAATTTTTTCCTGAACCACCACTATAGTCACTTTGTTTACACGTTTTTTGGTTCAATACATGGTTTTATTCACACACCAATACCAAGTCCTATGTGGACCTCACTATAAGGATATATTGGATAAGCACTTTATGTATTTTTATTTTTTAATTTTATTTACACATTGTAATTCAGGCGCCATCACCTACTATCTCATCCCCATTCACTAGGGCCAAAATAATTGCTCTCGCTCTAACGTTCGCAGAGATACCTCACATGTGTAGCTTGAACACCGTTTTCATATGTGGGCGGGACTTATGTATGCGTTCGCTTCTGCATGCGAGCACACGGGGACAGGGGTGCTTTAAAAAATGGGTATTGCAGAGTATTTGGGTATTGCAGAGTATTGGGGTATTGCAGAGTATCGCGCAGGGTATTGCAAAGTATTGGGGTATTGCAGAGTATCGCGCAAGGTATTGCAGAGTATTGGGGTATTGCAGAGTATCGCGCAGGGTATTGGGGTACTAAAGGTATTGGGGTACTGCAGCGTATTGGGGTACTGCAGAGTATCGCGCAGGGTATTGCAGAGTATTGGGGTATTGCAGAGTATCACGCAGGGTATTGGGGTACTGCAGAGTATTGGGGTACTGCAGAGTATTGGGGTACTGCAGGGTATTGGGGTACTGCAGAGTATCGCGCAGGGTATTGGCGTATTGCAGAGTATTGCGCAAGGTATTGCACAGTATTGGGGTACTGCAGAGTACTGGGGTATTGCAGGGTACTGGGGTATTGCAGGGTACTGGGGTATTGCAGGGTACTGGGGTATTGCAGGGCACTGGGGTATTGCAGGGTACTGGGGTACTGCAGAGTACTGGAGTACTGCAGGGTACTGGGGTATTGCAGAGTACTGGGGTATTGCAGAGCTGGGATGGATGGAGGAATGGCTGGATCTGTGACTGCATTTGTCACAGATCCAGCCACAGCGCAGCTGCTGACACCCCGCTCCCCTCTCTCCTCTCACGCTGTACCGACTGGTACAGAGAGGAGACTCAGGAGAGGGAGGAACCGGCGTTGTTTACAAGTGATCGCGCCGTCATTTGACGGCGCGATTACGTGGTAAACGGCCGATATCAGCGGCAATTTACTGTGACCCGTGAGCACGGACACTTCCGCGAGCGCGTCAGTGAAGGACGACGTCGTCCCAAAATAACTCCACCGCGCCGTAGCAGTAAAATGCCTATGGCGCGGTGGGAAAGAGGTTAAAAAAAGTGTATTTTTTTCCCAAAAATGTGTGCTTGTACCGCTGCGCAAATACAATGTGACAAAGTATTGCAATGACCACCATTTTATTCTTAGGGTGTCTGAAAAAAATATATGTTTGAGGGGTTCCAATTTTCTAGCAAAAAAAGTGATTTTAACTTGTAAACACCAAATCTAAAAAATAGGCCCGGTCCTTAAGTGGTTAAGCATCATTAAAATCACTGCTCCTTTAAAAACAATATCATTGGTACATGTCCCCCAGGTCAGTACCCAGGCCCCCAAACCCTTTTTATGGCCAACGACTTGCATATAAGTCTTCAAAATGGGGACTTTTTCCTGTTCACATCCTATAGACTTTAATGAAGTTTGTTCGACCCATCTCTATACCTGTTTTTGACCTATGATCCTGACCCAGCTTGCTCCTTACCTTTGTTTGTTTGCTACCTTCCCTGACCTTAGCTTGTCTCTGGATTCTGCGTTTGCCTCCTGTTCTTGTCTGATCTACCTCCCTTTGTTGACTTGGCTTGCGACCTGACTATACTGCTGCCTGCCGTTCATGCCTGATCTGCCCAACAATTACCAACCTGTCTGACCCTGCATCCTGCTCATCCAGCCTGCTACAGCTCTTCAGTCAAGTGAGCTCACATCTAGTTTTTACTTCCTGCTACATATCCACAGTCTGTCACCAGCCAAGCTCCACGCCAGCTCATCTGCCTCCAGCCTGCTCTGCTGCCACATCCACCTGCTGACCCGCTTCTCCCCGCGCAGACTACTGGACTGATCGCAGGAACTCATACCTTACCATGCTTCTGTGGCTGCTTTCCCCCAATGCGCGGCAGTGACATCACCATGGCACCGGAGCCCGCAATACCTGCAAGTCCAGTTTTTTTGTGGGTTTACAACCACTTTATTAATACATATCTATGATAAAAATGCCAAAATGGACAAAAATATGAAAATGTGTTAAATTATCCTTACGACATCAGAATTCAGTATACAACATTGTTAAAGACAAAATGCTGTTTTCAGCCTCCGATGCTTATTGAGTAAACAGTGTCCAATACTGACAAATCCAGTGATCGCAACACAGTGTGCCAGCAATTCACACTCTAAAGTGCTAGTGACAGTGAATATTTAAGAAAGGCAAAAAGAAACTGCTCCAAGATCAAAAGCAATCTCACAGAGATGTTAAAAGCTCAAGTTGAAACAGTAATCAAAAATGGTAAAAAATAGAGTTGAGCTAAATCTCAATAATAAAAAATGTGTATAAATACCTAAATAATGAATGTGAATATGAACCTATACATAATGGATATATATATATATATATTACATGAAAACCTCCAAATGATTGTTAGTGAAATAATATAAATAAAATAATCAAAATATGCAAAATGAGTCACATAAATTATTTTTTGTAAAAATCCATAAAAAAGTGAAAAAAAGTGAATATTTCCCTGGTGTTTTACTATTTTTCCCTCACAGGTGAATACACTCACCAGATGAGGGGACCCCTTAAATGAATAAGTAGGTCTGTACATGCGTGTGGTTAATGGTAAATGAAAGAAAAATTGGAAGAACTCACATCTTTATTACTGTTTTATTAAAATTGTATAAGCTTAAAAATCAAATTACTCACATTTCATAGTACCTCTCCTGGCACTAGGGATAACCAGCCTGTATGTTTTTTGAAAACCAGGCTCCATTTATTCACTCCAAAAAATCGAAGTGGTGTAATGAGCCCTTCCCAACGTGTTTCATCATCAAAATGCACTTATTAGATGTCTAATGCCGCGTACACACGATCGTACACTCCGTGGATTTTTTTTCCCGAACGTCAAGAACGCGGTCACGTACAACACTACGGTGAGCTGAGAAAAATGAAAAATGAGTCCGAGCATGCGTAGGATTTGTGTGCATCGGAATTGCATACAGACGATTGGAATTTCCGACAAGAACTTTTGTCGATAAAATTGAGAACCAGCTCTCAAACATTTGTTGTCGGAAATTGCGACAGCAAATATCCGATGGAGCATACACGCGGTTGGTTTTTCTGACAACAAGCTCACATCGAACATTTGTTGTCGGAAACTCCGACCGTGTGTATGTGGCATAAGGAGAGATTTGTGGTTAGCTGCTGGGGTACTTATATAAATATAGAGTGCAGGTGGAAAATGGTTTTAAATCATTTATGGATAGAATTCCCTGCAAACAAACCTAGAAACTCTGTACTAAGAGAAATACAGAGCGTTTGCCACTGATAAACTGCTACTGACCTAGAACAGATATGTAGCTCAAGTTGCTTTTAGTTTTGTTTATTTTCCTGCATACTTTTGGGTCATGAAATTAAAGTATTCAAGCTAGAGACAGTCAGGCAACTAGAAAATTCAGGGGGTCAGCAAGGATGACCCCTACGGTATTTTTCCCAGTTCAAAGATCCTTTTTAATATAGCATATTTATCATATCACTCAACTTTTTCAGATTACAAAGAGGGAAACCTAAGTTTAAAAGGTATGCAGATAAAGGATACACACTTGTGATCCACCATGTTTTGTAGGACCAGGAAGAATTCATATGCAAAACATTACTCAATAATTTAGTGATTGGGGAGTATGGTTTACTGCAGTATACCCCTTCTGGTAACTAAATAGCACACTTTTTTATATGGTTCTATACATCAGACCAAAAAGAGTAACAAAAAGAGACAGAGAAATTTGGTTTCAAAAGAGAGCTACAGTAGTCCTCCAAATCAGGGAGCGTTGGGAGTTAGTGAAGAAAATATACATCAGCCCTTAGGTTTCATAGCAAAACTCCGCTGTACTGTAGATATAAAGTAGTAACAGTGGCCCACTTGAATCACCAGCTAGCCTCAGGTGTGCAGCCCTCTTTATACTGGGGACATCTCAATAGTAAACACACATGCAAAAAAAAAAAGAGGGCCCAAAACTTTGTGCATTGCCTTTAAAACAGTTTATTAGAATATATGAATGCCAAAATGATACTAGTAATTAACCCACAACTGTCTGTTTTTTATTTACAGCCCCTCTGCAACTCTTTCTTCCACAGATGTAGGGTTGAGGTGATTTTCCTGGTTTAGGTTTGATGTAAACTTTATAAATAAATACATAAATACATATATACATAGAATCGGAAGTGAAGGGGCGCTAATGACACAAAAATCAATGCAAATTATGTGTATATATATACATAAAAATGTGCAATCTCTTAGAAAAACATATATTATTAGTGAAAAGTCCATACAGTGAAAACCAAAAAATTATTATTAAATAATGAATTGAGTCCAAATAGTGCTAAAAAATATAAGCACCCAATAGTGATTCTCGGTTCAAACAAAGACGTAAATATTGCAGTTCTGGAACCTCCACCATATGTTTGCACCCGGTGAGATCAATAGAAATGGCTCCTTACCAATATTAGTAGACTCTTTTAATTAAAAAAGAAGTCATAAATCGCTTGTGTCAATGGGATGACTCAGAGTGATCCAGATAGGCACGTTCAGATGATCCAGCATTCATATAAATAGGAACAGAAGAGCAATCATAGTGAAGTACTGTTTATTAAAACAAAATTAAAAAGTAACATGCCAAATGGCTGCTTACTCAGGTTGTGCCCTGATCCCGGCACTGAGGCTTTATGGCGTTATTCGATATCCAATCGAACTCAGATATGGTACGATAGTCCGTCGCGCTGGTCGTCTCACTGGCCGGCGTACGTTCCACCGTCGAAGTAACGTAGATTCGGAGATGGATCGAAAATCCGTCGCACTGCTAGTTTCGATAGCCGGCGTGCGTTCCACCGTCGAAAACCAACGGACCCGGAAATCGGAACTGGTAGGGAAAAGCGTGACTGGTTAGCGCCTCGACGTACGTTTCGTGGATTACGTCATCAGGAAGCGTAACCAGTCACGCTATAGAGTTGTATTTAACCCAATGGCCTATTAAGATTGATAGGGGAACTAGCCAATCGAATTTGAAGCCTCGGTCCCGCTATCACACACCATACAATTGTATATATCAACAACACCTGCAAGATGCTGCATAGGCAAATCAATTGACAATAATGTCATATACATCCAGTGTACTATATACATGCACCATTCTCAATCAATGGTATGTAAAAATACATGTTACAATGCCAATATAAATGGCGGTAGGTTTAAAATGAATTGATATTACTTTCCAACATATTGTAATTGGAATTACACTTCACATTGAAATGACAATAAAACTAAAAACATATAAAATAACAAATTAAAGTACCCTTGTGAGAAACCAACATTGATATTAACTACCTCAAAGTATGTTATATGCTGCTGCTGTTCTTACAATACCCATTACTACCAATCAGGTGTACTAGCTGTACTAATAGTTGGTAATTAGTACAGTATGTTGGAAAACTTTGATAACAAAATTATACATATTCTATTTCAAAAAAATTCCAAAAAATTGGTCCCTTTTATTTGTTGCTCAGAAAGCAATTGAGGTCTAGTTCTACATTCATGCCTTGGGGTTGCATGGCACGTAGGCGATGTATCCATAAAGTCTCGTTTTGGGATACCGCCTTGGTGAGATCTGAACCTCGCCAATGACTAGTTACTCTATCTATCCCATAGAACGTCATTTGTCGAGGGTCTTTATTATGACAAAGGTCAAAATGTTTTGAGACACTGTGGTTGGGATACCCATTTATAATATTTGCCACATGCTCATTAATACGCACTTTGAGTTCTCTAGTAGTGCGCCCTACATACTGTAAGTGACAAGGGCACTCGATGACATATGTCACAAACCTAGAATGACAGGTGATAAGTGGTTTGATTTTAAATTCTTGCTGTGTGACATTAGATTTAAACTGGAGTTTTTTCTTGCCCTGTCTCTTTGATGTTTTACAAGATCTACACCTAGTGCAATAATAGAAACCCGGAGTATCCAGGAAAGTAAGAGGTTTTTCTGGGGGGTCTGGTACGTTACGTGCTACCATATTTCTCAACCCAGGGGCTTTTGTGTAAATGAATTTTGGTTTGGCTGGTAGTACTGTAGCCAAATCATTGTCTTTCAATAATATTGGCCAAAATTGTTTAATAACTTTTTCAACACTCTTGTATTCTCTATGGAACCCTGTCAAGAATGTTATCTCTCCATGGAAGGGAGCCCTAGTTTTTGGTGCTAACAAAACTGGCATTTCCATTGCCATTACTTCTTTTTTCGTAGTCTCAAGATTTTGGGCATTGTACCCCTTTTCTACAAATTTGTCTACCAACATATTTGCTTGTACGTCAAAATCAGTAATCTGGTCACAATTGCGGCGTATGCGCATAAGTTGGCTTTTGGGGACACCCCCTAGCCATTTCCGGGTCCGTTGGTTTTCGACGGTGGAACGCACGCCGGCTATCGAAACTAGCAGTGCGACGGATTTTCGATCCATCTCCGAATCTACGTTACTTCGACGGTGGAACGTACGCCGGCCAGTGAGACGACCAGCGCGACGGACTATCGTACCATATCTGAGTTCGATTGGATATCGAATAACGCCATAAAGCCTCAGTGCCGGGATCAGGGCACAACCTGAGTAAGCAGCCATTTGGCATGTTACTTTTTAATTTTGTTTTAATAAACAGTACTTCACTATGATTGCTCTTCTGTTCCTATTTATATGAATGCTGGATCATCTGAACGTGCCTATCTGGATCACTCTGAGTCATCCCATTGACACAAGCGATTTATGACTTCTTTTTTAATTAAAAGAGTCTACTAATATTGGTAAGGAGCCATTTCTATTGATCTCACCGGGTGCAAACATATGGTGGAGGTTCCAGAACTGCAATATTTACGTCTTTGTTTGAACCGAGAATCACTATTGGGTGCTTATATTTTTTAGCACTATTTGGACTCAATTCATTATTTAATAATAATTTTTTGGTTTTCACTGTATGGACTTTTCACTAATAATATATGTTTTTCTAAGAGATTGCACATTTTTATGTATATATATACACATAATTTGCATTGATTTTTGTGTCATTAGCGCCCCTTCACTTCCGATTCTATTTGTATTTTCACACTCTGAAAATTTTTTAGGTGGCAGCTTTTTAAACTGGTATATTTAATTTATTTAGGTTTAATTACAATTAATTCTACCCTCTTGTTGGGAGAACTAATATTGTTTTTCCTGTGGCGCAAATTATACACATTTTTTCCACATAATTCAGCTAATAATTTTTAGTTTGGTGTATTGCAGACATGGATGTTTTTAATTTTATGCAAGGTCGTGAGATCAATGTAGAAGAAATATTTCTACAACAACCCACTCCAAACTTAGATTTGGATAGAGGTTTTAAAAAATTACAATTTGATCTAGAAAAACAAATTCGTTTGTGGTGGGACATTGCATCGTTTGAGATGTATATCTCAAAAAATCTCACACCACGGAGGTTGAGATGGGATGTACACCCGGGTGATGGAATTGAGGACCTTACACAGACGGATGAATGGTTCCAATTTTTTAACGCTTGTGAACAGAAGTTGTTACAACTAATGATTCGAAGGCGTAGGTCCAAAAATGAGCTTTTGGAGGCCAACATAGCGGATCTCAGAGAACAAATGAGACCGCATATGGGCTCCCAGGAGTTCTTAGATAGATCCCAAACCTTACAGGTGCATCTGTCTAAATATGATGGTGAAATCAAACAAAAGAAATTGAAAAAATACCAGAGAGACATCACAGATTATGATGAACATAAGGTATACAAATGGCAGTCAGATTTAGATCCAACGCAATCAAAATTAACAACTGGGGAGATAGGAAAAGAAGTGCGTATAGGGACTACCCAAGGCATGGATAAATCCAACAAAAACACCAGCACCCCTAAAAAACATCCCAAAGGCCCTAATAAAATTAAAGGCCCGTACCCACTGGTAGATAGGAACCGACCACCTAACAACCAGACTCCACAGTACCCACAAGCCTACAACACGTACCCTACATATGGTGCACCTACCTACAATAGGTATGCCCCATTAGATGACAGAGGGGGAGAGGACAATTACTATTATTACAATCAGGGTCCCAGCCAGTACATACCCAGACCACCACGGGGGCAACATAGAGGTAACCACAGAGGGCGAGCCTCATATTACCAAAATAACCAACCGCGGGGAGGGGGGGAATGGAGAGGCTGGAAAGAGCCGTACAAAATTGCCAGTCCCGTCCCTCACCAGCTTGCAAAAAACATAGAAAAAGAGGTAAGAGAGGGGGAACCCAAAAGAAAAAGACCACGAGACGATTAAATGAGGGGATTTACAACCTAGCGGGAATTGATTTTACCAATGCGGAATTGGAAGTACTTTCAAAAGGTATGAAATTTGCACCAGATAAGCACATGGATAAATTTGAGGTATTTATCGATGTGGAAAAATTCGTTAGAAAGTTGAATATTAAAAAACATTTTGCCCAACAAACCCTGAATACTCCTCAGGTTGACACTACGGGGTATCAACATACTACTTTAAAAAATAACTCCACCTTTAATCCCAAAAAGGGCACACATCATCATATACAAGTATTTAGGAATATGGTGCAGGAAGAAATTAGATCTTTAGACACCAAAAATTCCAAACCCAATAGACTGTTGAGGGAAGGTATTACAAAATTAGAGAAGAATAAAAACATAGTGGTGCGCACTGCAGACAAAGGGGGGGGTGTGGTAGTACTTACTAAAGAAAATTACTACAAGGAAGTCCAGCGGCTGCTGGATGATACCAACACCTATACGCCTTTATTAAGTGACCCAGTATGTAGACTAAAAGTACAACTAAAAACCTGGGTCGAAGAAGGAGTCTCAAAAACTATTCTTACCCCAAAAGAAGCACTATATCTAGTGCCTGAGGTACCGCGTACTCCGGTACTGTACATCGCACCAAAAATGCATAAAAACAATACCAACCCCCCAGGCCGACCCATTGTTAGTGGGATCGGGTCACTTTATTCCAGACTGGGTGAATACCTCGATCAATTTTTACAACCACTAGTACAAAAAGGCCAATCGTATTTGAAGGATAGTACCCAGTTAATAAATGCACTAGCCACAATACGGGTAACCACGGATACATGGTTAGTAACAGTGGATGTAGAATCCCTGTATACAAACATTAAGCAGTCAGATGCTATTATAGCAGTCACCGAATCTTTAGAAACAGGTACTGATCTACAAACGATCCAAATTCAGTTTATAGTACAGGGCTTAAAACAGGCCATGGGTAATAATTATTTTTGGGCGCAGAACAAGTATTATAATCAAACAAAAGGAGTCGCCATGGGCGCTAGATACGCGCCGAGTGTAGCCAATTTGGTTCTAAATAGGTGGGAAAGGGAAACGATATATAAAGAAGAAAACAAAGCTCTCCTGTATTATAAACGCTATATCGACGATATTATACTGTTTTGGGATGGTAACTTACCCTCCTTGGAGAACTTCATAATGGCAATGAACAACAACCAATATGAGTTAAAATTTACAGCAGAATTCAACTTGTCTACTATTAATTATCTGGATCTCACGCTAACAAAAAGAGGTAATCGAATTAGTACTAAAACCTACTTCAAACCGACAGACCGGAATGGTTATGTCGCACTTTCCAGCTGCCACCACCCAAAATGGCTAGGGGGTGTCCCCAAAAGCCAACTTATGCGCATACGCCGCAATTGTGACCAGATTACTGATTTTGACGTACAAGCAAATATGTTGGTAGACAAATTTGTAGAAAAGGGGTACAATGCCCAAAATCTTGAGACTACGAAAAAAGAAGTAATGGCAATGGAAAGGCCAGTTTTGTTAGCACCAAAAACTAGGGCTCCCTTCCATGGAGAGATAACATTCTTGACAGGGTTCCATAGAGAATACAAGAGTGTTGAAAAAGTTATTAAACAATTTTGGCCAATATTATTGAAAGACAATGATTTGGCTACAGTACTACCAGCCAAACCAAAATTCATTTACACAAAAGCCCCTGGGTTGAGAAATATGGTAGCACGTAACGTACCAGACCCCCCAGAAAAACCTCTTACTTTCCTGGATACTCCGGGTTTCTATTATTGCACTAGGTGTAGATCTTGTAAAACATCAAAGAGACAGGGCAAGAAAAAACTCCAGTTTAAATCTAATGTCACACAGCAAGAATTTAAAATCAAACCACTTATCACCTGTCATTCTAGGTTTGTGACATATGTCATCGAGTGCCCTTGTCACTTACAGTATGTAGGGCGCACTACTAGAGAACTCAAAGTGCGTATTAATGAGCATGTGGCAAATATTATAAATGGGTATCCCAACCACAGTGTCTCAAAACATTTTGACCTTTGTCATAATAAAGACCCTCGACAAATGACGTTCTATGGGATAGATAGAGTAACTAGTCATTGGCGAGGTTCAGATCTCACCAAGGCGGTATCCCAAAACGAGACTTTATGGATACATCGCCTACGTGCCATGCAACCCCAAGGCATGAATGTAGAACTAGACCTCAATTGCTTTCTGAGCAACAAATAAAAGGGACCAATTTTTTGGAATTTTTTTGAAATAGAATATGTATAATTTTGTTATCAAAGTTTTCCAACATACTGTACTAATTACCAACTATTAGTACAGCTAGTACACCTGATTGGTAGTAATGGGTATTGTAAGAACAGCAGCAGCATATAACATACTTTGAGGTAGTTAATATCAATGTTGGTTTCTCACAAGGGTACTTTAATTTGTTATTTTATATGTTTTTAGTTTTATTGTCATTTCAATGTGAAGTGTAATTCCAATTACAATATGTTGGAAAGTAATATCAATTCATTTTAAACCTACCGCCATTTATATTGGCATTGTAACATGTATTTTTACATACCATTGATTGAGAATGGTGCATGTATATAGTACACTGGATGTATATGACATTATTGTCAATTGATTTGCCTATGCAGCATCTTGCAGGTGTTGTTGATATATACAATTGTATGGTGTGTGATATCGGGACCGAGGCTTCAAATTCGATTGGCTAGTTCCCCTATCAATCTTAATAGGCCATTGGGTTAAATACAACTCTATAGCGTGACTGGTTACGCTTCCTGATGACGTAATCCACGAAACGTACGTCGAGGCGCTAACCAGTCACGCTTTTCCCTACCACTTCCGATTTCCGGGTCCGTTGGTTTTCGACGGTGGAACGCACGCCGGCTATCGAAACTAGCAGTGCGACGGATTTTCGATCCATCTCCGAATCTACGTTACTTCGACGGTGGAACGTACGCCGGCCAGTGAGACGACCAGCGCGACGGACTATCGTACCATATCTGAGTTCGATTGGATATCGAATAACGCCATAAAGCCTCAGTGCCGGGATCAGGGCACAACCTGAGTAAGCAGCCATTTGGCATGTTACTTTTTAATTTTGTTTTAATAAACAGTACTTCACTATGATTGCTCTTCTGTTCCTATTTATATGAATGCTGGATCATCTGAACGTGCCTATCTGGATCACTCTGAGTCATCCCATTGACACAAGCGATTTATGACTTCTTTTTTAATTAAAAGAGTCTACTAATATTGGTAAGGAGCCATTTCTATTGATCTCACCGGGTGCAAACATATGGTGGAGGTTCCAGAACTGCAATATTTACGTCTTTGTTTGAACCGAGAATCACTATTGGGTGCTTATATTTTTTAGCACTATTTGGACTCAATTCATTATTTAATAATAATTTTTTGGTTTTCACTGTATGGACTTTTCACTAATAATATATGTTTTTCTATGTATATATATACACATAATTTGCATTGATTTTTGTGTCATTAGCGCCCCTTCACTTCCGATTCTATTTGTATTTTCACACTCTGAAAATTTTTTAGGTGGCAGCTTTTTAAACTGGTATATTTAATTTATTTAGGTTTAATTACAATTAATTCTACCCTCTTGTTGGGAGAACTAATATTGTTTTTCCTGTGGCGCAAATTATACTCATTTTTTCCACATATATACATAGCTCCCAACTCTAAACACTTGAAAGCAAAAATAAAGGTCAAAACCGTGTGCAAAATGTAAAAAAAAGCTTGTTAGAATATATTAATGTCAAAAAAAGTCACAATAGTCGCAACTGCCAAAAAGGCTAAAGACTTCAGGGAGTGCAGAGACTCCATAAGTGCCAAAAGGAAACAGGATACGACTTCTCTGTGTGACTATTAGCTAACTAAAAAGCAAACCAACTGACATGTTTTTAGTTTCACAGCTCTGTGGAAGAGGGTCTGGTCCTCAAAACCCATCAGCTCATTTACCTTTTAGTGAGTGAGGTCCAGGCCACAAGTAACACACACATCCCTGTTTCCTTTGCCAATTTTTGGGTCTTTGTACACCTGGATGTCTTTAGTCTTTTGGCTCTTCTGTGTATGTTTTTGGCATTTATATATTCTAATAAACTTTTTGCTTTCTAGTGTCGTTGTCTACAGTTGGGAGCTATGCATTTTTTTTCAAATTCTCTATTTATTTTTATTTTATGCAGGGCAAGTACACAGAGATAAGACAAAAGGAACATTCAAAATCGAATCATATAACAGAAAATATATATATATACTTTGCATCATCCTCCTCAACCATATTACCATTCATATAATTAAGTCGGAGGGAGGTATAAACATATTTTAAAATAAATTAAATTCTAGTATATATCTCTTTCCCTCCCCTTTCTCTAACCCACGCTAATTCCTTCCGCATCTCTGCAACTTTCCCTTCCCCATTTCTTCCCCACAATTCTCACCCCCCTTCCCCTCCTCATGGCCCCAAAAAAAAAATGTTTTATTATTGTACATACGTACACTCATACATATGTGTACACACATATACATACATACATACACATTGAGGGAAAAATAAAACTAGCCTCTCCCCCCCCCCCTTCCTTTTCTTCCTCATTATAATTTCCAATCGTACTTCCTAATTTTCTTTATCTCCTTATCTTTATCTTGCTTATTCCTACTTCCCTATTAGGTTTTAACCTTCCTCTGATTTTATGAATGACTCCTTTTTATTTGCTCTTTCTTGTCTATCGTCACTGGTAAGAGTTTCTCCATTATTCCTATTTTTCTTACTTTTTTAAGCTACATTAAAATTGGGGGTACTTTAGGATCTTTTCATTTTATTGCGATACAGCTTTTGGCTGCATTCAGCATATGACATGTTATTGACTTCATATATCTTTTCGGTGGGATTTGTATATGATTTATCAAACAAAAAGCCGGGTCGTCTGGGATCTCATATTCTGTAAGTGAACGGGTAATTCTCAGGACTGATTGCCAGAATTGTGTTATTACTGGGCAACTCCAAAATATGTGTAACATTGTCCCTTTCTCCCTACATCCTCTCCAGCATCTATCCAAAACTTCTGAAAAAAATATATTCAAACGTGCTGGCGTATAATACCACCGTGTTAATATTTTATAATTTAATTCTTGAATTTTCGTACACCTTGAGGATTTTAACGTCAGGTCTATAATGTTCTTGCATTGTACTGGGGAAAATATTTGTCCTAAGTCTCTTTCCCATTTGGGCAGGCATGTCATTCTGAAATCTTCTGGGGGTGCAGTCAACAATACATACATTTTAGAGATAATATTAATAGTGGTTCAGCCCCTCCACAGTATTCCTCAAATTTTGTTAGTGTCCGATTAAAGTCTTCTGCCTCCCCCAGAGTTTCCAATAAATGTCAAACCTGCCGCGCTTGCCATTCCGGTATTTCCCAACGTCCCCCTCTTTGTGTTAATTCCCCTATTGTTGGCCACCCTCTTTCTCCCATAAAATGCGAGGCTTGAAATATTCCTTTCTCACTTAATTTTTTAAATATCTGATCCTCCATCCCTGGTTTAAACTCTATGGGCAGATTCAGGTACATCTGCGCATTATTGGACCGGCGTAGCGCACCGCCTTTATGTTAGACTTGCGCAATGTAGCCGCGCAATCACCCTATTCTCGTCGCTTTTACGCAAAAAAATGCGCATGCGTACCGTTATTTCAGAGGCGTAAGGCGGAGTAATACAAATTGGGAAGGACGTGGGCGTGTTACATTGAAATGAGCCGTGACCCCATGCAAATGAAGGGCCGGCCCGCTCGCGCATGCGCGCTTGAAACAGACCGTGTCAGCACCTCTGTGCGCATGCTCACAACTCGGGAACGGCGCAATCAGTGAAATTGGAAATGGACTAGGGCAAATTTGAGAACTACGCAGACAGCATAAATAGACACACACAAACGCACTTCCATTGCAAAAGTACATCCCTTTGTTTCCCTTCCCATATAGCAAAGTGCTTTTGTTCCGTTGTTAGTTGCGTTGTGATTTGTATTTGTCAGATTTGTGTACTGTGTGATCTTGTGTTTGTTAGAAGATATTTGAAAGTGATTTTTGCCAAGTAATTGTGAGACTTTTTGTTTGATAGTTTTCTGTTTGTTTGTTTTCTTGCTTGATTGGTCGTGCTTGTTTTTGTGAGTGATTTTTGTTGACTGTGAGTGATTTTTGGTCAGAGTATGACAGAGAGGAAGAGGAAATTACATTTTTCTTTGAGGGAGAAACAAATTCTTGCCCGGGCCATTTCCGACTATGGGCGTTTCCTCCACAGCCCGGACAGTGCCAACACCACCCCGGCTAGGAGGAGAGAGATTTTGGACATGATCACTGACCAGGTGAATTCAGCGGGGGAGGGGGAGACACGGAACCGGTCTGGGATTGAGAAAAAGATAAATGACCTCCGGCGTCTGGTCAAAAAGAAGCTGGCCAAAATGCTTGCCCATGCCAGGGCCACAGGAGGGGGCCCACCATGCCCTGTTAGGCTGACAGCGGAGGAGCGTGCGGTGGCCCAGACCTTTCATCGGCAAGAAGTGGAGGGCCTGCCCGGCTATGACTCAAGTCATGAAGGCGTGATGCCAGGTAAGGTTTTTTCTTCTATCAGGTGTGTAGCATGTGTGGGGAAGGGGGTGAAAGGGAATATGTGGCAAGTGTGTGGATCCTCCAACCTGTGAATGTTTTGTGTCATCCACAGATGTGCAGGAGGGTGCTGGGCCATCTGGCCTGACCACACCATCCCCAGGACAGCAGCCTAATGAGGCCCCCCCGACAAGGCCGGAGTCCGCGGAGGAGGTTGAAGAGGAGGAGGAGGAGTTTGAGGAGGAGGAGGAGTCCATGTCAGGCACTGGACTATTGTTTTTGGAGGACTCTTCTCCTCTGGCTGGCAGCAGCCAGCCCTCCCTAAGGGGGAGCCCCCCCCCCTCCTCCCCCAACATGGCTCCCCTCCAAAGGGGCTCCCCTTCTCCCCGGCCACAAGCATCAGCTAGAGGCAGGAAGGCGACCCAGAAGACCAGGGGGGTGGCCGATCTCCTGCCCGCCACTCTGAGAAGGGACCAGTTCCTCCAGACACGCCATCTGGGACAGGTCAGCCAGACCTTGGGGCGGATGGAGGAGAGCCTGTCCTCCATCAAGGATACGCTTGGGGACCTGGACTGCCACTCCCGGGCTTGCACAAACTGCCTTAACGAGCTGCAGACTACATCAGCAGGCATTGGGCAGGATGTGAGGGCCCTCACCCAGGCTATCCAGGCCAACACGGCAACACTATTGTGCTGTTCTGGACAGAATAGCCGTGGCCTTGGAGGGCAGGCCGCCAGGTGGGCAGAGACCAGGGGCTGCTCCTCCTTCCCCGGTTTACCCCTTCCCCCATGAGTCTCCCCAGAGGAGCCGGGGCCGTGGCCGGGGGCGCCCCAGGCGTAGCTCACGTCAAGGGCACTAATTTGTTTTTCCCCATTTTTTTTGGGCCTTTTTTTTTTCCTGGAAATTTTTTGATTTTGCTGGCAATTTTTTTTTTTTGGGTTGTGAATGCTGTTTGAATGTGGGGGTGACATTCCTGCCGGAAAAGGGGTGTCACCCTCAATTTTGGTGGAGAAGGGTTCCCCAGGACCTGGGAGAAGTGATCCCCAGGTCCGTGTGAATGGTGTATGAATGTACAGTGACATAATTGGAGCCTTGGCGTGGCGTTGCTGCTCACAAGTCCTGCATGGTGGACTGGTGCCAATCCAATTTGATGAGGATGTGGGGTGTGTGTGCTAGGGACCACAGTGGTGTGCATGCATGCATTCTCATTGTGCCATGATTAATGTGTGTGTTTAACGTGCAAAGATGCCCAATGTGAGCTGTCTCCTGGCTGCTCTTCCCTCAGAAGACGGGGTATCCTCACTTAGGGGGGGATTGTCTGGTACAGGGGTCAGGTCATCACGTAGGTCAATCTGCAGGCCCTTTCTCACTGCGAAGTTGTGCAGCAGGCAACAGGCACCGATGATATGGCACACAAAGTTTGGGGAATACAGCAGGGTACCCCCAGACTTATCCAGGCATCGGAAACGTGACTTCAGGAGGCCAAAGGTGCGCTCCACCACTGCACGTGTTTGGGCATGGGCTTTATTGTATCTTTCCTCTCCTGGGGTTTGGGGGTTCTGGAAAGGAGTCATGAGATGGGGTCCCAGTGGATATGCAAAGTCACCTGTAAGGGAAAAGACAGGAGGATATTAGTCATGCATGTGCCCCTTGTGATGTGTGCATCATGGGGGGGGTACAGTCATGCCTGCCACCCATGTCACTCACCAACCAGCCAGGTGTCCCCATACACGTTCTGATCGAATTCCATTTGGATGGGGCTTTGATTGTATATGTAGCTGTCATGGCTGGATCCGGGGTGTTTGGCACGGACGTGCCATATGAGGCCTTGGGCATCGACTATCACCTGTACGTTGATGGAATGCCAATGCTTCCGATTGCGGTACATGTGCTCTGTCTCCTGGGGGGGCTGGAGTGCCACATGTGTGCAATCAATGGCCCCCACGGTGCGTGGGAATCTGGCAATTCTGTAGAAATCTGTCATTGCCTTCAGCCGCAGGTCCTCAGTGGTTGGTTTGATGATGTGGTGGGACATGCATCTGAGGATTGCAGGGACAACCTGGTGCACACATCTGCTCACAGGGAATTGTGACATCCCAGCCACCACTTCACTTGTACGCTGAAAAGAGCCACTGGCAAGGAAATGGAGTGTTGCCAGGACCTTGACCAGTGGCTGCACTGCATGTGAGCGGTGTGTTGGGCTGGTGATGTCCTCCTGCAGGGTTATGGATAATTCCAGGATGGCATGAGGGGTGAATCTAAAGATGTGATACACCTCACAATCACTCATGCCAAACAGGTCTATGAGTGTGCGGTATATCCTCTCCCGTGCCATCCTCCGTGCCCTCCTCCTTCTTTGCTCATCTAAAGTCAGTAGTATAGCTATGCACGACGATGCCCCTGGCATGTTGGCATACAGATTGTTGGGCAACACGTGTGACTGCTGAGCTCCTCACTAACGGTGTTGCTTTCTCTGACATGTAGACGATTTTTCTAATTTTAGACCAGCTTTTATATGGTCTAATTTTAGACAGGACATTTTGCTGTTGCGCACAGCGCGTAGCCTGCGCTGCACCAACGTTCTTTTGTGGATCACCGTAACTCCCTCATTAGCATATTTGAATAGCAAATCAATGGTGTGCCTAGCGCAGTTTTGCGCGGACGGATGCGCCTGTCTAACGTAATTACGCTGGACAAAAAAAAGTAGATTTCTTGCGTATCTCGTTTTGGGGATGCCGTGCATCGAAACGCACACGCACAATTAGACTTACGCCGCGCATCTCCTGTTACGCTGGCGTAATCGCTCTCTGAATCTGGCCCTATATTTCCTATAATCGGGTAGAGGGGGGAACTTTTAGTAGAGAATCTCGGGTTCTGGCATACTTTGTTACCTGTCCATAGGGTTGGGCCTATTGTGGGATGGGTTTTAACTATCTGAGGTAGTGCCGCATAACACCATATTGCCCTCTGTAAAGGTATAGGGCACATTTGTTGCTCCATATCAATCCACAATTTGTGATCCCCATATCTACTCCAATCTACTATCCTTCCCAATTGGGCAGCCTGATAGTATTTTAACATATCAGGTGCTGATATTCCCTCCGCCTCCTTGGGTAAAGTCAGTAATTTCCTGCCAATCCTTGGCCTTTTACATGACCATATACATTTTGTAACTATCTTCCAGACTTGATTGAAGTATGAAATGGGGATCTGTACCGGTAAAGCTTGAAAGAGATACAAAAATGTTGGCACTACACTCATTTTTAGAATATTACATCTTCCAAACCATGAGTGCATCCCTCTACTCCAGCCTTCTAGCAGTATTTTAGTTTTGTGCCAATATTGGTTTAAAATTTACTTCAAAGATATCCTTTAAATCTGGGGGCATTTGAGTTCCCAAATAATTCAATGCTTTAGTCGTCCATTTAAACTATCTTCCAAGCCTTATTTGATAGCCCCTGGAAGTGCTATCCCCATCGCCTCCATTTTACTATAATTAATTTTTAGATTTGACATCTTCCCGTACAATTCAATTTCTTTCATTAAATTGGGTAGCCAAATTTGTGGTATTGCTAAGGAGAAAATTATATTATCTGCGTATGCCCACACCTTATATTCCCTTCCCCCAAGTTCAATAACAGCAATATTTTTATTTTGTCTTATTTAACAATGGTTCCAATGTTAATGCATATAACAGAGGCGATAGGGGGCAGCCCTGCCTAGTTCCATTTGTGATTGTCAAGGGTGTAGAATATACCCCATTTAATTTGACCGAGGCCCTGGGTCCCGCATACACTGTATTATCCTCTCTCCTATTCCCATCTGTTTTAAAGTCTCAAGCATAAATTTCCAATTAACTCTATCGAATGCCTTCTCCGCATCCGTATTCAGAAAGACACTCGATAACTTTTTTTATTTACTTGATGTATCAGATTTAAGATTTTAATAGTACTATCTCTCGCTTCTCTAGTTGGTATAAACCCCACTTGATCTAAGTGGACAAGTTTGGAGAGCAAGGGCTGTATGCGGGATGCCAGAATCTTTTTCATTATTTTTAGGTCAACGTTCAGTAGGGATATTGGTCTATAACTGCTACATCCCCCTGGATCCTTCCCTTCTTTCGGGATGACCGTAATATGGGCCATCAGCGCCTCCGGTGGTAGCATCCCTGTTTGACCTACCGTGTTAAATGCCTTAATCATATATGTTCCCAATTGCGAACTAAAACTTTTATACTTTTGCATAGTGAACCCATCTGGGCCTGGCGCCTTACCATGTTTTATTGTTTTAATTATTGTTTGTACTTCTTCCAAAGTGATCGTTTTTTCTAAATTTCTGCATTCTGGAGATGTTAGTCTAGTTAAACATGAAGAAGATATATATTTTTCAATAGTCCCAGGTGGGTTCACCATTTCTTGAAGGTTATATAGGGAAGCATAGTATTTCCTAAATTCTTGCGCTATTTCTTTTGGAAGGTAAAGTTTTTGATCTGCTTTTGTTTTAATGAATGGGACATATGATCGAGTCTGTAGTTTTTTTAATTTCCTGGCCAGTAACTTCCCGCATTTGTCTCGTGAATTATATGTCGTCCTTTCTGAGTATTGTAGGACCGCTTCAGCCTTGTATCGGAGGAGGTCTGCTACTTCTCTTCTTAAATGTGTTAGTTCAGTTCCTAAGCCTACTTCTATCCTTTTTTTTATGCTGTATCTCTAATTTCTGTATTTTTTTTTAATTGTACTTCTCTTTCCTTTTTAACCCTAGATCAGTGTTTAATTAAGACTCCTCTGATTACCGATTTATGGTCTTCCCATATTATTCCCAGATCACATTCTCCATTCCATTCTCATTTGACTGAAAGTACCATATTATTTCTTTTTTTACATCTTCTATTATTTGGGAGTTCTGCAATAGACTCTCATTTAACCTCCATCTCCACTCTGGCACCTGAGTCTCCCCCCTACAGTCACCTCCATTGTAACTGGTGCGTGGTCTGTCCATGTTATGTTCCCTATTGAAATTTCTTGTACTAAGTGCAGCATCTGATGGGGTATCAAAAAAATATCTATTCTTGAGTATGTTTGGTGTGGATTCGAATAGTATGTATAGTCTTTTTCTCCTGCGTGTAAGATACGCCAGCCATCTACTAGCTGTAATTCATGTAGTTTCTGTATAATACGTTTTCTAATTCCACTAGGGATCGATGATACCCGACCAGAGGTATCTACCTTTGGATCCAAGGGGATATTTAAGTCTCCTCCACATATCAGTTTTCCTTCCCTGAAGTTCATCAATTTGGATAACACCTTAACTAAAAAAACATCTTGACCTACAATCGGTGCATATATAGTGGCCAATGTTACCTTCTCTCTGCCTATTGCCCCTTTTAAAAAAAGGAATCTACTACTTTAGCCGCTCCTTTACTTTTAGCATCCTTATTTGAGGCCTGGAATACGTTTGGAAAATACCTATTTTGAAGATAAGGATATACCCCTTCTTTAAAGTGTGTTTCTTGGATAAGTCCCATATCTGTTTTAAGGGATTTTAATTCATTTAAAAGTATCTTACGTTTTTCAGGGATATTAAGCCCTCTTACATTTATAGAGTTCACCCGTATTTTATCCATATCTTTTGTCATGTTGGGTCGACCAAGGGGGCGGAACACCAACAGTGTAAAAAAAAAAAGGGGTTGAGGAGCTTCCCTCCTCTTTGGGGGTCTGAGGGGGGTTATATATTACAGCTCCTACTTGGGACTTCTAAGTTCCCGTAAGTGCCGAAAATTGGGGTGCTGGCCTTCAATAGCTAGAGTGGCTGAGCTCCCGTACCTCCCCTCTCCTCTTTTATTGCTCATTTTTCTTTATTTTCACCCTCCATCTCCCCACTTCCCCTCTCCCTCCCCCCTACCTCCTCCCGCTCCCAGAACTCTCCTCCTAAATCTCCTTTTCACCTTCCTTTCCCTTCCTCCCCTCCCCCCTCTCCTCCTTTCTCCCCCAAGCTATTCATATATTTAGTAAAAGTATCTTTAAACACTTATTTCATATAACCCTTTTACTTCAAATTAGTTCTTATCCTATCCCCCTGTCCACCTCTCCCCCTTCTATCAATACATATCGCCTCTCAGTATTTTCACTGGTCCCACCTTATGTTACAGGAACTGTATATCGGCTTCCCCAGCCACCTTATTGCCTCCCAAGTGTTACCCACTTCCCATATATGTGCAAATTGTGATTATTTATTTTATTCCCCACCCCCTAAAAACCTTGTTTTATTATTGGTGGGCTGCTTATAAATTGTGTATATTATTCCATATTTGGGCGAAGTTATGTAAAGTGTTGTTGTTGTCAGTTACAGTGCTTATAGTGTATGTAGTAGTTATTCCCGTATATTTTCCCACCCTCCCAATCCCATACCCCCCTCCTTCCCTTCACCCTCTAAATTGCTACTCCCCCCACCTTCCCGTACCCCCCCTCCTACCCTCCCCCTCCCCCTGAGCGAGCAAAAAAAAAGAAAGAAAAAATATTTTATATAAATTTGCTCATATACATATTCCTGTCTTAATTATACTATATTATGTATACATTATATTCCTTCCCTACTAAACAATCCCTGATAGATATATCAAGGTATTTAGTATTTATATATTTATATATATCTACACACAAAAAAAAAGGAGTGGGGGAGGGGCTGAGGACGGCAAATTCCATCTATGTCCATCTGTATCTTCCTCTCCTTTCCTCTCATCAGCTCCTTGTTTCAAACCGGTAAAGAAATAACAAAAAAAAAAATATCGGGTACAGAAGGAGCGGGGAAAGGAAAAAAAGAAGAACCCAGAGAGGGGGAGGGCAGGGTGGGACAGGTGATGGAGAGATAGTCCGCCTAGGCAACCCTGGAATCAGTTGTATGTAACTAATCTCATAACCATAAATTCCCTTTCTATTTTATACTTTCTTAGTCTATTGATTTACTCTTCTTTCCCACCGAGGTTTTATGGTATATTTCTTAGTCTTTCATTATTTGTGGGCCACCTTTCCGTCATGTTCTCGTAAAAGGCTGAAGCCAATCTGGTACCTCAAATTGTTCTATTCCCACAAATTTGAATAATTCCGGAAGCTCCGACGGCTCTGATAGTAAAAATGAGACTGATCCTTTCTTCACAAGAAGTGTAATCGGGTATTTTTCCAGAAGTGGTCTCAGTTGTGCCCTCCGTTGTAACGTCGCCCACGAAATATCTGGTGGTATCTTTATTGCCATTTCTTAAAATATTATTGACTTTACTTCCCATGCCTTACGGCTGATCATTTCTTTATGTGTATAATGATGAAATCGAATAATCGCATCTCTAGGCCTTGTAGGGTCTGTGGGCCTTGGTCCCAAGGCCCTATGTAGTCTATCAAATTCCATCTGTTTCTGTATTGATTCGCCTCCGAGCTGCTGGCATATTGTATTTATAGCTGTCTTTAGGGGTTCACCCTCAATCTCTTCCGGGATCCCTCTAAACCTAAGGTTTTGTCTCCGGCTACGATCTTCAATCTCTTCAAATTTTAAGTATATTGCTGAGTTATGTAGACCGTGCTGAGATTGTTTTTTTTCCAACCCCTCAAGCCTGGACACCCGGTCTTCCAATTCCAGCACTCGTGTCCCCTCTGACAAAAAAAATTCTGATAGTTAATTAGAACAGAGGTTCAAGCTCTAACTCCTTCCGGTGGCCTTCTTCCAGCTTTGATACTAATGTTTCCATCTCATCCCGTTTTGGAAGTGCCTGCAAGATCGCCATCTCGTCTCGTGTGGGGAGTGCCTGTAGTATAGCCATCAGGTCAAGCTCAGACGAGACATTTTCAGCCATATTTCTATTGTCTTTGCTAATTAGTTCTGCCTGCTCTTGCCCCTCTTATTTCCACTGATGTACCGAAACTCATTCGGAGTGCAGCTCTTGGTATCTCCAGGTACTCTGTCCCCTTTTATTTCAATCACTGAGGCCCTTGCGACAGCCGTAGCAGCCCGTGTACGTAGAAAATATTCTTTTATCTCTGGCTGTGTCAGATTTGCCAGTGGTGTCTTTATATGTGATTTTGGCTGTTTTGGCTGTGGGTTCACTTTTGACTGTACTTCTGTTTTTTTCCTGACATTCATTCCCAGTGTCCCCCACAGTATGTACTGACCGACCCTCAAAGTTCAAAAGATTCAAAAGATTCAAGATAATTGAATAACTTTCATATTCATATATTCATATATTCCTTAAATATAACTCTTAAATAACAGCGCCGACATACCCCAGCATATCCAGCATAACCAGCATATATGTATCTATTGAGCATACACCTCTCCTATGATTCCATCTAATGTGCTTCTGTTTCTTTAGCAGTCTCTTGAAAGCTATTCAGTGATCTTTTTACCAGTCTTTTGTGGGCTTATCAAGAGCAGATTTTAATCACAGCTACTTCCCCCTTCTAGAGTTTCTAACTCTCATTAACCGTATACTTTAGTACACTTTAGTATATTTAGCAGACTCAATCCGGTCCCTGGACAGTCCTATCCCTCCGCATATACGAGGTTCCCCAGTGCAGGCGTGTCAATAACTCACCGGGTCTCCGGAGCTATGTTGGGCTGTGCTGAGCTGGACGGATCCCTCCAATCCCGAGAAGAGGAGTGTCTATACATGGCGGCGCGGGCATTACAAGTATTCAGAACGAAAGCTTGTAATGCGCGCTACGCTATAATGCAGGGGGATTAACGGCGGTATGCGGCAGCGGCGGCATCATATCTACAGGTATGAGGGACAGGACATGGCTGCAATATGGGGGACATACATGGCTGCAATATGGGGGACATACATGGCTGCAATATATGGGGGACATACATGGCTGCAATATGTGGGGGACATACATGGCTGCAATATGTGAGGGACAGGACATGGCTGCAATATGTGGGGGACAGGACATGGCTGCAATATGTGGGGGACAGGACATGGCTGCAATATGTGGGGGACAGGACATGGCTGCAATATGTGGGGGACATACATGACTGCATTTGGGGACACATTTTAAAAAAGTATCGGTATTCGGTATCGGCGACTACTTGAAAAAAAGTATCGGTACTTGTACTCGGTCCTAAAAAAGTGGTATCGGGACAACCCTAACAGTCAGCTATCCGGAAGGGTTTACAGCTGTTCAGGTGCACGTGAGGCCATACGGCGCGAGTCTCGGGAGCGTGTCTCGGCTGGCAGGGTTGTCCCGTATTCACATATCATGCGGCTCTACGGTATCTAGTATCTTCGATATCCCTAGTGTCAGCAATAGCAATAGCAGTATCGTTTGCAGTGTCATCGGCTTCTAGTCTCCCGTATTACCGCGGCGCTCCTGGGTACATCTCTCATAGAGGAGAGGGTCGATCAATCCGTGTGCTCAGCGTGACTCCTCACTCCGCCATTGCAAAGCCACACCCCCCCCCCCGCATTTATACATAGCTTCAAACTGTCCCTGATTCTGAGGGACTGTTCCTGATTTGAAGAAATTTCGCTCTGTCCCTCTTTCCCCCTGTTGTCCCTCATTTTTGTCTGATCTATATAGTTGTATATGAAATGCACTTCTTATCTTTCAAAATGAATTCCAAATTTCTGCATTTGTAAATTTTAAGAGCCAATATAAAGGAATAGGTGTAATAAAAAAAAGTCCTTGTGGAATTAACCTTTTTTGCGGTTAATTCTTCTTTAAGGGGATGTGTCTGTTTCCGGGGCGTATCCTGTGCCTACATACGTTTGCAAGTAGGTGTCCCTTATTCCCATCTCAAAGTTTTGGGAGGTATGATTTATATGTGTATTTATAAAGGTGTGTACATCAAACCTAAAGGAGGCAAACCTCCTCAAACCTACATTTGTGGAGGAAAGAGTTACAAAGGGACTGTATAAAAGAAGGACAATTGTGGGCTAATTACTAGTATCTTGTAAGATCCTGCGTTTATTCTCAGTACCACCTGTTACAGTGATCTCTGGGTCAAAGGTGACTCATACAGAGACAGACAGGCATCTGTGACTGTAGACCCTTCTACCCTAATGACAGTAATTTGTTTACTAATTAGATCAGAAAAAGGAATGACATGAATGTTGTTTCCTTGTGCAGTGAACATGGCGGTAGCTTTTTTTGGTGGTGGTAGTGGGATAATTATACTGCTGAAGGTCTGCTGTAATTATACAGTGATGTTCTCAATGACATGTAATTACATATATTTTTTATTAATGGCTAATTAATACTTCTAACAATTATATTTTTGCTTTATTTTGAAGCATACTTTTTTGAAAATCTTGACAACATTTATCGTTATTGGCACTTCAGAATTGCAGAATATTAGCCCTTATATTGGATAGAACTAAATATTCCCAAACAATGGAAAATGGTATGTGTAACAGGAGACACTTTTGGGCACAGATTGAGCCAGAAAATAATGGACATGCAGAATATGTCTTGGACTGCAGCCCACCTGTCTGTTGTGATGTAAATGATTCTTGCATTTGACAGACAGTTGTGCTGCATTGAATTTATTGGCCATGTTTTACAGCTACATGCCTAGCTAGATTTGCTTCACTACAAAGCAAAGCATTGTGTGTATGGCTATTTGAACAGATCTGAGCGGTCACCATGTACGTTTATAGGAAGGCAGTCCAGGAGTGTAGTAAGAACATAAATCAACCTACTATTTTTACCACCCCTTGGCTGTCTATGTGAACTTAGCAAGACATCCTAATGCTTCATTTTATATTCATTATTTTAGATCAGGACCATTGGTACTTGTGCAAGAGGCACAATTTCATGTATTTACCGATCAATGTCAGCAGACACGAACATAGTGGGGGTAATTTACTAAAGCTGGAAAGTGCAAACTCTGGTGCAGCTCTGAATAGAAACCAATCAGCTCCCTGATTATATTGTCTTTAATTGAACAAGCTGAAGTTAGAAGCCGATTGGCTTCTATGCACAGCTGCATCAGATTCTGAGTGCACCAGTGTTAGTAAATCAACCCCCAAGGTTGGCTTTTTTGTGTTGCTAATTTCAACCACGTCAGTAACCTTCTGTAATAAGTAGGAACAAAAAAAATGTAGTTATTATATATTAGTATTTAAGTGAGATATATATTCATTCCACTTAAATACAGCACTAATATTTAAATATAAGCAACACAATGGGGGGGGGGGGGTTACTAAAACTGGAGCATGCCAAATATGGTGTAGCTCTGCATACAAACTAATCAGCTTTCACATTTTATTGTCAAAGCTCAACTGAACAAGGTATAGTTAAAAGCCAATTGGCTACTATGCATAGATGCACCAAATGCTGAGTGGTCCAGTTTTAGTAAATCTCCCCCAGTATCTACCAGGGCAGTTTAGGGTACAATGTGGAAGGGTTTGGGTCTCTGTCAGGGTTTTTATTGGCTTCTGTGTTTCTATAGCCTCATACCCACGATCGGACTTCAAACAAACTTTTCCGTGGAATTTTTGTTTGAAGGGCGTTGGCCGGGACTTTTCTGCAAACTTTCTTAAAACTTTCCCAACATCACGTGGTTTTTCTGCTCTTTTCCGCCACCCTTTGGTCAACTTCTGCTATTGTTGGTTGATTTTAACATTGGTTCTGGGCATGTGTGTGTGTACTTCGGACTAAAGTCCGATGGATTTCTGTACACACAATAGGACTTTGTACCGTAGGATTTTGTTGCCGAAAAACTTGCTCATTTTGAAGTTTGTTGTCAAAAAGTCCTATTGTGTGTATGGGGCTTATGACACTAGAATAAAAAAAAAAAACTGATTTTGCTCAACCATCCTGTAGAGAAAATATTGTAAAAACAACTCACTGTATCCGTTAGAAAAATGTTTAAAGCGGAAGTAAACCCATCGATCTAACAGTTTCAAAAAGCAGTTACATTTCCGGCATGCCGGGATTGCCAACTGTCACATTGATTGTGCTCTCAACCAAACTGCCAAACCATCCAATGGCTGGTGTCATAACTGATCACATGTGCAGCATCATGGCAGTTGAAGATTAAACATAGGCCAAGATGGCAGCTTCCTTGCCTGAAAATGATAGGTGGGTTTACTTACACTTTAATGGTATCAAAACGTAGAAGGAAAACTGACAAAATCGGTACCATTCATACAGTGACATTCACACAAATAAAAGGCCACATCCATATCGTATGTATACATCAAAATATGACTACAAATTTAGAAGAATTGAGTTGTCCTGCCCCCTGGCTCGTGTTGTCACTTAGCAGGTACGTATGCAGGCTCCGCCCCTTTTTGACAATTTCACGATGAGGAGAGGCTTAGTCATTATCACATAAAGCGTGATAAACCTCACCCCCTTCCACTGCCACATTTGCCACTATTTGAGGGGGGGAATGAACCTAGTTTTGCTGTGGCGATCCGAGCCACATACAAAACCATGCAAAATATGCTGCAACCACAGCAAGTGAAGATATAAACAAACATATAATTAGGCAATACACCTGAATAGTACAGCATTGACTTAAGCAAGTGGAAATCTTAAATTCTATATGGTCACAACAGCAGCTTTATGGGCGCAATAATATCTTTATGCTAATGTTGCTGTGCTTAACAACTTGCCTACAGGGCACTTTTATCCCATCCTCCCCAGGCCAATATTCAGCTTTCGGCACTGTCGCATTTTGAATGACAATTGCGCGGTTATGTAACACTGTACCCAAATAACATTTTTTATCATTTTTTCACACAGATAGAGCTTTCTTTTGGTGGTATTCAATTGCCACTGGCATTTTAATTTTTTGCTAAACCAACAAAAAAGACCGACAATTTAAAAAAAAAAAAAAGTTTTGCTTAGCTTCTATTATTAAATTTTGCAAATAAGTAGTTTTTCTCCTTGACTGATAGTGACTGATTGGCAGCGCTGATAGTCACTGATAGGGGGTCACTAATAGGTAGCACTGATTGGCAGCACTGGTTAAACAGCATGTTGGTTTTAGTGGGTATGGCTGTGAATAATGTAGTTCAATGTGGCCACCATAAGGCAATTATTGGGTTGCCTCCTCACCACCTCTTAAACAGCTCTAAAAAGCGATTCAAGCATGGATCTTTTCAGAGGAGCAACAGTCACTTCCACACATGTAAAGGAGCCCTAATGCCGCGTACACACGGTCGTTATTTGTGATGAAATAAAACAACGTTTAAAATAATTGTGTGCGCAAAACGTCGTTTTATGTCTTCTGAAAAACGACCAAAAAAAATTCAAACATGCTTAAATTTTTTATGTCGTTTTTTAGAATGTCGTCTTTTGTTTCACTAAAAATGATCGTGTGTGGGCAAAACGATGTTTAAAACAATGCTTTTAAACCGGTGCATGCTCAGAAGCAAGTTATGAGACGGGAGCTTAAATGGAACAGAGTGCCGTCGAACGTGGTGTACGTAACCGCGCTTTGCAAGAGCATTTTCAGAAAACGATGGTGTGTAGGCAACGTCGTTTTTTAAAATGAAGTTTAAAAAACGTTGTTTTGTTTTGTGAGATAAAACAACATTTTTTTACATCACAAAAAGTGATCGTGTGTACGCGGCATAAGAGTAGCCAAGCAAAAGCATGCAGGGAAGTAAAGTGTTAAATCTCATTACATGATAACAGGTTCAGCCTGACAGTGCAAGTACAAGAAGTTCGCTGATAACAGCGATCAGGCAGCCTGTGACAGTGGAGAAGGAGATCCAGGTGTCAGCCCGACAATAAATAAGGCTGAGCTCCTGTGAAGTGAACGTCTTATTATGTTTGACTTTACTTTCCTGTACTTTGCTCTCTAGTGTGTGGACACCTTGCTGATTCAAGGGGGGAGGCACTTGACCCCCCTTGCCTCCTCCTGCAGACGCCCATGCCTGTAAGGGGATGTTCACATATAGTCCATTTTCCCCGAATAGCTCCTTTACTCTCTGGGTGTGCTTTAAGGAGATTCATATAACTCCTGTTGAAAGAAATACATAAAGGAGATGAGTAGCTGAGTATAGTAGAAATTGCGGCAGTGGTCCAGAGGAGGTTCAGCATTCAGGGTTCTAGGTATGAGATGATATGTGAATGGCCACCATATGCAAAAAAAACTTCAAACCCCAAATTCTCTCCCTCACACTGTAAGGTTGTTCAATATAATACAGTCACATAATTAACTTAAGCTACCAGTCCTAATCCTAAACAAACTAATTGTAATCCAAAATGATTGTGCACATAGTAATGGAGAAATTCCACATCCAGAGAGAAATGAGTATACTTATCAAGTACTGTGGAATACCGATATCCAAAGGGTGAAAGAGCCATCCACTGCTGGGTCTGCCGTTTCATGGATTCCTTACAGTGGCAGCTGGTGGTTTTTCTTTGGAGGGGGGCGGGAAACAACCACCCACCCAAGCCGCCAGTGGCTCCCGTGTCTTCTCCTCCATCATGGCGGCTTTTGCAGTGCGGCTCCTGCCCTCCTCTAAGGTGTCCAATATGATCGCCTGTCATTTCAGCCAATCATTTTCTTATTTGTTGGGGGAGCATCAGTATTAAAATAGTGAATTTACATTCGCTATTGTAACACAGCTGGGTGGGCTCGATTCGCATTCTCTGCACCCACAGCCTACCCTTTTGAAGCCTATTAGAGCCTCTTATCCTATTAAAACTCTAACAAGGTGCTTCAACCCCCCCCCCAATTGCAATCCATGCATCTGACATCCTGCAAGGGGCCGGACTTATGGATAGGGGGGTGCAGTCCATGCGGCCCTAATGGATGGGCGGTCCTTGGTTCCTTAGGTATGAAATCCGGTTCATAATGGAGAGGTGGACAATGCCGGTTGCTTCAGAGGTTGAAGAGTATGCAATGTGTTTCTAATGGGGATATTCCCCCTCATAGTCCATGTAGACACAAATACAGGACATAAGAGGACACCTCCCCTCTCCCCACCTCAAAACAAAAATACAGACAACAATAATAACCTGAAAGAGATCAAAATTTTCCCAGTCTATCCAAAACTTAAAAATGTACCTCTGCCTGTAGTTGCAGTTTACAGATTTCAGAAATATAGGATGCAGTTTATATGTTAGGTAAAATGTATACTCCAGCTCGGCAAGTTTATTCCTAAACACATTCAAGCTTAATACACAAGAGACATTTAAAATATAAAAATAAAAGATCATCTACAATGTGCAGGAATTCCTGACACCAATCATACTTTAGATTGCTGAAGTCAAAGCTGCAGGACATTATTTGTGATTGCAAACATGGTTTACTGTACATTGTCCTTGGTGTTATTACTGTATATACGCCTGACAGATCGTATTGGTTAACAGTGTGTAGAACACTTTTATGACCCAGAAAACCAATCCCAGAGAGACCATGTCAGAAGAGCATGTCTCAACATGTATTAACATAGCCTGAGGCATCAGCTACATCTAATATAATGTTATGAGCCATGAGCATTCAGGTGAAAGAAGGATTTTACAAAGATCCAATACCTGGACATAAATGGAAAACTGGGAATTGCATCCAACCTTTATGGCTCAAATCCAAAGATTTGCTGCTATATACGCAAGTAGCACCCTCCGATGGTAGGCTGATTTAGGTTTTTGGCACTTTTGTAATTAGTTGAAGCAGTGACTGAATTTTTTGGACTAAACAGGGTCTCACATTCTACAGGCTTGTTTGCTTCATCCTAGCCTTCTGGAAAGCTCCAGAACATAGGAGTGGAGCAGGTAAAGTGAGTAGTCTAAATACAATTGTGTGGCCCCAATCCCAGGGGAGGTGTGCCCAGTGGGTGACTGCAGAACACATAAATAGTCTAAAGGTTTGGTGCAGTCTGTGTCTTGTGCAGGGGGGAAAGTTCCCAGCCTGCTGGGATTAATTTGGTCCCAGCCATGCTAAAGCTGGGGGGGGGGGGTGTGCTTGCTAACAACCTTTGAAGCAAAACAAGGGCATATCACCTAGGACCCAGTCTGGATTGTTCACTGTGGAATGGTCTGTCAGATACTGTAAGGAGGCATCCAAGTATTTAGGGACCTTGTGAGTGCAGCATCTGGAGCTGTTCGCTCTTGTGCACTACGCCTAAAGCTTGCCTGGCCTAGAACATTGCTTATGTTCCCCAGTGTTGTGGATTTTCTGAGTTATTGCTGAAGGGACTATTTTAAGAAGTAGATGCAGAGTGAAGAGTGTCCTCTTCTTACTGCCTAGCGATCTGGAGTATCCCACAGCTCCCTGTGCCCTATCCAAGTTGTTCAGCAAAAAAAAAAGAAAAAGGCAACCTGTAGACCAGTGTTTCTCAACCTTTTTGCCTTCGGGGAACCCTTGGCAAAAAGTTTGAGATCTCGGGGAACCCCTGAAAAATAAATTCTGATCTAAAGCTCACGGATCATTGGATCTGATCAGCGAGCTGTAGATATAACAGCAATAAAGAAACAGTATCAAATAATAGAATATATATTGTAAAAACACTTACCCCCTTAATGTGAAACTTGGGCTTGCTTTTTTCTGCACAGATGCTCAATTCTGGGTCAAACTTGAGATAAGCAGCTTTACCAGTGACAAACGCAGCTTTACCAGTGCCAAGCACAGCTTTTCTGGAAGCTGAGGGGTAGCTGGGACAACCGCTGACGGGAACAACCGCTGACAGAAACAGGCTTTTTTCAAATCTCACTATGCCATTACATGCCTCCACTGTGCCATTACATTACATGCCTCCACTGTGCCATTACATTACATGCCTCCACTGTGCCATTACATTACATGCCCCCACTGTGCCATTACATTACATGCCCCCACTGTGCCATCACTTGCCCCCACTGTGCCATCACTGTGCCACCACTTTGCCATCACTGTGCCACCACCTTGCCACCACCTTGCCACCACGTTGCCACCACTTTGCCACCACTGTGCCACCACTGTGCCATCACTTTGCCATCACTGTGCCACCACTTTGCCATCACTGTGCCACCACTTACCACCAACTTGCCACCACCTTGCTACCACTTGCCACCACCTTGCCACCACTTGCCACCACTTGCCATCACTTTGCCACCACTTTGCCATCACTTTGCCACCACTTTGCCACCACTGTACCATCACTTTGCCACCACTGCGCCATCACTTTGCCACCACTGTGCCATCACTTTGCCACCACTGTGCCATCACTTTGCCACCACTGTGCCATCACTTTGCCACCACTGTGCCACTGTGCCATCACTTGCCACCACTGTGCCATCACTTGCCACCACTTTGCCACCACTGTGCCACTGTGCCATCACTTGCCACCACTGTGCCATCACTTGCCACCACTGTGCCATCACTTGCCACCACTGTGCCATCACTTGCCATCACTTTCCCCCCACTGTGCCATCACTTGCCACCACTGTGCCACTTGCCATCACTTGCTTCCACTGTGCCATCAGTTTCTGTCAGGCTGACGGATTTAAAAGCCGCGCCGCTGCCGCTGCCTTAAAAACCGCGCCTTCTCTTCAGACTGTTCCGTGATAGGCGGAACACAAATTTTCCCAGCAGGGCCTCTGTTAAGTGTTCCGCCTATCATGGATGTCCTCTCGTCCGAGGATGAGAAGGCATCGGTGATAGGTGGAACACTGAACAGAGGCCCTGCTGGGAAAATTTGTGTTCCGCCTATCACGGAACAGTCTGAAGAGAAGGCACGGTTTTTGAGGCGGCGGCGCGGCTTTTAGATCATCAGCCTGACGGAAACGATAGATTTCCCGCGGAACCCCGGTTGAGAAACACTGGTGTAAAGCCTCGTACACACGATCGGACTTCAAACAAACTTTTCCGTGGATTTTTGTCCAAAGGGAGTTGACCGAACTTTTGAAACCGAAAAAGTTTGTCCGATGGAGCGTACACACGGTCGGATTGTTTGGAAAACGCTTATTTTGAAGTTTGTTGGCAAAAAGTCTGACCGTGTGTACGGGGCTTAAGAGAAAGTATATCTTAATATGGATTAGCCGCGTGTTGCGATGTATTTACGAAAGTACAAAATTACGTATCCATTAAACAAAAATTATTATCTAACAAAATTACGAATTTCGAATCAACGAAAATAAATTAGACAGAATTACGAATCATTCAGTATAAACGAAAATAAAACCGTTCCGAAAATACAAACGGGTCCGAATAGGAAAACTTACATCTAACAAAATACGAACCGGTCCGAATAGGAAAACTTGTGTCTTACGAAATTACGAATCTACGGAATAAGACGAAACGAAACAAACAAAAAAAAAATAAAGATTTTTTTAGTTGTGCACATGTCTAACAGAAAGTGTGTTACTGGCCAGACCAAAGGTGGAAATACAGGGAAAAAAAAACTTTAAAGACGCTTTGTTTTTGGGCTTAATGCTGCTTTAACAAAGAAAAAAAAAGTGTGTCAGGATGCCATGATAGGGTGTTCCATGTAACAGAACCTCTTGAGAAAGTAAATAGGCTTATTTCTAATTTTTTATTGCCAGTCTTCTAAAATATTACAGATCTTTATTAAAATTAAACATCAATCCCATCTACAGACAACTTACAACCTATCTGAGAGATTTATAACTAAACCACATATAAATTATTGAGGAAATATATTATATTTCTAAAATGAGTTCCATTCCCACCACGGTTTCATGTGACAACAAAGTCCGAATTTTATCTCACCTCTAATGTCTCATTCTTCTGCAGTCTTTTCCTTGAATAAACCCATGTTTCCTTGCAACACCGATCCTATTTTCTAGCTGTTGCTCTGGGTCATGGAAGCGCTTTCATTAATTTAAAAGGAAACAAGTGTGATGAATATGTTCAGAGAGACGGGGATACCACTGAAGTGTGAAGTGGGATTTCAGTTTAAATTGCCTTTTACTTACCATGTATGGTACAATTTGATCAAGGGTTACAAGGAAGAATATAGAGCACATTCTGAAAGACCTGCATTGTATCTAGGGTGAGAAGGGCAGTCACTATCTACTCACCCGGAAAATGGCTAGAGGTGTAATATGCATTACAGATTTTTCTCATAATTGGTCATTCTGTGTCATTATGGCGCATGTTGCATTCTGCTGTTTATTGCATTAAGCTATTAAAAAGAACCAGTCACCCATGGGCATTTGGAATAACTTGTATCACAACGCTGGATTTGTTATAATAATGCAGATTTAAGTTTCATCCTTACCTAAAGCAGAGACCCTTTAGTATGAATTATTTCCACTTCTTTTGGTGTTGATTTAGAACAATCAAATATATCATACAGCAAGGTACAATGTTGTGATAATCATAGTGTACGTATGTCATTAGACATATGCCCCATGTGCGATATATTTCTATATCCTAGTTTTACAGCATTTTTTTTATTGAGATTGAGGAAGCCTTTCCTGATTTCTCATTGTAGAAATGTGATCTGCTGGCTGTCGTGCTGATCTTCAGGTTTCTACATTTTAATTCACAGACCCAGAACACAGATAACGGATTCAGATTTTCTTGATCTGTCTACCTGTTCCAGATCAGTTCATCCAAGTACTGAAAGCTAGAGGGTCAAAAACAGATGGGAAACTAGTCTTTTTTTAGAACAAGATCACCAAAAGCAGCCTGCACAGTAGTTACATCAAAAGCTGCCAGTGGCATGCAGAGGTTGGCAAATGCCCAGGATCAACTTGATTGTATGCCCTTAGGCTCACACTGGAACATGCATTCACCTGTGTGACTCCAGTGCATTATACTGCATTTTTGACAGCCCATTGATTGAATGAGCTGCAAAATGCACAGGACCATAGAAGTAGTAGTACAAGTTCTACTTTAAAAAAATGCACTGCAGCCAACAGCATGGTACTGTGGTAGCGCTACCATGCAATTTGGTGTCTGCACTTGCGTTTGGACAGTAATGGCTACAGTTGTATTTTTAGCCCACAGTGCCTATATCTATGATTTCAAGGCAGAGACTTTACTAGATTGTGCCCTTACTCATTGTGGAAATTATGATCCTGTTCTGTTCTGATTACTTATATGTTGATGTCAGTGTCAGACGGCAGTTTGTTTGGCTGCCGATCGCTAGAGACAAAACACCAGCTAGCGGCTGGAGCAGAGAGGCTTTAAGGTGGGAGTTTGTCCTGTCCCTGGGTGCCCACCCTCCAATGGATGCCTGGGGTTGTGGCACCCTTGGCTCCACCCTCTGCACACCATGGAAGTGGTCAACCAGTGTCAGAAGAGGAGAGGGGGGAATCAGGAAGAACTGGCAGAACCTGAGGAATAGAGAAGCCCTCATCTGTCATAGTTGGCAAACAGCAAATGATTTTGTCAGGTCTCGGGGAACCCCTGATAAAACCCATTAATTGGGGGTCAGTAGGAACAATGCCCCTTACTTTGGTGGTTAGTGAGAAGTATGCCCTTTTTTTACAGTAGTGGCAATAATGCCCCCCCTTACAGAGATCTATGAAGATCATTGGTGTAATACCACTGGCTCCTCCAAGTGGAAATGGCTCTGAACTATGCAGGCACCATCAAACATGAGGTAAATCAGACACAGCTCAAGAAACGCCTAGCCACCTCTGGAGGAACCCTAGGGTTCCACGGAACCCTGGTTGAGAATGGCTCTTACAGTTTGGCTCTAGGGCTACTGGCCCAGAGTGGGTGCACATTTGTATTAACTTTTTTTATTTTATTTTTACAGCCTCCAAATTCAAGGCTGAATTTGTCTATTAACAATATGTATTGTAAGTGTGGAAATGTACAAAAAAAAAAAAAACACACTGTGTGACAAACAGCAAGCAAACACACAACACATATTTTGTCTTACTTACTGTGGAGGGCAACCATCATATTTAGTCTAACCTACATTCCCACTGCAAGGTGAACAATTAATCATCAGTCATATAGCAGTCCCTTTAAGTTGCAATAGTAATATAGGAAAAAAGAACTGCTGACTTTAGACTTTTAAATGCTATCTTACACCCATGGAAATTAATGTCACTAACCAGGTGCAATTCATTATCGTAACAGAATAACGACGAGTGAAATGGTTCAGTTATCATGTAGTTAATTAAGTGCAATGTAATTGTTTTCTATTATCAATGTGCAAACAATTACACCTAATTGGACACTATGTGGATTATTATGCACACCACATAGGGACAGCACTGCAAGAACAGAAGCCTCTAAATGGCAGTAACTCGGTAAATCCTTTTAAATTACATAGTGAAATGCTTTCCTATCTTGTTCAGAGTATCGGAATATTGTTCTGATAATTGTCTATAAAACCATGTTGTTAAAAGACAAGCCAATAAAAATAATAAACCACATGAGACTTGTATTCCTCAAATTGTCTCTAAACAACATGTTCGCATGGCCAGACTTAAAGGAAACTTTAGTGAGGGGACCTAGCTGCCATTAGTGACCATTCCTGCTACAGTAGTTGTCTGGATTTCATGCTGTTACAACAAATTCAGTATTTTCTATGGCACCGACATGGAACAAATCAAATTGAATAAACTTTCCTCAAGTACAAATCACTGTCACATAAAAAAAAAAAAAAGACAAATCTTTCTAATCAAAAACATTTTAAGGCATTTAACATTTGCACCATTGGTGTCATTAGGTCCTAGCTGCTAGGGAACTTCTCTGGGTTTCCTGCCAACTGCATTGGGCTTGGAATTACAAACTGCAAAGAAAAATAGATTTATTGTTTTATCTAGAGGAGTGCAGCAGAATGCGAAAAACTGTCATTTGGTATGAAAGAAAGTCTAGCCATGTGCTGTTCAGCCTCTAGCATCAGACAGGAAATATATTAGAGGTTTCCTGCTTAGCATACAAGACCAAACACCACATAGGGAGACAGATACAGCCTCACACAAGGAATGATTGTGCCCTCTGCTGCTAACACAATCTCCAAACCTTGTATTGCTCAAGGTACTAGGGAAATCAAGGATGGAGAATAGGGAAGAAAACAAAAAAACTGAAAACAAAGAGTTACACTTCATTTAGATGTGTTGTTGGGGTGGCAAAAATGTAGGACCGAGCCACTCGCCAACCGCCTCCACTTAAGCTGCAATAGGTAGCGGATGGGGGTTTACATGCCGCAGTCACAGTGATTCCCTTCACACATGTGACAAAGTTTACCAGACATGTAGTGATTGGCGTGGGGCAAGCACACCAAATGCTACACATTGTAGCAAATGGGGAAGTGCTGCAAATGCCTCGCAATCACATGCAATGTATGCGGTTGCAACGTATTTGCCAGCAAAAATAGGGTTAAAACAGGCAGTGAGGAGGTCTCACATCACTTCCTCACCACATGTCAGTAGCCTCTGAAGCACGATCCAAACGTGGATGGGGCTTCAGAGTACAGGGAGGTTTAGATGCATGTCTAAATCTTCTCTAAATGTAAAAAAGGCAATATACTATTTACCCTAACATGTTACAAGCTGCAGCTTTCTGCTATAGGTGGAATGTCCAGGGATCGAGAAAAAGAGAGGTCGCACACTGGGACCGAAGTCTCTGATAAAAAAAATGTATCATTTCATATGATGCTATAAAAATTCACTCCATACTCTAAAATGTGTCACTCAGCAAAGAGCCAATTAATAGTGGTTGATTTACTAAAGGCAAGTGGGCTGTTTACTGCAAGGGAAGTTGCCCCAGAGATTTGTGAATGAGATGAATCTCTGACTGACTTCCATCATCCAATCATGTGTAAGCAAAAAAAAAAATTCTATTTAAATTGTCCTTCTACATGTAGCACTACCCCCGTAGGAGCTGCTGGTTTAGATTTGGGCCTTGCATGTTACCTCGCTCTTCGTTGTCTAGGGGATGAGATGAGAGTCCAAGAAACTTCCACACAAGTTGTAAATCCCTTTTTCTTTCAGGTTTTTTTTTTGTATAGGCAGAGGGATGGAGGGTTAGGGGAAGGTTAAGGCACACGATGCAGATCACTGGGGAACTTTTATGGTAAGTCAACTCACCACTTTCCTCAGAGTGGGTATTGCTCACCCGGATAGGCCTCTCACTGACCTAGCAGCCGGGATGATGCAAGGACAAAAAGAATACAGTCTCTGCCAAAGACCTTTCTTTGAAAATAGAAACAAAGTGTTCCAGAATCCTCTGCCACAGGATTTAGTAACCGGATCTCCAGCCATACAATTTAGAGCCTTTAAGCCGACCCGGCAACACTGTAAAGCATCATAGAATATGGTGCATCCTCCAATAAAGGCCTCTCCCAAGATACCAGCCTTCGGCTTGGTCTTCTCCAGGACAGGTCCTCCCCTGGTTTCCTCCATTGAGTGGCTTCCTCCCGCAGGACAGACAGCACAGGATCACCTTCAAAGTTCAGGCCCCAGTCAAGATGACTGGGCCTACCTGGTGGAACTGCAGCCTCGGGCCAATATGGTCCCGGGCTGAAATTAGACCATCACATACCTCGAGCCAAAAGGATCCTTCCCCAGCATGCCCGGCAGTGAAACCACTCCCACTGGGCTGTTCCCGGGGAATCATCCAATACACTCTGGCTTGCCTGTGTTCCAACATTGGTCTGTGGTGGTAACGCCACATACATGCAAACAATGGTAAAACCCTCCAAGCACAGCACAGCCATAGCTGGAACAGAGACTGATTTAGACTTAATCATCACTATTAGCTCAGACACCCACTAAATTTAAACATAGAGCCTGGTCATCAGGAGCAGGGCGCTACACACATTATTGGGTAATCTTTGCAAAGTCAAATTACATTCACTAAACTGTGCGGAAAATCCCCCTACAAACTGTTCACTTCCTTTGCAAAGTGAACAGCCTATTAGCCTTTAGTAAATCAACCCTATAAAGTCATAGGGGCTGATTTACTAAAAGCAAATTGACTTTTCACTTTGCAAGTCAATTATCCCAAAGTGAATGAGGTTGAAGTTTAACTGACTATCATCATCCGATCATGTGCAAACAAAAATGCAATCTTTTCTTTAGTTCTTTGCACAGTGAAATGTCAACACATTCACTAAGCCCTGGGGAAAAATACCTAAGAAAGTGCAACAAAGGGAAAAGTCTGTTTGACTTTAGTAAAGCAACACCATAAAGTCATAGGCCTGGATTCACAAAGCACTTACGCCGACGTAAATCACTTTACACCGACGTAGTGCAAATGTGCGCACGGCGTATGTGTGCGCCAGAGTCACAAACCTACATTACGTCCAAAAACAGGCCACCCAACGTATCTTGCTTACGATGGCGTAGCGCGGGGGCAAATATGATTTGGACGTATGTCGCTTCTCCCATTGATTAGGCATTAAAATATGCAAATTAGGTAAATACGGCAATTCACAAACGTACGTGCGCCCGAAGCATCTATGCAATGTTTGCGGAAGTTGTACGTCCGGCGTAAAGTTATTCCCCATAGATGAGGCGCAACCCAGCAATAGACATGCAAAGGGCATGCGTTACATTCACGTCGTACGTAGTGATCCGGAGTAGCTTAGGCAGATGTGCCGGCGTAGTTGTGAGCATGCGCATAAGGGTGCAGTTTCATGCATCCACGTCATGACTACTGCACCATGCTCAGACCATCATTTGCATAGGGTCACTCCCACTTCCACTTACGCTGGCCTGCGCCTTTGAAAATACGCTACGCAGGCGTATCTTGGTGAGCAATAGCTTGCTAAATACAGTGCATGCCTCTTCGTGCTGCGCCGGCGTAGCGTATGTGTGCGCTCTACGCCGGCGTAAATGTGCGCCCACTCTCTGTGAATCCGGCCCATAATCTTTAGAATAAGTTCTGTGCTGTATGAAACATTTTAGAGGACAGAGGTACAGGTGAACTTGCATAGCATTGGATGGAACAATAAACTTAACTTTTAACAGTGGCTTTGATCCCAGTTTGCAGCTTCCTTTCTTTTCATCGATAAAAAGTATGTTTAACAAATGACAGACTTTCTATGGGAAGTTGCGAGTGCACAGACACAAGGGCTGGATTCTCATAAGCGATACGACGGTGTATCTCAAGATACACCATCGTATCTCTGTTTTTGGCCCCGGGTATCTATGCGTATGATTCCTAGAATCATTTACGCATAGATACGGCGTAGATCCGACTGGTGTAAGACACTTACACCGTCGGATCTTAGATGTAATTCTACGCTGGCCCGCTAGGTGGCGTTTACGTTGATTTCTCATTTGACTATGCAAATGAGCCTAATACGCCGATTCCTAAACGTTTTTGCGCCACCTCGTCGTCGTTTACGTTGTTTACGTAAGCGTAAGGTTACACCTGCTATATGAGGGGTAACCTTACGTCAGTCCGCCGTATGCCATGTTAAGTATGGCGTCGGGACAGCGCCGTCTTTTTCCGTTGTTTACGTTGTTTTATTAAGTCGTTCGCGAATAGGGCTTTAAGTCAATGACGCTCACGTTGCCTTCATTGACGTTTTCCGTCGTGAGCTGGAGCATGCGCACTGGGCTATTTTTACGGCCGGTGCATGCGCAGTTCGATCGGCAAGGGGCGCGCTTGATTTAAATACAAGCCGCCCCCTTCGATTTACGCGGGGATAAGCCGGGCCATTTACACTACACCGCGGCAAGTTACGGAGCAAGTGCTTTGAGAATACGGCACTTGCTCTAGTAAGTTGCGGTGGCGTAGTGTAAATGGCTTACGCTACGCCGGAATCTACGTGAATTTGTAGCAGAGATTTGGATCATTTGGAGTGTATGAAATGTCCAGGGGTACACTAAGCGAAATGCCACTGCTGTACAAAAGGGTTTTGTCTTCCTCTTATAAGCCAAGACAAGAATATATTATTCCGAATCAAATTTTTATATATGTATGCATTATGTGGGAGCAAATTAGATCCTGCTCTCTATTTTTTTGTTGAGATTCTTGTCGGCCTGTTTCCCGACGAGAAACCAGAGAGTGTGTATACTTACCTGTCGTTGTTGAAACCCGCGCATGCTTGACTTTGACCATGCACGTTAGCTTCCACGGCATAGGTAGGGTGAAGCAAGATGGCGGCGACGGCATCGAATGTGACGTCACTACGTTCTTGCCTTTCAAGAGAACCGTGGTTCTTTTGAAAGGACTGTGTGTACACTCGGGCGGCAAGAGATTCTTGCCAAGAATCTCGTCAGGAAAAACAACGTTCTGGCCCTTGTGTATGAGGCCTGACCTTTGTTTCTGGTGGGAACACAATAGCAGTTGCTACCCAGTCTATCAGTCTGAAGGTCATATGCTTGTGTTATTGCAGGTAAGAGGGAGCATATTTAAGGCTATAAACAGGGTGAAAGTGATTTCATTTACATCCTTGTTATTAGTAAAGGCTGCTGTTTGATTAATTACCATTTCAACACATGTGCAATTGTTTATTATTTTCTTTGAGGACATTATTTCTGTATATGTGAATGTTATAGATATAGATGTGTATTATTTTGTATGAACACAATTGCAGTTGCTACCCAGTCTATCAGTCTGAAGGTCATGTGTTTGTGTCATTGCAGAAACTTTTCAATAAAAACACTTCTGGTTTCAACCGGCCTGCTCCCTTTGCACATTGGAATTATTGACCATACTTTCAGCATATGTGCAACATATGCAGCACAGTTGATTGGCTCCTAGTACTGTCTTAGTACATTCTTGATACTTTTTTAATGCTATTCTACTAGGGACTTTATTAACTTTTTTTTTGCTCCCCAAGATCTGCCTCAAAAAGCAATAAGACAATGGTGTCTGCTGCAGACAGGGTAAATCATTTCCATATACCCCCCTCCCCAATGACCACTAATGTAGATTTTCTAACTAAATATCCAATCGGACCCCCGAACCCCCCCCAAGGCACCAACGTATATATATACGTTGATGTGCCTGTCGGTGCCATTCTGCCAACGTAAATGTACATGCGGCGGTCCTTAAGTGGTTAAAGCGGATCTCCACCCTAAAGTGAAGATCTGCAGATCGGAACCCTCCCCCCCTCCGGTGACACATTTGACACCTTTCAGGGGGAGGGGGGTGCAGATACCTGTCTAAAGACAGGTATTTGCACCCACTTCCGGCCCGAAGTCTCGGGCAAAAGACGGGTTTTTCCCATTGTTTGCTGGGGTCACTCGGCTCCCAGCACACAGCGGGAGCCAATCGGCGGGCGCAGCGCGACTCGCGCATGCGCCGTAGGGAACCGGGCAGTGAAGCCGGAGCGCTTCACTTCCTGGTTCCCTCACCGTGGATGGAGGGGGGAGCAGCAGAGGGACGAGCGATCGCTCGTCCTCTGCTGCGGACGCTGCTGGACTCCAGGACAGGTAAGTGTCCTAATATTAAAAGTCAGCAGCTGCTGTATTTGTAGCTGCTGGCTTTTAATATTTTTTTTTTTGTGGACCATCCGCTTTAAGGTGACTTTTCACCCTAATAGTGTTTATTAAAGTAGGACTCCTTTAACCATCGCTTGGTCAACTAGTTTCCTCAAAGAGACCACTTCTCTATTGCGCACCAACGTAAGGGCCCCCACTAGCAAGCTGAAGATTTCTTCATGTGTACGGGGTATCTGCTGAAAAGCTACTTGCCTAAATTTATTGAGAGTTAAACCCTGACTTTCTCACTGAGAGCCCGGAAGTGAGCTAGCCCAGTGTTTGTTCTTTCTTTGTCATCTCATTCGCTCGCTAGGGGAAAATTTCACATTTAAATCTTCATCCCTGTAAAATGGGTGGGAATGTCTTAAAGTGGTACTGTATTGTGCTATATTGCCTTTTCTTGCTGGTGTTTTGCCATTTAGAAGACTTAGCCAATTGTTTTCTTTTGCCTGTTTTGTCATTTCCATGAGATTAATATAAGTTAAACATTTATCTCAGTGGTGTGTGCGTGTTTTACCTTTGTGTGACAGCCAGGGATTCATCTGGCCATGATATTTTGGTGGTGTCATCAGGGGCAACATTCTTCTCAGGGTTCAGTAGTAAACAGGGTACCTATAATACCCAGCAGCTTCTGAGGGGGTAGTGCTGCACACATTCAAAAAAACAATCTACTACACAGACACAAATTAATGCAAAATTGCATCATCCTTTGGCTCAATCTCAATCCAGGAAGTAGATGGATGATGTTTACAGTAATTAAAGACCCCTTCAAAAAGTGTTCAGAGTAAATAGTGTTTTTGTTCAGTTTCATGTTCATGTTTTTCTTAACGTTGTTGTTAAGCCACTACAATAAAAACATCCCATCCCCTCTGTAACATTACAATATGTGCCCCTGTGTCTGTGTTATATAAAAAAGCTGCCGATCTGTACCTTACTTCAGAGCATCTTCCGGTGCTCACATAACTCTTCAACTCTCTCCTCTGCCCAGCTGACAGCTATAGTGGGAGAGGCCGAGCATTCCCACTGATGTTAGCCAGGGAGGAGGGGAGGAGAGAGGAGAGATAGCTACGGAGTCATGTGAGCACCCCCCACCTCCTAGCCTGTCTGCTCTGTGTCAGTGCCCACCCCACCCCCCTGTTGCCATCATAACTACAATAAAAACATCCCACCCCCTCTGTAACATAACATTATGTGCCCCTGTGTCTGTGTTATATAAAAAAGCTGCCAATCTATACTTTATATCAGAGCGTCTCCCAGCGCTCATGTGATTTCTCCGCTCTCTCTCCTCCCCTACCCTCCTCTCCAGCTGACAGTGCTCAGCCCCTCCCACTAAAGCTGTCAGCCAGGCAGAGAAGAGAGTGAAGGAGTCATGTAAGCACCTGAAGATGCTCCGATATAAGGAACAGCTTGGCAGCTTTTTTATATAACACAGACACAGGAGCACATAATGTTATGTTAGAGAGGGGTAGAGATGTTTTCTTTTGTAGTTATGATAGCAGCAGGGGGGCAGGGGCGGGCACTGACACAGAGCAAACAGACTAGGAGGTGGGGGGGTAGGACAGAGAATGGCAGAGCAGGGCTGCAGATGCTTGAGGCATGTAAACTGGGCTGTTGCCCGCGTTCCTCTCCCAGCCTTTTTGTGGCCACCCAGCAGGGCCAATCCCTGGAGCCTGTTGCCGCCCAGCTGGGCTGTTCCTGGAGCCCGCGGCTGCCCACTCAGCCTCTTTGCAGCCACCCATTCAGTTCACAGCATGGGTAGGTGACAGAAACTAGAGGTCAGCTGACTGGTGAGGAATATTAAGAGGGAGAGGCTGAAGGGGACCCTATCTCCTGATTTCAGCATAGGTGTCAATGCTGCGAGACACCACAGAGCTGGAGACAGTGAAGTCGGAGACACAGTGAGTAACACTACCTGTGATTAGAGTTGCCATTAAAAGTCCCCACTACAGTTTTCAGATCAGCAGAATACCTTGATCAAGAGCACCTAAGTTGGCTGATCAGAACTCTCCCCAGCATTGCCACTGATCCCACCCCCAACAGCACTGCCACTCATCCCAACTCCCTGCCAGCACTGCTACTCATCCCACCACCCCCCCCCCCCCCCACCAAGGAGTAAGAGAAGGAATACAAATAGAAAATACATGGAAGGAAGATGAAAAAAGAGGGGGAGGAACAAAGAAAAAGGAGAAAAGGAATAAGAGAAAGAACAAAAAAGGTGGCTAGAGAGAGAGATGGGGAAAAATAGAAAAAAAAGAAATTAGGATAGAGAGAGATAAAAGGGAAATTAAGGAGAAAAAATAGAAACAATGGTACATCCTAAAAATATATTAAGTAACTATATTGCGCTTATCCTAAATATCCCAAAGGGAAGTTAGGCAGCTAACAGAACAAAAGGATATAATGTATAAAAAAACGTGTGAATAAAGTGCAGCGCCAAGAATTGAACTCACAGCTAAGGGGGTTTCAAAATTAACATATAAAGGGGTGGTGACACCCTTAAAATACCATGTGACTGGTCAAGTGCTAGCAACACACTATATGGTGAAAAATGACAGCAACTTCCTGATAAGTGAATAATATTCAATATATAAACAGTGATCATTAATCAAAAATATTATTATTATTAAGGGGGGTGAACATCCACCTACGTATAGGTAAATGTAGTGAATAATGTGAAAATCAACAAACATTAGCCAAACATAAGCTAAGCGTGAAAATAAATGTACAGTTACATGATATTTTAAGGGTGTCACCACCCCTTTATATGTTAATTTTGAAATCCACTTAGCTGTGAGTTCAATTCTTGGCGCTGCACTTTATTCACACGTTTTTTTATAAATGGTACATCCTAAAATGTACCATAAGGGGTTTAATACTGTACGAGTGGAAGGGACTCGAGGAGCGCTACATTTCCGTTGGTTAGGGGCACAAAATACTTGTCTTGCCTTAGGGGCTGTCAACTCACGCTACGAAAATAATTTCACTGTTAGGGGTCGCCACAGCTTGGGAAAGTTTATCAAGGGATCACGGTACTAGAAAGGTTGAGAACCACTGCTTTAAAGGAACAGGATATTTTTTTTTTTTTTTAGGGTAACAAATACTTTAACGTTTACCAGTTTGTAAAATAATGCTTTAATTTGTACAAACCTTTTTTTTATAATTGAACAATAAATACTAAAAATACAGGGGGCTTCTATGATATGGCATTTTCTAAATATGCTGGGCTAGACATTCAGAAAGCCCAGCACTAGTTTTGCATTTGTTCGCCGCTCGCTCGCACATAGAATTTTCAGAAGCCATCTTTACTATAGGAGGTGCTTTCTCTCTGTTCTAAATCAAACCTTAACCCACATATGTAATCGAATATCCAATTATAACACAGGCTATTCACAGCTCAACGGTAAGTAAAAACTAGATCTTGCACTCACCACAAATGGGTGCAAAATAACAATAAATACTAATATTTTCACATTGTTTATATTTAGTAAAATATGTGCAAAACACAAAAGGAGTTTTGAAATGGCAAAGTTTGGGAGGTTTGAAATAGATTTAGGTAGATCAAATACTGAAGTAACAGATTTATTTGGGTTTATGCTTGCAAACCAGGCAACAAAGGTGCACTTTGACTTTCAAATAAATACTTATTAGGTGCTCTCACACAGACCAGTTGACAAAGTTAATTACAAGGAAAAACATAATATGTTTCCTCTTTACAGCGGTACGCTCGTATAAAGTGACATTAAATCAAGTTGAATGTATATCTCTTTGGTAACAGAGTCCAGTGATAATACCATGCAAATTGTATTTTAATAAGACATTAGTATGCCATCACACACTCATCCTGTCTATACTTAAGTCTACCTTAACCTTAATTACCTGCCATTACATTACATTCTATAAGTCAATGTTAAACTTGCTGTTGGATCTGACCTACAACAACTGTCTATTGGGAAGAACTTTAATAAGTTAGAGTTTAAACACTTTGGAGGATACTTGCTTTTCGCTAATAACAGACTATTAGGTATCCTTGTTTCAAGTGGACTTTTCCCTGGACAGTCACAAAGAAAGTAAAGCCACAATGCAAAAGGTTGTGAAAAGACAAAACAGCGAAGGGTTTTGTTTCTGAGAATTGTCTCACTTTTCTTCTCTCCAGCATTTTAAGAAGGGGCAGAGGATTCAATCTATGCCTATTTTCCAGAGTTTTAACCCCCCCCCCCCCCTGCCCATGTAACAGCAGACATCTGAATAAAGGGAAAAATAAATCTGTCTGTCAGAAATCTCATAGGATCTCCCAATATTCATTATAGATACAAAATGTCCTAGGAGCAACTGGGTGAGGTAATCTTCACAGGATGCATCTTTAAGGCCCTGGCTACATTACAAGTGTCTCTAGAGATCAGGAAGTGAAATGTAGTTAAATGTAAGTAATAGCAAAATGCCTAATTTTCACTATAGAAACGAAAAGATTTGATAACAAGGGGGGAAAGGTTTGTGTAAGATCTTGAGCATGCTTGAAGGGCACTTCACTTTCCTCTATTTGTAGTGCACCCCACGTAGGCGCTGCTTGTGAATTGGGTTCCTCCTCCCTGCACAGACAGGCTCCAGAAGTCAGGAAACAGTCCAGTGCTTGTTTCTTTGTATTTTTATTGAGGGGATTAAACTTGGATAGGGAGTAAGGGTATTATGGGATGCCCACTTGACTCTGAAACATCTTCAGGGACAACAACTAGTATATACAGTCCTATATACAGCCCCTTTCCTTCCTCCAACACTTCACTTGCTTGCAGAATTAACAGTGGTGTCTCTATGTAAAAATCTGTAGCACTGGCCCATTACAGGCATAGACTCGCAGCCCCTATACTTGGAGGATGTGTGTTACACCACCAACACATTAACTGCACTTCATCCCGTGGTCACTGGTCCCAGTACTACCTCTTCAGGCCCTGCCAGCCCTCCTGGCTGCAGCAGCCTCATTCACTAGCCCTCCTAGTTCACTAGCCCTCCTTTCACCACAGTCCTCCTGACTGACATTCCCCAGTCCTCCCAGATTGACTCTCAGGATATCTCCAGACGTGCTGACTCTCTGTCCTGCTGTTGTAGAGGGTCTCCCTAGCTCCAGATTAGGGGGCACCCTCAATGGCCACCAACAGCCCCCTCAGCACTCCATCTCCATTTTCCACCCAACTGCCCCTGCTGGCATGACTCATGAGTATTTAAGAGGTGCCTGCTCCCTGCCAGCCCACTCTGCTTTGGATTGGCTGAGGCCCTTGTCAATACTCCAAGCAGCTCCTCCTAAACCCCACCCTCTACTTCTGGAAGCGTCTCCAAGGTTCCAGAGAGCAGCCAGGCCAATTTACCTACTCTAACAACTATGCACACTCTAGCACACTAGAGGGTGCTACATATAAAAAGGCCAATAGTATGTATAGGGGGAATATGGGCATGTATATGTACTTTTATTACCTATACTGGTCTTCCGTAATGGGCATTTGTGTGTCTGGGGCAATGCCACCACTGCCTATAGGGGAAACAAGAAAGTGGAAACAAAAAAGGTAAGTAAATAAAAAAAAGAATGCAAGAAGGCAGTGTTCAGTGATTTTACATCAGCATTTTGAGATCCTGATGTGAACATATAGGCAGGGGCATTGCTAGGTGGCAAAAATAAAAAAGGCAAGGGGCTTCAGCCGGAAGTCAAAGGCCAGAAGCGGGGGGGTATGTGACGCAGGCTTTTTTTGGCTGGCCCGCAATCTACCTACACTGATGGTAGTGACCTACATACACTGACCTACCTGACATATACTGACGGTAGTGACCTATATACACTAACCTACCTATACTGATGGTAGTGACCTATATACAATGACACACCTACATTGACGGTAGTGACCTATTTACACTGACCTACCTACACTGACATTTACATACGCATTACACTGTACTGCCTGACCTACCTCCGCTCAGCGGTGTCACAGCAGGCACTACTGCAGTCAGTCATTCTGTGAGGGGAGGAGAGACGCCCACTCAAGCGCCGAATGGGAATGTGGCGCGGCGGTGACATTGTAATTCCCGCCTTCTGGAGTCTACATCGCCAATGATGGACGTCACGCGTTCCACGGTCCCAGCATTGGACCAGTGGGTCGTCTATCATAGGTGTTGCCCAGGCTCCAGAAGGCGGGACCTGCTATGGCACTCGGCGAGTCGGCAGCACTCGGCCACATTCGGAAAGGCTCGGGTCGGGATCAGATTGGTCCCGGCGAGTCGGCAGGACTCGGCCGCACTTAGCCATATTTTGCGCGCTCGGGATCAAATAGACCTAAATGCCTGAGACTCTGGGCTTTTCGGGGACCCATTTGGGGCTCCAGCCTCCCAATCCCGGGCCTCACAATGCCCCTGGTATTAAGTCTCCATTATACAGCCTTGGTGTAGTCTCAGGCTTCTCTCTTGGGATATCAATGACCTACTTTTGTACAAATTTGGCTGGTCTTTTGACCAATCTTGCTTGCTTGATAATGTTGTAGCATATACAATTTAATCACCCATTGCTGCCCATTCCTGGTTGTGAAGAAAATAGACTTTATTCTGGATTTTCTCAGACTCTGTTTGTCTTTTAAGAACCCCTGGACCGATCTGGGTGAAATTTGGATATGTTGGCCCCCCAGATCGGGGCTATCAGGAGATATGTAATGGCAGGTAGACCTTGTGTGGAAGAGGGGTGTTCTAACGTTGGGAAAATTAGGGTGGTCTCTACCTGGAGATAATTGGTTTATTCCTTAAACTGATCTAAATATCTCAATGTGTCATGTAAATGATCTGTAGTCTGTCTTTCAAGAAGTGTTCATTGTGTGAAGTTCTATTGTTTAGCAGGTGAAAAGTTCTAAATCACCTTGTCTGGGCAAAGGACCAGTAATTAACTCATGTGGATTCTACCGGAGACAGCCGTCTGTGTCCTACACTAGGTCTCTTGAAAGGGGTCTCGTTAGTAACCCCATTGTATGATGATGTGGGAGGAGGATGTAATTGTATATCTGATTACATCAAGTATTTCTTTTGCTGTATATAAGTAACCTGTCTCTCAATAAAGTCATTCTATATCTTCATGAAGTCTTGGCTCATGCTTGGGGATGGGGAACACTAACCATTCGGAAGAATCATCTTGGGAGACGGAAAGAAGGCCGCAGTACCCTAACCACTGCAGGTCTTAACACTGGTATTTTATCACTCTCTTTTTTGTCAGAAAAATATATTTATTATAGAAAACATTAAATAGAGATCAAAAATTATACATTCTCAAATTAAGATATGATAAAATGGTGCAAAGCAGAAAAATACACAAACTTTGCACAATAAGTAATATGCTGCTTTAAAGTAATATGCATCTATATAGGCAGTATAGATATAACAAAAACAAACATAACTAAAATATCTTAATAGATTTAAAGATAAGACCCATAACTCTGGGCATACCTGGCCTCCTCCAGCAAAAAAAGAAAAGAAAAAACACATGGAGCACTATCACCTGAGTAATCAAGTGCAAGTTCTACATAGGCCCTTATAGATGCCTATCTGTTAGAAAAGTTTTAAATGTTTATTGTGTGACTATTAAAAAACCCTGAGACTGATTTTTAAGATGGCTTCTGAGCACATGTTATATTAACTTGATGTATCTTTTGTTTTTATTAACCTCATAGTAAAATATAGAGTATCATATATGGTAACAGATTGTACGGGAACACCGATTGGCAAATAAAGTATGTACCATGATGTACCAGGGGCTATCAGTGTTTCCTCAGCCAATAGAAGCAATATAACTGTATTATTGTACGTATTAGGAGGGGGGGCTGTACATCATTCTGTGTGATTTATTCTTATCCGTCTTGTAAGCATCACCCAGAATGTACTAGTACATTTTGAATAAATCACCTTTACTTTGAGACACCTGGAGTTTGACTGATCACAGGGGAAGAATAATCCTAACACTACCCCTGAAGAATTTTGTCCCTCACAAGCTGGTGTGGTGCCAGGCCTGGGATATCTAGCTATGGTTGCCACATAGAATAAAATTTGCAAGAGACATTTCTATGCCGATAGGTACATTTTTCACGTATAAGTATATTATTCACTTGTTTCACCCACTGCCTCCTGGTAGGTGCATGAGGAGCAATCCAACACAATGAAATCAGTTTGCAAGTGGTATACAATAAATTTAACACCATGCATCTTCCAACGAACAAACAATAATGTCCCTTGGAATCTGAAACAAATACTTGTGATATCATATACACATTTTCATTCCAATAGTAGAAAAGCTTGGGGCATTTCCAAAGCATGTGAAGATCACCATGACCCCTCTCACATTTTTGACACAGGGAAGTGCTCCTATTCCCCCATCAGTGTAAATGGACTGGTGTTCTAGAAGCCCTATGAGGCATGCAAGGGGGTGAGGAGTGCTTAAAGCGGAAGTTCCACTTTTGGGTGGAACTCTGCTTTAAGAGTGTGTCTCAGCTGTAAATATCTATAAAACTGGTTTCGAGGTAGGGAAAACACCGCTGGTAAATCTGAAAAAGATTTAAGGGTCGGGCCCATATATAACTGATACATATATTTGATCCCTGCTCCCTCCTTATCCCGGAAGCCTTTCAAATCAAGTACTTCTCTATAGTTATAATTATGCCACAGCAGAGCTTGAGATAAGAAGCCCTTTTTGCTTAGTGTAGTTTTAACATAAGGCCATAGTGTCTGTAATAAAATAATTGTTGGGGCCATATACTCTAGGCACGTAACCCCTGATTTTTTCACTTTTTCAACCTAACACATGATACCCTAAATAGGCAAACCTTCCATTTGGTTTTCTTGTGCACCTTAATCCTGTCTTGTTGCTATTCTGAACTAGATGAGTTATATCAAACGCTTTGTTAAACTCTTCTCTGATTTTAAAAGCAGTGCAGCATCATTGCGACACCTTCAGAGAAAGCTGCATTAGGTAGATTTCACTGGCAGGCCCTACAGGTATTTACAGGATAATGCGGGGTATTTATACATGCACATATAAGTTAGTGCTGCATTACATATTTTATCTCAATAGGAGTCCATAGCCAGTGACTGCCTAACCCAAAGATGACGCTATGGCTAAATAGTGCATCAGATAGTCAGATACGTTTTTCACACTAAGTAATCACTAGGAAGGCCTTCTAGAATTAATTCTGTACTAGTACAGTATATGACCAGTGCCTAAACCAACTAGAAAAATGGTCATACTTACAAATTTCCTATGCATTTAGGTGAACAATATGTTGATAAGATTCACAATTTGCAACCGTGTAAATGTTTTTACACAGTGGAGCTATTGAAATTAAAACTATAATAAAATGGTTTCAAAACCATCCAAAACTCAGATTTTTTTAATAAAATATTGAAGAACGAATATTGAATGAATATTTTAAAAAAGCACCTCTAATTCTTTTTTTTTTATGGCAGCCCTTCTGGAGCCTAATCAAATTTATTCGTGTTAGTAGATTTAGTATGCATTACATTTAATTTGGTTGAAGATTACAAGGGTGTTATTTTTTTTTAAGTAATGAAAAAATGAATATGGATATTGAACAGTAACAGCTATATTACGTTATGCTTGAAAATTAATTTACACCCAAGCTTTTTATTACAATATAAGGCTTCTTCTTTTTCCCTTTTCCTGCATAATAATAGTAATAATCATAATACATCCCAGCAGCCCTTCTGTCATTCATCTGATGGACACCTGTGTGGTTCAGTCATTGCTTTTTATTATGACCTCTCAGGTTCTTTTAGTAATATAAGCTGAAAAGGCTCATTTATTTTTTTATTGTTGAATGTCTCACCTAAGAAACTGTGCATTTTATTCACATGTGTGATTGATTGCTATTGAATTAAAAGCCCAGTGCTTTAGCAACAGACAGCTTATTTGTATGGGACTCTGCTTTTTGCATACTTACACCAGACTTAAAGCTAAAGCTTTTCTTTAAGTTTTGACTACATTAAATGCATCTATAAAAAGTGAATTAAGACGAGTGAAGTTTTGGTTCCTGTGACCCATGACAGATTTTGTTTCCCTTTCTGTCCCAGCCTGTGACTTTTCTCCATTCTACTGAAAATAGTGCTCTAGCCTGCAAATCGGATGCTCTAATAATTCCATGGAATCAGTTCTCACTGATCTAAGCATTTCCTCTGACCACTCTCTTACAGAGGCTACTTTGCAGGATCAAGAAGGAAAGAATTCCTGTAATCCTAGTGGCCCCAAATTGGCCCAGAAGGCCCTGGTACGCAGGGATCATAAAGATGGCGGTAGGAAAACCTTGGAAGCTTCCGCTTCGTCATGACCTGCTGTCGCAGGTTCCAGTGCTCCATCGTTCCCTACAAAAGCTAAATTTGATGGTCTGGCTGCTGAGACCCACATTTTGAAGAAACAAGGGATCTCAGGTCCAGTTCTTTCTACACTCCTTAAAGCGGGGGTTCACCCTAAAAAAAAAAAATGTCTGTCTCCAGTGCCATTCAGCATACTAGCGTGAGCTACAGTATGCCTTTATTTTATTTTTTTGTGCTGTACTTACAGTTAAATCCTTTACTTTCGTTTCAGACGCCGGCCAGGAAATAGGCGTTCCTATCAAGAAGGGAACATGATTGACGGCCGGCTATGGCGCGTCACGCGTTCCGAAAATAGCCGAAGTAGGACTCGGCTCTTCACGGCGCCTGCGCAGTCAGCTCCTAGTCTGTGCGCACACGCCGTGAAGAGCCGAGTCCTACTCCGGCTATTTTCGGAACGCGTGACGCGCCATAGCCGGCCATCAATCATGTTCCCCTCTTGATAGGAACGCCTATTACCCAGCGGTAGCCTGAAACAAACTAATAGATTACACTGTAAGTACAGCACAAAAAAATAAAATAAAGGCATACTGTAGCTGACGCTAGTATGCTGAATGGCATGGTAAAAAGTAGTTTTTTAGGGTGAACCTCCACTTTAATGCTAGAAAGCCAGCCTCTAGGCTTATCTACTATAGAGTCTGGAAGGCATGTGGTTCCTGGTGTGAAACCAAGAAATGGAATCCTCAAAAATATGACATAAATAAAATTCTTTTCCAGTTAGGAGTGGGTATGAAATTAGCCCTTAGTACCATTAAGGGTCAAATAATCGGCTCTGTCAGTCTTTTTTTCAAAGACAACTGGCATCTTATTCCCTAGTTCGGGCTTTTATTCAGGGGATACTGCGAATAAATCCGCCAGTCAAGTCTCCCTTGTGCCCATGGGATTTGAATCTGGTATTGTCAGTATTGCAAAAACAACCTTTTGAACCTATTCGCCAGATTCCTCTGATCCTTTTAAGCAGGACATTGGGCTTTTTGATTGCCATCTCTTCTGCTAGAAGAGTATCTGAATTAGCAGCTCTTGTAGTTTTAAGTGCCTTATTTAATTTGTCACAAAGACAAAATTGTACTACAACCCCATCTTGCCTTTTTACCTAAGGTGGTGTCGGCTTTTCATTTAAATCAGGACATTTAAATCAGGAAAAAATTATTGCACTCTCTAGATGTAGTCAGAGAAGTAAAGGTGTATCTGCAGGCAACCGCCCAGATATGCAAAACAGATTTTTATTTTTATTTTGTCAGATGGTGCCAAGAAAGGACAAGCAGCGTCAAGATCCACCTTCTCCAAGTGGATTCGACAAACAATTATTCAAACTTATGGTTTAAAGAACATGACTCCTCCTTTTTCTGTTAATGCACACCTCTACCAGAGCGATAAGTGCTTTATGGGCAGTGCATCACCAGGCTTCGTTGGGTCAGATCTGTAAAGCTGCAACTTGGTCATCAATCCACATTTTTTCCAAATTCTATCAAATAGATGTGAAAGGACAGGAGGATGCCGCCCTTGGGGCGAAGTGTGCAGCAGGCAGCAGTATAGAGCTTGTCCATAGCAGCCTGCTTGATCTGTGTATCCCACCCTTCATTGAGAATTGCTCTTGGATGTCCCATTATGTAATGACTGGCTCTGTGTCCCGTGGTGTACACTAAAGAAAACAGGATTTTTGTAACAGCTTACCTGTAAAATCCTTTTCTTGGAGTACACCACGAGACACAGAGGTCCCCCCTACTTATGGGAACCTTACTGCTTTGCAACAAAACTGAGGTACTTCCCTGATGGGAGGGGTTATATGGAGGGGAACGGTCTTTAATTGGTTGTGCCAGTGTCGAATCACCGCTGGAGACCCTTAATCCATTATGTAACGACTGGCTCTGTGTCCCGCGGTGTACTCCAAGAAAAGGGTTTTACAGGTAAGCCGTTACAAAAATCCTGTTTTTCAGGGTGCCCATTAAAAGAAGTAAAGGTCCATGATCTTCCCATTGGCCATTTTATATCGACTTTGATGTCTGTTAGTAGCAGCCTGCAGACTTCCTGACCTTCGTCGTTATAATGATCATCGCTTACTGCAGACAGATCACACATTAGTTCAAGTCAAAAGAGTAGAGGCCAGGTTCTACCAGCATTTCTGGTGTGCGAATTTGCTGACCTGCTGTGCCCTCAAGTAACATCTATCCCTCGTGGAGTTAAATAGGTTTACAGGAAGCTGTAGTCAGTGTAGGAGGATGGTCATGAAGTCATTGGAATTTCATTCTAATGGCAATCTTAAGATTGGGGATGGTCCCGATGTTCGAGTACCGAACATTATGGGGCGCAGCAAATTCGAGCTCTGCAGAATGCCCCATAATACACTGCGAGATCGCATGCTTTGGCCAATATCAGCTCATTCTGCTGTGAGAGCAATGATTGGCCAAAGGCAGGGTGCCTTTAGCCAATCATGACTCAGGGGGCTAAGTGCATGCCCCACACTATATAAGGCTGCTTACACGGTGCCGTATATAGTGTAATGATTGAGAGAACGTTAGCTAGAGACAGGTTAGTTAGTGACGTGTAGGCAGTTTAGTATATATATATATATATATATATATATATATATATATATATATATATATACATACACACACACAGTGTAGTCAGGGTAGTGTAGACTATATATACAGTGCAGGCAGTGTAATATATATATATATAATATATATATACAGTGCAGAAAATAAGTATTTGAACACCCTGCTATTTTGCAAGTTCTCCCACTTGGAAATCATGGAGGGGTCTGAAATTGTCATCGTAGGTGCATGTCCACTGTGAGAGACATAATCAATAAAAAAATTCCAGAAATCACAATTTATGAATTATTTTAACTATTTATTTGTATGATACAGCTGCAAAGAAGTATTTGAACACCTGTCAATCAGCTAGAATTCTGACCCTCAAAGACCTGTTAGTCTGCCTTTAAAATGTCCACCTCCACTCCATTTATTATCCTAAATTAGATGCACCTGTTTGAGGTCATTAGCTGCATAAAGACACCTGTCCACCCCATACAATCAGTAAGAATCCAACCACTAACATGGCCAAGACCAAAGAGCTGTCCAAAGACACTAGAGACAAAATTGTACACCTCCACAAGGCTGGAAAGGGCTACGGGGAAATTGCCAAGCAGCTTGGTGAAAAAAGGTCCACTGTTGGAGCAATCATTAGAAAATGGAAGAAGCTAAATATGACTGTCAATCTCCCTCGGACTGGGGCTCCATGCAAAATCTCACCTCGTGGGGTCTCAATGATCCTAAGAAAGGTGAGAAATCAGCCCAGGACTACACGGGAGGAGCTGGTCAATGACCTGAAAAGAGCTGGGACCACCGTTTCCAAGGTTACTGTTGGTAATACACTAAGACGTCATGGTTTGAAATCATGCATGGCACGAAAGGTTCCCTTGCTTAAACCAGCACATGTCAAGGCCCGTCTTAAGTTTGCCAATGGCCATTTGGATGATCCAGAGGAGTCATGGAAGAAAGTCATGTGGTCAGATGAGACCAAAATAGAACTTTTTGGTCATAATTTCACTAACCGTGTTTGGAGGAAGAAGAATGATGAGTACCATCCCAAGAACACCATCCCTACTGTGAAGCATGGTGGTGGTAGCATCATGCTTTGGGGGTGTTTTTCTGCACATGGGACAGGGCGACTGCACTGTATTAAGGAGAGGATGACCGGGGCCATGTATTGCGAGATTTTGGGCAACAACCTCCTTCCCTCAGTTAGAGCTTTGAAGATGGGTCGAGGCTGGGTCTTCCAACATGACAATGTCCCAAAGCACACAGCCAGGATAACCAAGGAGTGGCTCTGTAAGAAGAATATCAAGGTTCTGGCTTGGCCTAGCCAGTCTCCAGACCTAAACCCAATAGAGAATCTTTGGAGGGAGCTCAAAATCCGTGTTTCTCAGCGACAGCCCAGAAACCTGACTGATCTAGAGAAGATCTGTGTGGAGGAGTGGGCCAAAATCCCTCCTCCAGTGTGTGCAAACCTGGTGAAAAACTACAAGAAACGTTTGACCTCTGTAATTGCAAACAAAGGCTACTGTACCAAATATTAACATTGATTTTCTCAGGTGTTCAAATACTTATTTGCAGCTGTATCATACAAATAAATAGTTAAAAAAATCATACATTGTGATTTCTGGAATTTTTTTATTTTATTATGTCTCTCACAGTGGACATGCACCTACGATGACAATTTCAGACCCCTCCATGATTTCCAAGTGGGAGAACTTGCAAAATAGCAAGGTGTTCAAATACTTATTTTCTGCACTGTGTATATATATATATATATATATATATATATATATATATATATGTAGCGCCCCCCCCCTCTATTTGCGGGGCATTACACTAAAGTTAGTGGGGAATGGGAGAGTTAAGTTACTCCCATTCACAAATTGCCTAAATTCGGGTTGCTGCCAGTTTTGGAACTGCCTTGTAGGTCAGTCTGCATACCAGGGGGGTGTTATTACCCCTGTGTGACAGTCGGCGCTAGAAGGGGTTCCGACAGACCCACCTTCTCCCAGCAGCCAATCAGAGGAGTGGTTCTTTCTCTGGACATGCTGGCGGGAGGGTATATCTGGGGCAGTTGCCTGTGAGAGTTGTGCTATGCGGGCCCGAGTTCCAGGTGCGGCATCCACCTTCAGGGTGCGCGCACCATGGGCCCCGCCATTGAATCCCCCTTAGCCAAGGTTGCGTACCAAGCGGAACTTTATTCTGATGCAGAGAGGGGCCCCAGCGGCTTGCTGGCTCCCAGATCCTAAGCGGGAGCTGAACGGTGGGGGATCGGCTTGGGAGAACCCAGAGGCAGAGGTTGTCTGCGAGGCCTGGACGAACCACCGGGGATCCGGTCACCACGCCACATGACAGGTACACTTCAGCTGTCAATCGGTGACCTTGAAATTGGACTTACTGTGAGGATTCATTGGTTCTAACCTTTGACAAATCTGAGAAAATTCACCAGGCCTGTGGCAGAGGCCCTGTTTCCTCCCAGTGACTTTGTTTGAAAGTGGCCCTTCGGCTACCAGGCTCAAGTAAATCGCCTGTCCAGGGGCACCTTTACCCACTCTGGTGAGAGTGGCGACGTTTAAACTTGACTATGCTGAGAGCAGGTGTGCTCTCCCTTTGATATCCAGTTCTCTCTTTGCTCATCAACCTTTTCTCTATCGTGTGCCATGTTGATGTCGGCCATGTTGGGCCTTGGAATAAAGCATTGAAAACTCAAGTTGATGTCTGGACACTTGCTCTTTAACCACCTTCACTAATATTATCCCTAGACAAGAACCACTGGTAACCTAACATTCCGGTCCCAAACTAATCAGCGGCTCCTTCGGGGGTGAGCGCTATATATATATATATATATATATATATATATATATATATACACACACACACATACAGTGGGGCAAAAAAGTATTTAGTCAGCCACCAATTGTGCAAGTTCTCCCACTTAAAAAGATGAAAGAGGTCTGTAATTGTCATCATAGGTATACCTCAACTATGAGAGACAAAATGTGGAAACAAATCCAGATAATCACATTGTCTGATTTAGAAAGAGTTTATTTGCAAATTATGGTGGCAAATAAGTATTTGGTCACCTACAAACAAGATTTCTGGCTCTCACAGACCTGTATCTTCTTCTTTAAGAGGCTCCTCTGTCCTCCACTCATTACCTGTATTAATGGCACCTGTTTGAACTTGTTATCAGTATAAAAGACACCTGTCCACAACCTCAAACAGTCACACTCCAAACTCCACTATAGTGAAGACCAAAGAGCTGTTGAAGGACACCAGAAACACAATTGTAGACCTACACCAGGCTGGGAAGACTGAATCTGCAATAGGCAAGCAGCTTGGTGTGAAGAAAAAATCTGTGGGAGCAATAATTAGAAAATGGAAGACATACAAGATCACTGATAATCTCCCTTGATCTGGGGCTCCACGCAAGATCTCGCCCCGTGGGGTCAAAATGGAAATGTAACAAAGGCTACAGGGACTCAGATCCTGCAGTGCCAGACGTGTCCCCCTGCTTAAGTCAGTACATGTTCGGGCCCATCTGAGGTTTGCTAGAGAGCATTTGGATGATCCAAAAGAAGTTTGGGAGAATGTTAAATGGTCAGATGAAACCAAAAGTAGAACTGTTTGGTAAAAACACAACTTGTCGTGTTTGGGGGAGAGAGAATGCTGAGTTGCAACCAAAGAACACCATACCTACTGTGAAGCATGGGGGTGGCAACATCATGCTTTGGGGCTGTTTCTCTGCAAAGGGAACAGGACGACTGATTGGTGTACATGAAATAGTGAATGGGGCCATGTAGCGTGAGATTTTGAGTGCAAACCTCCTCCCATCAGCAAGGGCATTGAAGATGAAATGTGGCTGGGTCTTTCAGCATGACAATGATCACAAACACACTGCCCAGGCAACGAAGGAGTGGTTTTCTAAGAATCATTTCAAGGTCCTGGAGTGGCCTAGCCAGTCTCCAGATCTCAACCCCATAAAAAACCTTTGGAGGTTGAAAATCCGTGTTGCCCAGCGACAGCCCCAAAACATCACTGCTCTAGAGGAGATCTGCATGGAGGGATGGGCCAACATACCAGAAACAGTGGGCCAGATTTTCAGCGGCGCTACGACGGAGTATCTCAGATACCCCGTCGGATCGCCGTATTTTTTGCCTCGTATCTATGCGAGTGATGCTTAGCATCACTTTGGCATAGATACGCTTCAACATCCGACAAGTGTAATACCATTACAATTGCGGATCGTAGTTGTAATGACAACTCCGGCCACTAGGTGGCCTTTACGTTGTTTTCTCATTTGCATATGCAAATGAGGCTAGTACGCAGATTCCCGATCGCTTTTACGCCGCCCCGTCGTCGCGTACGTTGTTTACGAACTTGTAAGGTTACCCCTGCTTCTATGAGGAGTAACCTTACGAAGTTCCGTCGGGTGCTGTCGGATGCCATGTTAAGTATGGCGTCGGGTCAGCGTCGGCTTTTTCCGTCGCTTACGTCGTTTTACTAACTCGTTCGCAAATAGGGCATTGCGTAAGTGACAATCACGTCGTTTTGACCTCGGTTTTAACTACGCTTTCCGACGTGAGCTGGAGCATGCGCACTGGGCTTTTTCCCCGGCCGGCGCATGCGCAGTTCGTACGACGCGGGGGCGCGCTCAATTTAAATACAACACGCCCCATTTGAATTACGCGGGCTTACGCTGGGCGATTTACTCTACGCCTCCGCAAACTACGGAGCAAGTGCATGGAGAATACGGCACTTGCTCTAGTACGATGCGGCGGCGTAGTGTAAATGGCTTACGCTACGCCGGCGATTTTCTTAGAGAATCTGGCCCAGTGTGTGACAACCTTGTGAAGACTTACAGAAAACGTTTGACCTCTGTCATTGCCAACAAAGGATATATAACAAAGTATTGAGATGAACTTTTGATATTGACCAAATACTTATTTTCCACCATAATTTGCAAATAAATTCTTTCAAAATCAGACAATGTGATTGTCTGGATTTGTTTCCACATTTTGTCTCTCATAGTTGAGGTATACCTATGATGACAATTACAGACCTCTCGTCTGTTTAAGTGGGAGAACTTGCACAATTGGTGGCTGACTAAATACTTTTGCCCACTGTGTGTGTGTGTGTTATATATATATATACATACACTGCCCTCAAAATTTACACTCGCCTGCTCGCATTTTGAGGGCTAACGAGTGTGGGCTGCCTGAGAGCAGGGGGTGGAGCAAGGAGAGGAGAGTAGCCGCTACAGCAGCTGTTGCCGCCGCCATCTGTTTTTTCAGAGCGCGGGGAACATTACAGCATTTAATTCAATAGCTGTGTTCCCCGCTGCGCGCGTCATATACAGCCCCTCCCCCTTGTCTGAGCACTTTGATAGATCACCCATCCTAGGAGTGCATGGGTGGTCTGTCTATCGGGGGGGGGGGACTCTGGCTGCAATTGTAGAGGGGGGGGACTCTGGCTGCAATTGTAGAGGGGGGGGACTCTGGCTGCAATTGTAGAGGGGGGGGACTCTGGCTGCAATTGTAGAGGGGGGGGACTCTGGCTGCAATTGTAGAGGGGGGGGACTCTGGCTGCAATTGTAGAGGGGGGGGACTCTGGCTGCAATTGTAGAGGGGGGGGACTCTGGCTGCAATTGTAGAGGGGGGGGACTCTGGCTGCAATTGTAGAGGGGGGGGACTCTGGCTGCAATTGTAGAGGGGGGGGACTCTGGCTGCAATTGTAGAGGGGGGGGACTCTGGCTGCAATTGTAGAGGGGGGGGACTCTGGCTGCAATTGTAGAGGGGGGGGACTCTGGCTGCAATTGTAGAGGGGGGGGACTCTGGCTGCAATTGTAGAGGGGGGGGACTCTGGCTGCAATTGTAGAGGGGGGGGACTCTGGCTGCAATTGTAGAGGGGGGGGACTCTGGCTGCAATTGTAGAGGGGGGGGACTCTGGCTGCAATTGTAGAGGGGGGGGGACTCTGGCTGCAATTGTAGAGGGGGGGGACTCTGGCTGCAATTGTAGAGGGGGGGGACTCTGGCTGCAATTGTAGAGGGGGGGGACTCTGGCTGCAATTGTAGAGGGGGGGGACTCTGGCTGCAATTGTAGAGGGGGGGACTCTGGCTGCAATTGTAGAGGGGGGGGACTCTGGCTGCAATTGTAGAGGGGGGGGACTCTGGCTGCAATTGTAGAGGGGGGGGACTCTGGCTGCAATTGTAGAGGGGGGGGACTCTGGCTGCAATTGTAGAGGGGGGGGACTCTGGCTGCAATTGTAGAGGGGGGGGACTCTGGCTGCAATTGTAGAGGGGGGGGACTCTGGCTGCAATTGTAGAGGGGGGGGACTCTGGCTGCAATTGTAGAGGGGGGGGACTCTGGCTGCAATTGTAGAGGGGGGGGACTCTGGCTGCAATTGTAGAGGGGGGGGACTCTGGCTGCAATTGTAGAGGGGGGGGACTCTGGCTGCAATTGTAGAGGGGGGGGACTCTGGCTGCAATTGTAGAGGGGGGGGACTCTGGCTGCAATTGTAGAGGGGGGGGACTCTGGCTGCAATTGTAGAGGGGGGGGACTCTGGCTGCAATTGTAGAGGGGGGGGACTCTGGCTGCAATTGTAGAGGGGGGGGACTCTGGCTGCAATTGTAGAGGGGGGGGACTCTGGCTGCAATTGTAGAGGGGGGGGACTCTGGCTGCAATTGTAGAGGGGGGGGACTCTGGCTGCAATTGTAGAGGGGGGGGACTCTGGCTGCAATTGTAGAGGGGGGGGACTCTGGCTGCAATTGTAGAGGGGGGGGACTCTGGCTGCAATTGTAGAGGGGGGGGACTCTGGCTGCAATTGTAGAGGGGGGGGACTCTGGCTGCAATTGTAGAGGGGGGGGACTCTGGCTGCAATTGTAGAGGGGGGGGACTCTGGCTGCAATTGTAGAGGGGGGGGACTCTGGCTGCAATTGTAGAGGGGGGGGACTCTGGCTGCAATTGTAGAGGGGGGGGACTCTGGCTGCAATTGTAGAGGGGGGGGACTCTGGCTGCAATTGTAGAGGGGGGGGACTCTGGCTGCAATTGTAGAGGGGGGGGACTCTGGCTGCAATTGTAGAGGGGGGGGACTCTGGCTGCAATTGTAGAGGGGGGGGACTCTGGCTGCAATTGTAGAGGGGGGGGACTCTGGCTGCAATTGTAGAGGGGGGGACTCTGGCTGCAATTGTAGAGGGGGGGGACTCTGGCTGCAATTGTAGAGGGGGGGGACTCTGGCTGCAATTGTAGAGGGGGGGGACTCTGGCTGCAATTGTAGAGGGGGGGGACTCTGGCTGCAATTGTAGAGGGGGGGGACTCTGGCTGCAATTGTAGAGGGGGGGGGACTCTGGCTGCAATTGTAGAGGGGGGGGACTCTGGCTGCAATTGTAGAGGGGGGGGACTCTGGCTGCAATTGTAGAGGGGGGGGACTCTGGCTGCAATTGTAGAGGGGGGGGACTCTGGCTGCAATTGTAGAGGGGGGGGGACTCTGGCTGCAATTGTAGAGGGGGGGGACTCTGGCTGCAATTGTAGAGGGGGGGGACTCTGGCTGCAATTGTAGAGGGGGGGGGACTCTGGCTGCAATTGTAGAGGGGGGGGACTCTGGCTGCAATTGTAGAGGGGGGGACTCTGGCTGCAATTGTAGAGGGGGGGGGACTCTGGCTGCAATTGTAGAGGGGGGGACTCTGGCTGCAATTGTAGAGGGGGGGGGACTCTGGCTGCAATTGTAGAGGGGGGGACTCTGGCTGCAATTGTAGAGGGGGGGGACTCTGGCTGCAATTGTAGAGGGGGGGGGACTCTGGCTGCAATTGTAGAGGGGGGGGACTCTGGCTGCAATTGTAGAGGGGGGGACTCTGGCTGCAATTGTAGAGGGGGGGGACTCTGGCTGCAATTGTAGAGGGGGGGACTCTGGCTGCAATTGTAGAGGGGGGGACTCTGGCTGCAATTGTAGAGGGGGGGGACTCTGGCTGCAATTGTAGAGGGGGGGACTCTGGCTGCAATTGTAGAGGGGGGGACTCTGGCTGCAATTGTAGAGGGGGGGGGACTCTGGCTGCAATTGTAGAGGGGGGGGGCTGCAATTGTAGAGGGGGGGACTCTGGCTGCAATTGTAGAGGGGGGGGGCTGCAATTGTAGAGGGGGGGACTCTGGCTGCAATTGTAGAGGGGGGGACTCTGGCTGCAATTGTAGAGGGGGGGGACTCTGGCTGCAATTGTAGAGGGGGGGGACTCTGGCTGCAATTGTAGAGGGGGGGGGACTCTGGCTGCAATTGTAGAGGGGGGGGACTCTGGCTGCAATTGTAGAGGGGGGGGACTCTGGCTGCAATTGTAGAGGGGGGGGACTCTGGCTGCAATTGTAGAGGGGGGGGACTCTGGCTGCAATTGTAGAGGGGGGGGGGGAATCTGGCTGCAATTGTAGAGGGGGGGGACTCTGGCTGCAATTGTAGATATATATGTGTATGAATGACATGAAGTCAGGTAAATCTGTGGGTGTTGTCACAGACGGGAGATACATTTCTGCCTTGTTTAGACAATTTACAAATTACTTCTGAAGAGGTGAGGTGGTTGTTGATTTTTCTGTGTGATAAAAATCAAAAAGACTATTGTTTCTCTGCTGTATGACCAGCAGTGTCTGCCCAGCAGTAGGCTGTGCCACACTCCATAGAAAGGTTCCTGTGTGGTGAAGATAGATGCCCCAAGTGGCAAGGGTTTATTTTATGTTTTGTTTTGTTTATACTGTTTGGATGCTTGCACTTGTTTCCAGCAATATGGAAGAATAAACCAAACTCTTTGTTTTCAACCGTCTTCGGCTGCCTATCTGTATAGTTCAGTGTGTAGTGAACCTATCCAGGGGGTCACACACCCCCGCTACCGAGCTAACCCCTTACAATATAAATAAATTAAGTGCAGTCAGTTTAGAATATACAGTATCTCACGAGAGTACACCACCCACATTTTGTAAATATTTGACTATATATTTTCATATGACAACACTGAAGAAATGACACTTTGCTACAATGTAAAGTAGTGAGTGTACAGCTTGTATAACAGTGTACATTTTCTTTCCCCTCAAAATAACTCAACACACAGCCATTAATGTCTAAACACTGGCAACAAAAGTGAGTACACCCCTAAGTGAAAATGTCCAAATTGGGCCCAAAGTGTCAATATTTTGTGTGGCCGCCATTATTTTACAACACTGCCTTAACACTCTAGGCATGGAGTTCACCAGAGCATCACAGGTAGTCCTCGTCCACTCCTCCATGACAACATCATGGAGCTGTTGGATGTTTGAGACCTTACGCTCCTCTACCTTCCATTTGAGGATGCCCCACAGATGCTCAATAGGGTTTAGGTCTGGAGACATGCTTGGCCAGTCCATTACTTTTACCCTCAGCTTCTTTAGCAAGGCAGTGGTCATCTTGCAGGTGTGTTTGGGGTCGTTAGTTTGTTTCATCAGACCACAGAACATGGTTCCAGTAATCCATGTCCTTAGTCTGCTTGTCTTCTGTTTGAGAGGCTTTCTTCTGGGACGACAGCCATGCAGACCAATTTGATGCAGTGTGCAGCGTATGGTCTGAGCACTTATAGGCTGACCTCCCCTCTTTCTACCTCTGCAGAAACGCTGGCAGCACTCATACTTCTATTTCCCAAAGACAACCTCTGGATATGATGCTGAGCAGGTGCACTTAACTTCTCTGGTCCACCATGGCAAGGCCTGTTCTGAGTGGAACCTGTCCTATTAAACCGCTGTATAGTCTTGGCCACTGTGTTACAGATCCGTTTCAGGGTCTTGGCAATCTTCTTATAGCCTAGACCATCTTTATGTAGAGCAACAATTCATTTTTTCAGATTCTCAGAGTTCTTTGCCATGAGGTGCCATGTTGAATTTCCAGTGACCAGTATGAGAGAGTGAGAGCGATAAAACCGCAATTTTGTGACTTGACATATTTGGCATATATTTACTGGATGCAACATCATCTTTTATATTTTACCAAAAGTTGGGTATTATATTGTGTTTATGTGCACCAAAATTCATTTTGGTTAATTTAAAAAAAATATATATGCATTTAATAAACCTTGCGCAAATATCGCCTGACATAAATTCCAACAACCTCCATTTTATTCTCCAGTGCCATTGTTTTCAGAAGCTATAAATATTGTTTGGAGATTCCTAGTAATTTTCCAGCAAATTTTTTTTTGAAACACTTGTGTGGAAAAAAAAAATGTTCCAGACAGCAAGTGGTTAATAGTGTCATTGTTTGTGAACTGGTACTGAAATCTGGAGTTCTTATCTAGTTAGTTCTTCTGTTCTGTTGTGAAAATCATCAGCAAAAGTATTATCTTCAAACTGCAGTTCCGCTGTCTTCTCTGCTTACCTAACCAGAACCCACATACTCCAGAGATCCTGATAAACGTGAATGAGGTGTCTTTGATGCAGCACAGCATATGGTCAAAAAAATATAATGCAACATGATCTCAGAAGAGGAGTGAGCATTAGAGCATATTATATAGTGCTTAGATGTGCTCCTGGATCTGCAGCTAGATATCCCCAGAGTAAACAAAGAAAATGAAACTCTTTACTAGGAAAAAAAATATTTAAACTAACAAAAAAGGGCATCTTATAGCTATATTCTTCAGTATTCTATGTTAAAATCATGAAAGAATCTAGTGGGGGAGGGTGCTGGGGAGGGCCATGCCCCACCCCCCAAATTTGAGTTGTGCCCACCCAAAGCCATCTGCCCCCCTCTCCCGACTCCACCCCTTATGCTGTCCCTGGCTGCTAATCTATTTCTTCCAGGGCCAGGGCAAGTGAGGGGGGCACATTGTCTGCATGTAGTCAGGTGCAAGTTTGGAGCTCCCTCTCCTTGTTAGAGTACCCCCACCCCATTCTAAGCCTGTTTTATCTCTCTTTCTGGTCACATGACTGGCTTCAGTGTAGAGGAGTCATCGACAATGACTGCAGAGTCTAAACGATGACATCACACATATTCTTACTCTGGGGCATCTGTTGTTGGCTGTTCCTCCTCTACACTGAAGTCGCCGCTGGAAGCCAATCATGTGACCGGACCAGAGGGATCTAGAATGGGTAAGTGAAGGCATGGGGGGCGGGCTCTGGGGAGCCTTATGTAAGAAAGGGTGACTCTGCGAACCCTGACAGTAAGATGGGTGGGTCTGGAAGCCCTGATGTAGGTGGGGGGCTCTGGGGACCCTGGGGTAAGGGGGAGGAACCCCAGAAACCCTGATATTGGGGGTGTGACTCAGGTGACCCTGATGTGGGAGGTGACTCTGAGGACCCTGATGTTGGGGAGGTGACACTGGGAACCCCGATGCAAGGGGAAGGACTATGATGTTGCACTCTATATGTTGTTTTGTATATTACTTACTCAAAACCCTGTACTCCATGTATTATGTTGTATATTACATAGTCCTGACCAAAGTGTTCATTGTCCCAACAGTTGCTCGTTTTAATGAAGCTTGTATTTAGGTAGACACAGACAAGATAATCACATTTGTGAGCAGAAGAGCATACGTGATGGAAAGGTTTACATTTAAAAATGATCATTCGTTCTGAGGTTTATGTGTATTTGTGACATAGTAAGTAGGGTACAGGGACTATAGTACCTATAGTACATGTGTGCAATGTATTAACGTACTAGACACAGATTCTGTTTATTTTTCCAATTTTAGGCCCCTCCCACTGCCAGGCAAAATCTGTTCTTTCCCTCATCTACAACTAACCTCTGAAGTCTGCCTCATTTACTACTGACCTCTGATCTCTGTCTTACTACTGACCTCTGAACTCTGTCATACTTACTACTGACCCCGTACTCCACCCTGATGACCCCTGTACACTGCCCTAAAAGCTTAGAAACAGAAAAAGACTAAGTAGTCCATTGAGTCTGCACATTTTATTTATTTTTTTGGGGGCAGGGGGTTGTTTTTTTTCTCAGTAACCTTGTTGTCTGACTATAGATTTATGTTTATCCCAAGCATGTTCGAAGCCATTTACTGTTGTCTCACTACCTCTGATGGTAGTTTATTCCAATCATCAACCACCCTTTCAGTAAAATAATGCTTTCTATTCGTTTTGAACTTTCCTCCAGTTAGTTTGAGGTGATGTACCCATATTCTTGATTTTGGTTTCATATTGAAAATTCTGCCTTCATGAAACCTTATTAACCCCCTTGATGTACTTATAGTTTTCCATCATGTCTCCCCTTTTCCGTCTTTCCTCCAGACTGTACATATTAAGTTCCTGAAATCGCTCCCCCACACCTTTCACCATTTTTGCTACCTGTCTCTCTATCTTATCAATATCTTTTTGTAAGTGAGGTCTCAAGAACTGGACACAGTATTCTAAATGAGGTCTCACTAGAGATCTATATAGGGGAATCAGGACCTCCTTCCGCCTGCTGGTGATCAGTCTAGTGATGCATCCTAGAATTCTATTTGCTTTTCTCACTGCCTGGCCACACTGTTTGCTCAATTTGCAATAATCTAAAATAAGCACCCCCAAATATTTTTCTTCTGTAGTGCTGGCTAACACTATTCACCCAATGTGATACTCTCTCAGGGAATTATTTTCCCTAGGTGCATTATTTTACATTTAGAAATATTGAACTGCAGTCTCCACTGCTTTGACCAATCTTCCAGCAATGTCAAATCATGTTCCATGATACAGACACATCCAGGGAACATCAACCCTATTACATAATGTTGTGTCAGAAAAAAACGACATACTTTGCCCAACAAACCTTTAGTTATACAGCGTAATGGAATGTCCCACACTACGCTTGAGTGTTTCCTTCATATACCACTTCCTATCAGTCTGGATATAGATATCGGATTTTCCAGCTGCTCTCAACACACAACGAGACGAGACTTGTTTGTGTGCTAAACATAAAGTGTTTAACACAAAACGAGACGAGACTTGTTTGTGTGCTAAACCTGGAGTGTTTATTAGAACCAATAATGCAACCTTATATACAGTTTAAAGAGGAGGTAACCAGAACATAAATTAACATGAGCTAATTAACTAATCATTTATCCAGACTAGGCGACTCAGATATGACCTTTCAGAGTAGACGTCACGTCTCCGCTCACCTGCTATACAATACACATTATCATAAGTGTAAACATGGGACATATTCACACAATAGCAGAATCAATTAGCACAGAGAACAGACAGATGGCTGGAGGTGATGGCATTAGCATCTAACAGTATGTGTCCCAACAGTATGAATGAGTCACTCTTACAATAAACCCGTTGAGCTCAGAATCAACAAACCGTAAATAGTTCTTTACAGATATCCTGGAATATATTGTGGATAATAATTACATAATAATCCCATCTCAGGTAGTCCAAGATATCATTCCTCAGTCATCCTATGCCCCTAGTGGATGATTTTAGACATAAGAGGGTCCGGTGATGTCCCTGGTGAGTCTGTCACATACAGTATCGCACAAAAGTGGGTACACCCCTCACATTTTTGTAAACATTCTACAAAAATTTACACTTTGCTACAATGTAAAGTAGTGAGTGTACAGCTTGTATAACAGTGTAAATCAGGGGCGGACTGACCATTGAGGAACTCGGGCACTGCCCGAGGGCCCCATGCCACTAGGGGGCCCCATCAGGGTTGCCAGGCTCATTAAAACCAGGGACAGTATGTACAAATCTGTGTTTTTTTAACATCTGTCCCTGATATGTCCAAAACCTACATGCTTTTGATGTGAAAATCCTGAGATTTTAGCTGCCCCGCCTCTATACTGCCACCTGGCTTGGTGGCCATCTGTAAGCCTGGGGGCCCCATAATCTTCTATTGCCCGGGGGCCCCATGAGTTGTCAGTCCGCCCCTGGTGTAAATGTGCTTTCCCCTAAAAGTAATTTGACACACAGCCATTAATATGTAAATAACTGGCAACAAAAGTGAATACACCCCTAATTGAAAAAATCCAAATTTGGCCCAAAATGTCAATATTTTCTGTGGCCTTCATAATATTCCAGCACTGCCTTAACCCTCTTGGGCATGGAGTTTACCAGAGATTCACAGGTTGCCACTGGAGTCCTCTTCCACTCCTCCATGATGACTTTATAAAGCTGGTGGATGTTATATCACTTAACCTGGCTCTGTATATCACCCAACCTGGCTCTGTATATCACCCAACCTGGCTCTGTATATCACCCAACCTGGCTCTGTATATCACCCAACCTGGCTCTGTATATCACCCAACCTGGCTCTGTATATCACCCAACCTGGCTCTGTTTATCACCCAACCTGGCTCTGTATATCACCCAACCTGGCTCTGTATATCACCCAACCTGGCTCTGTATATCACCTAACCTGGCTCTGTATATCACCTAACCTGGCTCTGTATATCACCTAACCTGGCTCTGTATATCACCTAACCTGGCTCTGTATATCACCCAACCTGGCTCTGTATATCACCCAACCTGGCTCTGTATATCACCTAACCTGGCTCTGTATATCACCTAACCTGGCTCTGTATATCACCTAACCTGGCTCTGTATATCACCTAACCTGGCTCTGTATATCACCTAACCTGGCTCTGTATATCAGTGTTTTTCAACTCCAGTCCTCAAGGCACACCAACAGGTCACGTTTTCAGGATTTCCCTCAGATGAAATGGCTGTGGTGATTACTAAGGCAGTGAAACTGATCAAATCACCTGTGCAAAATAATGGAAAGCCTGAAAACATGACCTGTTGGTGTGCCTTGAGGACTGGAGTTGAAAAACACTGCTGTATATCACCTAACCTGGCTCTGTATATCACCTAACCTGGCTCTGTTTACCACCTAACCTGGCTCAGTTTACCACCTAACCTGGCTCAGTTTACCACCTAACCTGGCTCTGTTTACCACCTAACCTGGCTCTGTATATCACCTAACCTGGCTCTGTATATCACCTAACCTGGCTCTGTATATCACCTAACCTGGCTCTGTATATCACCTAACCTGGCTCTGTATACCCCCTAACCTGGCTCTGTATACCCCCTAACCTGACGTTAGACCCCCCCCCCCCCCCACTTCACTTGTTTTTGTGCTTGTTTGCAAAATTAGTGGGCCAGTCTGGATGAAGTCCAGGGCCAAATTTTTGGCCCAGTCCATCCCTGGCTGTCTGTAACACTCCCCTGTCATCTGATCCAGTTAGGCTGTCCCTCGGTAATGTTCACTATCTCCCGGGGCAGCCAGAGTTGGCGGGCGGGGTCAGGGTGTTGCTGCCTCTTTCACTTCTTCTACAAGTAGAGCTTTCTCAACTTCTCCCCTTTCTACTTGCTTATAAGGGGATGGAATTCAATTTTCCTGGGCCCCATCAGGTCAACATAGGGGCCCAGGAGGTGACTGTAAAGGAGGGACTTTTTTCTTCATTTAAGGGGCGCATGTACATCATGCCGCCCTGCTACTCAATTAGTCCTGGCCGGCAAAGGGATTCTCTGCCCTGCTCCTGTCCTGTTCTCAGGTGCTGAAAAGTTGGGCGGCATGCACCGAGCGCCGTACAGATTGGCAGTGGAGACTGTCAGTATGCAGTGTCCTGGCTGCTGGAGAAAAGTTGTAGGAGCTGTGTGTGCAGGGAGGCTGAGATCGGAGAAAGGGGAATAAAGCTGGGTTCTGGTATTCCAGCACAGAGCAGCAGGACTGGACAAATCACAGTGATAACACTGCACTGCCTATATGGAGCTTGGCATCCCAGGAACCCTGTAGACGTGCCAGCTCATCGCTCCCCCTCCACAGCTGAGGCTGCTCTGTGATTCAGTGAGCATCAAAGTTATTTGAGTACAGAGAAATAATCCCCCCCCCCCCCCCCCACAGATATAACTGACCCAGGCATAGACTGGCTGGAACTCAGCTTCCTACAGGAGGAAGAAGATATCAGGATCCTTGAGGTCCTGAACTGAGGAGGACAGAGAGGGATAGAGAATCAGGAAGGCAGTGATAGGGTCAGAGTAGAAGGGTAGAGCTTACATTCTACCTCCCAGTCACCATACAAGTCTGTATGAATGCATTCCTGTTTGGTCACAATATTCACAGTATAATTTTTCAGAGAAGCCCCTTCTCAGGCTGATGTCAGGTGGGAGACTCTTTTGCTAGTGACAAAGGTTCGTTGGCAGAGAACCTTCCACCTACCTCTATGAAATTGCTTCCTCTCTGAATACTATAGAATCTTGATCACTAACGATGTGAGTGATTCCAGAGGCACCAACTGGGAGCCTTTTTGCGATCCTGCAGATGGCAGATCATTTTAACTGGGATAAAGGCACATGCACGGGAGGGAGGACGGCGATGGGAAGTGGCTGCGGTCACCAAACAGGAGTTGTTAGGCCTGTGCTAGGCGCTGTGTGTCATTATTGTCACTTGTCTTCTGTCATCAAATTATCTGTGCAGACCCGAGGAGAATGGGTTCAGGATTGACTTCACTTGCTTCAAGATCTGGGACCTGGAGACTGGCACTGTGCTCCGAGATCTCCAAACCCTGCTCAGGTACCTGTCATGGAGGGCACCTTTCCTGGGGCAGGGGCAGGTCTCCTTCATACTTTACGCAGAACTAGAGTTGTTGGATGGAGTAAGGGAGGGTTATTGTTCCCAATTTGACATCCATTTGGGTGTGGGTGCATGTCCTTGAATGCACACTGTCTGTGCTCAGGAGCATGTTCCTTCCTGCACCCAAACGGATATCAAGGTGAAAGCAGGGGCTGTGTTTATGCAGCTGCTGCATCCCAATTGATTTGAATTGATCTGCTGCCCTTGGATGTACAGAATATCTCTGTGCATTTGATGCAGTGAAAACACGGCCCTGTACACTTAAAATGTTTTGACAGGGGCGCAGTTTCAATGCTTGCCATAGGCGCCATTTTCACTAGATACGCCTCTGGGAGCATATTTATACAAAACAAGCGATAGTAGGCATATTTAATTTTTTCATTGGATATTCTGACTGTTGTATGCCTCATCAGACTTTTTCTATCGGAAATTCCGTTCGTCTGTATGGATCTCCGACGGAGAAAAAAACATGCATGCTCTCAAACAATTCGACGCATGCTCGGAAGCACTTAACTTAATTTTTTTAGGCTCGTCGTAGGCAATATTTTTTTGGCAGTGTATGAAATGTGCAGCCAATGAAAATTAAGGATTGGGATTAAGCATGGCAGGACTAAATGGTGAATCAAATTATAAAATCGATATTTCACAATTTTTAAAACAGCAAAACATTTAAAAACAATCAGTGCTGAAAATGAAGCATTGTCTGTATTATCAATACTGTGAATGTTACCTAGCTGCCCAATTAAGGATTTGAATATGCAACTGGGTTTTAATCAACTTAGTGAAATTAACTGGAAAAGGTGTGGTAAAGATACAGCATATATTGCAATGCACATTCGATGGTGCAGAAATGGGCAACTAAATTGTGATCTGGTCGTACATTGCATTTTATATTTTCCCCAGGCTTAAACAAAACTAAAACACAGGGGGAAATTCAATAACAACACTTTTTTGGCAGTATTGCCCCAAATTCAGAAATCCCTGTCGCTCGCATTGGTAACTTTACCGATATGTACGGTTCAGATTGTTCTTAATAGCATTATTAGTGCAAAAAAATCTAAAATAATTACCTCCACTGATAACAAAAATGGAGGTGATTAAGACCAACTGAAAATCCGCGCATAGACAGGCAGAGTGCCTGTCTCTGTACATTGTGTAGCAGGTGACATATTTACTGTAGCTATCCTGTCTCCACTTGCTACTAGTTGTTAAAGTGATATTAAAGTCTCTTTTTTTTTTCTTTAAAAATAAAAAAAAAGTCATACTTACCTGCTCCATGTAGTGGTTTTGCACAGAGCAGCGCAGATCCTCCTCTTCTTGGGTCCTTTGCCCTTCCCTCCTGCACCCACAGCAAGCAGCTTGCTATGTGGGGCACACGAGCCGAGCCACTGTTGAGTGTGTCAATTCAGACACAGAGCTGTGGATTGGCCCTGCCCCCTCACTCTCCTCATTGGCTCACTGACTTTAATTGACAGAAGTGGGTGCCAATGGTGCCTGCTGCTGTGTCTCAATCAGGAGGGAGAGTCCTGGACAGCCAAGACTCTTGTGTAACATCGCTGGATGGAGATGGGGCTAGAATGCATTAAGATTAATAACCTTCTGCCCTTAGAAACATTTTACACCTGACAAGCTTCTAGCAAATAGTGACACTAAGGTTGGGTTCACACTGGTGCGATCACAGACATCGCATTTGATTCACACTGCAATGTTGTGCACATCACATGCAATGTCTGTATGATGCAAATTTAGCCATACAAACTGTATGGCTGAATCACACAAGTGAGAACTGAGCCTGAGAGAGTGCAGCCTAATAGGGTAGCTGGCCTGCCTGCTGTCAATCACAAAGGGCGCAGACCTGATGGAGAACTATGGTAGTGACTTAGCTGCCCCAGCAGGCCATGCTTACCCAATCACATAACTGTGATTGCACTGTGACCGCTGATCAGTGAACAGAGCCCTGCATGCAGTTCTTGTCTCTAATTCTGGTACATGTTTACAACAACAGGTAAATAAATCGGTAGTCTGCCAATGATTGTTGTGTGGACACTCTTTATAACCGCTTGAGGACCGCCGCACAAGGGCGTACATGTACGTCCCCGGGTAGCACTCATGACCAGGTCCTCTTCTCAGTGACCATCCCCGCAAGAACAGCGGACCTGATCGCCGCCAGTGTCCCGCGATCGGGTCACAGAGAGGAAGAACAGGGAAGAACAGGAAGCGGTAAGTGTAAACAAACCTCTCCCCGTGCTTCCTAGTGAGCCTGTCACTGATCGTCTGTTCCCTGTCATAGGGAACGACAATCAGTGATGTCACACGCACAGCCAAGCCCCCCCACAGTAACAATCACTCCCTTAGGACACACTTATCCAATGGATGTATATCCTTGTGGGTTCAAACCCCATTCCTGGTATGCATGAAAAGGAACTTCTTTACTTGTCGAACCCGAAGGAATCCCTCCCTTACCTGCAACAAGAACTGCAGTTATATGGAGGTGTATCAAATTTTAAGATAAATTATGATAAGTCAGAAGCAATGGGAGTGGCGATTCCGGAGGAGGACCTGCGGTCTTTGAAAGCCAAGCACGGATTTAAATAATGGTCCGACGTCTCACTTACATACTTGGGTACCTCTATCCCGGCGGACCTGGAACAGGTTTTTAAACTTAACTTTACTCCATTACTGATGAGAACACGGGTCCTTCTGGATGGATGGAAGAAGGGGCTCCATTCGTGGTTCGGACGAGTCAATATTATTAAAATGAGTATATTACCGAAATTTCTGTACCTCTTCCAGACACTCCCTATTGCAATACCAAAATCCTTTTTTAACCAGACGCAAACTCTCTTTAATAAGTTTATATGGGCTAATAAAAGTCCAAGAATTAAGAGTCGCATATTATCTTTATCAAAACGAGATGGAGGCGTGTCAGCTCCAGACATTTATAGATACTACCAGGCGGCTACCTTGATCTGCCTGATAGAGGTGAGAAATTATGGCCGGGCTTGGAGCAAGCCCAGCCCAGCAGTTCACTCCATCTGGCAGCATGGTGTTATAGAGATCTGCCGACAACTATTAAGAAACATCCACTGATAGGCCCTACACTGAAAAAGGCCTACCGGCTATTTGCGAAGGGGACATTGTCCACCCTGGATTCACCACTTTATCCAATCCTGGGGAACCCACAGTTTGTACCAGGGTTGACGATGGGGCCTTTTAGCGGAGTAATAGATCAGGGCCTGGTACAGGCATCCCATTTTCTAAAAGAAGGCTCATGGCATACTATGCAGGAGATGGTAACGGGAGGGATCCCCTATCAACTGGATACTTGGAGGGCATTACAACTGCATCACTTCTTGAAAACTTTGAAATCCCCAACTAGATATGAGCGCAAACTAACAAGGTTTGAGGGGTATTGTAGTGGGAGTGGAGCACTTCGGCATGCCCTCTCAAGAATCAGTGAATTATTGAACGCGCCGACGGAGGACTCTCAAATTCCCTTTTTTAATAAGTGGGAGGTGGAGCTGGGAAGAACCTTTACCGAAGAACAAAAGAATAAAATACTCCGGAATATATTTGAATCTTCAGTCTGTGTGAAGACACAGGAGATGAATTATAAGATACTATCTCAGTGGTATCGTACTCCCGTAGTATTAAAGAAATGTTACCCAGACATCTCGGATAGATGTTGGAGGTGCGGTAAGAAAGAAGGAACCTTATTACATATTCTGTGGTCCTGCTCGAAGATCTTAAGTTTCTGGACCAAGGTTCAGAGAATAGTGCAGAAATTCAGTAAAGAAAAACTACCAGACAAATGGCCCTTTTAATTATTACAGGACTCTGAGCTATCGGTTAAGAGTTATAGGAAATCCATGGTATGCCACCTTTTGAACGCTGCCCATGCCTGTATCCCAGGGATGTGGAAACAGACACAACCGCCAACGGTAAAGATGTGGCTTAACAGAGTAGAGGAGATGAACAGAATGGAGGACCTGGTGTGGACCTCCAGACAGAAACGTAAGGTATATCTTGACACGTGGGGCGAGTGGAATGTGTTTAGATACTCAGAAGAAGGGAGGGCTTTGATAGACATGTAACAAGGGGGGAGCCGGGCCCTACGGACGGCGGGCAGGAGGGGAGGATGGATCGAGGAAGGGGGGGAATACCACCTTTTTGTTTTCTGTCTGTTTTGTTTTGGGTTTGGTTTGTGGTTTATTTTCTTTGGTAGGGTGGGATGGGTAGGAACGACAATGCAGAGAGTGAAACTACAAGGGGCGGTCCAACTGCCCCACCCTGTAGGGGACACTCGGATCCCCTGGAGGAGGGGGGGTCCACTGGCTTGATGTAGTGAAGGAAGGTACCCACAGATTTAAAGGCTACCAGAGGAATGGATGAGGGATTCCGGTTTGAGAGAGAAGTGACAGGACGTGCTTTGAAAATATATATTTTCTTTTTCCCTGTCCAAATGTGACTTCGCATCATGGGGGTATTTATTTTCTTAGATTTCTTTGTTATATGATGTAACGATTATATGGCCAGAGGAATGGCCCTTCATCTGTATGTCACTTTGCATGTTAAAAAACAATAAAAGAAAATTAAAAGAGGACACACTTAACCCCTTCACTGCCAGTGCCATTTTAACAGTAACCATTGCATTTTTATAGCACTGTTCGCTGTAAAAATGACAATGGTCCCAAAATAGTGTCAAAAGTGTCCGATGTGTCCCCCATAATGTCGCAGTCACAATAAAAATTGCTGATCGCCGCCATTACTAGAAAACAAAATATTAATAAAAAATGCAATAAAACTGTCCCCTATTTACCAAAAATATGTAGAAGAATACGTATAGGCCTAAACTGTGGGGAAAATATAATGTTTTATATCTTTTTTTAAGGATATTTATTATAGCAAAAAGTTAAAAACATTGCATTTTTTTCTAAATTGTCGCTCTATTTTTGTTTATAGCCCAAAAAATAGAAACAGCAGAGGTGATCAAATACCACCAAAAGAAGCTCTATTTGTGGGAGAAAAAGGACGCCAATTTTGTTTGGGAGCCACGTCGCACAATTGTCAGTTAAAGCAACGCAGTGCCGAATCACAAAAAGGGGCCGGGTCCTTTAGCTGCATAATGGTCCGGGGCTTAAGTGGTTAATTATGTATATATCTTCAATCAGCACCATGGAAGAGGCGTTGCTAACATTCAGAAAACAATATAGTCTCAGGAAACACAGCATATTGCAGAGATGTTGGTTTGGGCATGCTTTATTTTGGTCAATGCTGGAGGGAACTGAAGCTGAATTTGCAGAGACTATACAATAGGTACGTTGTTTAGAAATACAACTTTGTCACACACGCGCGCGCGGGCTCACGCAGGCAAGACATGTCTGACTAGAGCTCCGCTCCTGGAAGGAAGAAAGCCGCAGATATTTTCAGTTATATCGATCTCCCGTCGAAACCAACAACGGGTACTTTTCGCTAAGAGGTGAGAGAGGAAGGGTGCGCGTAAAATGGTGCTGGGAGGCACAAGGAACAAAACTAAATCGAATTTCAGCAGCGGCTCCCAGCGGATCAAAGGCGCTGCAAAAGAGGCGCCAGTCACCTCAGAGAAGCTCCCCTCAGGGAAAACTCAGAAGCGCACAGTGAAACCTGCCTCACACATGGCTACAGCGGCGAACTATGCTTCAGACAATGAAGAAGAGGACACAAATGACTCTCCACAAACCCCCACTAGCAAGAAGGAAGTCCCCTCAGACTTACTGAGGCAATTTGAAAAAATGCTCCAAAAAGCCCTGAAACACACATCTGACCAAATAACTGCAAACCTCACCAAAGAAATCAGAGAATTGGGGAGCCGGACTGAGGTCCTTGAGGAGAAGGTAGATGAAATAGAAACCCACACCCACGAATGTCTGACTGAATTGGAAGCACTTAAAGAAGAGAACCAGACCCTACAAAGCAGGCTAGAAGATTTTGAGAACCGGGCCAGGAGGTCCAATTTGAGGTTCAGGGGCATACCGGAATCAATTCTGGACTTACAAGCAACCATTTTGGCACTGTGTCAAGAACTTCTGCCGGGTATACCTGTGGAGAGATTAGAGATGGACAGAGTGCACAGGGCACTCTCCCCAAAAAAAGCTGAAGGTCCCCCCAGAGACATTATAGCCAAGTTTCATTTTTTCAGAACCAAAGAGCAGATCCTGGAGGCAGCAAGGGAGAAAGGCACCCTTTCCTTCCAAAGCCACAGCTATCAAATATTCGCTGACATTTCACAGCTAACCATCGCCAAAAGGAGAGCCATGAAACCCCTTCTAACAGAGCTGCAACAACGCAACATCAGGTACCAATGGGGGTTCCCCTTCTCTCTGCGCTTCACGATCCACGGCACCAAAATAACCTGCAGAACACCTGACCAATTGCACCAGGCTCTTCTGGACTTCAAGCTAATTGATAACCCTGCATCTACTTCATCCTCCCGCAGAAGAACAGCATCAGCATCTTCACGCAACAACTCCCCACATCAGGGTCAGAATAATGGCTCACACCAGTCAAACAAACGGGGTAGATTTGTCCCGCAGCCTCAAGAACAAGAAGATTCCATGGACTGAATCCCCAAGCAACAACTATTCTGCCCTCACCCCCATAGGCCAAAAGCGTGCTAGCTGGACTATGTTCTCTTTACCACACCTTTCTGGAAATCTCCCTTTCCCCCTTCCCTCCTGGACATAGCATCAGGTGGAAATGGTCATACTGGCACCTCACACACCACACACCACTTTATGCCCCCCACAATACAACAGGGCCTCCCTCTCCCAACCCCACAATTGAACTGTTCACCCACTAAGCCCTGACTCAGGAAAATGCAGGTGCCCTCACCCCTATCACAGGTCCCATCCCTCAACACCCATCCCTTAACACCTGCACCCCTTCCTCAACAAATTCTCTACACACGAATCAGGCTATCTACATCCCAGCCAGCATAGGCCCTGACCCCAAGTACCTTTTTTGACACATAGTCTGCTCCGCCAATCACCCATGGGGCTACTCAGGGAGTCCCCAACCCCCTATCCCCAAACATGATCGCTAGCCCTCCCTCTCTGGCCCCTACCACCCCTAAGCGCCCTAAAATGTTAACATACCTAACCTAAGTCTTATTATGCGATCAAATGGGAGCTTGTGCACCCCCAGAGGTGCGATTTTTCACATTTTAGTAAGCGGCTTTCTGATTCTGGGCGAACACGCGTCCCACTAGGCCCACCTCCGGCCCCCAGGCTATTATCTGGGGACTTGACGAAGGCCCCTTTTCCCTGGGCGGGGGACCTTCTCCCCCACCTCGGGCAAACATTGTTCACTTTTTCTGTATTCTGATGTTTATGCGTGCAATAATATGTATTGTCTTTTACTTTTTTTTCAAGGTTGAAGTTCTGAACCTCCCCCCCTCCCACCCTCCCCTCCTGTCTGCATGGAATGGTCTGGGAAAACTCCCTTCACTGAACCACGGTAAGAAGAGTTTATTGGTTTGGCTACCATGGCACCCTTGAACATATTGACACTCAACGTACAAGGTTTGAATATCCCACAAAAGCGTACAAAAGCATTCAGGCTTTTCCAGGCTAAAAAAGCCCACGTAGTGTGCTTACAAGAAACCCACTTCACCCCGAACTCTACCCCCAAGCACTTCAGTGCGACTTACCCGCAAGTGTATACAGCCTCAGCATCCTCCAAGAAACGAGGCACCTTAATTGCTTTCCACCGAACCACTCCATTCACCCTTCTATCTGAAATAAAAGACCCCGAAGGCCGCTATCTCATCTTGACAGGATCCATCTTAGACACCGCGGTTACAGTGGTGTCCTATTACGCTCCAAATACAAACCCTATGCCATTTATGTCCCATCTCTTTCAAACCATCACAATTCACAAACTGGGGTCCCTACTGATTTGCGGAGACTCAAATCAAGTACTGCTCCCATTTTTAGACAGATCACCTTATATCCAACCAAAGCATCACGCCAAATGGACACTCCCCAATCTTCTCACCAAATATAGTCTAGCAGATACATGGAGAGAAATGAACCCAGCAAAACGTATCTATACTTACTACTCCAACCCCCACCAGTCTTTAAGCCGCATTGACCATATATTCCTAACTATAGGTATGCTGCCTGAAGTCGTCAACTCAACTATCATCCCTATCCCTTGGTCGGACCACAATGCGGTCTGCACAACGATTGCATCTACTATCCCCAAAAAACAGGACCCTACCTGGTACCTACCAGAAATTTTACTCAAACACCCAACTCACAGCCAAGAAATTAAACAAACTCTCCAGGAATACCTAAAATTTAACATGAACCCCGAAATCTCGGCCCTCACTCTCTGGGAAGCCCACAAGCCAGTTCTGAGGGGCGCACTCCAAAGGCAAATGGGGATCCTTAAAAAAAAACGAATTCAGATGGCAAAGACCCTTGAAACCGAATTCAACACAGCCTTCCTGGCCTTCCAAAATGATCATTCCTCCTCCTCTAAAAACCGCTTAGACAAAGCTCGTTTGGAGTATGATCTATTCCTCACAGAATCAGCAAATAAGACCCTGAATAGATCCAAACATACCTTTTACAAAAGGGCCAACAAGTCAGGGACCTACTTAGCCAGAGCACTCAACTCCATCAACAAAACGTATACCCCCATCAAACTGAAAGTAGCGAACAATGTCACTTCTAGTAACCCCTATAAAATAGTTCAGAAATTTAGCTCCCATCTGAAAAAGATATACTCAGAAACAAACACATTTAATGGAACAGAGGCTGACTCCTTCTTTTCACAATTCCAGCTCCCCCGCCTGACAGAATCCCAGAAAAATCACCTAGACAAACCAATCTCCACGAACGACGTAGTAGAAGCTATTAAAGAATTAAAACTCAACAAAAGACCGGGCCCTGACGGGTTCTCAGCCCAATATTATAAATCCTTTGTCGAACTCATCTCCCCAAGACTGGCCGAAGCCTTCAATGACCTCCTAAAGCATAAATCCTTCAGACAGGAATCCCTTCTAGCTACCATTTGTATGATTCCCAAACAACACACCGATTTGACCCTCAGCGAGAACTACCGTCCAATATCCATGCTAAACATAGACATAAAACTACTAGGCAAAATACTAGCAACCCGCTTAAACAAAATAATTGGAACTCTAATACACCGTGACCAAGTAGGCTTCATGCCTAACCGTCAAGCAGGAGACAATATAAGGAGGGCAAATCTTTTAGCTCACTTTGCAAAGAAAAGGGGAATACCTGCTTGCTTTCTTTCTTTAGATATCAAGCAGGCATTCGACTCCGTATCATGGTCATACCTGGGATACGCACTGCAGAACTGGGGCTTTGGCCCCAACTTTATGACATGGGTCACAGAGCTCTACAACAAACCGAAGGCCTACGTTAAGTACGCGGGATACAAGTCAGAAACCTTCACCATTAGCAAAGGAACTAGACAGGGTTGCCCACTCTCCCCGCTACTATTTGCCCTCCTTATCGAGCCTCTGGCGCAAAAAATTAGGTCAGACCCAACAATCCTAGGTATAGAGGTAGGTGGCTATAAACATAAATTGTGCCTATTCGCAGATGACATTCTCCTGTTCCTCTCATCTCCCCAAGTAACGGGCCCCAACCTAATCCCAATCTTAAACAAGTTTGCATCTTTCTCAGGCCTGGTCATCAACCCCAAAAAATGCCTCGCTCTTAATATCTCACTCTCAGACACTGAACTAAAAGCTGCCAAGCATGGCTTACCCTTTGTTTGGACAGAAAAGAATATCCCCTACCTAGGAGTACGCCTCACGGCAACACTGTCTGATTTATTTTCGTCCAACTACCCCGCACTACTAAAACACTTATCAGCCCTCTTAAACTCATGGTCTCACCTCCCTCTGTCCTGGCTAGGAAGGCTCAATGCCGTCAAAATGACGATACTCCCTAAACTCCTTTACCTCTTTAGAGTGCTCCCTATCCCCATCCCTTCGCACTACCTAAGAATGACGCAAAAGAAAATGTCCAACTTTATCTGGAAAAACAGCAGACCTAGAATAAAACCTCAAACTATGCACCTTCCCAAAGCCAACGGTGGGTTGGGCTACCCCAATATCACTAATTACTACAGGGCAGCGCAACTAGCGACTATGACAAACTACCACGCCACCCAGGAACCACCCATATGGGTTTCAATCGAAGCCGTCGATAGCGATCCTACCCCAATATCCAACATACTTTGGGTCCCCGCCAAGTCACGTAAACATATAAGTAACCCCATCACAAAACACTTGCTCTCCCTTTGGGATAGAATAAAGACCAAAAACTCCCTACTATCCCCACACACCCCACTGCTGTCGTTTCACAAAAACCCTGCATTCTACCCAGCTTGGGTCTACCCCAACTCCTTCAAGGAATGGTCGTTAAGAAATTGCACCTGCTTGCACAATTTTATTGATTCCGCCTCCGTCTTGTCCTTCCCAACTATCCAAGAAAAGTATGGTATACCACCTTCTGAACTGTTCAGGTACCTACAAATCAAAAACTTCTTCAAACCGTTTATTGACGCTTCACCATCACCTCTCCGTATAACTAGTTTTGAAAATTACTGCAAAAATGAGCCACACGCCAGAGGTAAAATATCAGTATTATACTCCCACCTGCTCTCCTCCACTATCCCCGGGAAACTTCTGTATGTTCGTAAATGGGAAGAGGACCTGGGAATAGAGTTGGAACCTTCCGAATGGAAACAAATATGGAACAACACCAGGTCCGCTTCTCGGAACGAACTAGCAATCGAGACCAATTACAAGGTACTAACCAGGTGGTACTTAGTGCCAGCCAGGATAGCTAAATTTACCAAAGACTACCCTGGAGAATGTTTCAGGGGTTGCTCGGCCCCAGGGACATATCTTCACATATGGTGGACATGCCCAAAAGCACAGTTATTTTGGAAGGAAATCTTCCACATAATGAACATGCTCACAAAAAAGAACATCCCCCCAGACCCCAAAATTGCATTACTGAATCTCAAGCCGACTAATCTGTCGCACACACAATTTAAGTTAATACTTCAGCTGCTCACAGCCGCAAAACAGACCTTAGCAAAGGCCTGGAAATCACCCAATCTCCCACTCTGCGAAGTGGAAAGGAGAATGAACTGTGCGATGACCCATGCCAAAATGATGGCAATGGATACGGACACCACCGCCAAGTTTGAGAAGATATGGCATCCCTGGTCTGCTTACGCAATCCCTGGTGATTTTAACAATGATGTACTTCTGCCGTGGTAGCCCAGCCAATGTAATGCTCCATCCTTTGTAAATACCTCTTTGATAGGGAATCTCCGACCATTCCTGCAGACGCTCTCCCCCCCACCCCCCCCCCCCCTCCCCACCTCCTTCCCTTCCCTAACCCAAATTTTGTTTTCTTAAATTTGCTAATAGATATATACATTTATATTGATGTAACATGTTAGACATTGGAGATTCCAATCCTGCATGTAACCTTGCCCCATTTCAAGTCAACACCCCGAGTCCTGTTCGATCTCTTTAACTAGCAAAAAACATGCTAAGTATCCTGACTTCGTAACCAATTACTGCAACCTTGAACGCAACACAGATCCAAACGTAATATGACTCTTTCGGGAGAAACAGCTCCCGCGCTAACCATTAAGGAATCTCCAATGTTGCTCCTTATTGTATAATCCTTCATTTATTGCATCTGTACAACTTTCTTGTTTACCCAAATAAAGATATTTTGACAGGAGAAATACAACTTTGTTCAGCATTACCAAACCAGCTTTGAAAGACACCTGCTAGTTAATCCTGTTCTCACATTAGACAAAGCTGTATCGTCTAAGCTACATACTTAAACAATGTGCCAATAGAGGCAACCTGTTGTCCTTTATTTCAAATGACAGCTCTACACTTATCCTGAGAAGATATGCATCTGCTACCGCTCAAACAGAAATCTGATACAGAGAGCTGAGAGGCATTTGAAACATGAAAGTAAAAATTAGGTACAAGAGTTGTTTACATTCTGCCGTCTACAGAACCAATAGCTAAATAGAATAAACACAAACATTAAAGTGGTTGTAAACCCAACCAGACAACTTGCACCTACAGGTAAGCCTAGATTAAGGCTTACCTGTAGGTGCAATAAATATCTCCTTAACCTACACGGTTAAGAAGATATTTGCAAAAAACACTGCACCGATGTCTACGGTGCATGCGCGCCGGAGAAAACGGCGCAGGTGCACTGGGCTTGCCGGTTTTCCGAATATCCCGGGAATCGTGACAGTCAAGCTTGCATGCGCCGGAGTAACGTCATCGCCGCTCCGGCCAGTCACAGCGCCGGAGCGCAGATACAAGAAACACGCTCCGAGGGGACATGGTGGAGCGCTTAGATCCCAGGTAAGTACCATATAATGAGCTAGTATGTTATGCATACTAGCTCATTATGCTTTGTTTTGCAGTTTTTTTTATTTTTTTTACAGGGAAAAAAAAATTGAGGTTTACCTACTCTTTAAGGCCTCATTCACACCATGTGCAGAGGTGAGTTTTTCTGCAAGTGTTCTGCAAAGACACAAAAATACTATTGTTTTTTATGTGCCCTGTTCACACCACAACGCTAGTGCACTTGCAGATTTTTTTTCTTGCCAAGAATCTGCGGCATGTACTAAAAACAGGCATGAACACGAATGTAGGCCTTGTTCACACCATGGTGCAGACATATTAGTTTTTCTGCCGGCGTCTTGCATGGGGTTCGAAGAAAACAATTGTTAACTATGTTCCATCTCTACACCACAACACGTAGATTTTTTCTGCAAGAAAACGGACATGAAATCAATATTGGTGTAAACAGGACAGATAACTGAAAACTGATGTCAACGTGCATAAAAACTCACTAAAACGCACATGAAAATTCATGCAGGTATGGTGTGATGGAGCTCATAAACTCGTGTCTCTGCAAGTGAAATGTGCACGTCCGTTTCCAGTTTTCTGCACGTACAGCGCTAAAAAAGTGATCAAAAAATCCTAATTACAGGAAATTATATATTGATATACCCAAAGTGAATTGCAAAATACAAAAAAGAAAACGATGCAAAACAAAATTATATATATAACATACCGGTAATGTGACGATTACTAATATCTCAAAATGCAGCTGGCACATAAAAAAAATACAAAGGACAATATGTTTGAGTAAAAAGGTTCCCCCACTGAAGAAAGAAAAATAGGTGTAGAAATAAATATATAGTCCCAGAAATAGCAAATGAAAAGTTGCTACGTACTGATAAATCCTAGATGTTATAAAGGGTTAATCCTAAAACAAGTCAGTTCTTATGAGGATCATTCCATATTGGTGCAAGGAAGGGGAGACTTGTGACAAGAGAAACTTTCGTACAACTTTCATCCACCCGAAAAGTAGTAATGTAGTCTCCTTACCCCAGAGGTAACAGATGTGAGCGATTTCTGGTATCTCAGGATGATACAAACAAAAAGAACTACATAGCGTAATACTGTATGTGTAATTTAATAAATCGAAGAAGTATTGCACTTAAAGAAATGTAGTTGTAATGCACGAGTATATTCATGTAGGAGCACAGCGTCTCCTTGAGGCTTCCCCTGCTTGTTTGCTTGCCATATTCCTCGAGGCTTTCCCTGCTTGTTTGCTCGCCCTATCAGTGTATCTCCCTATGGAGGGGGATGATGACATCAGAACTACAGCCCATCCCTACGCGTTTCATCACTAAGGGACGTCATCTGGGATTGGCTGCTGTGACAGTTTAATACACATACAGTATTACGCTATGGAGTTTTTTGTTTGTATCATCTTGAGATACCAGAAATATTTCACATCTGTTAACCGGTCACCAGCTGTGGGTCTATACGAAGACCTTAAACCCCCATGTCTGGAGTAACCGCCGTAATAGCGGTCACATTCTTGGGGTAAGGAGACTACATTACTACCTTTCGGGTGCCTCAACTGGTGGATGGAAGTTTCTCTTGTCACAAGTCTCCCCTTCCTTGCACCAATATGGAATGATCCTCAAAGACTGACCTGTCTTAGGATTAACCCTTTATAAACATCTAGGATTTATCTGTCAGCGCGTAGCAACTTTTCATTTGCTATTTTTGGGACTATATATTTTTTTATTTCTACACCCGTTTTTCCTTTCTTCACAGTGGGGATTTTATTCAAACATACTGTCCTTTGTATTTTTTTTATGTGCCAGCTGCATTTTGAGATATACAGTACATGTGATGTTGGTTTATATACCCAACTACTGAGCTTAAGATTACACCAATTCATTCTATTAGTAATCGTCACATTATTATATATTATTTTTGTTTCACATCATTTTTTTTGTCTTTTGCTATTCACTTTGGATATATCAATATGTTATTTCCTGTAATTAGGATTTTTTGATCACTTTTTTAGTGCTGTACCTCATCACTATAACATTTTTAAAATGTTGTATCTAAATGTTGGTACTGGCAGCTTTTTCACTTTCAATTATTGTGTACATTTTTTCACTTTCTAGCGCAGTGTTTCTGTGTTTTTTTTTTTTATCTGCATGTACAGTGCCTTGAAAATGTATACATACCCCTTGAAATGTTCCAAATGTTGTCATGTTACAACCAAAATAAATGTAAATGTATTTTATTGGGATTTTATGTGCTTGATCAACACGAATTGTGAAGTGGAAGGAAATGATAAATGGTTTTCAATTTTTTTTAAAATAAATATGTGAAAAGTGTGGTGTACATTTGTATTCAGCCCCCCCCCCCCCCCCCCCCCCCCCCCCCCGAGTACTTTGTAGAATCAACTTTCTCTGCAATTACATCTGCACGTCTTTTAGGGGATGTCTCTTCCAGCTTTGCACATCTAGAGAGTGACATTTTTGGTCATTCTTTGCAAAATAGCTCAAGCTTTGTCAGATTGGATGGGGAGTGTCTGAACAGCAATTTTCAAGTCTTGCCACATATTCTCAATTGGATTTAGGCCTGCAATCTAACACATGAATGTGCTTTGATCTAAACCATTCCATTGCAGCTGTGGCTGAATGTTTAGGGTCCTTGTCCTGCTGGAAGGTGAACATCAACCGCCTCAGTCTCAAGTCTTTTGCAGTTTCATCGGACCAATTCGATGGTGTGTATGGTCTATCGGACCGTTGTCCGTCGGACCAAAGTTTTAAAACTTGCTTTAAAATCTAAGTATAATTTAACCTTTTATAGTTAAAAAAATAAAGTTAGGTAAGGGGTGTACCATCGTCCCTATAGTCTAGTATAAATTGAGGGGACTCGGGGATTCCCCACAACCCCGAGACTCCAACAGAAAAGGTGGGCGGGGAGGACTATACCGGTACAGTAAGAGTTGGTTGGGTCCCAGGACATGTGTATTACCATACACGTCGAAGAACCAGCGCTGCTACCAGCAGGAGTTTGGTCACTGCTCTACCTTTTGCTGCGCATAGACCTGAACATATATACTATGCAGGTCTAACCACAGTGTCATCCGAGTAACCCTTGTAAAGGGGACTTTTTTAGTCCTGGGGCACCTCTTTGTCCTCCACCACTTTTTGATGCCCATTGGGACACATAGGTCTACCCCAAGTATTCACTTGGTCCAGCTCCTAGGTACTTACCTATTGCCTGCCTTGGATGATTGGGTCAATGGACGATGTGCCACTAGATTGTCTCCTGACGAAGCGAAACACTCACGAAACTAGTTGAGACCAGAGACTGCCTGTCTCACGACTCCAATTTCTTCATTGAGATCCCACCCCTTCTAACAGAAGGGTTTGCATGACCGGTGTATAGATTTTGGTTAAATGTGTTTGTTTTGTTCTTATATGTGATGTATGTTTTACTTTATTTGATGTTTTTATGTGAATAAACCCTTTTTATAATCTACCTTATGTGAAATACCTTGGTTGTTCCAACCAACTCTTACTGTACCGGTATAGTCCTCCCCGCCCACCTTTTCTGTTGGAGTCTCGGGGTTGTGGGGAATCCCCGAGTCCCCTCAAGTTATACTTGCTTTAAAATCTGTCCGTCGGACAGATTCGATGGTTAGTACGCAAAAGCATCGGACCAAAAACCTGCGCATGCTCAGAATCAAGTCGACGCATGCTTGGAAGCATTGAACTTCGTTTTTTCAGCACGGCGTTGTGTTCTACGTCACCGCGTTCTGGTCTGATCTGATTTTTGGTCCGATGGTGTGTACACACATCAGACCACTTCAGCCTGGTCCGATGAAAACGGTCCATAGGACCAGTTTCATCGGACCGGTCTGATCGTGTGTACGTGGCCTTACAGGTTTTCTTCGAAGATTGCCCAGTATTTGGCCCCATTCATCTTTCCATCAACTCTGACCAGGTTCCCTGTCCCTTCTGAAGAAAAGTATGCCCACAACATGATGCTGCCACTGCCATATTTCACGTGGGGATGTGTCTAGGATGATGTGCAGTGTTAGTTTTCAACTGCATTTTGCACTTGTAGTGCAAAGTGGATTTGCCTTTCGTAAATAACCCCCATAGTGTTTTGCTTTTAGGCCAAAAAGTTCAATTTTTGTCTCATCTGACCAGAGCACCTTCTTCCAAGCTGTAAATGGGACTTCTAATGGCTTTCTTTCAACAATGGTCACTCTTCCATAAAGGCCAGATTTGTGTAGTGCATGACTAATAGTTGTCCTGTGGACAGATTCTCCCACCTGAGATGTGGATCTCTGCAGCACCTCCAGAGTTACCAATGGGCCTCTTGGCTGCTTCTCTGATTAATGCTCTCCTTGCCCGGCCTATCAGTTTGGATGGACAGCCAGGTCTTGATAGGTTTGCAGTTGTGCCATACGCTTTCCATTTTCGGATGATAGATTGAACAGTGCTTTGTGAGATATTTAAAGCTTGGGATATTTTTTTAGAACCTAACCCTGCTTTAAACTTCTCCACAACCTTATCCCTGACCTGTCTGGTGTGTTCCTTGGTCTTCGTGATGTTTGTTCACTAAGGTTTTCTAACAAACCTATGAGGGCTTCACAGAACAGCTGTATTTATACTGAGATTAAATTACACACAGACCTCTATTTACTAATTAGCTGACTTCTGTAGGTTTAGCTAGATTTTAGTTAGGGGTATCAGAGTTAAGGGGTCTGAATACAAATGCATACCACACTTTTCAGCTATTTGTAAAAAAAAAATGAAAACCATTTATAATTTTCCTTCCACTTCACAATTACGTGCCACTTTGTGTTGGTCGGTCACATAAAATCCCCCCAAAAAAACATTTACGTTTTTGGTTACAACATGATCAAATGTGGACATTTTTAAGGGGTATGAATACTTTTTCAAGGCACTGTATGGTGTAAACGATGCTTAAAGAGGTTGTAAACCTCAAAAATGAAATACAAACACAGTGTCAGGTCACCTGAGGCCAGGTGATGGATGCACACCACTGGGGTTAGGAGCGCACCACTAAGGTTGTGGACCCTTCAGCTGGCTGCTGCGGATGAAGCTCTGGGTGGTTCAGGAAAGCAGCTACACCTGAACACTTACACGGACCAAACAGGAAGCTAGAACGTAAGATTCCCCAAGGCATAGAGTCTAAGGCGGCGTACACACGATCGGATATATCCGATGAAAACGGTCCGCGGACCATTTCCATCGGATATGTCCGATCGGGAGTTTGATCCGATGGCGTGTACACACCATCGGATCAAATTCCCCGCCGCCGGACGGCGCGGTGACGTAGTGGTGACGCGGCGGTGACGTTGACGCCGCCGCGTCACCGCCACGTCACCGCACCAGGAAGTAAAACACTTCCGCGCATGCGCCGAATCCATTCGGCAGCGGCGCGGCGGCGGTGGGGGCCGACATGTCTGCTGGTAAGTGTACTAACCAGCAGACATGTCGGGCGGACAGATTCCCACCGGATAGATTTCAAAGCATGCTTTGAAATCTGTCGGGTGGAGAAATCTGTCCGCTAGCCCATACACACGAGCGGAGATGTCTGCTGAAACGGTCCATCGGACCGTTTTCAGCGGACATATCCCCTCGTGTGTACGCGGCCTTAGAGCTAGCAGGTATTCATCAGAGCCTCTAGTGGTGAGGATGGATTTGGCTGCAGCAGACTCCAGGTTGTGCACCCCAGGGTCTCTCAGCTCATGCTCACGGACTGACTCTGGTGGACAGAGTGGAAGCAGCAGTTCAGGTTTAAGCACAGGATAGTCAGGAAAACAAGCCAAGGTCAGGGCAACTAGCAGACAGGAATGGTCAGAAGGACACGCTACAGTCCCTACATGGAAGTCAGAGATAATGTACAGCAGGACGCCACACCAGAAGCCTAAACACAACGGGCAAGGCTAGCTTGCAGTGCATGGAATTAAATAGTAGTACAAAAAAAACTGCACTAACGCGATAAAAACAAAATAGGAAATGATGAACCTGAAGGCTGCAATTAGGTGATATAAACACAAACAATATAAAGGAAAGAAAAAACCATGCCAACAAAAATTAATAGCCATCAGGGCTAAATAAAAGATCAGATGTAAATATGCAGATACAAATAAATTTAAACCACATAAATTGGTGAACTATTAAAATGAATATTAATGTCCAAAAAATGTGCTGAAAAAATCTCCTTAGTGTCCGTAATCATGACATGACATGACACACGGATGCATTAGTCATCCGTGAAGACCACCACCACATGGAAAGCCGCTTACCGCATAAGATCAGCAATGAATTGTAGTATCTGTCCATAGGTTTGAACACTGGATTACCAGTAGCCTCAACAGTATATCTTCCGATCGCGAGAACACTGCACCCTTGTCATATATGTGATCCGTGGGTCATGAATTGAAAAGAGCGGACCATAGCATAATAACGTTTGGGCAAGTTTTATTAAAAATAAAGAATTGTACTTGCAAACATGAATTTCATAAAAGCGTATAAAACAGATGCCAGCCGGCACTATAGGAGCCCTTCCTCCTTCACATTGAGCGCGGTGACATCACTTACTCCGTCACAGACACGTTTCGTCATAGGTTGACATTTAGGGATGGGCAGTACACTGACTCACTGCAATAAATAGCCAATCCTTGTTCTGACATGCAAGGAAATGGCAAAAGTAAAAACGCCACATTGACTATGGGAAAAAGCCCAATCCAGCCCACATAAGCACTAGATGAGCTCACTGTTAGGGATTAGCTGTACACCAATCACCCAAAAAAAGAAATATCAATAAGTAGAAAAAAATACATACATACGGACGGATTTCCAACGAAAGAATCCCCTACTGAAAATACGACCAAAAATGTATAGAAGATTAAACTAAGCAACAGCGTGCTGGCAACCTAAATTAAATATTGTTTCCTGTTAGAGGCTGGGGTAGAGCCATGCTGAGAGAAAATTACTTAAACACGCAGGTGTGAGTGTGCAGTTCCTAAGCTGAAACGCAGGCCAGAAAGGTAAGCAAACAGACATGGCATGAAACATTACTGCAGATTCATGACACCAAGCTTATCCCTATAGAGTGTACTTGTCTCAATTAAGCGAACGAAGGGATTGATTTACTAAAACTTCAGAGAGCAAAATCTGGTGCAGTTCTACATAGAAACCAATCAGCTTCCAGTTTTTTTTTGTCAGAGCTTAACCACTTAACCGCCCGACTGTACACGTCAGCTGAATGGCACGGCTGGGCACATGGACGTATATATACGTCCTCTTTAAGAGCCCAGCTGTGGGTCGCGAGCTTGCGACCCGGTCCAAAGCTCCGTAACTGCGGCCGCGGGACCCACGGACCCGATCGCCGCCGGTGTCCTGCGATCGGTCACAGGAGCTGGGGGAGGGGGGGTGTGTGTAAACCTTCCCCGTTGTTCTGTGTGGCAGTGTCACTGATCGTCTGTTCCCTGTTATAGGGAACGACGATCAGTGATGTCACACCTACAACCACGCCCCCTACAGTAAGAATCACTCCCTTAGGGCACACTTAACCCCTTAGCTCCCCCTAGTGGTTAACCGCTTCACTGCCAGTTTAATTTTCAAAGTAATTGGTGCATTTTTATAGCACTTTTCGCTGTGAAAATGACAATGGTCCCAAAAATGCGTCAAAAGTGTCTGATGTGTCCGCCATAATGTCGCAGTCACAGAAAAAATTGCAGCTATTAGTAGTAAAAAAAAAATTATTAATAAAAATGCCATAAAACTATCCCCTATTTTGTAAGCGCTATACATTTTTTGTAAACCAATCGATAAAAAATAAATAAAAAATCACAATAAGTGTTTAACAAAAATAGGTAGATTATGCAACGGCCTAAACTGAGGAAAAAATATGTTTTTTTTTATATCTTTTTTGGGGATATTTATTATAGCAACAAGTAAAAAATATTGAATTTTTTTTCAAAATTGTCGCTCTATTTTTCTTTAGGCTTCATTTCCATGGACGTTTTTACAGCCACTTATTTTAGCCTTTTTTTACAGCTTAAAAAGCCTGTCCATGTATTTTTTATTTTTTTTTGAGCTGGAGCTCAAAAACGCTGCGGTAGCGTTTTTGCACGTTTTTGAGCGTTTAACATCTGGGGTTTTTACAGCTCTAATGCTGGAGCTTCAGAACACACTGGTCCTGTTTTTGTTTTTTTGCAGCTTAAAAACGGCTCAGCCATCTACAGCTCAAAAACGTCATGGTGGGCATGAGGCCATAGACTAACATGGAGAGCCGTTTTTAAAGCGGAGCTCCACCCTGAAATTGACTTTGCTTTAACATTAATATCGCTGCAAAACAATCCCTAATCGGCTATTATTAAAAAATTTGGAGTTACAATACCTTTTAAACACTGAGGCTTCCGGTCTGTAGGCAGTCGGGTTTTTCTCTGGTTATTTTCCTCTTCCTGTCCCTCGCTCTGCATGCTGGGAGCCTTTCTCTGAGCTCCCTAATTATAATAATTCACTGCATTAGCCGAGACATCGCGCGACTTCGTTTTACAGGAAGTGACGCGCGATGTAAACAAAGGAATGGGCGGGTGTTTGAAATTTCTCCATTACAGCGATGACAACAGATACGCTCACGCCGCCGGTGCGCGTGCGCGAGATAGAGCGGTGGATGCTGGGAAAGCATCTACCGAAAACAGGAAATTACATGCCTGTGTGCTGTTTCCTGCCCAAAGCCAAGATGGCAACGGGAGAACATGGAGAATATAAGTTGTTATTCTGGACAGAAAAAGAGTGGAGCGGCTGTTCAAAAAAAAACGTGAGTTTAGCACAGCAGTGCGATTACTAATTTAAAGAGCCATTAGTCAAAAATTCGATTTTTCGGCGGAGATCCGCTTTAAGCTGCAAAAAACGCTCAGAAAAGTTTGCTGTAAAAACGTCCATGGAAATGAAGCCTTAGAGCGCATAAAATAAAAGCCGCAAAGGTGATCAAATACCACCAAAAGAAAGCTCTATTTGTGGGAAAAAAAAGGACGCCAATTTTGTTTGGGAGCCACGTCGCACGACCGCGCAATTGTCAGTTAAAGCGACGCAGTGCCGAATCGCAAAAAGGGGCACGGTCCTTAACCTGCATAATGGTCCGGGTCTTAATCTGTTAAAGGGGTTGTAAAGGTACAATTTTTTTCCCCTAAATAGCTTCCTTTACCCTAGTGCAGTCCTCCTTCCTCATCCTTCGATTTTGCTTTTAAATGTCCTTATTTCTTCTGAAAAATCCTCACCTCCTTTTCTTCTGTCTGTAACTCCACACAGTAATGCAAGGCTTTCTCCCTGGTGTGGAGTGTCGTGCTCGCCCCCTCCCTTGGACTACTGGAGAGCCAGGACGTTCTCTACTTTGCAGATAGAGAAAGGAACTGTGTGTTAGTGGGTGTCCTGACTCTCCTGTATAAAGATAAGTAAATTATAGAGCATGCGCTTCTATGAGATTATGTCCAACTGCACCTATATCCCTATATGAGGTTATAATCAAAAGATCCCTGAAACCGGGGTATGGTGTGGGATTTTTAAGGATGCTAGTTGGGTTATTCAAAGTATTGTTACCGTATAAAAGTATACTTTAACCAAATCCACAGACTTCTCCTGTAGTCCAAGGGAGGGGACGAGCATGACACTCCACACCAGGGAGAAAGCCTTGCATTACTCAATAGTCTGCTTAATTTATGTGGCGCCCCCTATACTTTCAGTGCGGGCACCAGTCTAAATTTAGTAAGAATGGGAGAGTTACCTTGCTCCCATTCACACAATTGTACAGATGGTGACCCCTGTTATTTCAGAAGTGTCCTCTGGGCCAGTCTGCATTCTAGGAATGTGGTATAATCTCTGGTCAGCAGTTGATGGCAGAGGGGGTTCTGACAGAGCAAGCTTTCCCCAGCAGCCAATTGGAGAAGCTTTCCCTCGCGGGTCATCCTGGGGAGGGATATATCTGGGACAGGGGTCATGTGCTCAATGCAGTTCTGCGGGGTCCCGGATCCAGGTGCGGAATCCACCTTTAGCGTGGCCCACCTGGCCAAACTCACAGGCTATGCTGGACCTCAACCCAGTTCTTTTGAGGAGATCCCAGATTGGGTGCCGTACGTTTGGGGGATCGGCTTGAGGAGGACCCGGAGGCAGGTTGTCCAACAGGGCTTGAACGAACCAATCGGGGATCTGGTGACCGGGATGCTGACAGGTACACTTTGTTGTCACCCGGTGACCTATGCTAAAGAAAATCTACTGGGAGGATTCGCTCTGTTCACCTATCTAATTACTGAAGCAATCGGCCGGTTACAAGGGCCTTAGAGCCAGATCTGAGACAGAGAGATCTGTTCCTCCCAGCGATCCGAAGTGATACCTCGGTTGCCAGGTTAGTGTGGGGAACCTGTCCGTGGGCACTTTACCCACTCCATTCGGGAGTGGCAACGAGTTCAACTGTTGCTATTGTCGAGGGCAAGTGTGCCCTGTTCACATCCAGTTTAAAGTAAAGAAAAACAAGGCTATTAATACATATCCTATGTTAGAGGTCAGTGGTTCAGTCTCAGCTGCATATATAGAAAAGGTATTTCAGACATAGAGGGCTGACAACTAGAGAGACTAAAGTGAACACACTGACTAATTGGTAAATCCAAAATATATAATAAAACTTTTAATGAGTATTTAATAACATAGGCATGAGGAATATATATACAAGGGAGGCTAGAATACCAATATTGTGCGATCAAAATGTAAATTAGATTCTAGCACATACATACATATTCAAGACTACAAAAGAAAATTAAAAGACTGTCCGGATGTCTGTAGATGAAAAAGGGTGATATCTATCTCACAGAGGGAAAAATGTATCCCTTACTGGGCAACTTAACTAAGGTATAGAGTATTGGAGATAGTTCACATCCAGGCCTGATACCACAAGGTTCTCTTATCCTTCCTTCATCAGCTTTCCTTTCCTTAAACTGAAGATGTTTGCCTTGTTGGCTGCAAAAAATAAAAAGACATTGGGCCAGATTCAGGTAGAGCAGAGCATCTTTGCTCTGGAGTAACGCATCTCATTTGCGTTACGCTGCTGAAATTTTAGGAGCAAGTGCTGTTATTCAGGAAGCACTTGCTCCTAAAGTTGCGGCAGCGCATCGCAAATGAGCCGGCGGAATTCAAATTGGGCGGGTACGGGGCGTGTAGTATTCTAACTAAGCGCGATCCCGCCGCCAACGTACTGCGCATGCGTCGAGTGTCCAAACATCCCCGTGCGCATGCTCCAAATTCTGTGAATGAACGTCAATGACGTCACATTCCCATTCATGAACTTTTTACGCAAGCGACGTGATTTTTTTTTTCCCGACGCGATGACGACGCCTATACCTAACATAGGATATTCCAACCCCATGTAGGTATATCTATGCGCCGCGTATCCCGTCCGGAAACGTCGTACCGTCATTGCGTCGCGCCGGAATTCGATCGTGAATTGCCGATTTCCGCTCATTAACATATTTTTTGAGCGTAAATCGGCGGGAACGCCCCCGGCGCCATTTTTAAGTTGAAGTAACGATGCGATGGCGAAACTCAGTTACGCTGCTCGCATCGGAGCTTCAACCCGGCGTTTCTTGTTTTCTGGTTACAGAAAACAGAAACGCCAGCTCAAAGTCACAGTTAGGCTGACGGATCACTGGATCCGCCAACCTAACTGTTCCTGAATCTGGCCCATTGAAGGAAACTGACTGTCTGGACATTCGCTCACTGCTCCCCTACTGTTATTTCACCCTTAGACATCACCAGGGTAACTTGGTGTGCCAATCCCAGTATTTAAGCAGCAGCTCCTTCATTTAGCGCTACATTTAGTTCAATCTCTCTATCGCCGTCCACTATAACACACTATGCAAGCGCTGTGTAAGCAGCCTTATATAGTGTGGGGCGTGGACTTAGTCCCCCTGAGCCATGATTGGCCAAAGGCACCCTGCCTTTGCCAATTATGGCTCTCACTGAGGAGCATGCTATGATTGGCCAAAGCATGCAGGTCAGGTGTATGCTTTGGCCAATCATTATACAGAAATGCACTGCGATCTCACAGTGCATTATGGGGCATTCCACAGAGTTTGAATTTTCCGCGAACGCCCCATAAAATTTGTTGTTTTGGGAACAGGCAAACAGACAATGTTTGACTCGAACTCGAAGCTCATCCCTAATTGTGAGTAACCTCTTCACTTTCGACATGAGACTAGCATGCCAAAAAAAACAGACGTGTGTACAAGGCTTTAGACTGGGATGCCATTAAAGCTCATGTGCGTATAAAGGCAGCCGTCCCAATACTTTTGCCACTATAGTGTATCTACAGTGAGACACGCTCAAAGCACAGAAGTGGAGTAATGACTATCAAGAATTCAGGTGAGAAAGCTCAGAAGATGAGGGATACAAGTGGTATTAGTTACAGGGCAAGCTCCGTGTACCTTTGGCGCCCTATAAAGTTGTGCTTGACACAGACGGTAATAGATTTCAGTAATCCTCACAACCGCAGCTCCTTTTAAATGTGCTGTAAGCACGCTTCCAGTATACTTCTCCTTTACAGCTCTATAATGATACATTTCTAAATGTTAATTGCATCTGCGTATTATTTTTAATCTATCCAAACAAGCGCAGAAACACAATAGTTTTTTTTTTTTTCATTTCTAATAGAGAACAGTCTTGTTATTTACAGTTAAACGCAGCAGAGAAAGATTATAGCATTGCTTCAATTTTGCATGGATTGTAAGACGCAGGTTAAAAACAAAAACAACAATCAATCAAAAGATTTAATGAGAAATATTTGGACAGAGCTAGTTTGTAAATAGTGAAAGTAATTTACAAATACCCTATTAAAAATCCAATCTCCCTGTTCGGCAGCAAGCAGGCTACAGATTTTATTTTCTTTATACATCATTAATAAAAGCATACTGAAGAAAATGAAAAGCAGAGGCTTATGTAGGCTGCTTTATTATCTTTTCAGAAATGTCACGTGGGTATTAAAAAATGAAAAAAAAAAAAAAAAGATTTAGGAACGGCAAGGACAGAGGTACTTATGTGCCATGCGACGTCACTTTGTAACCATTTTGCTGCCGCGAGCGTCATGAGTTATTGTTAGCATGGAAGGATGCTGAATTAACATGAGACATTTAAAATGAAAAGCCCCTCTGCAATAAAACTGATGAATTGTGATTACTGATGATGATAAATAATGCCAAGGTCACAGAAGAGCAGTGGTAATGGTTTCCTCAGAATAGAACCAGGCCCATAATAACGATCAATCACTCATAATATATGGAGTCTGTGTGACCGGCTCATTAAGTACCTTTATATTTTAAGGGAACACAAAATCAGTCAATGATGACACAGAACCAAAAGTATGTACTTAAGGATATTGCATTACACTAGCTTTTTTCTATAGCTTTCAGCATCCAGGGGATAATTTCATGGAAGCTGTGCCTAATAAAACTCACTCCTTTAACATAGCTCTGGACCTACTAAGTTCAAGTAGAACTAAAGGCAAAACATAATTTTGGATAGAGAAAATGAGAGGTATCACCCCTGTCGTGTTTTTTTTTTTTGTGTCCTGCTGGGGGATTTCTATTCAGGCTGGGTTCACGCTGCAGCATGGAGCAGCTCACAGCAGGGGTCTTCTGCGTCTCTGTTTCAGGTCCCATTTCAGTCAGAATTTTTGGCTGAATTCGGACCTGAAACAGACCAGAAGACGCACAGGACTCCTGTGCAATTTGCACCGCAGCCACTCCTGGAAATGTGTGAACCGGCTCCATAGAGAGCAGGTCACAATCTCCTGACATGCGAAATGGATGCGGAATTCTCATCCAATTCGCAATAGTGTGAAGCCACCCTCAAATCCTGTCCCATAGTCAAAACAGGAAGTGAGAGGAAATCCCTTCAAAATGAGGGAATTCCTGGGTTTCACCAGGGTCATCAGAACTAGTGGCCCCATTGCAAGATCTCCTCCCATTCCTGTTCCGATGACAACCCGAAATCTGGGTTTTTCTTCACCTTCACCTTGGTGAGAACGATAATCAGGACAAATAGAGGCAGTGAATTTGCCTAACAGATATGGAGACTGCAATAAAAGCTGACAGATTTTCTAATCCCTCTCCACTCTATCCAAGGAGAAAAAAATAAAATAAACATTGGGTTCCATTCATGAAACGTTATGTTTCCCCTTTAAAGAATGCAGTATAATACCGCTCAGCATTTTTCAAAAAGTATTTTGGCGGTCACAAAAAAATCTAACTAAATACTGCATACATTTTTTTAAGAAGTCTTGCGGTATTTTAGTAGTGAAAACATGCAGTAATTTAATGGCAAGTACTAGCCGGCGTATTTATTTACTAAATAGGCATTGTTAAAGGATCACTAAAGATTTTTTTTTTTTAGCTAAATAGCTTCCTTTACCTTACTGCAGTACTGGTTTCATGTCCTTATTGTTCGTTTTTGCTTTGAAGTTGCTGTAATCCTTCTCTGTTCTCCACACTTCCTGCTTGTCTGTTTCCTTATAACCACAGTACTGGGAGCTTTCTCACTGTGTCCTAAGCTGTCATTACTGTGTGTCTAAAACTTCCCAGAACCAATCAGATTCATTTTAAAAACAAAACACTGCCCTTAATTTGTTTGTTTTTGTTCTGTGTGTCTATTTCTACTTCACAGAAACATGAAGCCAGTTCAAAAGTGAAACTAACCTGCAGGCACATTATATGATTGATCTTTATCTATTTTTAATCATTTTGAAAAGGAATCCGTTAACTTTTATGTCTCTATACCCTGTAAACAGTCATTTCAGCAATTTTTTTTTCCTTTAGTGACCCTTTAAGGAGCAGGAGGCTGTCTGTATTCTCAACAACCAGTAACTGTCATGATTGTTAAGGAGTAGGTGGCCACCGCGTCCTTAACAACTGATGAGTCATCAGCTTTTTTTACATGAACATAATAAAGTTATTGTTTTTAATACGTTTATTTGGGAGTATAAGTGCTTAAATCCTTCTCTTTGCACTTATAACTTTTTATTGTATAGGGCGAGGCATATTTGTTCTCATCAAGCTAATTGATTAATTTTCCAAGTAAATGGCAAGTAATTACACACACCTGCCAGCCGTTCACACCAGTTGAGTGACTACCGGTGATGCTTAAATACTCCCCATACGCATGTGATCTCTATCCCCACAACTAAGCTCCAGAAGGCGGAGCAAAACATATTGGGGGTGTGGCCTGGTCAGAGTCCAGGCTGAGGTTGCCACTCTATTCATCTCCACGGTATTACTCAGATGTGTGGCATCAGGGATTACACCTTTCCTTTTTGAGCCACTGCAGGAGCCAAGACGGCTCCAACCCCTTCCGGAACTATCAGCAGCAAATGCGGAGGTACCCGCCTGTACACCCCTTATTCACCAAGCCTGAGCCGCACATGAACATTAAACAGGGCACGATGAGTCGTCAGCTGAATCTAAAAATAATATTTGTCGGCAAAACAAAAATCATGTGGGGTCCCCCCCAATGCATGCCAGGCCCCCCACATCTGGTATGGATTTTGAGGGGAACCCCATGTCAAAATAAAAATAAAAAAAGGTGTGGGATCCCCAAAATCCATACCAGACCCTTATCTGAGCATTCAGCCCGGCAAAGTGAAAAGGAGGGGACGAGTGAGCAGATCCCTCTCTTGAATGATACCAGGCCACGTGCCCTCGATATGGGGGGTGCTTTGGGGCAGGGGGGGCTCCTCCAAAGTACCTTGTCCCCATGTTGATGGGACAAGGACCTCTTCACCGCAACCATGGCCGGTGGTTATGGGAGGTCTGCTGGTGGGGTGCTTATCTGAATCTGGAAGCCGCATTTAAAGTGGAGGTTCACCCTCCAAACAAATTTCAGGCATGCATTGGAGCCCACCTACCCGACCGGCAGTATGCCGGTGTTTTTTTTTTTATACATACCTTTTTACGGGCTCTCGTCCCCTCCGGCGATCCCGCGTGACTGGGCGTTTCCAATCACAGGCTGTGATTGACGTCCCTTAGCCCGGCGCATACAGCTCGTCACGAGATGCTGAAGGAACCCGAACGTCGGCGCGGCCCTATACGGCGCCTGCGCACCGACGTTCGGGTTCCTTCGGCATCTCGTGACGCGCTGTCTGCGCTGGCCTGAGGGACGTCAATCACAGCCTGTGATTGTAAACGCCAAGTCCCGCGGGATCGCCGGAGGGGACGAGAGCCCGTAAAAAAGGTATGTATAGAAAAAAAATTAAAAACACCAGCATACTGCCGGTCGGGTGGGTGGGCTCCATGGCATGCCTGAAATTTGTTTGGAGGGTGAACCTCCCCTTTAACAAAGGGCCCCCAGATGCCGATTTTTTGTAGTGTAAAAAATGACAGGAGGCAAAAAGCCTACTTAATTTCTGCACGCATTTATTTTTTTTCCTTCTGTGAATGGATTTTTTGGCAATATTTACCGGGCGGTTTCAGTGTTTTTTGGCAAATACCGCAGAAATGGTCTAGTGAATTGTCAGTTTCAGGATTGCATGAAGTGTTAAGGCAAAATGTATCCTGACACCAAAAGATCTCATGAGAGTTCATTCTGTGAATGGAGCCCATTGCCTTTAAATATACAGTACTTATCTCTTTCTTTTTTTAGATAACCTGACACAGTATGAAATTGTTGGGTGTTCTACATGAGAAATCAATACCATTGGTTTCGAAAAATTAAATTTTAGGGCTGTGTGCATGCAGTAACCTTTATGATAATGCACTCACATGTGCACTGTAGCCTCCATTCAACTAAATAGAAAGCCAATCTATAGCTTGAAAAGGACTTAACCACAATGGGTGCAGGCCACATTGGTTGATTTTGGGCAGAGGCTATGCAGGCCCAGTAAAAATCTAGTGCACTAAAAGTCCACCCATACTTCAAAAATCTGGGTCACTCCTGTAAATATGATAGCAAGGGCCGATCCTACGGTTACAGACACCTGGGTGCAGAAATATTTCTGGAGCCCCCACATGGACGTGGTCATTTTACCAACTCCTCCCCTCCCCTCCCCTAAGGATTCTTTGTTACCCTGGGATCCTACACAGGAAGAGAAGCAGAGTACTGGGACCTGGAGGGGGGTCTCTCTAATGGACACAGAGAGGGCCTTGGTTAGAGAGTCTGTTAAAAAGTGCCCTCACCAGGTCTCAGAGACTACAATGGGGTCTAATGGGACCAGGAGGGGGGCTGTCTAACAGAGACACTGTTGGTGTCCATTAGAGAGTTCGTTAGATCACCCACCAAGCCCCATTAGATACTGAAATGGGGTCTAATGGATCCTGGAGGGGGGTCTCTCTAACAGAGGTCCTCTTTGTGTCCGTTTGAGAGTCTATGTTAGAAAGATGCAACCATGTTTCAAGAAAAAGGATGAACGGGGTGGGACTTTGTAAGTGCCTTGGAGTTTCGTGGATTTCAGCTTCGTCAGGGCCTTTGAAAGTGGCACAATGACATATCGTATTTCGGAAATCCACGAAACGCGTAGGCCCTACTATCTTCTATGCTTGGGATTTGCACACCCTGAACTTGAGACTCCTAAACGGTAATTTTTTGGTATTACTGCCTCATGGCAAAAAAATAAAAGTGGTTTATTTTTCTATAATCCTAGTATTTCTATATTTATTTACTCCTCCAAGGCACATACAAAGTCCCACCCCGTTAAACCTTTTTCTTGAAACATAGTTGCATATTCTTAGGGGATGGTGCCTCTGTAGGAGTTCTCTATTGTTTCACATACGCCCCAACCCCTACACATAAACTATGTTAGAAAGAGCCCCCATCAATGCAGCCTCATTAGTGCCTATCAATGCAGCCTGGTTAGTGCCCACCAGCACAGCCTCACCAGTGCCCATCAATGCAAACTTACCAGTGCCCAGGGCCAACAATGCAGCCTCACCAGTGCCTATCAATGCAGCCTGATCAAAGCCCATCAATGCAGCCTGATCAAAGCCCATCAATGCAGCCTGATCAAAGCCCATCAATGCCGCCTGATCAAAGCCCATCAATGCAGCCTCAGCTGTGTTCATTAATGCAGCCTCATCAGTTCCCATCAATGCAGCCTCACCAGTGCCCATCAGCTCAACCAATCAATGCAGCCTGATAAGTACTCATTAGCGCAGTCTCACCAGTACCCATCAATGCAGCCTCACCAGTGGTCATCAATGCAGCCTCACCAGTGGCCATCAATGCAGCCTCACAAGTGGCCATCAATGCAGCCTCATCAGTGGCCATCATCGCAGCCTCACCAGTGCCCATCAGCGCAGCCTCACCAGTGCCCATCAGCACAGCCTCACCAGTGCCCATCAGCACAGCCTCACCAGTGCCCATCAGCACAGCCTCACCAGTGCCCATCAATGCAGCCTAATCAAAGCCCATCAATGCAGCCTAATCAAAGCCCATCAATGCAGCCTCATCAGTTCCCATCAATGCAGCCTTACCAGTGCCTATCATCTCAACCAATCAATGCAGCCTGATAAGTGCCCATTAGCGCAGCGTCACCAGTGCCCATCAATGCAGCCTCACCAGTCCCCATTAATGCAGCCTCACCAGTCTCCTTTAATGCAGCCTCACAAGTTCCCATCAATGCAGCCTCATCAGTGGCCATCAATGCAGCCTCATCAGTGGCCATCAATGCAGCCTCATCAGTGGCCATCAATGCAGCCTCATCAGTGGCCATCAATGCAGCCTCATCAGTGGCCATCAATGCAGCCTCATCAGTGGCCATCAATGCAGCCTCATCAGTGGCCATCAGCTCAGCTTCACCAGTACCCATCAATGCAGCCTCACTAGTAACCATCAATGTGGCCGCACCAGTGCCCATCAATGCTCATCAGTGCAGCCTCACCAGTGCATGGAGATTAGACAGAGGAGAGCTGCCGGATCACACAGAGCAGAGATCTTTTGCTGTGACCTAGCATGGATTTAGATTACACAGTGGCCGCTGTCATACAAAGTCCCACCTCCTGGATTGGATGCATTGCTAGATGTCACATGTCCTGGCATTGGACCAGTGTGCTGTCTTTAACCTCCCTGGCGGTCTTCCCGTGTGTGGCACGGGGTGAGATTTTTAAGCTAAGATCGGTAACCCCGTGCCACACACGGACTTGTCTCGCTGGATGCAGAAAAAAAGTTTTCTTACCTTTTCTCTGCGATCCAGCGATGAATCCCCGCAGTACACGGCGGCCGGATGTCCGCCTGATGCTGTGTGTACCGCCGATTCCCTTCCCTGCGAGCGTCGCGACGTAGGGGGGGGAACGGCGCCAAATTCAAAAAAGTAAACAAACACTATACATACAGTACACTGTAATCTTATAAATTACAGTACTGTATGTAAAAAATACAAACCCCCCCTGTCCCTAGTGGTCTGCCCTGTACACTACATGTCCTTTTATATAATAAAAACTGTTCTTTCTCCCTGCAAACTGTAGATTGCCCATAGCAACCAAAAGTGTCCCTTTATGGCAAAAATTGTTTTAGAGCAGCTAAAAAACAGCGATAATAAATCAGAATCACTTGCAGAATTTAGCGATAGCGATTTATGGGGAAATTCGTCATAAAAAAAAAAAAAAAATGACAGCAAAAATTCTGCAACTGAGCAAATTTCAGTGATTTTGATTTGATTACATTATTGAATAATTTTTACTATAATTATATTATCATTTGTGATAATTTTTTATAATTATTTATTATATTATAATTTTTAATTAAAAAAAAAAAAAAAATCATACCCGGGATGCCTATTAGACTCTTGTTTGGATAGATTTAAGTGAGTCATTCCTAAGAATTACAAGCCTACAGTATAAAACGCCAAATTCCCTTGCAAATAATGGTACCGCTTTAAGCACCTAAAATCTGAAAGAATCATACCGCCAGGGAGGTTAATAGGAGCTGGTCCAGGAGGTGGGATTTTGTATGACAGCAGCCTCCAGCTAATAAATAAAAATCCATGCATCCATGTCACAGCGGGAGATCTCCGCTCTGTATTATTCGGCTGTACTCGCCCCCTTTCTCTCTGAGGCAGCCCCTCACTCGTGCTGCAGCGACCCCTTCTCAAAATTCCTACATTAGGAGAGCATAGTTTGTTCCTCCAAAACAATTCATATATTACTATGGTGTCATAAGTAATGAAAATTGCTCTAGTCAAGGGGCTATAACATATAAAATATAAGCTTTGATATGTGAATTTTTGAAGAAACCAGGGACTGCATATGATGCTAGAAATATCACCCACCAGTGAACAAAAAATAATACAGAAACATAAAACCATGCTTGCAACTGACAAGTGGTACCCAGTACAGGTGCAGGTGGACAGCTCTTGAGATGTGCTCCCTTCTCTCAGTCTCTGAGCCGCACTGGAGAAGATAAAAGGAGGAGGTAGGTGAAGCCAAAATTGACTAGGCATGGAGGAGAAAGAAGTTAAATCCTGCTCTGAATGCTGGGGCTCGGCCTTGCACTCCCCGTGTCATGTTGACACTGACTGTGAAATGCCATCTGGCAGGTGATCCTAGTAACCAGTGTGTTGGGCAGTAGAGGTCAGTGGACGGTGCAACAAGAGGGTCTCGGGCGGCGCCACTGCTGCCGAATGTAACAGTGAGTGCCACAGTTTCAGTGCCCCTTCTCTGCCTCAGCTTGCGGTTCCTGGGCATGGTGCACCCTGTGCCCCGACCCAGGATTGTCCCTCATGATAGGCATGGCTTTGGAGCAATGGCAAAATAGGAGTTTGGCTTTAAGTGCATGATTAAAGAGTGAGAAGCAATTTAGCATATGCTTGCTATACACCCTGTGATTTTTATGCTTTCATGGAAAAGTTATAATTTAGGACACCCTGAGTATAAACATTAACAAATATTTTCTTGCATATGTCACAGGGTAGTGGTGTTGGAAGAGTAAAACCCCTCTCCTAAATACAACCACAGACATTCAAAGTGGTCATTATTCTTGTGCTACTTTACATTTAAAAACATTTTTACTTTCTTAATATCCTTTAACTATTTGCGGCCCGCCTACAGTAGCTTTACTATGAGTGAGTGGTACAGGCAAGCCAGGCAATGTACCTGTACATGGCCGCCTGTCTTCGGAGTTTAGGGTGCACATGCATGTTCTCCCTGCCAAGCATGCTGGGATTGGACACAGCACGAGTTTGGCAGCAGATTTCAGCCAATGATTTCATGCCCTCAACATGGGGGGTGGGTGCTTTGGGGCTATGTTGATGAGGATAAGTGCCTCTTCCCGACAACCCTATCCGTTGGTTGTCGGGGTCTGCGGGTGGGGGGCTTATCAAAATCCGCGAGCCCTCTTTAATAAGGGGGCCCCCAGATCCCCTACCCATTCACCTGGGGGAAAAAAGTGTCAAAAAAACACATTAGACAGACTTTTAATGTAATTTATTAGGCCGCTCTCTTCGGCCTCTTCTCTCGCTCTCCGGTTCTTCTCACGCTCTCCTCCGCTATCTTCTTCCAGCTCTTTTACTAGCGTTGGCCTGGTGTTCTCCGCCATCTTCTTCCCTCTTCTCTTCTTCCGATGTTGACACGACACTTTCTCCTGCTGTAATGCTGTGTGTGCAACGACTTATATAGGCATGGGGCGTGGTGACTGAATGTCACCCGGTGACCCCGCCCCTTATGACGCAACAGTCCCGGGGCATGATGCCCCACAGCACCCATCCCCCATCTTGAGGGCACGTGGCTTGGTATGGTCTAGGAGGGTGCGTGCTCAGATAAGGGTCTGGTATGGATCCCTGGGGAACACCCACACCATTTTTTTTTGGTGTGGGGGGTTCCCCTTAAGATCCATACCAGACCAAATGGTCTGGTATCGTCATTGTGGGGAACCTCATGCTAATTTTCCTGGCGTCTGTACTAACTTTACAGCCTAGTTTTTTTTTAAAGTCCGTGGGCATGAGGCCTCAGGCTGCATTCACACTTTAACGCTGCGTATTTTGCCGCAATTTGTAAACTTTTTTTTTTTTTTTTTAACAAAACATTTTACATTGATGTCTATGCCGAACGCCGAAAGCTGCCTGAAAAAAAGGGTCCGGGACTTGTTTTCAGGCGGCAGGCGTACGGCGTTTCGGCGTGAGATGTGAACCATCTCATAGACATCAAAGTAAATTCGCCCCTCCAGCGGCATGAGCGTCGCGCTTCAGGCGTATATACGCCTAGGTGTGAATGCAGCCTAAGGCTTACCTATAGGTAGTGTAAATATCTCCTAAATGTGCAAACCCGGAAGCAAGACGGGTGAAGACGGAAGCGCCTGCAGCTGTGACATCTCACCGCTGGAAGGGCTTTGTTTTCAGATAAGTTATACATAATGTGCTAGTATGCAATGCATACTAGCACATTATAATCTTACCTTACAGGGTAAAAAAAAAGTCCAGTAGTTTACAACCGCTTTAAGACACCCTATTCCCTTAATTTGCAGGGATTTTCTCTCACTTTGTGTTTTGGCTATGGGACAGAAAGTGAAGGTAAATCTCCCTAATGGACACAGATGGCAAAACAAAAAAAACTGACTGGGGTTATAATCCTCCCTTATTCCATCCAAAATGGAAAACATTTTGTCTATATTTTACTTTAACCACTTCAATACCAGGCACTTTCACCCCCTTCCTTCCCAGGCCAATTTTCAACTTTCAGCGCTCCCACACTTGAGCGGTCATTCGACACTGTATCCAAATGAAATTGTTATCATTTAGTTCACATAGAGCTTTCTTTTGGTGGTATTTTTTTACGACTTTGGTTTTATTTTTTTGCAATATAAGCCAAAAAAAAGAGTGAAAATTTGTGAAGAAAACAATATTTTCTTCTATGTTAAAAGAAATCCAATAAAATCAAATTTTGTCATAAATGTAAGCCAAAACGTATTCTGCTACATGTCTTTGGTAAAAAAAAAATCCTGTTAAGTGTATAATTGGTTTGTGAGCTCACAAACAGATGCACGCAGATGATAATGTACAGATGTACGCAGGTGATCACGGACATATGTGTGCAGATGATCATTGGGACATATGATTTTACTGTTACATATGTGGGGGACGTTCCTAAAGGTCCACTCAAGAGACAGCACCCACCCAGCCGTATATGTGCAGTGGTTGGGTGGGAAGTGGTTAAGCTGAAAACACACAAAACAATATTTTCTTGTGTCATTAATGCACACTCATTTAGCAATCACAGTGATGGAGGAAAAAGTATGTGAACCCCGAGGATACTATCTGGTTGAACCTGGATTTACTGCAATGATCCCAAGCAAGCATTTTTGGTAGCTCTGGATCAGACCTGAACAATGTTCAGAAGGAATTTCTGAACATTCCTCCTTACAAAACTGCTTCAGCTCAGACACATTTATAGGATGTCTGGTGAGAACGGATCTCTTGAGGTCATTCCACATTCCATGTAGTTCTTGGCTCTGACTGAGCCAACCCAAAGGTGCATTTCCTTTTTCTGAAGCCTCTCCGTGGTTTATTTACTTTGATGTTTAGGGTCATTGTCCTGCTGCATCACCCAACTTCTACTAAACTTCAGCTGGTGGACAGCCACCCTGACATTATCCTGTGGAAATTTTTTCTAAATGATATTTTTCTAAACTTTGGAATTAGTTTTCCCCTCGATGATGACAAGTGGTCTAGTGGTCCATGCAGCGAAGAATGCCCAAATGATTATATTCCCTCCACTATATTTTACCGTTGGGATGATGTTTTGAAGTTAGTAAGCTGTGTCCTTTTTGAGCCATACTTAGTGCCGAGTATTCTTCCCAAATAATTAAACTTGTGTTTCATCAGTCCACAGGACTTTTTCCCAGTAGCATTGCAATTTGCCAAGGTGCTATTCGGCAAACTTTATGAGCGCACCAATGTTTTTCTTGGAGAACAGCGGTTTCCTCTGTAGTGTTCTGCCATGAACACTGCTTGTTCAAAGACTTATGTATGGTAAATTCATAAACAATGATGTTTTCCAGTTCGTGATGTCTTCAAGCCTTTAGTTGTTGCATGTATTTTTTAGCCTACTGAAGATTTTAAGTTGTGCCTTGAAGGCCCCCGCTTTTAGTAAGAGTAGCCACTAGATTACTAAACTGTCTCCATTTATAGGCAATTTGTCTAACTGTTGACTGATGGATGCTTAAACACATTGAGATAAAGACACAGTAAATTCGAATTGTTTGTGTGCAATCAGCTAAAGCACATTGGGTTTCTCTATTGTCACATTGCATTTTAGTTGCGTTGAACTGTACCAGGCCACATGACCTTAAAGGAGTTTTGCTGAAATGACCGTTTACAGGGTATAGAGACATAATAGTTAACGGATTCCTTTTAAAATCGATTAAAAATAGATAAAAATCAATCATATCATGTATCTGTAGTTTTTTAGTTTCATTTTTGCATCTAGTTTCGTTTTTGCATGTTATCCTGTATCTGTGCTATACAGAGCCATAGAGCAGTGATGGTTTCAAAAACGAAACTAGAAGCTCCCAGTACTGTCGTCCTCAGGAAACAGACAACCAGGAAGTGTCCAGAACAGAGGAGAATTACAGCAACATCAGCGCAAAAACGAACAATGAGGACAGGAAACCAGGACTGCAGTAAGGTAAAGGAAGATATTTAGCTAAAAATAAAATTCCTTTAGTGACCCTTTAACATTGGGAGGATGCTTTGAGGGTCTGTGATGGGGACAAGGGCCTCATACACACAACCCTTGCCCGGTGGTTGTGGGGGACTGCGGGCGGGGGGCTTATCGGAATCTGGAAGACCCCTTTAACAAAAGGGGACCCCCAGATCCCACCCCCAAATGTGAATTGGTAATGGAGAAACTAACAATTGTAAAAAAAAAAAAACACAGATCTTGTTGGGAAAGTCCTATTAAAAATAAAATAAAAATTTCAGCATTGGTAATACACTCTCGGTCTCCGCTCTAGCGCTGTCGGTATCCTGCGATGGGTGATCTCCTCTCTGGGGTCCAGCGATGAGAAGAACTCCTCTTCATCCAGGTCCACCAGGATCCATCGATGATGTTCGCACTCTGCAGCGCAGCACATCACCTGTCTCCTGAATGACGCAGCTTCAGCCAGTGACAGCTCTTATGTAGGTGAGGGCGGGGCCACCCGTCATGTGACCACGTCCCCTTCTGACGCAAAGGAAAACCCAGGCTTTCCCAGTGACATGCGGGTGACCCCGCCCCCCTCTGATGTAACTAAGGTTTGCCATCTCCCCAGGTAAGAAATTTAAAGGAATATATTTCACTTTTATTGTTTCACTTCAAGCATTATTAAGATCACTGCTCCCAAGAAATCGCAGTTTTTACAACTTTTTTTGCATTGATATATGTCCCCTGGGGCAGGACCCAGGTCCCCAAACACTTTTTAGGATAATAACTTGCATATTAGCCTTTAAAATTAGCACTTTAGATTTCAAACATTCGAGTCCCATAGACTTTAACAGGGTTCTAAAGTTCACACAAACATTTGGTCTGTTCGTAGGTTCTGGGGCAAACCGAATGGCGGGGGGGGGTGTTCGGCTCATCCCTACTCACAGCACAGAGACTGGGCTCTCACTGACAGTGTGTTACTAGCAATCAGGAACTGAGAGGCCAGGTTCTTGATTATTTGATCTCTGTGATAGCCTCTCTGCTTGAATACATTGTTCATGTATTTTGTGAGACAACCACATCATCCAGTAGATGGCAATGTTTATAAGTTTGTAGCTGCATCTATAGTTAAACTCTATGGGCCAGATTCAGGTAGATGGGCGAATCTTTATTTTGGAGTAACTTTTCTCATTTACGTTACTCTGCCGAAACTTTAGGAGCAAGTACTGTATTCACAAAGCACTTGCTCCTAAAGTTGCGGCGGCGTAGCGAAAATGAGCCGGCGGAATTCAAATTGGGCGGGTAGGGGGCGTGTATTATTTAAACTACTCCCCTCCGGCAGTAGTGCGGGGTCCCCATTTGTGACCCCTCGTGGGCCTGGGGGCTGTTCTTACCTTTCCCACGGCCTGGTCTTTATTCCCTTCTGACCCTTCCCCCTCCCTCGGGTACCCCTTGGAAGTCTCCCACCTTTGACGGCATGGTCGTGTCCAGCTATCGGTCCTGATTCTGGACATTCACTTTGGTAACTATACACACTCTTTAATCAATGTCTGCCATTATGACTGTATTCAGATTAGTATTTTACACATATGTTTGTTTTTTAACAAATCTTACCATGATGTATTTACAAACTCTTGTTGTTTCACTTAGAGCTTATGTCTGCAAACTTGCTTCCCCCTGAAGATGACCCATGTCAGCAAAAGGGTCGAAACGCGTCGGGGTCTCTGCGCATAAGCTAACTTATTAATATAAACATATTGCTCTACCCATACTTAATGATTGTTTTTTAATGTTTATACTGTACTTTTTGTATTTATGCTCCACAATGTACTATATGGTTGTTCCATCTTGGAATCAAGTTGGTTTTTTAATAAATTACATAATTATTTCAATACATCATTTTTACTTAATTACTACTAGCTGCAACTCAAAGCCCCCAGGGGTACTTTCTCTTTTCTTCATTTAAACTAGGTGCGATCCCGCGGCGAACGTACTGCGCATGCGTCGACTGCCAGTGCGCATGCTCCAAATTCTGTCAGTGAACGTCAATGACGTCAATCCCCATTCACGGACGTTTTACGCAAACGACTCGAAAATTTTTAAATTTGACGCGATGACGACGGCCATACTTAACATAGGATACTCCACTAGGGGGCTGGTTTTTCTTTACGCCGCGTATCTCTTACGGAAACGTCGGAAAGTCACTGCGTCGGGCCCGAATACGATCGTGAATTGCTGATTAACATATTCTCGGCGTTAATCAGCGGGAACGCCCCGAGCGCCATTTTTAAAATTGCAGTTCCGATACGACGGCGAAATACAATTACGCCGCTCGTATAGGAACTCCAACCCGGCATTTCTTGTTTTCTGCTTACTGAAAACAGAAACGCCGGCTCAAACTGAGAGTTAGGCTGGAGTATCACTGATACTCCAGAGTAACTCTACCTGAATCTGGCCCTATGTCTTTTCTGTGAATAAAGTGCCTGTTTCCTGTTTGCAGTTAAGCAGGAGATATATACACGTGGATTGCGCATTGTCTGTTCTGTAGGGCTTTATACTGATTTTTGTTTTACCTTGACCAGAGTAAAACAGAAAAAATCACCACAGCCAATGGTTAAATGTTGGAATCAGAAGGAATAGGAGACAGTTTACTTTATTGTCCTATTTCCCAGCGTGTCATCACAAAGATACCTGTGGAAAATGTCCTCTATGTTTCTGCTCTTGAAACAAATCTTTTGTTAGTAATGAAGATCACAAAACAATGCAATGCAGTGACTTTCCAATATGACAGTTGTGCCATCACAAAAAAGGAAATCTTAATTGCAAAGGCTAAAATCACAGATGAACTGCATCAGCTGAGCTTCAAGGAGGTGGTAATGCTGCTAGGGAGGAAAAATATTCAAACTGCATTCATACATGGCACAGATGACTTGGGCACAGAAGTCCTGAAATAATAAAGAATTTAACTGAGAATGACTGTGCAAGAAGAATAAAAATTAGCAGAGTAACAGCAGACCTAAGAAACCTCTGGTCTCAATTCATTCAGATCTTTGCGGTCCAATGGAAAAATTGAAGAGGTATTTTCTCACTTTATAGATGATTACTCCAGGTATACTACATACTGCTCTCAATTCACAAAGAAGTATTTCCTCTTTAAAATTGCGGTAAAATACCTCATAGCGTTTGTAAAAATGTTTTTTTGACATTCACGAAAAAGCACTACTAAAATTAAGAATGTGGTATTTCATCTAAAATATGCAGCATTTATCCCATGAAACCATACAGTATTTTATCTCATACGATATTCAGTGGAATGGATACAGTGGAGAAGAATTAGAGCTCCTGTCAGTTTTTATTGCTAATAAAAGGGGTAAAGTAGTTTAAACTGTAGAAATATGCAAATACAAAATATTCAGATGTTGGGATTTGTTTTACCCTCTGACATGAAAGGGTTAATATGGTGATTCATCACATTTCCCTCCAATAATGCTTTATTTTGCAAATAATGCAATCAGACCCCCCCAAAAAAAAACATACCAGACCCTCATTAAAGAGGAACTTCCTATCATTTTTGGGGCCTCCCATTGTGTTATATACAAAATTATTAACACCTGTGGGGAAAAAATATACCGCCTTCTTTTTTCCATAGTTTTCTCTTCAGATGGATGACACGTGTCCCCCGCAAACTTAATACCAGACCCTTCAGACCTTATACTCAAGGTGACCTTTACGCCAAGCATGCAGCTTGGCAGGCAAAAAGTGAACCATAATAACAAGCCACATGTCCTCAACATAAGGGAGGGGTGGGGGCATGTTGAGGACGACAAGGTCCTCCTCCTCACAGACCTGGCCAAGTGGTTGTGGGGGTGTGAGGGAATCTTGAAACCCCCTTTAACCACTTCAATACCAGGCATTTTCACCCCCTTCCTGCCCAGGCCAATTTTCAGCGCTATAACACTTTGACAATTGCACGTTCATTCAATATTGTACCCCAAATAAAATGTTATCATTTTGTTCCCACAAATAGATCTTTCTTTTGGTGGTATTTGATCACCTCAGTGTTTTTTATTCCCTGCACTATAAACAAAAGAAGAGTGACAAGGTTGAAAAAACAATATTTTTTTTAAAAACAAATTTTTTCCCTCAATTTAGGCCGATATGTATTCTTCTACATATTTTTGGTAAAAAAATAAAATCACAATAAGTGTATATTGATTGGTTTGCACAAAAGTTAAAGTGTCTACAAAATAGGGGATAGATTTATGGCATTTAAATTTTTTTACTAGTAATGGCGACAATCTGCAATTTTTATTGTGACTGATGTTGTGGCAGACATATCGGACACTTTTGACACTATTTTGGGACCATTCACATTTAAACAGTGATCAGTGCTATAAAAATGCACTGATTACTGTATAAATGTCATTGGCACAGAAGGGGTTAACACTAGGGGGCGACCAAGGGGTTAAATGTGTTACCTAGGGAGTGATTCAAACTGTAGGGGGAGGGGACCGATCGGTGTTCCTCTGTACTGGGAACACACCATCGGACTCCTCTCACCTGACAGGACATGGAACTGTGTGTTTACACACACAGATCCACGGTCCTGCTCTGTTATCTGGCAATCTCAGGTGCCAGGCGGACATCGTAACCGCCAGGGAACACGCATCGGCTCCCATGTGACATGCCGAGGCATTTGCGCGCCCCCTAGAGGGCCGGAAAGCCGAGGACGTCATATGATGGCCGTCTGGAGGGACAGAGGGTTCTTGCGGCCATCAAATTACAATAGCTGGGTAGGGAAGTGGTTTAGATAAAAGTATATTTCCCAGATTTCCCACCCCCCTTTGAATGGGCAAGTATCCCTAATCATTAAGAACATGGCAACATTTGGTCAGTGTTTTCACAAGGCTGGGGATTCCCCGCCATCTAAGTAAATGGGGTCAGTGATGTCACTGATTGTTAAGGACTCAAAGGTGCCTGCACCCCCTGGTGTTCTTAACAATAATGATAGCAGAAAGCTGTCATGTATTAAAGAATTAGTAATATTGTCAACATGCATGATGTTCAGCACCCCTCATTTGTCAGAGGACCTGAACAACCAAGGTTCGACCTAATCTGTGTGCAACTAAACCCTCTGTCATTGACTTGAACTGTTAGACAGGGATAATTTTTTTAAAAAAATTGCAGGCTAGGTGTTAACTGTGCTCGGAACTTTTTTGTTGTTTTTAATGTGCTAAACCCCTTCCTTGTCCACATTACTATAAAGGCTGGTTAAAGATTGGGGTGGTTCCCACTTATCTGCTTGTTGGTTGAATCGTGTGTGGGGATGCATGGGATGCTTGTTTTGCTGGGCATCCAATACACAATACTGTAATTCTTGATATCCTTACATGACTGTAATATTTTAAATGTTGCTTGTGGGTTTTAAATTATGTTGAATTCTAAAGGATACATTTTATTTTATAGGAGTGCATTTTCACTCTGAGATAATATAATTGTAACAACATTTTCACAGTATGATACTGTTTTTTACTTATATATGCATCCCATAAAAGTTACAGTTTATTGGAAAAAGTTGACATTTTGATTTATATGTAACTGACAATTACTTTATTTCCAATAGGTTTACATGTACCCATGCATGCTGTTTGCTCTGTGTGAATCTGTTCTTGTTCTTAGTCTATAATACCATATGAGATCTCATCCATAATGCTCAGTTAATGTCAAAATGTTTTTCTTACAATCAAGCTATGTGCATACTGCAGATGTTTCCTTGTCTTAAATTGTGTTCTGTAATTTATTACAGTATGTGCTCCTTGTATTTCTTAGAGCGGTGATGTAACTAAACTAGACTAAAAAACAAGGTAGTATGCAATGCTTACCAACCAGCAACTTTAAGTAATATTACTTGTGTTATTAGTTGTTTTCCACTTTATACAACAAAGTAAAAAACCCTGTCTGGACCTTCGTGATTGTCCATTTTTGGTGTCCTAAATGGTCATTGTCAGAGAGAGAGAGATATGTAAGCACCTGGTTAGCAGAAGGGTTTCCTTAATACTAGGTTAGGGGGCTTAAGAGTTTTTATTGTAAAGTGAACCTGTCCTTTAAAGTGAGCATGTCAGAACAGAACTATGTGAGCTACCAGCCAATGTGTTTTTTAAAAGGTGTTGGGAACTTTCCTCCTGACCCTGGCTTTTAATGAGTAACTGACTGGGTACAAACATGCAGTCTTCATAAATCTTAATCTTGCATGTTTTTTCCAGGTCAGTGATTTGCCAGGTATTGAAGCCTGACAGATAGTATCTCCAGAGCCTGCATAATCCAGTGATGGTTGCTTTCATTTTTTAACCTCTTAATACAGAAATTTTGAATAAAAGTGCCACCAGGGACCAAATTGTCTTTGTAAATAAACCATGTAAATAGTTTCCAGACAAAAAACCCATCCTAATGCAGATAAAAACAATATTCATATTTAAAGTAAACTACAAAATCTGATTGTATCCTAGTTGAAGCCATGGAAGACTTCTTAGGCCGCGTACACACGATCAAATTTGTCCGCTGAAACTGGTCCGTCGGACCGTTTCAGCAGACATCTACGATCGCGTGTACGGTCTAGCGGACATATTTGGCCAGCGGATACATTTTAAAACATGCTTTAAAATTTGTCCGCCGGAGACATGTTCGTCAGATATGTCCGCTGGTAAGAACACTCACCAGCGGACATATCTTCCCACACATGCGTCGAATGGATTCGACGCATGCGCGGAAGTATTTTTCTTCCTGGTTCGGTGACGTGGTGGCCTCAACGTCACCGCCACGTCACCGCGCTGTCTGCCGGCGGGGATTTTGATCCGATGGTGTGTACACACCGCCGGACGAAAATCCCAAGGAGACATGTCTGATGAAAACAGTCCGCATGTCCCTCCGTGTGTACGCAGCCTTACAGTAACTGAGAAGGCCACAAAGGCACAAATATATGGTTGAATGGAAGTGAACCAAGCAAGCAAGCAATCCACTGCTTCCAGACAGCAACAACTTGATTCAGATATAAATTGCTCAAAAATAGTGTCAGGATTGATAAATTACACATAAGGCAAGCCTGTCCTGCAAACGGTCATTTGTGTTACAAACTCAAAAAGAACAATCACTATGCCACGTCACCCTAAATATAAGCGAGATATTGATGCAGCATCTAATACAGAGACAAGTGACTTATCAATTGGAAAAACACACAAACAATTTACTTCTGTAAATTCAATACAAACAGATCAGACTGGTAATGTTTGAACCGAGCATGCAGAAGGAAAAAGGCAAATCAAATCCAAGCAGGCCACAGGTGCAAAAGTAAATGTGATATCTTTGAATGGATTATAGCCAGTAGTTTCAACAAAACACCAAACTGATCAATTTTATTTAAAAAGGTAATACACAAGTTAATGTTTATTTTTTTTCTTTGTACGCACCAATGCTAACCATTTCACATAAATCACATACAGTAGCTAACATAGTTGAAAAAAGTCATACTAAATGGCTGGCCTAAGTTCAAGAATAAGTTCAGCTTTCACAAAATGTTACACTGGTATGTTATAGCAGATTACAAGTGTTCCCTATTGCACGAGCAGATACATACACACATACAGTATATATTGTAGAGAGGCCAGCCAGTGCCACTGTTTATTTGAGCAATTTTCGCCTGATTTTTGGAGAGGCAGGCATGTTGATTGTACAGGTGTGGGCTGGGCACATACTAGACCGGAGTCTGTACATGGGAGTCAGGACGACTCCCATCCTCTCTAGGAGTCAGAGGCTGCATGGGGCAGCCAGAGCGTGCATGAGCAGTGAGCTAATTCCAAGCAAGCTATGAGAGAGCTTGACTGAAGGATACCTTTGTGTTGTTCTGAGGAGGAGACCTAAGGCCTAGGCATGAGGCCTAAAACAGCTGTGTGGCAAGTGAGTAAGCCAGGAGGCTGAAGCATTGTGCAAGTTACAGTAATGGTGGAACCCCTGAGTGGGAAAATTTCTGTCTATTGCGAGTTTGTCAGTTTCTTTAAATAAACGTGCGCTGCCATGCCCTTAAAAAGGCAGTTCTGGATTGGCTCAACTTCTTAAAAAGGCATGCGCCACTTGTCCAAAATACCGAGCCATTGACTCAGATTTAAAGCACCTGGGCAAGATGAAACCTGCAAACATGGCCTGTTGGGTGTACTTGAGAACAGGGTTGAGAACCACTGCCATAGATAAGGGGCCCCCTGTTTTTTGTCTGTTTTTTCCCACTTACCTAGGTGGGGGACAAATGCAACATCTGTCCCCTGCTGGCTCTAACAGGAGAACCAAGCAATCTAACACCGCCGATCGCTCGGTTCTCAGGAATCTGTGAGCAGAGAGCTGTTGACTGTCAGTCACTGCTCTCTGCTCTGCCCTGCCCACTCCTCACAGGAGTGCTGAGCTGTGGAAGGGGCGGAAGCAGCTGGCTCAGGCTCTCAGCTGATCACTGGGAGGCTGATCCAGGTGCCAGTCCAGGCATGTGGGCAGATCCCGACTCCTTTGTCGCAATCTTGCCAAAGCCTGGATTGGCTCTGTGAAATCAGCAGAAAACCGACTTCAGCCTGCAGTCTTCTGAAAACAGGTCACAGAAGTGCAGAACAAACTGTACTCCTGTGATCAATAGGAGGAGTACACACAAACAAGCTTTGGCTGTACTTCTTTAAGAGCAGCTGCACTGTACATTAAAGTGACTCTGATTTCTAGAAGTATGAACTACTAATAAGTTAAATCCAAAGCCACTGATCTACATGTTCCAAAGTGCGGAACTGTGGCAGGGAGAGTTTGCCATTGGGAGCATCCAAAACACATATGAAACCAAGGGCTGAACTTCAGCTATGACTATCACTTTTGGATGAGCTGCTTCTTTATATTTGGGGCTCTATTCTTCTTGATTCTTTTCTGTTCCAGATTATGCCTTCAAATATAAATAAACCAATCACTTCTGTATTGACCTAAGAAATAATAAATTCTACCAAAACAATTTTATATAGATTTACCCAATTTATCTCATTTAGCAAATTGGAAATAATGAGAAGTGTCAAGATAAAATGAAATCCAACCAATGCATAGTCTGCATTTCTACAGTCAATAGAAAGACGAGAATGTTTCACTGGGATTTTTCACACAGGCGTTGGAAATGGTGGCTGAATCATGGTATTACCACTTGCTGATTGCCTGGTAAAATAGGGAACAGATGGACATGTACAGTACACACTGCAACATCAGTAAGAGCTGTGAAAATGTGGAACAGACTCCCTCCACAGGTGGTTCTGGCCAGCTCAGTAGATTGCTTTAAGAAAGACCTGGATTATTTCCTAAATGTACATAATATAACTGAGTACTAAGATTTATAGGTAAAGTTGATTCGGGGAAAATCCGATTGCCTCTCGGGGGATCAAGAAGGAATTTTTTCCCCTGCTGTAGCAAATTGGATCATGCTCTGCTGTTTTTTTGTTTTGCCTTTCTCTGGATCAACTGTGGGTTTGGAGTTGGGTTGGGATTGTACTATGTTTTTTATTTTGTTTGTTTATTTTATTTTTTGTGGTTGAACTGGATGGACTTGTGTCTTTTTTCAACCTAACTATGTAACTATGTAACATCAGTGTTGCCTCACTTCACAACAGGGCAAAAATGATGCTGCCTGCAGAGTTCGGCAGGCGTTGATACTTGGCAATTGCCTCTATTCACTTTTATTGAAATACACCTTAAAGGGTCACTAAAGGAAAAAAAAATGTTTTGCTGAAATGACTGTTTACTGGGTATAGAGACATAAAAGTTAACTGATTCATTTTAAAAATGATTAAAAATAGATAAAAATCAATCATATAATGTGCCTGCAGTTTAGTTTCACTTTTAAACTGGTTTCATGTTTCTGTGAAGTAGAGAGACACATAGAACAAAATCAAACAAATCTAGGGCAGTGTTTTGTTTTTAAAATGAATCTGAAGAGTTTTAGACACACAGTAATGACAGCTTGGACCACAGTGAAAAGCTGCCATGAGATTTTTCATAAGGAGCCAGACAAGCAGGAAATGTGGAGATCAGAGCAGAATGACAGCAACTTCAAAGCAAAAATGAACAATGAGGACATGAAACCAGGACTGCAGTAGGGTAAAGGAAGCTATTTAGATAAAAAAAAAATCCTTTAGTGATCCTTTAAGTGTGACATAAACGCATTGTAAACATGCCTATGACATTTACAGTGCATTGATGGTTCATTTGCAAAGTTTAAAACGTGATCATTTCTTATTTTAGCCTTGCTAAAATGTAAAAAAGGCCATTTCAAGAGCATCATCTGGTGTGACTTAAACACATACAAAGTGCTCAATAATGTGCATCAAAGGCTGCTTTAAATCTAATGAGAAATGTGAAAGCCATATATGTGAAAGCGCCCTATATGATGTTATGAAAGAGTAGCCTGGTATCTCTCTACACTTTTACGTCCTTATGTAAAAGGTAAACCAGAGCCTCATGATGGTTTTGTTTTATTAGTCACAGCTATCTGACACACAAAACAAACTTGTAGGCATGAAAGCCTCTTCGCAGTGATAAGCACACTATAATAAAGCATCCACTGGTGCAATAAGGGACAAAGAAAAAAGCATTGTTGAAAAAGTGTCAGAGCTAAGCCATCTAAAGCCATACACCCAAGTAGCAGTTGCTACAATTGCTACCCCTGTTGCTACACCACTGGGAGGAAGAATAATAAATGGAATTTGAAAGGCAGAGATGTTGAACTGCGATTATAGGCTGTATCTAGATACAGCTTTCCTATGATTATCTGAAAACTGCAGATTTTCATTAACTCAAATTGCTTGTTATAACTCATTTGCTACCCACACAGTGCGCAAGTGAACTGTGTCTTGGCTGAAATGAGGCATGATAGATTGTAAAGGGACACCGCCATAGTTGTTTCCTTTCTCAAGAGGCAGCTAACAATTTTATTGTGCATTTTTTTTTAAATAGAGTAACGGTTCCATGTTAATTTACACTTTCTCTCCCTTCAGTTTCCATTCAGTGGTTGATTTACTGAAGTATGAAGAATTTCAAGCTTAGCTCTGGCTAGTTCTAAAAAATAATAATTGAATGCAGTTATGTGATCATTAAAAATCATTAGATTAGCATTAATATCAAAATCAATCCTGATATCGACCCTCCGACTGCCTTACCCCCCCCCCCTCTTCTTACAGCAGAATTATGGAAAAGAATGCTGAGAAAGTCAGGCTTATGTAACTTTGTGTAGTTCTGTTAGTCAGTAATTTGGATACAATTACAGAAGGATAGAGCAAAGTAATTACTTAAACAGTGTTTAACGTATACTCCAGAAAACAGGATAGGGAGAGGTTGGTGACCCAACCTAAGTTGCCTGGCAGGAATACATGGATTATAAAGCCAGATGAACACAATTACTGTACAAATCATTTGGTAAGCAAAATTGTTTAAAATATTTGTATTTCAACAGTCAGATGTGTTTGGAGGAAGTTAACAGCTATCTCCACTTTAGTGGAAAAAAAAAATGCAAACAAAAAAATGTTATTAAAAATTACCTTTAGGGCTGTTAAGGGCATCTGAAGTTTTTTTAACTGCTTCTAAACACCCCTCCATGTTAGCCTATGTGTCCACGCACACAAACTGTCAGGTGTTTAGAGGCATAAGCATTTAGGGGTAATAGAAAAAAAACGTCAGCCTGTGCCTCCAGGAGCAATAAAAACTAAATGTCTGACGCTGCTAAAAGCTACAAAACGCTGCTAAACATGGTTTAGCAATATTAAGACACGTCAAGCATTTATTTTTTACAGGTCAAATGGTTACTTATAAGAGCCCATTGATTTGAATATAAGTCGCAGCAGAGGTCAAATCATGATGGAGGAAGAGGAACCCCCCACCAAAATGAAAAAAATGTGGCGTGGGGTTCCCCTCAGGATGATACCAGACCCATTGGTCTGATATGAATTTTAAGGGCAACCCCCACACCCAAAAAAATGGCATGGGGTCCCCCCAAAATCCATACCAGACCCTTATCCGAGTATGCAGCACAATGTGCCTTTGGGTGGGGGGCGCAGAGCCCCCCCTGCCCCAAAGCACTTACCCCCTTAATGTTGAGGGCATTTGGCCTGGTATGTTGAAAGTTGAGTTAAGTTGAGTTGAGAGGTATCTTAATATAGCACGGTCTTACCCCAAAGGGTCCCGCCGGGGGGCCCGGTCATCCCCCCGTTTCCTGTCTTGCCGATCAGTGTGCTCAGATAAGGGTCTGGTATGTAATTTGGGGTGGACCCCAACAGATTTTTTTGGGGGTGGGGGTTCCCTTTAAAATCCATACCAGATTGAAGGGTCTGGTATCGTTGGGGGGGGGGTATACCAATTATATTTTTAATTTTGGCAGGGGGTTTCCTTTTAAGATTCTCAGCACACAAGTCGCACTGCAAGACGTCATCATGATCCGACTTCTGCTGTGACTTCTATTCAAATCAATGGTCTCTCATACAGATCCATTGATTTTGAATAGAGGCAGAGAAACGCTGATAAAAGCTAGCACAGCTAAACGTGCATTAATGCCAATGCAAAAATCTGCTAAATGCAAGCTGCTTTTTCCTGGAGTTGGTAGTGGCGTTACAGTTCGTTTTCTAATGCTCTGTGTGCATGAGCCCTTTCTTTTTCAATCTGCGGCTGGGTAAATTTCTGTAAAATTCAATGCAATATTCAATATGCCAACCTGGAACAATGGTTGAATATCTGAAGTGAATGATCCCCTCGTATTTAAGTGAATCAAGCCCTGATCCTTACTTTAGATTTAAGTAAATCGAGATGATTCTCATTTATCAAAGTGCCTAAAATAACTAGGTTGGCTAGTATTGACCGATGAGATGGTTTCTTTTTTACTTTGTGCTGTAAATCAGAGAGCACATTCATGGAATACACTAAATACTGCCTATACCCATGGGAAGGATAGAAATAATAATGGAATAAACAGGACAGCCAGCTAACCTATATTAAGATTAAACAGTAAAAACAATATCTCTATTCGCAAATAGGCCTCTTGACCATATTTATTGTTAATGTGCAAACAGTTACAGTGCAACAAATTCTTGTTTCTTAAAGCGGATCTCCACCCTAAAGTGAAGATCCGCTGATCGGAACCCTCCCCCCCTCCGGTGTCACATTTGACACCTTTCAGGGGGAGGGGGGTGCAGATACCTGTCTAAAGACAGGTATCCGCACCCACTTCCGGCCCGCAGTCTCGGGCAAAAGACGGGCTTTTCCTGTTGTGTGCTGGGAACTCTCGGCTCCCAGCACACAGCGGGAGCCAATCGGCGGGCGCAGCGCGACTCGCGCATGCGCCGTAGGGAACCGGGCAGTGAAGCCGGAGCGCTTCACTTCCTGGTTCCCTCACCGTGGATGGAGGGGGGAGCAGCAGGGTGACGAGCGACCGCTCGTCCTCTGCTGCGGACGCCGCTGGACTCCAGGACAGGTAAGTGTCCTAATATTAAAAGTCAGCAGCTGCAGTATTTGTTGCTGCTGGCTTTTAATATTTTTTTTTGGTGAACCATCCGCTTTAAAGGGGTTGTAAAGGGGTTGTAAAGGTAAAAAAAAAAAATTCCCCTAAATAGCTTCCTTTATCTTAGTGCAGTCCTCCTTCACTTACCTCATCCTTCGATTTTGCTTTTTAATTTCCTTATTTCTTCTGAGAAATCCTCACTTCCTGTTCTTCTGTCTGTAACTCCACACAGTAATGCGAGGCTTTCTCCCTGGTGTGGAGTTACACACCTACTAACACACAGCTCCTTTCTCTATCTGCAACATAGAGAGTGTCCTGACTCACCTGCTCGCACCCTCGAGAGGGGGCGAGCACAAAACACTTCTACCAGGAAGAAAGCCTTGCATTCAGGGGTGTATTTAGGTTTTGTGCTGCCCTAGGCCTGACTAAACTCGTGCACCCCCTAATTTAAATATGACCCACCCCTTATGTCAAGACCACACCCCTGTCTGTTTAAGTCCCTCCCTGAAATGTTTGAGTGGGGACACTAGTCCTTAGGGCCTGGGGGAGCAATAGATTCCCTTAATTTGCATAGATTTCCTCTCACTTCCTGTTTGGCTATGGGCAGGAATTTAAGGGAAATCTCTGCAATGGGACAGGGATGGCTATAACCCTCCCTTACTCCATCCAAAATGAAAATAAAAGTGTTACCTATACAGTGGAACCTCAAATTACGAGTATAATCCGCTCCAGGAGAATGCTCGTAATCCAAAGTACTCGTATATCAAAGTGAGTTTCCCCATGGAAGTCAATGGAAACAAAGATAATTTGTTCCGCATTGACTTGCAATACCGCATGTGACCAGAGGTAAGGGGGCACCGGAGAGCCTTGGGAACAGCTCGGAATCCCGACAGGATTTAGCCAGGAATCCCGACAGGAAAATAGAGAACCTGCTCTCTATTTTTTCCTGTCAAAATTCCCGGCAGAGTGTTTCCTGCCGACAAAAACGGTTGTCTGTATGCTTACCTGCAGGGTAACGAAACCGCGCATGCTCGATAATACTTCGTCGCATGCGCGGTAGCATACAAAGTTAGTGTGGCGTGTAGCAAGATGGCGGTGACGGAATCGAATGCGACAAGACGCCGGCTCGTCGTCAATGACGTCACTGCGTTCTTGCAATTTAAAAGAATGGCGGTTCTTTTGAGTGCCCGTCTGTAAACAAGGCTTTGCAAGGCAAGCTTGCCAGGAATCCCGTCAGCAAAACCAGGCTTTGCAAGGCAAGCTTGCCAGGAAACCCATCACATCTAAAAATTGATAAGCATAGAATGGCATTAAGGTGAAAAAATCTTAAGGCTTTAGAACCACTTTATTACCACTCAAAATTACTCTAGCAGTTTTAGCATAGTACAGAGGCACAAGTCCTAGGTGATGATTTTCTGCTTCTTTGTCTTGGCTTTATAGTAAATTTTACATTTGGAACTTCCAAGCACAAGCAGCTTAGAAGTTCTGCTGGCTGGGTATTTTGTTTTAACTCTGATTTTTATTTAAACTGAGAATCTCCTTTGACCTACAAATCCTAACAGAATCTGCTAGAGCCGGAGAGTGACGGGAGGCTTAAATAGGCACAGTTATAAAAATACTTTTACCTTTTTTTTCTAATTCAACATATTCAAACAGGCTGTAAACCTTTGTGTTTTTTCACTTTGATTCATCCTATGCATTTAGGTGAAAAAACACCTTGCAGTGTCCGGCCCCCCATTCCCCCCCCCCCCCCGTTTTACTTATCCGAGCCCCAAATTTCCTTGGGTGCAATTCCGTGTCGCTCTCTCCGCGGCTTCTCGGCTCTTCATTGGATAGATAGCAGCGTAGCCATTGGCTCCCGCTGCGGTCAATCAAATCCAATGGCGCTTGTGCGCCCACAAGGTTACCCCCTCGTGAGAGAGCTTCCCAGAGGGGGTCAACTATTGCAGGGAGGAACTGAGAGAGCTGCCGTGGGACCCTAGAACAGGTGGATCAGTGCCACTCTGTGCAAAACTAACTGCACAGTGGGGTTAAGTATGACATGTTTGTTATTTTTTAAACGGGAACCTTTACAACCACTTTAATTTTCAGCTGTGGTTTCCTCTGAAGAAATGCAAACTTGTTGTTTAAAATCTGCCTTTTGGACAATTAATCTCTGTACACTGAAAACCACCAATCACACCAAACCTGCGATCCATCCCCTGAAAATAAACAAAGTTTTGAAGGCACAATTGCTTTATTGGCTATAAATGTTCGTAGTTCTACCTCTGCAAGAGTCGCTGGTGAATATGGTTATCTCCCACCATGCACAGCCAGGCATTAAAAACCATGCTTTTCCATGACACCCCACAGCAGGTATCTTTAGATGTATACTGTATGTTGACATGTGTTAGGCCCTGTACACACGATCAGACATGTCCGAGGAAACTTGTCCGATGGACTGTTTTCATCGGACCACGCTGAAGTGGTCTGTTGGTCTGATGTGCGTACACACCATCGGACCAAAACCCCTCGGACCAGAACACGGTGACGTACAACACAAATTTTTGTCCGCTGGAAAACGGTCCGATAGGCCGTACACACGATCGAACATGTCCGCTGAAACTGGTCTGTGGACCAGTTTCAGCGGACATGTTCGATCGTGTGTATGCGGCCTTAGAGCCGTGTCCATCTTTTTACTTCAGGCTTTCCTTCAGTCTTGCATAGTTGTACAGCCTCCTCTTCTGTAGTAAAATGGCTTATTCTGCAGCAAGTAAGATGAGCCTGCCTTATTTCCTGGCTGAAGGACATCCAGCATAATCTAACCCCTTCTTCTTCAGCCTTACTGTTCCTTGCCTGCCCCTTTTTTCATTCATTGGATTTCAATTCTTTCAGTCATGAAGGCTCAGTATCACACGTGGGTGTTACCTAGGTCAGCCTGTGCGAAAACGGAGCCTGCCTAGGAATGCCCACTCCTCCAAACTGACATCCTACTATCAAAGTATTTTGATATTTACATTGCACCTCCAAAGAGCCAGCACACGGCTTCCACAGGGATGAAGAACTCTAGAGTGGGGTACTGAGGCAGGGTTCTGTGAAGTTTTCATTAAAATTATATTAAAAGGCACATTTATTTTTCTTTCAAAGTTTCAGCCCGCACACATGCAAAAAATTACATTTAACTCATGCAGGGGTATTTTAAAACAGCTGAACATTTTCAAAAAATATGGGGATTTGGTCACACCATATGGCTATATGGTGCTTAAGCCCACTTACTGTGTTAAGTGTATGCATGTGTGCGCTGTAATATTTTGTTCTGTTTGTATGGTTTTATGGCTGCACCATCTTTAATGCATCTTTTAGGGTATGCCCCCAAATCTTTGTCTATTGTATGGATTCTGACCAAATCCTTTTGGACAGGAGCACCCCACTCCCTCATCATTGCCTCTCATAGTGTCCACCTGTGTTATAGGAGGAGTCCTTTAGCTTTTCCATATAGAGGAGTGTAAATCCCATGGTTCAGAGAAGCATGATCTTCTATTCTATGGATAGTGTATGTAGAAAACCTCAGAGGGGGCTGCTTTTGTTTGTTCAGTCCATTACCCTGCCTTTCAACCCCAATAATCTGTCCCAGCCCCTCTGGCACACCTAGCAATGTGATTATGGAATAACTCAGCAGGAAAACACAACACAGGTTAACATTAGTCAGCCAGGACCTGTGTAAGTACCCAGGACTTGGTTGAAACAGTTTAAAGAAAACAGTCAGGAACACTATGCAAACAATAAAAGCAATAGGTAACAATATGTACAGATTAAATAGACTCCCCAATAACTTTTGGTGTATGTGGGATGCTGTGGCTAAAGGGGAACCCCATGCTGGCCTACCATACCTCTAGTACACACCCAGTGAAATAAGTGGGCTTAAGCTCCATATAGCTATATGATGTAAACCCATATTTTTTGAAAAATGATCAGGTGTTTTAAATAGCCTTGCAGTAGTTAAATATCATTTTTTCATGTGTGCGCTGTAATATTTTGTTCTGTTTGTATGGTCTTATGGTTGCACCATCTTGCATCTCAGATAATGCACCTTTTAGGCCCCATACACACGAGCGGACAGATTTGTTCAAATCTGTCCGTCCGACAGATTTGAACAAATCTGTCTTCTGGGATTTTGGTTTGCTCGCGTGTACACACGAGCAAACCAAAATCCCCGCCAGCAGACGGCGCGCTGACGTGTCGGTGATGTGGCGGTGACGTTGACGCCGCCACGTCACCGCACCAGGAAGTAAAACACTTCCGCGCATGCGCCGAATCCATTCGGCGGCGGTGCGGGACGACATGTCTGCTGGTAAGTGTACTAACCAGCAGACATGTCGGGCGGACAGATTCCCACCCGATAGATTTCAAAGCATGCTTTGAAATCTGTCGGGTGGACAAATCTGTCTGCTCGGCCGTACACACGATCGAATCTGTCTGCTGAAACGGTCCAGCGGACCGTTTCCAGTGGACAGATTTGATCGTGTGTACGAGGCCTTAGAGTGTGCGCCCCAAATCTTGGTCTGCATGTCCCATTCAGACACAGATCCATGGTTCAGCCCCGCCCCCTCTCTCCTCATTGGCTTACTGGCTTTATTGATCCGTCAAAGAGGAGGGAGATTTCCTGGAGAGCCCATGCTTTTGCACATCGCTGGATTGAGAGGGAGCTCAGGTATGTATTAGGTAGACAGAGGGGGCTGCTGAACACAGATGTTTTTTTGTTTTTTTTACCTGCATAGAATGCATAAAGATAAAAGCCCTTTAGCCTTTAGAAGCACTTTAACCCATTTTTCAGCTCCCACTATGTATTTGTTTATATTGCATAGAGAAGCACTGATACTTAGTGATGACATCATGGGACATCAATGAAATGTTATATTTTAAAATGTAATTGGCAGGTTGATGACACGGATAAGGGGGGTTGTGAAGGCAAACGTTAGCCAGAAAATAAATGTCAGCTGTAAAACAAAATTAAAGAGAGAAAGTTTATACCTCATACACACATTTTCTGTTCATGCTGGGTAGCTGCAGGTTTAGTTCCTTCACAAATTACCAGTGTGACAAATTTAATAAAGGAGACCAATGGTCATTAAGGAATATATTAAAGTTTTTTTTGTAGTCCAAACAGTTTTTAGCAATACAGCAGTTTGTTGATGGGGGGTTGAGTGGAAGGGTTCATTGGTGAATCAGACTTTGTTGTATACAAAGGCTAGATGGCCTCATTAGCATATAGAGGGAACACCATGTGGCGAATAGACTGCATTTCCTTCTACAAGTCTACTTCTTTGATTCCTTTTTCCAAACACTTTCCCCAGAAACAAAATTCAAGCTTAGATATTAATCTTAACTTTATTCATTGCTGATTATTTTCCTACAGTTCTCTTTTGATATGCAGCCAAATGTGGATTGCATTTTTGACCGCCTCTCATTTTATCTTCATACAATGTAAATCATGACTGAATGTCTACTATTAAATGACTTTGGCCACGTGATATCCACGAGAATGTGGATAACCCTACTAACCTGCAAAATGCGAAGTGTGGATACAGGAGGAAGCAGCTTAGGCATAATGAAAGAGGAAAAATCACACTATATAAATCAGAAGACACTCACCTGCGTTAGCACAGTCACCCGTGTACCCTCCCGCTGCCAATCCTCACAAGTTCTGTACACCTGAGAAAGATATGTTCAACAAGTCAGTATATACAAATATATATATATATATATATATATATATATATATATATATATATATATATATATATATATATATATATATTATATTATTATATATTACAAATATAATGCATCCACAGTATCATAACATCGAAGGATGAGGAAAGTGAAGGAGGACTGCACTAAGGTAAAGGAAGCTATTTAGGAAAAAAAATTGTACCTTTACAACCCCAACCAAATTTGCTTAACTTTCTTAAAAATAAAAATCATCTAACCCTAACCCCCCCCCCCCCCCACAATGACTTTCTTGCACAACTCATTGTTTCCTAGAACAATAGTTTCCTTTGTCAGGGATAACATACTCTGTTCATTTTTATAAACTATTCAACCTACAATAAACAAACTCATGCATAAATCCATGTTGTAGTGTGTCCCAAGACCTAGTTATTACCATGTTGGGGGCTCCCATCTTGCTTTTTTTTTTTTACAAAGCATAGAAAGGTGACGTCAGGGTGTCAATTATATCCCATAAAAAGCCACGTCACCTTTTCTGTCACATGTTGCTGATCTCTGTAACCATCAGTGGCCAGAAAAGAGTGTATGGCGAATGGCGATAGATTAAGGGAGTTGACTTTTGATCCCAAGGGGATCCCTAAGGGAGTTGACTTTTGATCCCAAATCAAAATTTTCATTTTAGGCAACAGCCCTGTTCGGGTTGCACATCTTGAGGAAAGAAAGGGTGCGTTTGACACAACTGATATCTACATGTTTGAGGAAGGGAGACCTTAGCTTTAATCCCATTATATCCTATCTACCCAGTGAGAGGCAACCTTCTTAAACAGAGCCTACACCATACAACTATATTGCTTTAATGACAAAGTTCATCAAATATTAAGCTTTTGGTTAATGTAAACAATAGCAGAAGTCGCAGTGGTCTCAGCTGTAACTGTCTGATCTTTTTTCGAAGCTTGGATCTCAAAAATGTGCTAATGCAGAATGATTACACACTTCCTACCACGGCTCATCCTTTGTCAGTAAACTCAAAACCATTGTAGGCAGCAACAAGCTACCTATATTTCCACATGATCAATGCACTGCTATATTGAATACATCCAATGTTGTACTCTGGAGTGACTTTCATCTTTCTACTATAAGGTCCAAAGAGAAAATAAGCATTTGCTTTCACAGAAGAAATGAACAAAGACAATGTATTAAAGCTCTATTTATTTACTATGCTTCTCTGAAACTGCACACAGGCTGTGCAGCTTTTTATCTGAGCTAATAATTTCAGAGGAACAAATTCCCTTGCATTTATTTTATTGGCCTTGAAATTAATTTGTTCAAACATGTCTGGTAACAAGCACAGAAGAACACAGGCAGAGACAAAATATTTTAGACAATAGTCAGAAGAATTATAGGGGGTAGCACAGAACTTGTACAGTGGGCATATCTTTAGACTGGAACCAAATGTGGATTCTCACCATGAGAATTTAGCAGTTTCTCCTTGTAAGGCAGAAACTACGCAGAGAGATTTCACCATTGCCAGCAGGTTATATACATCTTAGACACAGTTGTATATGGAAAGTCATTCAAGCAAATAATCTTTAAATATGTGTTCCTAGCACAAATATTTGAGAAAACACTACTGGGCTTATTTAAACTGTGTCTTGCTGTCATTCTGAAGCAAACACTACTTGCAAAGGATGGAGTAGCTGCTACTATTTTTTAGTTATAAAGGTTGTAGTGTATTTTGGAAAGTAAATTTAAAGTGCATCTTAAACCAAAAACTTTAGATAGAGTGGTGAGGGATTAAAACCTCTTTTGGGCTTTTATTGTCGATGGTGTCCAAATTAGTGAAGTTTACTCTGGGGACTAAAAGTGAAGGAAAACCCCAAATTGTCGCCAGAACTAGAATCAACAAAAATATATTTCAATGGGGACACATCCTTGGGTGACAGCTGTTCAAGATGGGCATTTCCCTTTCTCATTTCCTCCAACATCTAGTTGTGTCTGTAGCACAGGAAGTAAAGGAAAAAATTATCCCAATGTGACAAATACAGTAAAAAAACAAAAACAAAAAAAAAACACATGGGTTTTAATCATTTTTCATTTTACTCAAACTGAAAAGTTTTTACTTTAAATATACTTTAAAGCAAACCTGTCCTGAGTAATATATGCCGCTGCTGTCCTCTTTTTTTCTTTTTTAAATGCTAGATGTTTGACGGTTATGCTGTCCAGCTGCAAAAACACAGAATAAGGCCTGAAAGGTAACCAGTCGGGATGGCTGTTACTTGTCAGAGATGTTCCTAACACTGCAATCATTCAATAACATAAAACACCTTTGTCACGAGTGGTTAGAAAGGATTCTTCTAGAATAAGAAGTCTACAGAACATCTGGTCCTTACTAAAAATCGAAGAAGGTATGTGTCCTTCTGCAATTACTGCCTTCAAGTCTGCCACACTGGTGCCAGATCAGGCGCAGATCCAGGGGGGCAACGGGACAATCCCCAGGAGAAATTAGTTGCGGGCCAGTCAGTGGATGAGTGAGCAGGTCGATCGACGGGTGGGCAGCTCGGCGTGTGGGTGAGTGAGCGGGCGGCTCGACGGGCGGGCGAGCGGGCAGCTCAGTGGGCTGGAAGACTGGACTTAGGTTGTGCGGCTTAATGGTGCATTTAGTGTGTGGTTAACTATTAGCTACCAGCCATCCTGGACACACCGCCTGTGACTAAATGTCATCCGTCCCTGCAATCTTGCTGCCCTATTAGACTCAGTCTCTCATGTGAATCGGTAGGCCCCATACAGTCCATTTATTCTCTATGGTGGATGGGATTTCCTAACACTCATGTTCACTTACCTCTTCATAATACCTACATCACCCACACTGCCGCACTCCCCTGCCCCATTTCTTTACCCCCCTTTCAATTATTCTTTCACTTCCTACTCCCCTTCCCACCTCCCCCTCATGCCTTCTATCCATCTGCCCTCCCCCTCATGCCTTCTATCCATCCCCCCTCCACCCCCTCTTCCTTTCCTCCCCCCCCCCACCTACCTGCTTTACCTTGCACAACACTCATGTAGTGTTCCTGTTCTTTTGGGCCATCTATATTTATTAATTATATTATGAATATATTACTTTTATCAGAGAGTGGCACTCATATTCCCCCTTGTTCGCCATGGCAGGCTGTTCATGAGCCTTCGCTGGTCCATGGCCCTAACTGCGTGAGCAGGTCTTCTTAGTACAATTATTGAACATAATGTTTTTATATTATGTATTATTGTATTGTATGCTGTTCATTATTATTAGTTTATTGTATTATCTGCTACACAGAATTCCTCCTGAAGAAGCGGCTGAGCCCGTGAAACCGGTAGAGGATATTACCACACTCCACCGCAACAGAAACTTCACGGGTCACCTGCTAGTAGTAATTTGTTGTTCTTGGGTGGGGTTTGGCTTGTGTTTTTTAGAATGTTTGATAGTTGTAATAAATATTTTTTATGATACTTAATGTGTCAATATTATCAGTACCGAGACAGTCCAATCAATCCCCCCTCTAGGTGACCACATATTGGTTTAGGCAGCATCAGCAACTGCCATTATGGGCCAGATTCAGGATGGCGAGCAGTTCTTTATTCCGGCGTAACGTTGCTCATTTACGTTACTCCGCCGAAACTTTAGGAGAAAGTACTGTATTCACAAAGCACTTGCTCCTAAAGTTGCGACGGCGTAGCGAAAATGGGCCAGCGGAATTCAAATTGGGCGGGTAGGGGGCGTGTAGTATTTAAAATAGGCGCGATCCCGCGGCGAATGTACTGCGCATGCGCCGGCTGTCAATGTATCCCAGTGCACATGCTCCAAATTATGACGGTGTTTTTGAAGTGAACGTCAATGACGTCAATCCCCATTCAAGGACGAGTTACGCAAACGACGTAAAACTTTTTTAATTCAACGCGGTCACGACGGCCATTCTTAACATAGGATGCTCCTGCTTTTTGTTGCTTTATTTATTTATTTATTTTGTATATCTTTACGACGGGAAAACCCTTACGTTAACGTCGTAAAGTGACTGCGTCGGGCTCGCGTACGTTCGTGAATTGCCGTATCTCGCTGATTTACATATTCTCGGCGTAAATCAGCGGGAACGCCCCTAGCGGCCATTTTAAAATTGCAGTTCCGATACGGCGGCGAAATACATTGACGCTGCTTGTATCTTAACTAAATCCCGGCGTATCTTGTTTTCTGAATACAGAAAACAGATACGCCATCGCAGGTTAGAAGTTACGCGGCTTATCTAGAGATAAGCCGCGTAACTTCTACCTGAATCTGGCTCTATGTGTTTACTTGGTTGAACCGTTTTATAGTCCTGAAAGATGAGAATTGCTGTAGTGTTTTAAGTAAATTTGGTAAAGATGTTATGGGTTGAGTAATTAAAAGGAGCATATCATTGGCATACATACTGAGTTTGTATGAGTTATTAAAAAAGGTGTATCTTTTAATGTCTGAATGCAATAAGATGGCCTTGGCCAGGGGTTCTGTCAGTGCTCAGATCATATACCACACACTGCATCAAATTGGTCTGCATGGCTGTTGTCCCAGAAGGAAGCAGACTAGGGGAATGGATTGCTGGAACCATATACTGTGGTGTGATGAGACCAAGATAAACTTATTTGGTTCAAATGGTGTCAAGTGTGTGGTGGCAACCAGGTGAGGAGTACAAACACAAGTGTGTCTCTACAGTCAAGCATGGTGGTGGGAGTGTCATGGTCTGGGGCTGCATGAGTGCTGCCAGCATTGGGGAACATGAATGCCAACATGTATTGTAAAATACTGAAGCAGAGCATGATGCCCTCCCTACAGACACTGGGCCGCAGGGCAGTATTCCAACATGATAATGACCCCAAATACACCTCCAGGATGACCACTGCCTTGCTAAAGAAGCTGAGGGTAAAGGTGATGGACTGGCCAAGCATGTCTCCAGACCTAAACCCTGAGCATCTGTGGGGCATCCTCAAAACGTAAGGGGGAAGAGCGCAAGGTCTCTAACATTCACCAGCTCCGTGATGTCACCCTGGAGGAGTGGAAGAGGACTCCAGTGGCAACCTGTGAAGCTCTGGTGAACTCCATGCCCAAGAGGGTTAAGGCAGTGCTGGAAAATAATGGCAGCCACACAAAATATTGACACTTTGGGCCCAATTTGGACATTTTCACTTAGGGGTGTACTCGCTTTTGTCGCCAGCTGTTTAGACATTAATGGCTGTGTGTTGAGTTATTTTGAGGAGACAGCAAATTTACACTGTTATACAAGCTGTACACTCACTACTTTACATTGTAGAAAAGTGTAATTTCTTCAGTGTTGTCACATGAAAAGATATAATAAAATAATTACAAAAATGTGAGATACTGTACATTTTATTTGGGTACAGTGCCACACAACAACCCAATTGTCAATTGTTAAAATGACACAGTGCCGTATCGCAAAAAATGGCTCGGTCATGAAGGGGGAAATCTTCTGGAGCTGAAGTGGTTAATGTTGCACAAGTACTGCCGTTCTTACAGTGAGCATGTTCCCCTATTCAGTGAAGCTTCTACAGACAATTAAAGCTCATTACTGAATTGATCATTTCAGTGTTTGGCGTTACAATTTTACAACTTTGTAGGTCAGTGTGTATTTCTGTATTTCTGCAGCAATCTATTACAACCAACTACAAATTTGTTTTAAAAAGGGAAAGGATCACAAGCTTGAGGAATCAGAGTGAGATAAAAATACATAATCATTTGAAAACACGTCAAGATGATTAATAGATCCAGAGATACAATATAGGCAGCTGGAGTTAAAGCGGTCTTTCACTCGTTTTTCGTTTTTTTTTTTTTTAAGTTTTAGGCTCCTCTTACCTGTGTTAAATAGCAGCCCGTGTGTCCTGATTTCTTGGCTCCCAGTATGCGATTCTACTGCCAAACGATAACTTAGATTTCAGTCTTCAGGCAGTTTCCATCTTCATTCATGGCACGCTGGGCACGTTGAAGCCCAGCACTAATCATTTCCGGGATACGGCGGTGAATGCTGGCTTGCCGAGTCACGTGACCGCGGTAATATCGCGGGATTTCAAGAGAGATCATCTCCTGGGAACATCACATCTAATTCCCAGGAGACTCTGCGCATCGGGGGAAAGATAGGCACGCCCAATAATCCGCGGGGAGAGTTGATTGACAGGCAACATTGGCGAAAATATAAAGGTAAGCCTTTATTAAAAAATTAAAAAAAACACCGATTTGTAATGGTCACTGGGAGACAGTAAGGCTCATAGAGAGTGAAATATAAGGGTGAACTTCCGCTTTAAGTGAAACTTTAAACTTTCACTTGTAAAGTTTGGCTAGGCATACCTCCTGCAATCTATTGTTCAAGAAAGCTACCGTATTATTAACGAACCAACAACAATGGGAGGTAAATGGAGTGGGGTACAAGCTGAAATGTGCATATAAATTACACAGCCTATAGGGTTAACGTACTTAAGACAAATAGGCTGTTTTCTTTAAGAGGAAATTTTCTGGTTGCAAGGAAAATTTCTCTTTAGCTTAGGGAATGTGGGGACAATTCACTTTGCAAATAATACCTAGCCATGTGCAAAACAAATGATATATATATATATATATATATATATATATATATATATATGCACACACACAAATACACACACACAGTTGTGGTTAAAAGTTTGCATACCCTGCAGAAATTTAGAACATTTTGGCATTGATATTGAACATATGACAGATCATGCCACAAAACTGTCCTTTTTCATGATAGTGATCACATGAAGCCATTTATTATCACATTGTTGTTTGGCTCCTCTTTAAAGCATAATAGCAACAGAAATCACCTAAATGGCCCTGATCAAAAGCTTACATACCCTGGAATGTTTGGCCTAGGTACAGACACACAATATAACACACACACAAAGCTAAAGAGGAAGTAAACCCTGATAAGTTTTACTTCCTCTTTATTTCCCAGCAAAGGTAAAGCATAATGGCCTGCTATGCATTTTATAGTAGCCCATTATGTGTCACTTACCTAAAACCGAAGCCTGCAATGTCACCGCTCTCCCCACTAGCGTCCATCTTCACCCCCCTTCCTTCCGGGGGGCAGCAAACTCCGGCTCTGTGACTGGCCAAAGTCGTGTAACGTCACTCCTGCGCATGCACGTGGGGGCCGCCAGTCACAACGTGACCCCTTTAGAAACGGCACAATCTGCCTTTTCTAAAGTGCTTACTGTGTAAATGTCACTGGCAAGGAAGTGGTTAACACTAGGGGGGATCAAGGGGTTAAATGTGCTCCCTAATGTGTGTTCTAACTGTAGGGGACTCACTATAGGAGATGACAGATCGTGGTTCCCTGCTTGTAGGAACTCACAATCTGCATCTCCTCTCCTGTCAGAACAGGGACCTGTGCGTGTTCACACAGGTCCCTGTTCTTCCTCTCATGCCCGTGATTGCTCATGGCCAGCGGTCAGAGCAACCGTCGGTCACGAGCATCGGCACTCCCGCTGTGCTGTGCAGTGGGTGCCTGCCATCCCGCTTTAAAGGGACTGACATACAGCTACGACGGTCTGCGGGGAAGAGCCAACCTGCTGCTGTATAATGACGACAGCTGGTCGGCAATCGGTTAACCACTTGCTTACTGGGCACTTTAACCCCCCTCCTGCCCCGACCAATTTTCATCTTTCAGCGCTGATGCACTTTGAATGACAATTGAGCGGTCATACAACACTGTACCCAAATTACATATTTATAATTTTTCCCCCACAAATAGAGCTTTCTTTTGGTGGTATTTGATCATCTCTGCGTTTTTTTTTGTTAAAAAAATTATAAAAATAAAGATTTTTTTTTAAATTATATCTTTTTAAAGTTTGTTTTAAAATCTTACAAACGGGAAATTTTTCTCCTTCATTGATGTACGCTGATGAGGCTGCACTGATGGGCACCGATTACGTGGCACTGAGAGGTGGCACTTATGGGTGGAACTGAAGGGCATTTATAGGTGGCACTGGTGGGCACTGAGAAGTGGCACTAAAAGGTGACATTGATAGGTGGCACGGATAGCTGGCAGTGATGGGCAGTAATGGGTGGCAGTAATGGGAACTGATGGGTGGCAGTAATGGGAACTGATGGGTGGCAGTAATGGGCACTGATGGGTGGCAGTAATGGGCACTGATGGGTGGCAGTAATGGGCACTGATGGGTGGCATTGATAGGTGGCACTGAGGAGGCATTGATAGGTGGCACTGAGGAGGCATTGATAGGTGGCACTGAGGAGGCATTGATAGGTGACACTTGTGGGCACTGTGTGTACTTGCAGGTGCCACTAGCAGGAGGTACTGGCAGGGGTTACCACTGGCACACAAGCAGATGTGCCTCCTTCCTCTTGGGACCGATGTCCCTTTCACACAAGCCGGTGATCAGCTTTTTTTTCCTCCTCATGCTGTCTGCGTGAGCAGAAACCGGCTTTTGTTTACATCACGGATCCATGATCACCCGAGTCTCAGTGATCACAGGACGTGTGCGAAAGGAAGGACGTCTATTGATGTCCTCCTGGCATTTGGGGTCCACGCTGTAGCCTTGGCACCTGCGTTATTGCGTGAGTGCCAAGTGGTTAATATAGACTTACCCGTAGGTAAAAGTGGTTGTACAGGGTTTAAAACCACTTTAGATAGCAATTAATCACTTAAGACCCGGACCATTATGCAGGTTAAGGACCTTGCCCCTTTTTGCGTCGCTTTAACTGACAATTGCGCGGTCGTGCGACGTGGCTCCCAAACAAAATTGATGTCCTTTTTTCCCACAAATAGAGCTTTCTTCTGGTGGTATTTGATCACCTCTGCAGTTTTTATTTTTTGTGCTATAAAGAAAAATAGAGCGACAATTTTGAAAAAAAAAATGCAATATTTTTTACTATAATCAATATCCGCCAAAAATATATATATAAAAAAAATGTTTTCCTCAGCTTAGACTGATACATATTCTACCTATTTTTGGTAAAAAAAAAAAAAAAAAAAATCGCAATAAACGTTTATCGATTGGTTTGCGCAAAATTTATAGCATTTACAAAATAGGGGTGTCATGGACTTACCTCCTTCCTAGCTTCTCATTACTGACATGTGCTGGCGGCCATCTTGCTTCTGAGGTTCTTGTAACTTCCCATTCCCTGCGGCTCCTCCTTCCCACTGGGAGGAGCTGGATGCTCAGCATATATATACACCACGCTTGCTGCAGCACTCCCTTGCTTGGGCCTTCTGTGTTAAGACCTGTCTCTCATCCTACCTTCATCGTGCTGCCGTTCTGGTTACCGACCCGGCTTCTACAGACGTTCCTTCTGGCTCCTGATCCCTGGCTTCGTTTCACCACCTTCCTGGTTACAGACTCTGGCTGGACTGACTCCCATCTCTGGCTATCGATCCTGGCTCCGTTGGAAGACTCTCCTGCCTGTTTACATCTGTCTGGATTTTAACCTTGTTGTTTGGTTTTTAATAAAGAACCTTTTCTTTCATTCATCCGTTTGTGTACGTCTGATTCATGACAAGGGGATAGTTTTATTGCATTTGTATTAATATTTTTTTTTACTACTAATGGCGGCGATCAGCGATTATTTTTCCATGACTGCGACATTATGGCGGACACACCGGACAATTTCAACACATTTTTGGGACCATTGTCATTTTCACAGTAAAAAGTGCTATAAATATGCACTGGTTACTGTGAAAATTACAATTGCAGTTTAGGAGTTAACCACTAGGGGGCATTGTAGAGGTTAAGTGTGACCTAACTGTAGGGGAGTGGGGCTGGATGTGTGACGTCAGTGATCGTCTTTCCCTATATCAGGGAACAGACGATCACTGCCACTGCCACAATGAAGAACGGGAAAGGTGTGTTTACACACAGCTATCCCCAGTCTTCAGCTCAGGTGACCGATCGTGCGACCCCACAGCTGGGTCTTAAAGTGACATGTACAGGTATGTGATTGTGCCCAGCCGTGCCATTCTGCGAACGTATATCATCGGTAGGGGGTCCTTAAGTGGTTAAAGGTTAATTTCCCACAATTTAAATTGCAAGTAGTGTCTGTGTATAAATAGTCAATGAGTTAGTTAGCTCTCACCTGGGTGCACTGAGTAGGCTAGATCAGTGGTTATCAACCCTGTCCTCAGGGCCCACTAACAGGCCAGGTTTGCAAGATAACTGAAATACATCACAGATGATATAATGTGCTGCTCAGTGATTGCAGTATTCCAGTCTGCATCTCCCCAAGGTAATACTGTACAAAAAAATTGGCCTTTTAGTGGGCCCTGAAGACAGGGTTTATAACCACTGGGCTAGATACTGAGTCATGGGGAGCAGAAAAGAACTATCAAAAGTCCTGCATAACAAGGTAAATGAATTTTATAAAAGGTGGAAAATGATATAAAACAATATCAAAAGCTTTGAATATACCAGTCAGTACTGTTCAATCACTTTTTAAGAAGTGGACCATTTGAAGATCTATTGGTAACGAGTCAAGGTCCAGTAGACCAAGAAAGATTGCAGTCACAACTGCCAGAATTTTTTTTTGGGATACATAGAAAAACCCACAGGTAACCTTAGGAAATACAAGCTGCTCTGGAAAAAAAGGGTGTGGTTGTTTCAAGGAGAACAATACGACGATCCTTAAACAAAATGAGCTGCATGTTCGAGTTGAAGAAAGAAGCCTTTAACCCAGGGGTGCTCAACCATTTGAAGAGCAAGGGCCGCATAAATTACTTATTAACTAGTCACGGGCCACAATGAGCAGAGTGGGCAGATGACAGGTCCGTGTCCACTTTGCATATACAGAGTGGGCACAGATCTGCAAAAAAAAAACACAGATTGGAGGTAGGCAGGTGTAAACGGACACAAGTCAGTTTATATTTGCCACTCCATAGAGGTGAAATGAGGGTCCGATTGGGGCCCAAGGTTGCTTTTACACTGATGGTCTTTGTTTTACCCACGCTGCAGGTGCAGCACAGTGTTTTTCCTGTGGGTTAGCTGTACTTTGCAATAGAATTCTATTATATCCTGCAGGTGTAGTGCACTCTCTGAAAGCGCCCCAACCCGCAGGTAAAACCAGAAGTCTATGGCTCAGTGCAAGTAACCTGCAGGTGCACCTGCTAATCAGTTTTAAAGCAGCCCAGTAACCACTGCAGAACAGATATGCCCATAAATACACTGATTTTAGTAATAAACTTACCATTGATAAGTTTTCCATTCAGGTATCACCAGCTGTTGCTGTTCCAGGCAGAGCACATTTGGTATCACCCCGCCTATTACAGGAGTTGGTGCTATACTGGAAGCATTGGCTTATGCAGCTCTGCTCTGCAGCTGCTTGCTTCCTCTACCGTCAGCTTCATTCACAACACCTATGCTCTGGGTTGGCAACCTGCAATCTGGGATTGCCAACCCGCCATCCCAGGGCAGGAGGTCACGGGACACATCAGGGCCACATGTTGCCCCCGGGCCACTGGTTGGGCACCCCTGCTTTAGCCTATTAAAGATGTAGGCATATACAAGAGCTGCGGGCTTATGTTATGGAGGCCTTAGATGATGCAGAGACAATATTTTCAGAAGATCAGCAATTGCAACCTCAATATTTCTTGAACCCACTTCCTTCAATAGAGTTTACATAATTTTTAGTCCATGGTTATATATTGGTAAATACAGATCACTGCGCTTTCATCAATGCCATCTGTCTTAATAAAGCTGGTAATCAGAGTCCTGTTCAACAAAGGGACAGAGCAACAAATAAAGCATACATCCACTCATATAAAAATTCTTAACGCTGGTCCTGAATTATAATAACCACTCTACAATGTAGGCTATTTAATTTTTTTCCCCAAATTTAATGAATTAAATCATATTTTGGTACAGGTAATTCATTTTATTATTTTCACTACAATATTAAACTACATTCAGTAAACTGCATAGAGCTGAGGCAATCATTTCTTTTTCGCCGTTTTAAACCCCAAAGAAGAACTTTTCACAATAGACTGGGCATACAAACACCCTCCAAAGTTACCGGTAAGTATTATAACCTTTACATGCTGATCTCTGACTCATATTTTTCTTTGCCATATTTTTTTCTCTATAATTTCACCCGCTTATAAATCTGCCTTCTATTTTATTCTACTGAATTGGCTGCCTTGGCTTTCTGTCAAGCTGTATATAAAATATAGCATTTCATTCAGAGCTTGAAGTTTTTCTTCTCCTTACATATTGGTTCTTAAAGAAAAAAAAGGATACTGTGCACTCAGGATCGAGTGTCAGAAAGAATAACATTGTTGCCTATAGCAATCCGCTTCCAAGATAGATTTTTGTTTTTATATAACCAACAAAGACAATTCTAAAAGTCGATTTTTTTCAGTCATAAGGACCAAGGATCTTGCAAACATATCCCGTATTATTTATAGGGACATCTATACTGTAAAAAGGGAGCAATTAAATAGTGAACAATTCTGTCCATAGGACATAAGTGAATTTTGTTTTTTAAATCCTGTTTTTTTTACCAAACCACTTGTCCAATCTTGTCTTATAAAACATGGTTTGGGGTTTAAAGCAGGGCTCGACAAACCCCAGGTGCCAGGTCTGTCGTAGATGTTCCCGGAAAAATAAGAATTTAATATTTACTAGAACATATTTGTGAGATTCGCTTAGATGAACTTTGAGTCCTTTTAGGGACCGTTCAAAAAAAAAACATGCTTTCCAAATGGTCAGGGGATTAGCCATCTCCTAATTTTTATAAGCCCTTTTTGGAAACAAAAGGCCAGGCCTGATATGTACTCAGAATGATCTGAACAATGGTATCAAAAATAGGAGAGTGGTGTTTTGAGCTCATAAAAGTCTGGAACAATGATAACTGCTTTCTCACCAAACAAGATGGTTGAACTGGTTTCAAGTAAAGAGATAAACCTATTGTAGGGTAGCTTTCTTGGACAAGAACGTTGACTTTAGCCATCCTAAAACAATGAACAATGTTGACCAACGAGGGTCCTTGAGTGGACACAGCTGAGCTATCATCCTGCCTTCGTTAAGACACAGTTTAAAGTCCAATTCTCACAAACCAATGTACAAATTTGACTTGCCTTAAAAATACACGATATTCAAAGAATATATGTTGACATGAAAATTAATGTTTAGATTGTCAATGACATCTTAGGACAGAGGGAAATATATGACCATTGCATCCATTAATTTAGAACTTTGTTAGAAGAAAGAATTATATGAGAAATTTGTTTTTATAAATAGACGTGTTTTAAAGAAGCTAATCAACATTGTGAAAGATATCAAAGTATAAACTAACCTGTACACACAAATTCATCAAACACCTATCAAAATGATTCATGTATCCACATTGATAATTATTTTGCATTTGATTGACAAATGAAAACCTATACATTGATTGAAAATACTGTTTTTGGGAAATATACAGTTATAAAGGAAGATGTAGAAGCATGTTATGTAGGAACCAAAGATATACTAATTGGATCTTATGAAATATAAAGTTACCAGAAATATATATAAGTGACCAATTAGCTAATAATAATATAAGTCTCCCCAATAAAATAAATATTAACGTATAGATAATTTCACAATAAAGGTGAGACACCTGGTGGTTGAAAGTGGTATTACTTGAGGATCCACAGAGTCTGGGGAACAGTTATTCATTAAGCTACCAGCCAATAGGAACCAGACACATCTTGATAGGAACTCCCATATGTGCCACAAACCTATGAGGGGAGGACACGTATTAAATGGGCAGAACTTAGTATAATCTTTATAGTCCTATTGTTCTGATTGATATAAAGAGAGAGAGAGCCCATAAGAGAGGGATAAATGGAGATGGATCAATGAACTGGAGAAGGAAGAAGACCCCATCCATAGGGAGACCCCAGGAGAAGAGAGATGCAGGGATAACTCAGGACTGTCTCCGATGGGGCGGGGCACACTAGGACGATCCATGAAGACATATTGTTTTTCCATGAAAGACCATAAAAAGCCACTGCATTTAACTTTGGTCATTTGCAAATAGCCATTTTGGAATCAGTAATTATGCCATTTTTGATTTTATCTGAAATCTATTGTTGTTCCCTAGAAATGTTAAAATATTGAAGTATTGAATATCTTGAAGTTATGGTTCGTTCTCATAATTAATCATTGGTAAATTTTTCCTTAAAGAGTACAAGTTTTTATTATCTTTTTATTTTTACATAGTTCCAATTTTACTGAAAAAACAAACGTCCAATATTTTTCAAATTGTTAACCACTTACTTACCTGCAGTATAGTAACGATTGGTAGGTAAAATAGATGCTTTTGTTTCATTGTCTTTTATATAAAGTTATTTTGAGAACTTACAATGACACACAGATCAAAAGGTATTGGATGTCCATTTTGGGGGTATTTTATTGATTTTCAAGTCGTTCATGTAACGCAATTGGTATTTTAATTTCATTTAAATATTCATATTTTTGTCAACCAATAAATTAGCTATTTTGTATGATCATACGTCTCTGTGAATATGTTTCATATTATATAGATTGACTTGTATTTAAAGATGTAACGGTTACCACCGCTTACAACCTTCCATCCAACCACGACAAGCTTATCCGACACACCAACAACCAGGCAGACATGATCCATTCCATTTCCCAGAATAAACGAGACAGCGCTCCGTTCTTGCTTCCAAAGATAAGACAATTTATTAGTATTTTCTCAGCTTCTTATATCCAGTACAGCATAATACAGTTAATCACAGGACAATGCAATCTCCACCCCCTATTCACTCACTGAGGATAATTCTTTAATTGGTAGCTAGACATGACGGCACCGTATTATCAATAGGGTTCAATTAACCCTGAATAGTAACACAGACATCTTTATCACACAATGGCAGTGAGAGTGGGTGCAATCCACACCTTCAGATATTTCAATAGCCTATTATACAAAAGGTATGACTCACTGGCTGGCTGACCTGAATTAACACCTTTCAAAAGCATGTGTGCCCAGATTGCATAGCTAACAGCTTTTGATATTTGAAGACATCCTGCAAACCTGGATTATTATTAATGTCCCTTATTAATGTCTTCTGTAACATATGAATTATGATTCTTTGTCACCCTATGGCCCTAGTGGACATAAGGTGACCCTAGACATAGGAATATCTCAGACTGTGACGGTGCAATCCGTTACAAAAGATATCTTCATTATCAAAGAATTCAAAGTAAATTACTGGTGTGGGTAAAAATGACCTTAAAAAAGCACAACATGTCACATTGGCGACTAGATTTAGTGACCTGGCTCCTGGGCTGTACTGAGGGAGGTGTCTTGTCCCTGTACAACCCCCTCTCCCCCCACCGCGTGGGTGCGCACCCGCTGGAAATTGAGGCTGCGGCTGCTGGAAATTGCGGCCTTGTGGAGTAGGGTTGCCACCTGTATGGTACAGTCACTGAAACCTGTTCTGGGGGTGGAACCAGTGCCAATCTAGGAAGGGCTTCTTTCGGCTGCAATGCCCACCGCTTGTCTTTACTCACCTCTCCCCCCAGCTGCCACAATTATTGCAGTGAAGTCCATGTCTTACCAACCGAAAAGTCGCCCGCTCTGCCCCCTAACTCCGGCTGAACATCTTGCTTGCAGCGGCTTCTCTCCCAGCAACATACACAATTCTCCCTGCATCTACAACAGAGGAGGAGGAGCAGGGGGCAGGGTATACACACTCCAGCCTTGCTCCCACATCATCTCCCGAAGCCCGTGCCGGCAGCCTGACTTGCTTAAGGTACAGATAGTACTTCTCTTCTGTGGGTAACTGAACTGGGGGGGCTAGAAGTTTAGGGAGAGAGCTGACCTAAACTCTACATAAGCAATCCTGACCTGAACCCCGCACTCTGCATAAGCAATCCTAACCTGAATGGAATAAAATTGATTAGCGCATAATTCATTCAGCACTGAGAATCTGGATAATAAATAGTGATCTGTGCAAAAGTGCAAATGCATAAAAATAAATGTCCCAGCGCATAAATGATTCAACTTATAAAGTCCATATAGTGAATCACAATCTATGCAGAAAAAGTGCAAATGCATAAAATAAAGTAAACTGTCCCATCCGTGGTGGTGTAGCAGATCCTATGATATGGGTGACTTTTCTTCAGGAAATATGCTCACATTGTGCTTACCTTTATAAGGCAAAAATATAGCCTTTCAATGTGTGTTGCTCTGGCTCCCCAGCAGGTGTCACTCCATCCTTTCAGTAAGGTGGTGTGATGATGTTGTGTAGATCTTATGTTCCAAGGTTGGACGAGGGGGGGGAGTTCCAGCGTCACTCAAATAAAGAGGAATGGTGCCATGGTGAAGTACGTATGTAAGTTTAATAAAAATATTAAGAGAGACTTACATCAAAGTAAAAACAAACAGGTACGATCGAGTTCCGCGTCTAACTTCCGGTTTCCGGGTTCAGGTCTTACATGTTACGCCGCACTCTGCATAAGCAATCCTGACCTGAACCCCGCACTCTGTACATAAGCAATCCTGACCTGAACCCCGCACTCTGTACATAAGCAATCCTGACCTGAACCCCGCACTCTGTACATAAGCAATCCTGACCTGAACCCCGCACTCTGTACAAAAGCAATCCTGACCTGAACCCCGCACTCTGTACAAAAGCAATCCTGACCTGAACCCCGCACTCTGTACATAAGCAATCCTGACCTGAACCCCGCACTCTGTACATAAGCATTCCTGACCTGAACCCTGCACTCTGTACATAAGCAATCCTGACCTGAACCCCACACTCTGTACATAAGCAATTCTGAACCCCTCACTCTGAATGTTACACAATCCTCAACCCCTCTGTATGTAGCACAGCGCTGAATTCTTCAATTTGTGCGCAGTACACTCCACAACACTGTACTGCTCAAACTCTGCAGTCTGTCGGGCAACATTGGCTGGCTTAAAAACACTGCCTGCCTGGAGGAATTAAAATATTTCTTTGAAGTTAATGATACCGAAGAGATCTCCACGGCAACACTGTGGGAATCACATAAGGCATATATTAGAGGTATTTTAATATCGGAGGGGGCACGAAGGAAAAAGGAGAGAAACAGGCAGCGGGTTTAGCTGGTGAAAGAAATAGCCCAACTAGAGCAAAATCATAAAGAATGGGGACAAAAAAAGACGTACCTAAAATTAATAATAAAGAGGAATGAATTAAAAGAGATAATGGTACAAGAAGCCTGGAAAAATCTTAATAACATATCCAGGGAGCTGTACATATGGGGAAATAAATCGAGAGTCAGAATGGTGAGATGGTGTACGCGACCGCTGATATAGCAGATGTCTTAAAAAATTATTGTGGAGAACTGTATAATATTAAACAGCCCGAAGGGCAGGTCGGAAGGAGGGAGGCTAAGGCAAGGGATTACCTCGATAGGGCAGAATTACCAACGATAGATGAGGGGGACAGTTTAAACCTAAATCGACCCATAACAGAAGAGAAAATCAACAACGCTCTGAAAGACATGGCCGTGGAGAAGAGCCCTGGGCTCGACGGGTTCACGGTTCAGTACTATAGGAGATTTAGAGAAATACTGGTCCCTAGGCTATGTAGGTATTTTAATGGCCTGGGGATTAATTACGAACTCAGTCAAGAAGCATCTGCTGCCGCGGTTGCAATCATTTTAAAGGAAGGCAAGGATAACTCCCTTTGTTCTGGGTATAGACCCATATCTTGCTGAATATTGATATGAAGCTCTTTGCGAAAGTACTGGCGGAACGATTAAAAGGAGTAATGGGGGGCTTGGTCCATCCGGACCAGGTGGGCTTCGTCTCAAATAGGGAGGGAAAAGACAACGTGATTAGGGCATTGCTTCTGATGCAGGGGATTGGGAGAGATGGGGTCCCCAGTCTATTCCTGTCAGTAGATGCTGAGAAAGCCTTCGACAGGGTAGACTGGGGACTCATGATGCTTACACTAGAGGCGGTGGGTTTAGGGGCAAGGTTCATAAATTGGGTTAAAACGTTATATCATCAGCCCACAGCAAGAATTAAGATCAACGGTTCCCTCTCAGATCCCTTCGAGATGAAGAATGGGACTAGACAGGGATGTCCCCTGTCACCCCTTCTCTTCATCCTGTCCCTTGAACCCTTACTGACTACGATCCGTAAAGACCCCATTATAAAAGGGCTCCGGGTTGGAGTAGAGGAACATAAGTTGTCTGCTTTTGCCGACGATATACTGTTCTTTATAACAGACCCAGTGAAGACTATCCCTAAGCTATTACAGACCCTTCAACAATATGGAGCTATCTCTAATTTTAAGCTAAATGTGGCCAAATCCGAAATATTAAATATAAACCTAAATATAACCGAGATGGGATTGGTCAAAGAGATATGTGCCTTCCCTTGGAAGAAAGAATTAAATTATCTGGGGATTAAACTAGACAATACGGTCAAGAACATCTATAAGATCAATTATATCCCATTGTTAAATGAAATTAAATGCGAATTAAAAAAAATCATAAATAAACCCATTTCATGGGTGGGCCATATAAACATCTTAAAGATGATTTATATTCCTAAAATATTATACAAACTTCAATTATTACCAATCGCGTTACCCTCCCAATATTTGAACATCCTAAACTCTATTGTCATGAATTTTGTTTGGAAAAACAGAAAGCATAGGATATCCCTATCTACTTTGAAACAAGACAAACAAGATGGCGGATTGGCGGTCCCGGACATTAAAAGCTAATATAAGGCGGCGGTGCTTTCTAGGGCTGTGGAGTGGGCTAGGGATAGACACGGGATAAGGTGGGTACAAATTGAAAAATCACAAGATATTACTCAATTAAGAAAAATCTTGTGGATACCAGCACAATATCGAAAACTGAAACATAATATATACGATCTGACAAAAAGCACTTTGAAAATGTGGGACAGGGTACAGTCACTCACTAATAGTAAATGTAATTCTCCACTTATAAATTTAAAGGAAAACCCATATTTTACCCCTGGTGAAAAAGAAATAGGTGGAAACTGGATTAAAAAGGACACTGTTTATTTAGAGGATATTATAAAAATCGGCGGGTTGGCCACCTACGAGGAGCTGAAATCCAGACAGGATGTCTGGAACCTGGATAGGTGGCATTACGCACAGTTAGCTCACATTGTTGGGCAACTCCCCTTGCCATTACGGACAGGAGCGGACTTGACACCATTGGAAACGGTATGCACAGCTGAGAACACTAAGGGCACGATATCTAAATTATACAAAATTTTAGTTAAGATTGGGGCACGCGGAGCAGCACCTCTAGTGGATAAATGGGAAAGGGAGTTAGGCTTGGGTAGGGGGAAAACTCGGTAAATAATATATTTAGTTTAACCCACACTTCCGCCATAGATTTGCAAACAGCGGAGATGAATTATAAGCTTATCTCGGGCTGGTACATTACACCAGATAAAGCCAGTAAATTTAAAAAAGATTAGCCAGCTGAGTGTTGGCGGGGCTGCCCCGAGAGAGGCACTATGGCACACTTGTGGTGGACCTGCCCGAAAATTCAAAAATATTAAGAGTCTAAAATAAGTAAAATAAAGGTGATTATGGGTATGGAGATCAAGAAAGATCCATGGGTAGTATGGTTTCATTGTAGTGACATAGGAATAAAAAAAATATAAACAGTCACTACTACCACATCTATGGAACGCCGCAAAAAATTTGATTCCAAAAAAATGGCAGGATCCAGAAAGCCCGCAGATATGGGAGTGGATGGAGGCGGTAGACGTCATCCGCAGGAGGGAAGAGCTGAAAGACAGTGCCTCAGAAACTAACAACGACTCTCGGGCTAAATGGCATAAATGGAAGGCTTATAAAAAAACTTGGAACTATGTAGAAGGATTAAAGCTGTCATTTTAGGTAGGATAGGGAAGATATAAGGGAGGGTCCTAAATAGAAACTATGAGTTACGACCCTTATAACGCTACTTCGACATTTTGATAAGCACATACCACCATCTAATTAATGACAATAGCTTTTTTTTTTTTCTTGGAGCCCTGGGAGCCACGGGGTGGGAGACGGGGGTGGGGCAGGGACGCAAGGGACCCCCTTCTGGTCTTATCTCCTCTCCCCTATTTTTTTTAGCCTTTGTGAAATTGAAGCCTATTTCAAATACGGAGTTGGGTAGACTGGAAGGGGGGGGGGGTATAAAAGCAACAACAATAAACAAACAAACAAAAAAAAAACAACAAAATGGAAAGCAGTAAATACCATAAAGTTTCACAGATGATGCAATAACTGCTAGTAGAGACTACTGAAGCCTCAAACATGAGCGGGTCTTAAATGGACAGGTATCAGCTGATGTGAAAAAAAAAAAGAAGAAAAACACTGCCTGCCATTCAGCCAGTGTGTATGGCAGCAGATCCAAAAGAAGGTTCTGTCAGACAAAAATGCTGGAAAAATCAGCAGCCGAAAGACTGCCTTATAACTTTTATAGCTGGCTCCTAGATTCCAAGCAAATTTGTCAAGCCCTGGTTTAAAACCATACATTTTCAAGACATAATACTTTAAAAACTCAGAGAATATATACATTTGAGCAGAACCAGATCTAACATGACAAAGAATAGTTTTCTAAAATTGTTAAGTATATATTTTCAGGGTAAAAGCTTTGGAGACATAAAATCTCAATCGTTTCCCAAGCGTTCGAGCTGCGATGATAAGAGCTTGAAAAAGGAGCGCGACTGCCTTATCATCGCAGCTCGAACGCTTGGGAAACGCGTCGCAAAAATATCGCAAATTCACTGGTGCCATCCTGCTGCAGAAAAACACCTACTCCACCTGCCTGGTTTACAAGCCATCTTCATCACCGCCGCCGGCTTTATCATCTCATAGCGGTGAAAGACAGCTCTACAGTGCAGTGTCCAGCAGCCGAAGGACCACAAGTGATGACCACTTCTAAAAGAATATGTACAAAGCCAGATTTTAACTCGTAAAATGTGAGTTGCCTGTACTCCTTTATTTATTAAAATTGTTTTTAAAAACATCTACACTTAGAGGCGCCTCTTCCCTTGTTTTTTATACATAGTGGCAGAATGCCTTATCATATTAGTATTAGAAATCCATTTTTAGGCGGCAAGAATTAGCCATTTAGATATGCACCTGTCACTACATGCACTGAAACTGTCCACTTTTAAGGACTGATTTAGCATACATTTGTCTATGGAGAATCATTGCTCCACTGAAATTTGCCTACAGTATATGTGTTCCCATCAAAATGTGTTTTATTGTAGAATAGGCAGCTTGGAAAATGACAAAAGTTGCATTCTTGTGTAACTTTATTAACTACCTGCCAACCATTCACAGTAAATATATGGCCAGCTGGTGGCAGGTACAGACACAATCACGTACATGTACATGTACATGACGGCCTTCTTTGGGGCTTGAGGCACACATGCCCTTTTGACCCGTGCTGTGGTTGGACACAGCACAAGTTTGGCAGAATCTTTCAGCCAATGATTTTGGGAAATGCACAGAACTCTGTGTTCTTAGGAACAGTGTTCTGGCTGTTTCTTCTCTCTGAAAAGCAGGGAGAAAAAACTGCCAGATTAGAAAGTAACAGCAGCACATATTACACATTGTTAGGCACATCAGTGTCAGTTAGTGTCCCTCCCAGATAGTGTCTATTAGTGCCAGATTGCCTGCCACCTTATCACAGTCCCACTATAAGCTGCTGATCACTGCCATTACAGTATAGTGTCTATAGCTGCGTAAATTCCAGTATATATACCATAGTTTATAGACGCTTTAACTTTCACATAAACCAATTAAAGTGTTACTAAATCCACAACAGGAAAATCAGTCTTTATATGCAGTAAAGCATGGTTGTTCTACTCAGTGTGAAACCTAAGGGGTTAAGTGTGTAAAAAGGCTGTTTGATCCTGTCTTCTCTGATCCTCCCCTTCTTCCACAGTTTCCAATCCATCTTCTGATAGTACAGAGCCTTGGGGGCACTCTACACATGCTCCATTTGGTGTGTATTGCTAGAGATTTTGTTTTGCATGTAGTCAGCACAGGGCCAATCAGCACTGTCTAGACAGGGGTCTTGCAGTCTCATAGGACAATCAGGGGAGAATGAAAACTCCTCCTACAAGCTTTAACCAGTTTTCAGTCGGACACTGATAGAAGTCACAAGACTGCTATATACCGCTACCTATGCTTTCCCTGGTGGAGTGACTCTTTTCTGCACTGCTCCCTGTACACTCCTCGCTTAGTAAGTTCTGAGGACAGAGAGAGAGCCTGATGTGAGGCGGGCTGGAAGCTGAGCCAGCGTAGCAGACTTAATTCAATGGCAGGTGGCGGTGCAGAGCCTCAGCCAAGCGGCAGCACACAATGACACTCTGGAAGGAAGGTACACTTTCACCACCAGCCAAATGCTCTCTAAAGAGGGATCTGGATGCAGATCACTCTTCAAAGAGAAATGCTAGCGTGAAATAGCCCTTAAAGATTTTAAATGGTTATTGGAGTGCAATACTTCAGCCGATTTAAAGGCATCACAGATATACCTTTTAAGTGGTTGTAAACTCCTATTGATTCATTAAACCATAGGTAAGCCTATAATAAGGCTTACCTATAGGTACTGTAAATATCTCCTAAACATCAGCAGAGCATGCGCTCTGAAGGAACAGTCAGCTCCCGTGCGCAAGAGTGATGTCGCGCTGCTCCGGCCAGCCACACAGCCTATAACATTTAAAACAGTCAGGAGAAAAACGAATATCACTTGGAGACGAGGCTGCATTTTTTTTGAGGTGGGCGGGGTCGGGGGGCCTCATTAGGTAGGCTGTACAGGGCCCCATGATTTCTAACAGCGGCCCTGCTTGTGATTGTCTGCTACCCAGAGGTGATGGGCGGATTCGCAATCACTGGATGCCCGCATCGCTCTGGCGGCTGCTGACAGTAGTCTGTTCTCGTTGCTCAATATGTGAGTGAAAACTGGACCCTTTGAGCTGCATTCCTCTTGCTAAGTTGGTGTGTAGTGTCATTGTAGATGGTTTGTGGGTAAGGGTAGGCAAAAGGGAGGGGGGGTGTTACTAGGTTTAGTATTTGTCGGAATGCACTTCGATTGGTCAGATTGGTTTGGATTTGCTGTTGGCATACATACGTTGCTTATGAATGTGTTGTGATGCGGAAGAGGAGGTAGAGGGGCTGTAGCTGTGAGTGATGAGCAGGGCAGGACTTACGGTGGTTGGGGCCCCTGGGCTTGAGTGTTGAAGGGGCCCCTGGAGCGAGGGGGGATCATAGTTGTTGAGCGGGGGGGTGTGCATTAAAGTTGTTGAGCGGGGGGCATTAAAGTTGTTTAGCGCGGGGGGGGGGTGCACATTAAATTTGTTGAGTGGGGGGGGGGTGACGGGTGACCCTCACCTGTGCACGGAATGTGTCGGCTCTCTTCCCTTCAGCAGACATCCCCACACCGCTCCGGTTCCTTTTGGGGGAAGGTTTTGCAGTTGTTGAGGGGGGGGGGGTGCCGACAGCCAGGGCCACAGACTGTCATTAGTCTGGAGACCTCTGGGCCCTTTAATAATAGTAAATATTATATATATAATATATATAAAAATGAAAAAAAACATTGGGGGTTGCCATCTGGGGCCCCCTATTTGGCCTGGGCCCATGGGCTTGAACCCAGTCAAGCCCAATGGTAAGTCCGGCCCTGGTGATGAGGGTGTTGGTGAGTTTGGTGTTTGTCGGGGGGGGGGGGTCTGGATTGGTCGGATCGGATGTGAGTTGCTGTTGTATTGGGTGTGTCTAAAGAAAAAAAAAAATATTTTAGAAGATTACTTTTTCATAGGTAAAGAAAACATGGTCAGAAGTGTATTGCCAAAAACGTCATCCCCAAAACTAGCATTTAAGTCAGTGAAGTCAAACATTCTTCCATAGTTTATACTTCAAGCCCCAGCTATTGAAAATCCCTTACATAACGACGTACATCCCTATACAAAAACAAGGATATATTTTTTTCTTACAAAAGCAGGAATATGTACGGTAAAAAACATTTACTCAGTTACGCAGTGCAAGCAAATTGTAGGATATTTGTTACGCTTTAAAAATTTGCAGGCATAAGTCGTCAACAATTTGATGATAGCCTGGCTCTGCTGACCTCCTGCTGGTTGTAGGACATCATAAAAGGAGAAAACCATTCCTCATAGCAAACAATTCTGTCTGAGGCCTTCCCTGGTGAGACCACCCGGAGTCTTCATCAGTCATATTCCTAGCAAATGCTCTTCCAGTGCCAATTGTAATCTGCACTTGACAAATAAACTGCATTACTGCTTTCAGATTTGCATTAGGAATTCGTTTTGGCAACTGAATATTTTAATCCCATTATCAAGTGTCTAGAAAAGTGTCACTTAAATGTTTGTTTATTTATGAATATACTGGTACTAGTTGTGTTAAACAATTGGCAAACATTACATACAGACTTTTTCACACTATGTATATAGTGTAATAGTATTGTAGAATAGTATAAGAAAGTAGAATATCAAATGTCTAATCAAAATAGCATGTAAATTCCAATTCCTTTGTAAGGTTGATTCTCATCTCATAAATTAGTTTAACCCTAACCTAATCTTTTAATAGTTTTTATTGAATTTTTTTCCAGAGAAAATATAGTCATTGATACAGTCTTTTACATAGTGGAACAATAAATCCATAGTAATATAAAGTATGAGAGAGAGAGAACGAGAGAGAGAACGAGAGAGAGAACGAGAGAGAGAACGAGAGAGAGAACGAGAGAGAGAACGAGAAAGAGAGAGAACACGAGAGAGAAAACACGAGAGAGAGAGAGAGAGAGAACGAGAGAGAGAGAACGAGAGAGAGAGAGAGATAACAAGAGAGAGAACGAGAGAACGAGAGAGAGAAAACGAGAGAGAGAAAACGAGAGAGAGAGAGAGAACGAGAGAGAGAGAGAGAACGAACGAGAGAGAACGAACGAGAGAGAACAAATGAGAGAGAACGAACGAGAGAGAACGAACGAGAGAGAACGAACGAGAGAGAACGAACGAGAGAGAACGAACGAGAGAGAGCGAGAGAGAGAGATCGAGAGAGAGAGAGATCGAGAGAGAGAGAGAACGAGAGAGAGAGAACGAGAGAGTGAGGACGAGAGAGCAAGAACGAGAGAGCGAGAACGAGAGAGCGAGAACGAGAGAGCGAGAACGAGAGAGCGAGAACGAGAACGAGAGAGCGAGAACGAGAGAGCGAGAACGAGAGAGAGAGAGAACGAGAGAGAGATATAATGAGAAAACGAGAGAGAGAGAGAACGAGAGAGGGAGAGAACGAGAGAACAAGAGAGAACAAGAGAGAGAACAAGAGAACAAGAGAGAGAGAGAGAATGAGAAAGAACGAGAAAGAATGAGAGAACGAGAGAGAGAGAGAGAGAACAAGAGAACGAGAGAACAAGAGAACGAGAGACAACGAGAGAGAGACAACGAGAGAGAGACAGAGAGAGAGAGGGAATGAGACAGAGAGAGAGACAACGGCGGATCCAGGGGGGGGGGCAACGGGGCAATTGCCCCCCCCGAGGCAATCATGTCACATTGGCTTTAAAAAAAAAAAAAAAAAAAAAATTTTTTTTTTTTTTTTTTTTTTTTTTTTTTAGGGGTCCGGAGGTCCCCAGGGGCCCGGAGGCCACCAGGGCCCCAGATGGCAAACCCCTCTTTTTTTATTTATTTTTTTTATAAAAAAAAAAAAAATTAACATATTTTTTTTTTTTTTTTTTTTTTAGAAGTCCGGAGGCCGCCAGGGCCCCGTATGGCAACCCCCCCTTTTTTTAGGGGTCTGGAGGTCCCCAGGGGCCCATAGATTCCCAGGGCCCCAGATGACCACCCCCCTTTTTTATTAAATGTGTGTATATATATATATATATATATATATATATATATATATATATATATATTATTATTATTATTATTATTAGTATTATTATTAAAGGGCACAGAGGTCCCCAGGGCCCCCGGAGGACAACCCTCCTTTTTTTTATATTTTTTTTAATTTTTTTTATATTTTATTTATTTTTTTCTCTTTTTTTATATATAGATATATTTTTATTAAAGGGCTCAGAGGTCCCCAGGGCCCCATGTGTCAAACCCCCTTTTTTTAATAAATGTTTTTTTTTTTTTTTTTTTTATATATTGTTTTATTTATTTTTTATAACTTTTTTTTTATCATTTTTTTAAACTGCTTTGCGGTGCCTGCAGCTGCTGCTGCCGAGTCTGTCACTCTCTCTCTCTCTCTCTCATCACCAGGGCTGGTAGGCTGCCTGTCCTGAGGCTGCTTTGAGCTGTTGCTGACTGCAGCACTCCCCTCTCTCCTGCTGACATAGGGCATCTCTGGCTGTGTGTGAGAGCTGGATCTGTGTTTGGCTGTGCTGCCTGTGCTAGACCTGCTTGTGTGATAGTAGATAGAACACTGATTGAATCAGTGTCAGGGATTCTAAATAGACCAGTACTGTGTGCCTACACAGAGGAGACCAACACTGTATGCAGTGAAATAAAAGGTGTTTATTTACAAGGTGAACAAAACAGGTGAAGACAAACAGTGCACAAATGACAACAAAGCATATATAAGTGAAGGGGAAATGCCGTAATCATAAACCAAAAGCCAAGCCGAGGTCATATACCAGGAGATCACAGAAGAAGCTGCAGACAGGGAATGGGCAGGAAGGGAATGTCCAGGAGAGGGATCAGGTCAGGTCGGATCAGATCAGAAGTCAAGAAAGGGGACAGCAGGCTCAGGGTCAGATATCAGGCTCAGGTTAGTAGACAGATACCAGGGCGAGGAGTGATTACACACGCCGGGTATTATAGAGGCGTGCTGATTGCATTCAGGTCACACCTGAACGCAGGAAGGGCTGTGTGCTCCATACTGCCAAGAACTCCCCACTGGTGGAGGCCAGTACTGCAGCCCAAATAACAGGCAGAATCACCAGCGGGGGGACCTTTCCTGACAATCAGTGTTTTGTCTATCACACAAGCCTGTCTAGGGGGGGACCTTGCTAGAGCACACTGGCCTACCGAACACAGACCTTCAGCTCCTGTTTGTTCCATGACACACGTCGGGAGAGGAGATGCCTGCTGTGTGTGATCGAGGCAATGCCATGGTGAGTGCCGTGCACAGTGTGGCTGCATTGATAGACAAAAGCGGGGGTGCATTGATAGACAAAAGTGGGATTGCATTGATATACAAAAGTGGGACTGCATTGATATACAAAGGTGGGGCTGCGTTCATATGCACAGTGAGGCTGCAATGATCTCTTGTACCATGTCTTCAGTCTCTGACCATCCCTTGTACCACGTCTGCAGTCTCTGGCCATCTCTTGTACCACGTCTGCAGTCTCTGACCATCCCTTGTACCACGTCTGCACTCTCTGACCATCTCTTGTACCACGTCTGCAGTCTCTGACCATCCCTTGTACCATGTCTGCAGTCTCTGACCATCCCTTGTACCACGTCTGCAGTCTCTGACCATCTCTTGTACCACGTCTGCAGTCTCTGACCATCCCTTGTACCACGTCTGCAGTCTCTGACCATCTCTTGTACCACGTCTGCAGTCTCTGACCATCTCTTGTACCACGTCTGCAGTCCCTGACAATCGTCTACAAACCATGGGATAGATTTATGGCATTCATATTTAAATATGTTTTACTAGTAATGGCGGGGATCATTGATTTTTTTAGCAGTACTGCAACATTGCAGCGGACACATCGGACACCTAATTGAGTTCTGTAAGCGACACCTTATTTTCTGGCAGTGCCCCCCCCGAGACTAGACTCTGGATCCGCCCTTGGAGAGAGAAACAACTTTGGATAGTGGGCACTAGTAATGAGCTTCGCGTTCGATGCGAACACATGTTCGCATCGAACATCGGCTGTTCGATTGTTCGTCGAAAAAAAAACAAATCGGGTTTTTCGCGCCAAATTCGAATGACGCGCAACGGCCCATAATTCACTGCGGCGTTGCGCGCTGATGATTGGCCAAGCATGCACCATGACCCCGCATGCTTGGCCAATCACAGCGCCCAAAAAACGAAAAGACCTAATTGGCCAAAGCCTGGGTGCTTTGGGCAATTAGGGCTCAGGGCTTTAGCACACGCCCCACACTATAAAAGGCCGCCTCCCGGGCGGGCTTGTGTAGTGTGTTCCGGCTTGCTTTCAGAGAGAGAAGTCAGACAGACAGAGAGAGAGAGAGAGATAGATAGAGACACGGGGGTAGATTCATGAAGATCAGCGGATCTTTTGATCCGCGTGATCTATCTTTTTTACGATCCGCCTGCGCCAGTTTTTGAGGCAAGTGCTGTATTCAGAAAGCACTTGCCTCGTAATTAGCCCTGGCGGATCGTAAATCCCCCGGCGGAATGCAAATTCCGCAGCTAGGGGGAGTTTACTATTTAAATCACACGCGTCCCCGCGCCGATCGTACTGCGCATGCGCCGCCGGCTAAATTTCCCACAGTGCATTGCTTTAAATGACGTCGCATGGACGTCATTGTTTTCGATGTTAACGCAATTAACATATGGCCGTATTCCCGGACGACTTACGTAAACGACGTAAAAAATTCAAAACTCGACGCGGGAACGACGGCCATACTTAACATAGGATCCGCCGCACTTACCCCGCATATAGCAGGGGTAACGATCCGCCGGAAAAAGCCGAACGCAAACGACGTAAAAAAAAAGCGACGGCCGGGCGTTCGGTTCTGAATCGGCGGTTCTCCTCATTTGCATATTCGTCGCATAGAAAAAAAGAAGCGCCACCTAGTGGACGGCGGGAGAATGCAGCCTGAGAACCGACAGTGTAACTCACTTACACCAGTCGGCTCTAAGGGATATCTATGCGGAACCTGATTCGAGGAATCAGCCGCATAGATCCGAGCGTCGGATCTCACAGATCCGACGGTGTATCAGTAGATACACCGTCGGATCTCTATGTGAATCTACCCCACAGTGTCTAGATAGATAGATAGATAGATAGATAGATAGATCAGGGAGGCTACTAGTTAGTATAGTTAAATGTACAGTTTGTAGAGAATATATTGACATCCCTAGGAGTTGTCAATATATTTATAAACTGTATAGCTTAGCTAGTTCTGCTATTAGTATCTGTCAGGCAGGAGATTGTGCTTGATGCTCTAACGCAGGGGTCTCAAACTGGTGGCCCTCCAGCTGTTGAGAAACTACAAATCCCATGAGGCATTGCAAGGCTAAAAGTTACAAGCATGACTCCCACAGGCAGAGGCATGATGGGACTTGTAGTTTTGCAACATCTGGAGGGCCGCCAGTTTGAGACCCCTGCTCTAACGTGTTAGTGTACACGTGTTAGTTCATTGCACATAGACGCATTAACTGTTACTGCACGTGTGCTATTTATTTGCACAGAAAGGCAGTTGCTGTTATTGCAAGTGGGCTATTGAATTGCACAGAAAGGCAGTTGCTGTTATTGCAAGTGGGCTATTGAATTGCACAGAAACGCAGTCGCTCTGACTGTGCGTGTACTGTTTAATACCACCTGAGCGCATTTGGGGTCACCGTACGTGTGCTGTGACATACCACATGAGCGCATTTGGGGTCACCGTACGTGTGCTGTGACATACCACCTGAGCGCATTTGGGGTCACCGTACGTGTGCTGTGACATACCACCTGAGCGCATTTGGGGTCACCGTACGTGTGCTGTGACATACCACCTGAGCGCATTTGGGGTCACCGTACGTGTGCTGTGACATACCACCTGAGCGCATTTGGGGTCACCGTACGTGTGCTGTGACATACCACCTGAGCGCATTTGGGGTCACCGTACGTGTGCTGTGACATACCACCTGAGCGCATTTGGGGTCACCGTACGTGTGCTGTGACATACCACCTGAGCGCATTTGGGGTCACCGTACGTGTGCTGGTATATACCACCTGAGTGCAGTTAATGCCACTGTACGTGTGCTGGTATATACCACCTGAGCACAGATAGTGCCACTGTACGTGTGCTCCTATATACCACCTGAGCACAGATAGTGCCACTGTACGTGTGCTGTTATATACCACCTGAGCCTAGTTAGTGCCACTGTACGTGTGCTGGTATATACCACCTGAGCACAGATAGTGCCACTGTACGTGTGCTCCTATATACCACCTGAGCACAGATAGTGCCACTCTACGTGTGCTGCTATATACCACCTGAGCACAGATAGTGCCACTGTACGTGTGCTCCTATATACCACCTGAGCACAGATAGTGCCACTGTACGTGTGCTGCTATATACCACCTGAGCACAGATAGTGCCACTGTACGTGTGCTGCTATATACCACCTGAGCACAGATAGTGCCACTGTACGTGTGCTCCTATATACCACCTGAGCACAGATAGTGCCACTGTACGTGTGCTCCTATATACCACCTGAGCATAGATAGTGCCACTGTACGTGTGCTCCTATATACCACCTGAGCGCAGTTAGTGCCACTGTACCTGTGCTGCTATATACCACCTGAGCGCAGGTAGTGCCACTGTACGTGTGCTGTTATATATCACCTGAGCGCATTTGGTGTCACTCCGCTTGTGCTGTTACATACCACCTGAGCACTTCAATATGTCTGGAAGGAGAACAAAGAGAGGCAGAGAGTCAGGAGGGCAAGCAGGCTCTGCATGTAGAGGTAAGGCTGGTAGTGGATGTGGTGCATCATCTTCAGCCCGTGGCCGTGGCCGCTCGTCATTCTTTTCGGTAGCTGGCCGTGTTGAACCTCAACATGCAGAGGAATTAGTAGAGTGGATGACCAAGCCGTCCTCATCCTCCTCATCCTCTCTCACACAGACAGATCAAAGTTTATCTGGCAAAGCAGCTGCCAAGGCGTCCTCTTCCCTCTGCACAATGGCTTCACACAATACTTCCCTAGTACCACCATGTCCTCCTGAGGAGTCCCCCGAACTGTTTCAACACAGTGTGGGGTACATGTTGCAGGAAGATGCGCAGCGTTTTGTAGACTCCGATGATGGAACACTGATAGAGGAAGGTATTGATGTGAGCCCAGGGAGAGGGGGTGGCCGAGAGGGACAGCAATTTGTCAGTGATGATGTTCCCCCAGCTGGAGCATACTGCCAGGTTGTTGACAGTGATGAGGAGGGAGGGGATGATGAGGTCACTGACTCTACCTGGGTGCCTGATAGGAGAGAGGAGGAGGAGGAGGAGGACGAGGCACAGGCACATCTCCAAAGAGGCAGGATGCCCTCCAGGGGTCAGCTTAAGGTCACACCCACTGCATTACAGCGCACATCTACCAAAAGTTCTTTGGTGTGGGCCTTTTTTGAAACATGTCCACAAGATCGTACCTTTGCTATTTGCAACTTATGTCACAAGAGTATCTCGCGTGGCCAAAACATCAACCGCCTGGGTACCACATGCTTGTCCAGACATATGTCGACCTGCCATGCAGCTCGTTGGCAAGCACACCAGAAAGACCCACACCAAAGACAAAAGCGTACCCCCCCTTGCCCTTCTGGGACCTCCAACCCCAGTAGACCCCCAGTCCTTTCTGAAGCCTGCAGTGAAGGTGTAGAAATAGGTGTGTCACAAGCTAGTAGTAGCGGTCAATCTACTGATAGTACCAGGCAAATTTCCCTGCCCCAGCTGCTGCAGCGCCGAAAGAAGTACAATGCCAGCCATCCACATGCCCAGCAGTTGAATGCTAGCTTAGCGAAATTGCTAGCACTTCAACTGCTACCTTTTCAGTTGGTAGATTCTGCCCCCTTCCGTGAGTTTGTGCAATGTGCAGTACCTCAGTGGCAAGTACCAAAATGCCACTTTTTTTCACGGAAGGCTATTCTGGCTCTCTACCAGCATGTGGAAGGCAATGTCCATGCCTCGCTGGACAGGGCGGTCAGTGGTAAGGTGCATATTACCGATGACTCATGGTCCAGCAGGCATGGACAGGGATGTTACCTGTCTTTTACGGCGCATTGGGTGACTCTGCTGGCAGCTGGGAAGGACGCAGGGCAAGGTCCAGTAGTTTTGGAGGTTGTTCCGCCACCACGCCTCCAAAAAAATACTACTGCTTGTGACACACCTCTTTCCTCCACCCCCTCCTCTTCTTCTTCCTCTGTGGCCTCTTCCTGTGGGGATGTTTTCTCCGAACCAGCCGTGCTCCGTAGGCGTACGAGGGGATACGCAGGAATGCAGGCCAAGAAATGCCATGCGGTGCTAGAGCTGGTGTGCTTGGGAGACAGGAGCCACACTGGGGAAGAGATTTTCTCAGCTCTGCAGGGTCAGGCTGAGAGGTGGTTGACGCCACGCCAGCTGAAGCCTGGAATGGTGGTCAGCGATAATGGCACCAACCTCCTCTCTGCCCTGCGACAGGGAAAACTCACCCACGTGCCCTGTTTTGCGCATGTCCTCAATTTGGTGGTGCAGCGGTTCTTGGGCAGGTACCCGGGCTTGCAGGATGTCCTGAAGCAGGCCAGGAAAGTCTGTGTGCATTTTCGGAGGTCATATAATGCCACTGCTCGGCTGACTGACCTCCAAAGGGAATACAACCCGCCCAAGAACCGCCTAATTTGTGACATGCCCACCAGATGGAACTCAGCGTTGGCCATGCTGCAGCGGCTGCACACGCAGCAGCGGGCCATCAATGAGTACCTGTGCCAATATGGCAGCAGAACTGGGTCAGGGCAGCTAGTTTTTTTTTCACCACGCCAGTGGGCTTTGATCAGGGATGCATGCACTGTCCTGTCACCATTTGAGGAGGCCACGAGGATGGTGAGCAGTGACAGTGCATGCATCAGTGAGACTGTCCCTCTTATTCACATGTTGGAGCACACGCTACGTGGAATAATGGACAGGGCCCTTGAGGCAGAACAGAGGGAGGAAGAGGAGGACTTCCTTACCTCTCAAGGCCCCCTTTACCCAGACAGTGGTCCTGCTTGCCCACCTAGCACACAGGAAGAGGATGAGGAGGAGGATTGTATCAGCAGCATGGAGGTGGAGCCTAGCACTCAGCAGCAGCAGTCTTCAAGGGATCATTTACAGTCCCAAGGAGCACGTGGAGTTTTACGTGGCTGGGATGAGGTGCCTGTGGATCCTGTCGTCCTCAGTGACCCAGAGGACTGTGGCCCGAATGCCTCAGCAAACCTACGCTGCATGGCCTCCCTGATTCTGCAAAGCCTGCGTAAGGATCCTTGTGTACGTGCTATTAAGGAGAGGGATCATTACTGGCTGGCGACTCTCCTTGATCCACGTTACAAGAGTAAGGTTGCGGACCTTATGTTGCCATTGCAGAGGGAGCAGAAGATGAAACTTCTGCGGGAGGCCTTGCAGAAGGGTCTGTGCAATGCGTTCCCAGAACCGGGGGGATTACCAAAACCTGGCTCTGGACAACGTCTTGCTGAGGCTTCGGTGAGTCACAGGAGGGGCGGTGGAGAAGGTGGTCATCTGACCGATGCGTTCAGGCAGTTTTTTAGTCCGCAGCCCCAAGGTCTGGCCGGTTCCAGCAACCATCGCCAGCGTCTGCTTTACATGGTCCGGGAATACCTAGGGGCAAGATCCGACTTGGACACCTTCCCCACCGAAAATCCTCTGGCTTACTGGGTCTTGAGGATGGATCACTGGCCAGAGCTTGCCCAGTACGCAATTGAGCTACTGGCTTGCCCTGCATCCAGTGTTCTTTCAGAACGGACATTCAGTGCTGCTGGAGGCTTTGTCACTGATCACAGTGTGCGCCTCTCCACCAGCTCTGTTGATCGACTGACCTTCATCAAAATGAATCAGGCTTGGATCAACACCAGCTACCAAGCACCTGATGCTGATATTAATGAATAATATATTTTTTGTTGAAATGTCGGATCCCTTTTAGACTGCTGATGCTGAGTGACTGTCCTCTTATGCTGCTGATGGAATATCCTTCTCCTCCTCACTTTTCTTGCTGATAGCTAGTAAGAAAAGTTGTGTTTCTGGGCTCCTAAGGCACAATTTTTCATCCCCTGTTTAACAGGGGCGCCTAATAACAATTTTTGATGCAATAATTTGCACGTGGCTCCTTGTTGCGCTACAAATGGAGTTCTTGGGAGGGGTTGCAAGTGTTGTGTTGTGCCCAATGCACAATTTTTCTGCCCCTGTTTAACAGGGGCGCCTAATAACAATTTTTGATGCAATACTTTGCACGTGGCTCCTTGTTGCGCTCCAATTACAGTATGTTTGAGGGGTGCCCTTTTTTCTAAAAATTTTCTTTCACACAACAATAATGGCCCCCCACCACCGCTAAAATATTCGACATAATGTTGCCACACAGAACTTGCGCAAGTAGCATTAATTACTTTTTTTTTTGGTCCTTTCATGTTGTGCAGGGACATTCCTAAACACGTGCCACTACTATAGACACCCAGCAGGTGTGATATTTAAAGGATTTTTTTTTTCACTTTAAGCATCATTAAAATGGCTGCTCCGCAAAAAACGGCCGTTTAAAAAAAAAAAAATTCCATTGATACATGTTCCCTGGGGCAAGACCCGGGTTCTGAACGACGTTTTCCAACATTTGATTGAATTTTGGTCTTTAAAATGACCGTTTTTGAATTCGAACGTTCGGGTCCCATAGACTTCAATGGGGTTCGAAATGTTTGCGCGAACCCACGGTCTGTTCGAACGTTCTGGTGCGAACCGAACCCGGGGGTGTTCGGCTCATCCCTAGTGGGCACCGGTACAACAACCAAACAGAAGGAGGGGAAGAGTCTCCCCTCTCCGGACACCCCAAATGGGTACAAGCTGTGTCATGGAAAGGGGAGCAGAACATCCAACCCGCAGATCAAATGCTATTGGACCTGGCGGGGATGTGTCCTTGTAAAGTCTGCTACCCACCTAACCAGGTAATATTTTGGCAAAGATGGTAGTAAGGAGTAAGAATAAAGAGAAAGGGAAAAAGAAAAGGAAGAAAAGAAAGAAGTATAAAAAGAAGAATAAGATGTCCTTCTGGAATGTTCTACCAAAATCGTTTCATCCAATTTCTACAAGGATGTCATGGGCATGTTATCTGCCCAAGGTTTCCAAGTGGCCTCAAATTTTTGAACAGTATCTTGTAGGATACTAAAAATTGTTTTCCCGAGCCATGATCCATGATATTTTTCGCTTGGCCTAGTTACTGGAAACTGTGGGCTGCTTTCTTGCTTTTGCTATTGTAATTTTAGCTCCTAGAAGCATAAAGTGAACGAGGCTCCTTTTACTTTTAGAGGCCTTTTCTATTGGGAAGTTCAGCAGTGCTATGTTGGGGGACATAGGGATGGACTAACCCGTCGAGCAATGTTTTTTTTTTCTACAGCCCATTCACACAGTTCAGTTTGTTGATTAAAAGGATAAGTTTACTTTTTGCAGGTAAAAAAAAATGTGCATGTGTTATTTTTTGGAGCTTGTAAAGCCATGCAGGTCTCTAGCAGATCTGCCAGTGTATCTGTGTACCCGTACTTCCCAGGGCAAGCACAGGACACTGTGAAAGAGCGATACCGACAGACGGGTGGAGGCCACATTTTTTTCAATTGTGTCAGCTAGTGGGGGACGGGGGGACAGGGGAGGAAATCCCGACTAGCAGTCAGACCGAGGAATTGTTATGAACTGACTGGCCTTAGAGGCGCATTGCGGGCGGTATTCCGTGGTTTCCCATTGTTTTAAATGACAAGGAGCGGTATACATACCACTTCTTTCAACGCTCCAAAGATGCTGCTGACAGGAGATTTAGTCTTAGTGTGAAAGCCCTCCGGCTTTCACATTGAAGTTGCTGGGCAGGAGTTTTTCAGGCGATAAAGCAGCGCTATTTTTAGCGCTGTACCGCCTGAAAAACTCCTCAGTGTGAAAGGGGTCTTATGGGACAGACAAAGGGCAGCAGCAGACTGAAGTTGTAACTTTTCGCTCTTTTCTCCTATCAACACAGTCCTTTTGAGCATGCAGCACATCTGATTGGCCCTAGCTTAAATCCTTTGACTCAGTCTATCTGCTGCTGTAGAGGAAATTGCACAAGGCCAATACAAAATAATATACACTAGTTGCATTTAAAAGCATTAGATGTTTTTTTTTATAAATGGATAATTGCATGTAATTATATCTTTTTATATCTGCCTGGAGTTCATCTTTAAAATACAATGATTGTTAAAATTATGAGGAGCATAAATGGGGCTAAATGCTGGATCTTTCCTTTAAATTAACTATTGTTGAAGGACGTAATATGTTCAACAGCTCGGTCAGTGCTTTCCTGCTAGAGTATCTTTTTTTTTGCTGCTTTACAAAATTCAGATTTCACTTATATCTTAAGAGGATTTTCTGGTTTATGTTTGCCACAAGTGCATGTTGTTTTGGATGGATATTTGGTCATCGGACATATTCAAGGCTCTTTTAAGCCAATGGATCTGCTGCACATTTGCCAGCTTCATATACAGCTAGCGTTAAAACCCAAAATCAAATATTTATTTTACTGCAACATACCACTTCTTATGCCGCGTACACATGATCGGTTAAACCGATGAGAACAGTCTGATGGACCGTTTTTATCGGTCCAAACCGATCGTGTGTGGGCGCCATCGGTTATTTAACCATCGGTTAAAAAAAAGCCAACTTGTTTTAAATTTAACCGATGGATACCTAACCGATAGCAAAAAACTGATCATTAGTAGGCACGACCATCGGTTAAAAATACACTCATGCTCAGAATCAAGTCGACGCATGCTTGGAAGCATTGAACTTCATTTTTTCTTTAGCACGTTGTTGTGTTTTACGTCACCGTGTTCTGACACGATCGTTTTTTTAACCGATGGTGTGTAGGCGTGACGGACCACCAGTCAGCTTCATTGGTTAACTGATGAAAACGGTCCATCAGACCGTTCTCATCGGATGGACCAATAGTGTGTACACGACATTAGGCTTTTCATCTGGTGACCCAGTCAATAAGGCTGTTTTTCAATAGAAAAGTTCTCTTGCAGTTACAGGGTTGAGGCAGTTCATTTAGCACAGGCAGGGGTGCTTAAAATCATCAGCTTTTACTTATTCATGTAAAACATTTATTCCAAAAGAAAAAGAAAACTGTTTACTGTAACTGATTATAAAATATTAGCCAGTGTTCAGCTTTGATTTGTTACAGTATTTAAACCTGTTAGTCTACAAAACTTCCCCCCCCCCCCAGACTAACCGATCACCAGGGGAAAACAGAAGGAAAAAGCTAAAGAAAATGAAAAATGAATGCAGTCACTACATCCAATGATTGAGACGCTACAATATATTACATTTTGGTTTAATACCATCTTAAATAGCCTCTGCTTTTACCCCCTTCATGACCAGGGCATTTTTTGTTATTCAGCACTGTGCTACTTTAAAGAAAAGGAACATACATTCCACATTAATAATTATGCTGGAGTTTAGGCAGGGTTGCTCCTCACAAATTTTATTACCAGGAATAATTATCCTGGTTAATCGTTAGAGATCTATTGATTTCTCCCCAAGTTTGTCCTTGTTGTACTATTCTCTTCTACCACTAGGTGGCCTGGTATTTGGTGGTAGTAGATATGAGAAGGGCAACACAAGGTCAAGTTATGGATATATGGGGTATCTCAGCCAATGGGCAGGGGTTTTCTTGAATCCCTTGTTCTGCTGTGAGAGCCTATATTTTTGGGTGGTGATCTATGTTCTGTGCCACCTGAACTGCTGTCTTGGTCAGTGGCGTAGCGTGTGTTTTCAGCGCCCGGGGCAAGGCAAGTAATTTGCAGCCCCTAACCTGCAGACTTTTAGCACTCCGAGTACCTTCCCTTCCTACAATAGTACTGACCAGCCCGATTCCTACACTGACCACTACACTAACCTACCTGACCACTACACTAACCTACCTACCCGATTCCTACACTGACCCCTGACCACTGCACTAACCTACCCACTTCCTACACTGACTACTACATTAACCTACTTGATTTCTACACTGACCTACCTACCACTACACTAATCTACATGCTTCCTATACTGGCCACTACATTGACCTACCTGCCCACTATCCTGACCACTAGGGATGAGCCGAACACCCCGCCGTTTGGTTCGCACCAGAACCTTCGAACGGACCGAACATTTAGCACCCCATTGACCTCTATGGGACTCGAACGTTCAAATTCAAAAGTGCTCTTTTTAAAGCCTAATATGCAAGTTATTGTCGTAAAACGTCTTTGAGAACCCAGGTCTTGCCCCAGGGAACATGTATCAATGGAAAAAAAGTTTTAAAAAACAGTCGTTTTTTTCAGGAGTCCTGAAAAAAGACAGTTTTTAAAACTTTTTTTCCATTGTGTGGCAGAGCGTGGCTCTGTCACTATAAAAGTGATGTTGAAATAGACACAGAGCAGGGGCGTAACTAGAAATCACAGGGCCCCATAGCAAAATGTTGTATGGGGCCCCCCCTCCAAAAAAAAAATGAACTAATGCCTTTGAACACCACATTACTACACTCATGTGGATCCCCATTAGATCCTCTTTTAACAGCACCCCCCTTAGAGACCTCTAATAGATCAGGGAGCCCCCCCCCCCATTTAGTGACACAGGAATCAAAACACATCCGAAATTGTGCGGAGGGGGGGTAGCTGACAGTGAAGGGGGGGTAGCTGACAGTGAAGGGGGGGTAGCTGACAGTGAAGGGGGGTGGTAGCTGACAGTGAAGGGGGGTGGTAGCTGACAGTGAAGGGGGGGGTAGCTGACAGTGAAGGGGGGGGTAGCTGACAGTGAAGGGGGGGGTAGCTGACAGTGAAGGGGGGGGGGTAGCTGACAGTGAAGGGGGGGCTGACAGTGAAGGGGGGGTAGCTGACAGTGAAGGGGGGTAGCTGACAGTGGAGGGGGGGTAGCTGACAGTGAAGGGGGGTAGCTGACAGTGAAGGGGGGTAGCTGACAGTGAAGGGGGGTAGCTGACAGTGAAGGGGGGGTAGCTGACAGTGAAGGGAGGGGGTAGCTGACAGTGAGGGGGGGGGGTAGCTGACAGTGAAGGGGGGGTAGCTGACAGTGAAGGGGGTAGCTGACAGTGAAGGGGGTAGCTGACAGTGAAGGGGGTAGCTGACAGTGGAGGGGGTTTAGCTGACAGTGAGGGGGGGTAGCTGACAGAGAAGGGGGGGGGTAGCTGACAGTGAAGGGGGGGGGGGGGTAGCTGACAGTGGAGGGGGGTAGCTGACAGTGGAGGGGGGGAGTAGCTGACAGTGAACGGTCAATTGCAGATGAGAAAAATACCTCAGTGATGAGACAGGACTCGGAGCACACTCCAGGCAAGGAGACGGGACTACAGACGGCTGCGATCACCCACAGTCCAGCCTCGCCTCCAATCACAGACCCTCGTATCACATGTCCGCCGCCCGCACGTGACCTATCCAGCCAATCACAGGCTGAATATCAGGCTGAGCTCGGCTCGGAGCGCATAGTAGGCATTACCTGTGACTGTGTAATGGTGTAAAACTGAAGGTGCGGCACGCATGGGAATCGGGTCGCGCCGCTCTAGGTTATATGTGACCTACGCTACGCCTCTGCGGCGTTGCAGAGGTGTAGCCCCACTCGGGCCCCACTCGGCTGCGGGCCCCATAGCGCCCGCGTGGGTCGCTATGGCGGTAGTTCCGCCAGTGACACAGAGTCTGCATATTGGCTGAATGCAAAGCTGCAGAGATTACATTTAAAAAAACTGAGAAAACTGCTTTGGCAGTTTTCTTGTATTTTTCTATATTCACATGGGTCTCTGTGGCTTGGAGATCCTTCAGAGATATGGGTGGGACGGGATCTCCAACCTGTGTCCAGGCTTTAAAGACACCCTGCAAGCTGCCTTCCCAGGTGACAGCTCATATAATGAAGGGCTGGGAGAGCAGAAGGGAGAAGGAAGGTGAAGTGTGTGCAGCAGTGGCTGCAAGACAAATGCTGTGTGTGGGACAAACGCTGTATGTGGGACAAGACGCTGTGTGCGTGAAAGGGCTTTGAAAGCTGTGTGCATCCAAGACAGACACTGGAAGATCTGGTGGTTTAAGGTACCAGTAACTATAGCAGCAGTGCTGCTGAAGAGTAGCCAGGTGGGCTGGTGTTTTCAGTTATCTTGTGAATATCGTTTAAACCCTTGCGTGGGATCCATGAGTGGACTTTTATTTTGTTGTTCCCATTCAATAAACGTGGGCTACCATGCCCTTAACGAGATATGCCTGTTTGGTGTTGACTCGCTACAAGAAAAACGCATTTACCACTAGAGTTAAATACCCCAATGTTACAATTGATACATGTTCCCTCCGGCAAGACCCGGGTTTTCAAAGAGGTTTTTACAGGCATACTATAGACACCCAGCAGGTACAATATTGAAACACTTGAGATGGACAAAAGACGTCCACAGAGCGGCTCTCAAGTGCCGGGTAGACGTCTTTGGACGTAATTTTAAGTGCATTACCCACTGGGTGACGCGCAGCGGGTAAACACAGTGTCGGCGCATCGCTGAAGAGCCGATGCCTGTACCTGGCACCCGCGATGTCCGCCGGGTACACGCGATCGATGGTGACACAATATGATATGTCCGCCGCAATATCGCAGTCCCAATAAAAATCGCAGATCGCCGCCATTACTAGTAAAAAAATAAATAAAAAAAAAAACATAATTCTGTCCCCTATTTTGTAGGCGCTATAACTTTTGCGCATACCAGTTGCTTATTGCGTTTTTTTTTTTTTACAAAAATACATAGAAGAATACGTATCGGCCTTAACTGAGAGAAAAAAAATATATATATATTTTATATATATATATATATATATATATATATATATATATATATATATATATATATATATATATAAAAAAATAAAAAAATGGGATATTTATTATAGCAACAAGTAAAAAATATATATATTTTTTTTAAATTGTCGCTCTTTTTTTGTTTATAGCGCAAAAAATAAAAACCACAGAGGTTATCAAATACCACCAAAATAATGCTCTATTTGTGGGGAAAAAAGGACGTTAATTTTGTTTGGGAGCCACGTCGCACGACCGTGCAAATGTCAATTAAAGCGACGCAGTGCCGAAAGCTGAAATTTCGCCTGGGCACAAAGGGGGTTTATGTGCCCAGCAAGCAAGTGGTTAAAGTAATTTTTCCTTTTTTTTTTATATTTAAGCATGATTAAAATCACTGCTCCTTGTTTTTGCTGCTATAATTGTGAGCAGATCAAAGACTGCCTGGAGCGAGTACCCATAAGTTGGCAGAGCAAGGATAATGCCGCGTACACACGGTCGTTTTTTGCGATGAAAAAAAAAACTACGTTTTTTAAAACGTCATTTAAATTGATCGTGTGTGGGCAAAACGTCGTTTTTTGTCTTCAAAAAAACGACCAAAAAAAAAATTCCAACATGCTTGAATTTTCTGTGTCGTTTTTCAAAACGTTTTTTGTTTCACAAAAAGTCATCGTGTGTAGCAAAAACGTCTTTTAAAACGACGTTTTTCAACCCGCGCATGCCCAGAAGCTAGTTATGAAGCGAGCTTCAATGGAAAAGAGTGGTGAACGTAACCTCGCTTTTTGTGAAAAAACGATGGTGTGTAGGCAAAATTGTCTTTGAAAAGTGACGTTTCAAAAACGTCGTTTTTTACTTCACAGAAAACGTCGGGTTTTTTTCATCGCAAAAAACGACCGTGTGTACGCGGCATAAGACTTAGAACAGAGCGGTTGGGACTGTGCACTGAAACTCTCTGTAGCACATTGAGCATTTGGTGCAAAAGTTTGGCCAAGCTGGTCAACCATTGCTATGTGATGTTATACGTTTCTTGTGGGCCATATTAGCTTAGGAGTGTTGCTAAAGATTTTAATTGGAAGATGAGGACAGTTGGTGGGTGTTATAAAAATTGGGTGATTTATGAGAACATAATTAAAGTGTATCTACCGTCAACCTTTAAAATCATATACCGTATTTATGGGCGTATAACACGCACAGACGTATAAAACACACCCTTTACTTTAAGAGGGAAGTTTTAGCCCCCTTCGTATAACACGCAGGCACAGATTACCCTCTATTTTCAGGGTAAAAAAGTGAGTGTTATACGCCAATAAATACAGTATTCATTTCCACATTGTATTTCAATTACCTCTAGCATACACCTTTTAAAGTAGAAGTCCACCCTAACACTAAAATCCCTACATCTAGAGTCATTCACAATCTAACACTAACCTATCTAGCCCTGCAAAGAAGAAATAAGTATACATACCTTTTTTGAAGCCGATCCGATCTCACACTGAGCTGCTTTGCTGTGAAGATGGGTGCAGAGGACATGTTCGACAACAGAAGCCCAATAGTAAGTCTATGGGCCAGATTCAGGTAGATGGGCGCTTCTTTACTTTGGAGTAACGTTTCTCATTTACGTTACTCCGCCGACACTTTCGGCGCAAGTACTGTTATTCACATAGCAGTTGCGCGTAAACTTGCGCCAGAGTAACGATAATGCGCTGGCGTAATCCGACGCAAGTGGAAGTGGGTGTGATCATATGTAAATGATGGGCGGAGCCCAGCGCAGAGGCTTACGTTCAGCGCATCATCCACGGAGCATGCGCAGTAAGTGAGGCTTCACTCGGCCCCCTGTGCGCATGCTCACAACTTCCGTCGGCACCACTTCACGTGAAACACCAGCGTAATGTGTTCCGTTGCGCGTATAAAAGCGCTAGCGGAAACGCCATTCCGGCGCAAAAGTATATCCGTTTCCCCCCACCCCAGGGAAGATACTTTTGCACTGTCATGGCTGCTCCCACTACCCCTAAAGAGAGGAGGAACCTCAACTTTAATGCCCAGGAGGTCTCTGTGGTCATCTCGGCTATGGAGACGTTTAATGATTTTCTCCACGGCAAAAAAAGCAGGAAGACCAGCCGGGAGAGCAAGCAGGGCATCCTGGAGACCATTGCTGCCAGGGTCAATGTGTTGGGGTATTCCACCCGGACTGCTGGGGATATTAAAAAATAAATAAATGATCTGCGGCGCAAGGTCCGTGGCAAGGTGGCCACCATTAGGAGCCATGAGAGGGGCACAGGTGGTGGTCCACCATGTCCGGTCAGCCTGACCACAGAGGAGGAGGTGGTTGCCCGCTGCCTGGACAGGGAGCAGTTGGAGGGGGTACCAGGCTTTGATTCTGTGGAGGAAGGCTCCAGGACAGGTAAGTGTTTTTTATCCCCTATTTGGTGTTTTGCATGTGGGGGGGGGGGGAGGGTACATGTGCCAAGTGTGTGGGACCACCAACATGTGTCTGCTTTGTGTCATCCACAGATGACGGAGCTGGGCCATCATCTGTCGGCGGCCAGTCCACCCCATCCCCCCATCGGCACCCAGTGCCTGTGCCCCTGGGTGGTGAAGACACAGAGGTGGAGGAGGAGAGTGGCCACACCACACATGCAGAGGTCGTTGAGGAGGAGCCTGTTGGGGCAGAGCAGGACTTTGTTTTATTGTTAGAGGGATCCTCCTCTTCTGCAGGACCCTCTCAGATCCCCTCCCCCATTATAGGAAGCCCCTCAAGGGCGACTCCATCCCCCCGGGGACAAACATCTACTGGCCCCAGGAAGGCCACCCATAAGACCAGGGGGGTGTCTGATCTGGTCCAGGACCAGGTGGCGAGGGATCATGCCAGACAGACCCAGCAAATGGGGGAGATTGCTGGGCACCTGGACAGAGTGGCTGACAGCCTGTGCTCCGTGGCCCAGATGTCTTCGGCAGTGCAGGATGTGAGCTGCAACTGCGCTGCAGTGGTGACCAGTCTGGGGGAGGTGCAGGGTGAGCTAAGGGACCTCACTGCAGCCGTCCAGGCAAACAGTGATGCCATCCGGGACCAGGGGAGGCTGAGTCGGCGGGCCCAGCATTATCAGGTCACCCGGCAGCTCAGGATGCAGGCCCAGCAGCTCAGGGTGCAGGCCCAGACCAGTTCTTACCTTGGCCGGATTGCCGTGGCCTTGGAGGGTAGACAGGCCACACCTGCCAGGAGTGGCCCACCCGGGGATCAGCCACCTCCAGATGCCCCCCCACCCCCACCCACTCCATCCAGGCAGCTGAGGAGCCAGAGAGGGGCCGCCAGAAGAAGCCCCCGGCATCCCAGATAATTTTTCTTTTTTTTTTTTTGTTTGATGCTCAGGACATGAGTTTTTTTTATATTTTTTTGTGAATGCTCAGGTTATGAGATTTTTATTTTATTATTAATACTCAAGTTATGAGTTATTTTCTTTGTGATTATGCTCAGGTTATGAGATTTTGATTTTTTTATACTGCACACGTTGCAGTGTGAATGGTGTGTGAATGCGAGAGGGTGGCACTCCTGCCAGTAAGGGGTGTCACCCTCGGCCGTGGTGGTGAAGTTAACCCCACGGCTGTATGAATGACGTGTGAAAGGTGTATGAATGGACAGTGACATCATTGGGGCCTTGACGCTGGCGTTGCTGCTCCCAAGTCCTACATGTTGGACTTGGGCTAATCCAATGTGATGTGCATGTGGTGTGTGTGATCTAGGGACATCAGTGGTGTACACGCGTGCATTGTCCGTGTGATCAATGTTTTGGTTTATTGTCCAAAGATGCCTACGGCGAGGACCCTCCTGACTGCTCTTCCATCAGCAGACTGGTTCTCCTCTGGCAGGTGGGGACTGTGTGGGTCGGGGGTCAGGTCATCACGCATGTCAATCTGCAGGCCTTTTCTCATAGCAAAGTTGTGCAGAATGCAACATGCACCGATGATCTGACACACAAAGGTAGGGGAATACAATAGGGTCCCCCCGGACTTATCCAGGCAGCGGAAACGGGACTTCAGGAGCCCAAATGTTTGCTCCACCACTGCACGGGTTTTGATGTGTGCTTCATTGTATTTTCTCTCTCCTCTGGTTTGGGGGTTCCAGAAAGGAGTCATGAGATGGGGTCCCAGTGCATATGCAGAGTCACCTGTAAGGGAAAAGACAGGAGGATGTTAGTCATGCATGTGCCACTTCTGATGTGCATCACGGGAGGGGATAGTCATGCCTGCCACCCATGTCACTCACCAACCAGCCAGCTGTCCCCATACATGTTCTGCTCGAATTCTGCTGGGATGGGGCTCTGACGGTATATGAAGCTGTCATGGCTGGACCCGGGGTGTTTGGCACGGACGTGCCATATGAGGCGTTGGGCATCAGCTATCACCTGTACATTGATGGAATGCCAATGCTTCCGATTGCGGTATATGTGCTCTGTGGCACTGGGGGGCTGTAGGGCCACATGTGTGCAATCAATGGCCCCCACAGTGCGTGGGAATCTGGCAATGCTGTAGAAATCTGTCATTGCCTTCAGCCGCAGCTCCTCAGTGGTGGGTCTGATGAACTGGTTGGACATGCGTCTGAGGATTGCAGGGACAACCTGGTGCACACATCTGCTTATGGAGGATTGTGACATCCCAGCCACCACTCCACTTGTACGCTGGAATGATCCACTGGCAAGGAAATGAAGTGTTGCCAGTACCTTCACCAGTGGCTGCACTGCTTGTGAGCGGTGTGTCTTGCTGGTGATGTCACCCTGCAGGGTTGTGGTTAGTTCAAGTATTGCATCTGGGCTGAATCTGAAGAGGCGATACACCTCTTCATCCCCCATGCCAAAGAGGCTCATGCGCGCGCGGTATATCCTTTCACGTGCCCGCCTACTCCGTTCCGGGGGACCCAGTACTAGTGCTAGGACCGCGACTGCCCCTGGCATGTTGGCACACAGAGGTGTTGTCCTTGCAAGTGTGGTTGTTCAGCTTGCTAGTTTCGTCTGTAACGCTGCTGCTGTAGCTGCTCTCCTGCTGACCTGAGGCCGTCTGGAGTAAAGATAAAGCAGCTTTTTGTAGAAATAACTTTGCGCCGGACGGACGAGATACGCGCAGGGCATGTAGCCAGCGTATGGTGCTAATCCGTTTGTGAATCGGGAAATCTCCCTCATTTGCATATTTGCCCGTTTTCTGTCGCATCTAGTTTGGTGGGTACGGCCACATAGAAACGACGGCGCATCTTCACAGTTCCACGGCGCATATCGAATTACTCCAGCGCAACTCTACCTGAATCTGGCCCTATAGGTCACGTCATTCCCCATTCATTTTACAGCCGTTGTCGGATGTGTTCTCTGCAGAGCTTCCGCTGCTGGAGATCCGATTGGATCGGCTTCAAAAAAGGTATGTCTACCAATTTCTTCTTTACAGGGCTAGATAGGTTAGTGTTAGATTGTGGATGTCTGTAGACGCAGGGATTTTACTTTTAGGATGGACTTAAAAACTTTAATCTGAACAATCCTGAAGTTTGTAAACCTACTTTGTAAAGAATCCCCACACCTTTACTTTCTTAAATTCTTTGACTTGTATTTGCTGTGTCCTTTGCATATGCATTGATGTGTCAACCATTTTACAGAGCTTTCCATTTGAACTACAGAGATGCAGAGAAAAGGCTGACTAAGTACAGGAAAGTCTTGTCTATATTCCTTTTGCACATATTCCTGGAAACCAGGCTCATCAGTAATGGGTGCTGCAGCGATTATCAGCTGGATAAACACCAAGTCAATGTACATATTCGCCAGCACTCCAGGGATCATCAGTTATCGTCCAATAGTTTTTATTGCAGAAAAATCACATCACAAAGACAAGTGCAATGGTTCAGAGCCACACAGGACCCCTTCGTCAGGCCATGTGATGATCATCACATGCCTGACAAAAGGGGTCCTGCGTGGCTCCGAAATGTTGCACTTGTTTTTGTGATGTGATCTTTCTACAATAAGTACAGGAAAACATTGCTTACAGGCAGCAAGTTACCAAAACATGCAGGGAATTTAGGAATTTGTGGAAAGAAGTGGTGGGCAGACACTCACAACATAAAAGATATTTCAAATAAATGTACATTGGATTGTCAAACATAACTGTTGTTTGTATTTCCATGACGGTGCTAAGGTTATAAAATAAAAGTGCATGCTGTGACCATAGAAGACCTGTAAGTTCCATCACCTTCTCCAGACAGGGAAAGTGACTAGGGATTACCTTAATAAAGAAAAACGGAGATCAGTACGCCCAACTTTACAAAAAAGTGGCAACCTTGTGTAGCAGGTACTTCTCCAGAATGATCTTAACTATTAGGGGACAGGACAGCTGTCTGCAGCAGCGTGGGCTTTTTCACCCCCCCTTTCTCTCCACAGACTCTCAGAACTGCTTGTTTGTAAACTTCCTATTGGAAGTTGTCCGTAAACTCCCTATTGAAAGAGCCTGAACCAATCAGCAAAGTACTGTGGGGGAGGAGATAAAAAGACGGAGAAACTACGCCGGAGCCTCTTTGTGCCCCATCAGGAGAGCATATGTGTGTGTGAAATCGCAGCCTACCAAGGGGCACACAGCCTTCAACTCCAGCCCAGAGGAACAGATTGTTCATGCAGCTACAGCCCAAAGGAACAGACTGTTCAAGCTAAAGAAGGACACCCTGCAACAGCTCAAGGACTGAATACCACTGCGACACACCTGCATCCAAGATCGATCGATCGCTGACTGTGTACAGGATTTGGGGAGGGGGCTTTGCCCAGGAACCTTTAATGCCTTTCATAGAATACCACATCCAAATATTGTCCACAGAGCTCCTACATTGCCGGTGAAGATAATAAAACACAAAGCTTTGTCTCCAGGACATTATCGCGGTTGCTCTTAAAAGGGGACACACCATGGGTATTGAGATAATTTCACTGGGTGTGTACTAGAAGCATCGTAGGCTGGCCTGGGGTTCCCCTTTAGCCACAGCATCCCACATACACCAAAAGTTATTGGGAGTCTATTTAATCTGTACATATTGTTAAGTAAGTAAACTACAAGAAGAACTGTGCTGTGTATTCCTGCAGAGTTATTCCATTAATCGCATTGCTAGGTATGCCAGGGGGGCTGGGACAGTTCATTGGGGTTGAAAGGCAAAGTAACGGACTGAACAAACAAAACCAGCTCCCTCAGGGGTTTGCTACACTCGCAGACCTATAATATTGCCTTTGCAGCAAGGTGCACATGAAAGGGCAATGCAAATCACAAAAATTTCCTAGAAAATTTACCAGCCTGCCTGCAAAAAAAAAACTAAACTGACTTCATCTAACAAATCATGTTAAAAACAGAGGGCTTTGTTTGCACTCATTTACAAATATATCTGTAAGCCACAGTGCCTCTTCTGTGTACTGTGGTCCTTCTGTGGCCCACCCCACCTGAAAGGCACAAGGACACATGGGGCATCTGAATATATACTGAATGTGTAGATATTGACATGTAACAGACAGCTACCATTACCCATCTAGCCGACTGCCATGAATTAATTGTGGTCACTTTAGTCATCTACTGTACTACTCCTTTGAAAAGACAAAAAAAATTACTTCACACTCATATCTTAAAGAAACATTAAAACTTCAGTTTTTTTATTTGATTCAAACAAACGTGTTTTACTTACCTGATCTGTGCAATGGTTTTGCACAGACCAGCCCTGATCCGCCTCTTCTGGGGTCTTTTGCCAGTGCTCCTGGCTCCTCTTCTTTGGCCGGTGCGCCTATAGAAAGCCACTTTCTATGTGGGCACTTGTGTGGGCTCACTCCCGAGCCACCTGCTCTGTCATTCTATTACCACAAAACTAGGAAGCTTGGACCCACCCCCTTGTCACATAATTTTATTGATAGCAGTGGGAGCTATCAACCTGCCCAGTGAGGAAGAGACCGCGGCGAGAGTGACTGATCTCATGCACATCACTGGATCAGGATCGGGCTCAGGTAAGGGGGGGGGGGGGCCTGGGGTAGGGTGACCAGACATCCCCAGTTTCAGGGGACAGTCCCCTGATTGAGGACACTGTCCCCGGACCAAGTCTGTCCCTGGTTTTGTCCCCAGATTGGATTAATAAGGGGCAGGGGCAATTTCAAAGACAATCAGTGGAGAATTAAAATAAAACAATTAGCATTACACCCCTTGCTTTGCCGTGCCTACTAGCATAGGGGGGGTTTTATTTTTCCCATTATCTGTGCCCCTTTCTGATGATCATGTGCTGGTCGGAGCGGAGGAAATATTTCTTCAGTTTCGGGCGCATGCCCATTCAGCTTCGCTCGCATGTTCTTCTGCCTTGGGTCAAATCCTGGCCAGCCACCTGCCTATCTCCTTGCCTTCCCTGGCAGAGTGACATTCCTCTGCTTCCCATCCAGTAGTAGCCGGGAGTCCAAAGAGTGAGACTTGAGAGGCTGTGAGGCGGGGGGCGATGGGCAGAGAGTCGCTGATTGTTGCCATTACTAGTAAAGAAAAAATATGTCCCCGGATTTCATTTTAAAAATCTGGTCACCTTAGCCTGGGGGGGATCCTTGTCTGCCTCCTATCCCTGCCACATGTGGCACCTTTTGGACAGGTAAGTGCCCCAATATTAAAAGTCAGCAGCTACAGTATTTATAGCCGCCAATTAAAAAAAAAAAAGGGGGGGGCTAGAGCTCCTCTTTAAAGTCTATTATTAAGCACTAATGGTTAATATATTAGCCATAGAAATATGTACAAGTGTTATTTATGAGGGGAAAAACCCTAAGAAAAAGAATAAAGAAAAACTTCAGGCCAGAGGGATTCTCTGTGCAAACGAATGTAAGTATGCATAAGAGGGATTCTATGTGGGAGATGTAATAATGTTATGCTATTTATAAGGCCATTTCTATGTACCAAAGCAGCTGCAATTACTTAGTAGCTGATTTCCGGTAGTAAAAGGTTTTCAGCGCTATCAATAGCTTGCAAAAAGGGCTTTTGCAAGCAGAGGGGCTCCCAAAACACAGCTGCTGCGTCCGGGTGTGTCATAGTGTTTAATAAATGAAGCGTTGGCATCTCAAAGGTTATTTTAAATCCATTTGACACCTGCAACTTGTTTATACAGAGTTTCTTCCTTCCCATGGCAGACCTTTTAGTTAAATGCAAAAAATATATGTATATTGAAAGTCTCCCTAAGCAAGTTTTTTTTTTCAGTTTAATTCTGTAGCTGAAAACTGTAAAATGGACCATTGAAACACTTTGCTGTAATTAAAGTTTACATAAAGGCAAAAACTTTTTTTTAAGTTTTGGATAGAGTGAAGAGGGATTAGAACACCTGTCAGGGCTATCTGTGCCCCATTAGAGACATTCATTCATTCATTATCCATTTATCACCAAGAGTGAAACTTAAAGAAAATTCCACATTTTGGGTTGCCACAATAACAGAAATAAAAAGGAAAATATTCCAATTATATATTCCAGTTCTGGTGACAACCAGGAATTCCCTCACTTTGGAGGAATCTCCTTTCACTTCCTGTTTTACATTGGGATGGGAAGTAAAGAAAACTCTTCCCAAAGTGATGCAGATGTCAAAAAAATTATAATGTAATGCTCAACAGTCCATATTTAACTATATAATACCAGCTTGTTTCACCTATTTCTCAGTGCTGTGAAAGTTTGACAATTACTCATGCATTTAGGGGTGGACTGACCATTCGAGGACTCAGGCACTGCCCAAGGGCCCCATCAGGGTTGCCAGCCTCAGTAAAACCAGGGACAATATGTAAAAATCTTTTTTTTTTTTTTACATCTGTCCCTTAAATGGCCCATACCAGGCCGATCCGTCCTATAGGCTCACTATGCAAGCCGCTTAGAGTCCCCCAAATTATTAGAGGCCCCGTCTGGTGAGAAGTAATTTTCGCCCCCCCATTTTGGCAACTCGCTGGCTGCATGGGAGAAGAGGTAAGAAGTCAGCACCCCCAGCTTCTCACTTTAATGTAAGATGTCATTTTCGGCAGCAGCCCCCCACCCCTGCGCTTCTTAACTTTAATGTGACATGTCATTTTGCTTGGGGCACCAGGGAGGTCAGGATCGGCACTGTTGTATGTGATGTGGGCCCCAGGCAGAGAATTGTGTACTCATACTGTGGTACTAGTCCCGACTCCTGGTGAGGCAATACTAAAATCTGGGGGCCACAGGTCACCCTATCACCACTCTGGGTCTGTCCCTCTGCTGCGTGAGTGGCTTTAGCGTACCTGGACAGGTCTCTCTCACTGACCTGGCAGCCGCAGTATCACTCGAACATTTGTAGGATAAAGTCCCTGCCACAGACCCTCCTTGGTGAAAGTCAGGGAGACACCTCTGCCACAGGCCCTATCTAAATAGTAGTTACGGAGACAATCCTCAGATGAATTACGCCTGGATCTCCTTCAACTTGTCGCCCAGGTACTGACTAACAGGTGATCAATCCTTCAGTGTCCGGCTACCTTGATCCCCAGTAGTTTGTCAAGGCCCTTTTGGATCGCCAGCCTCTCAGTGGCGCTCCTCAGATGGACTCCCCACTGAACAGCAATACAGCTTGGGATCCTCAAAGGTGGGAACCCAGTCGCTCACTGGGTCCCCGTCGCTGTTCAGATGCTCAGGGCCAACATGGTCCCGGAACACCGCGTGGCACGCATGCCCCGGCCAGGTAGGCCATAACGCCGGGGCGCCGTGATGTGGCCACCCGAAAGGTGGGTGCCACACTCTAAGAAAAAGTAGAAAAAAGCCCAGAACCAATGGCATCTGCCTCATAAATACCCCTCCCCAGCATGCACAGCGAGGCCAAACCCTACTGCTTGGCTGCTGGGAAAGAGGACCCAAACCTCGACTCCACTGCTGCCACATGCAGCACAGGGGTTGGAAGAACACCCCAGCGCAACAGAATGAGCCCACAGCACAGCCAAGCTGAGACAGAGACCCTGTTTTACACATACAATTTGGATCAGAGTTTAACTACACTCTGATCTCCCTCTAAATTTAACTAGCACTGGTACTATAAAGTACCCAGGCGCTGCATTATTTTTTCTGAACAGATAGACCTTTGGTTTTTTATATATATATATATATATATATATATATATATATTTTTTAACATGAACAGAATGTTCTTGTATTGAAGAAAATATAAGCATGATACATTTTATAAAGTACAACATAAAAGTAGGTAAAGATACACTTAAGTCATCGTACAACAGAGAGTCAGTCTCAATTCAATGAAGTATTATCCTTGTTTTTTTTATATTTAATAACCAGAAAAAAATAAAATAAAATACTTTCCTTGCATTACAAAGTTCAGTACCAAAGTGTTCTGGCAGACAGACGAGACTAGGATGTCTTCCTTCCAATATCCATTCAAGCTTCAATGATAAACATCACTTTTGTAGTCAGGCTAAATTTACCTGCACTGGCAGTATACACAAAAACACACTATTCTAGCACCTACCTACAGGTAGAGGGTGCTACACTTGCAAAAAAACACGTTTTTTTTTTGTTTGTTTTTTGCAGGGGGTCCCCTTCATTAACATCTAAGGCCCTAAAGATCTGGTAAAGATATAGGGAATCACTAGCTGCTTTGTTTATAAACAGATGTAAGAATCCGAATCTGCTATTTACTGGCAATATAAATATAATTTTTATACTTTGTAAATGTCAGTTTTGTTGTGGTAGGTTGTATACATTGTATACATTGTACAGATGCGCCACTTCAACCTTAAGCTAGGGCTGAACAATATCCGGGCGCCAGGTCACAATTGTGACCTGGCGCCCGCCGGTAATTGAGGTCGTGTCTCTGTGCGCCCCCACCTCCCCGCCTCGCGATCGCGGCGGGCCCGCAATGGCCAGTAATTGAGGCAGTGGCTTTGCGGCCTTGTGAAGTCCCAAGCTTCCTTCTGTGATCTGGCGCCATCTGGTGGTGGCCGTTGTCATTACAAGTAAAACCAGTTCTACTTCTAATGTGTAATTTTTCACTGCCATCTCCTTCCCTCCAATTAGAACCCCAAAACAATATATATATTTTTTATTCTAACACGCTAGAGAATAAAATGGCGATCATTACAATACTTTCTGTCATGCCGTATTTGCGCAGTGGTCTTACAAGCGCACTTTTTTGGGGAAAAAATACACTGGTTTTAGTTAAAAAATAAGACAACAGTAAAGTTATCCCAATTTTTTTTATACTGTGAAAGATAATATTACGCCGAGTAAATTGATACCCAACATGTCATGCTTCAAAATTGCGTCTGCTTGTGGAATGCCGACAAACTTTAACCCTTTAAAATCTTCATAGGCGACGTTTAAAAAATTCTATAGGTTGCATGTTTTGAGTTACAGAGGAGGTCTAGAGCTAGAATTATTGCCAACGATCGCGGCGATACCTCACGTGTGGTTTAAATACGGTTTACATATGCGGACGCTACTCACGTATGTGTTCGCTTCTGCGTGCGAGCTCGTCGAGATGGGCACGTTTTCTGGCTCCTAACTTTTTTAGCTGGCTCCTAGATTCCAAGCAAATTTGTCAAACCCTGCCTTAAGCCACCCTACATCCTATATAACACAAACAAATTCAAAGTTTTATTAAATGGACAATATAGTGGCATACGTTGTTCAAGATATGCCAACCTGATGAATTCCAATTTAAAATGTTAATAGGAAACCCATGGGCATCAATTGCAATACTCCCAAATTAAATGGTAAAGTAACTTCACTAAAAGGATATTTTGTAAGTAAAAAAAATGTGCATTTATTTTTTGTTACAGGAGCCTGGAAAGCATTGTATCAGCGATCAGCAGATTCCTGATGCCCCTGAGCACTGTCAGTGTATCAGCTTACCTGTACATCCCATACAGGTAAGCCAATACACCCTCAGCGAACTACCACAGTGCTTCAAACATAATAAAAAGGTCTGGTGTCACCCCATCAACTCCATCCCCAATTAAATACATAGGATTCGCCCTGGGACTTCAAGTATGCGAGTATGGTTAGCCAAAAAACATATGATTGTATAAAAAATAGATTACCATTTGTTGCGCATATAAAACACAACAGAAATTAATGCAGGCCGAAGAATTATGCATACAATGTAAAAAGAAGACAGCGACAAACATCCAACATGGGAGCTGAGGAGGCAAAGCAAAAGGTATAAACATGGCTTTAGTAAGTGCGAGTGCAAGTGTCCCTAGAGGTCTCACCTTTTCCATGATAATTAACTGCAAAAAAATGTAATAGTATATATGTATATCAAAAGGACCCTGCAAATATAGGTGAACTTCCTGCAGTATTTAGTATGCATGTAAATATACAAGGACTAGCAAGTTCTTCCTGAAGTAAGTGCTGGTATGGGTTGGGGGACTGGAAGGACAATAAAAATGGATTCATTATAGAGTATGAAAAAATATTGTCTAGTGTGTAGAGTGAGATAAAGTGAGGTTTGAACAAATCTAAACAAATGCAAAATGCCAAAAAGCAACACAAATCACTTGAGTGTAATGCGTGACATTTCGCCCACTTCATACACCTCTCCTCCCTCCATATACTCAGGTTGTGGTTTGCTTAGTTCCCCCTTCTTTCTGAGGTGTGGGGTTCCTGGTGTCCCCAGATGTCCTGAGTCTTTTCTCCCATGTGAATGAAACAAAAAAGTATACTTAGCCAGAAATAGAAATATGAAACATTGCTTGGAAGTGTGGTACAATTGTCTGTTTTGGCAGAGTTCCAAGCTGACATGATTTTTTTACTTAACAAAGCGTGAATACTTAACTTTTTTGGACAAGTGTCACACATGAAAACACACCAAGTATCTACTGGAGCACCTGTGTGGGACACCCTAAAAAGGTTGTTTTGGTGTCCCACACTAGTGCTAAAGTCCAGATGTGTAAACAGCTGCTGAGTGTCCTCTCCTTACACTGAATCAAGTTTGCATTTCATTCTAGTTACAAACCCATCTAGACAACAATGTACTAAACTTTTTTTTAAATACAAATAGACATGACCAAATGTAGTTAACTTGTATCTGCCAAAAACATTGTATTTAATGGCGAACGAATGAGGTTTACTACGACCGATTACTGTGCCAACGAACCTGAAAGTTGACATTTTAAACCGTAAAGAAAAGCACATGAAGCAACATGCAAGTAATATTAATAATAACACAGGACAAATACTTACTTTTGAGAAGCAGTTTCCTGATCCATCTGTACTGATCATGCTCCCTCAATTTCGGGTCTGACCAGCGCTTCCTCAATTGCTCCTTGGATCACTGTACCCCAAAATTACTGTGCAGACTTCTCACAACTTTAGACATGATCTTGGCCTCTCTCACATTTGGGATGGGGTATGGTCCATGCTTCTCAACATAGTCGGCCCTCTTCAAAATGTCCACCATCTCTACAAAGGACATATTTGAGGGCTTATATCTCCTCCTGGATTGTGACGTTTCTAGCTCCGGGCTTTCCTCCTTGTTGATGCTATTACGCACCTGCTGTGTTTCCGCCATGTGCTCTCCCACTGTGCCGAAGAAGAAGGGGCGGGAAATATACTAGAGAAAACGTCAGGAGTGGGCGACGTGGGCAGAGTTTCACGCATTCGCAGTGTATATAATGCCAACACGCGTGTGTCGTACCTACGATCTGTGAGCAGAGGAAGGAGTAATAGAAGCGCCCATCGTGAGAACAAAGGTAACATTTTAACTTGGGGCATCAGTGGCCTATACTTCTTCTAGATTGAGGCCTATATTGGATAAGATTAGGAGAGTTTAGACTGAAATTAGTGTTTTTGTCTTGTGTTTTGTTTACAGAGAAAATGAAACAGTTCAAAGACCCTAATTTCCTGCCCCTGTTTATTGACAAGTACAGGGAGCTGACCTGTCTGTGGATTGCAAAACACCCCTTATATAAAAACAAAGCAGCTATGGAGAAATTGCTGGAATTTGTGAAGCCGCAGGTCCCCATGGCAGACATCGTATTTGAAAACCAAAATTGGTGGCTTGAGGAGCAATTATAATAGGGAACGAAAAAGGGTCCTGGCTCCCCCAAGATCAGGAGCAGGAGCAGCAGCAGCAGAAGACATTTATGTCTCCAGTCTGTGGTACTATGACAGACTCGGTTTTCTGTCAGACCAGACTGAAATCAGGCCATCACATTCCACTCTTCCTTCCACCCCAGCTGAGGCTTCCGATGACCAACCTGGGCCTTCCAACCAGAAAGAAGTGGAGGAGTCCAGCTTGAGTCAGGTATAGTATTATTCAATATATGTATTGTCCTATGTCTGATGTTAACTACTGTAGATATTATTGATAACAAATTTATGATTTAACAAAAAGTGTTTTACATATCAATAAACAGTAGTGGCCAAAAATGATTGGGACAAGAATGAAAAATGCTGGGGTCATAATGAGTCTTTTCTATTTATTAACATTCAATTTGCAACAGTCATGAGCTGAAAATTGTGTGTGATGAACCAAAAACTAAAACTATGTCCCTTTTTTATACACAGGAAAGCCTCAGCCAGAAGGAGACTGTGTAAAGTGTCAGCCAAGAGGTCTACCCTCATCCAGTTAACATTGCAGTGATCAGACTTCTGTACATAGCAAGAAAATTAATAGCTAGACATGTGCACAGCAAAAAATGTTGTTTATTTCTGTTTTGTTTCTGTTCGTTTATCGTGATTCATAACGAGTCGTAGTTTCGTAAGACGTTAGTTATCGTATTCGTACTCTTTAGTATTTCCGTAACACTTTTTTTTCTGTTTACGTTTTTTTATGTTAGTTTATTTTTCGTTGATTCGAGATTAGTATTTTCGTAAAATTTTGTATTCTGCCTCGTTCGTATTTTTACAATGAATTTATTCGTTCATTCGTTTTTACGTTGGTTTATTTTTCGTTGTTTTGATATTCGTATTTACATTATACATTTCATCACGCCGCGTTCGTATTTTCGTAAGAAATAAATCTTCGTTGCTTTATGATCATTCGTATTTTCGTGTCTAATTTCATTTGATTGTAACAACGTTCTTTTGTAGATTTTATTGCACTCGTAATTTTGTTAAAATACATTTTACGTTTATTCGACATACTACTCATCGTAATTTTGTAAACCGTACTTTACTGCGATTGACTTGACAGATCCACAAAACCGGTGCAACCTACCCAAACACACCCTATCTGGACTCTGAAAGGAATGCACTGCAGTCTAACACAGATAAAGACACAAGGTCAAGGAGCCACTAAGTAATAGAAAATAAGCTCATTGGGGGAAGGAACAAACCTCTTCAGGGTAAGGGACAGTGCTGAGTGGCTATTGGTCACAGTACTAATGAAAGTGAATTTGCATTATTTTGTATATTCGTTGTTTTCATTTCCGTTTTCCGAAGATTCGTAATTTATTTTTCGTTAGTTTTGCTTTTCGTTTTTTATTCTTTGTTCGGCATTTCGGTTGTTTTCTTTTCGTTCTTCGAATATTAGTAAGTTTGCATTTTCGTTTATTTTTCGTAATCATGATTTTTTTTTTGGTGTTTGGTATTTTCGTTATTTCTATGTTTTTGTTTCTTTTTTCTTTTGTTGTGTGGTTCTTTTACATTTAGTAGTTTCGTATCTTCGTAGTTTTCCATATTCGTTAATTTTGGAAATATCGTTATTCGTTATTATTTGCGCTAAACCATTCGTTCATTCGTAGGTTAACGAATCAACGAAAATAACGAAAAATTACGGAAAACGTATTCGTAACGAAAAAAATTGCACATGTCTATTAATAGCTAGATTTTGGTTGTCCCCTCACGCTCCGACCAAGAAGCAATGGGTTGAAGAAGTTAATTTTATCCTTATAAGAGAGTACTATACATATCAGCATAGAAATGCTGCCCGGAAATTCAATTACATTTGGCAGCCCTGGATGGAGACCCTGGGATTAGCACCTCAGAGACTGATCCTGACTCGATTATTGCAGGTTTGAGAAATATTTTTCATCCAGAGGTAAATGTGGGCTTTATTGGTTTTGTGTATCACATAAGAACTATATTCTAGGCGTTACACTTTGATTACTGGTGGGATTTGATTTTGAATATGTGGGCAGACTGTGGGTTGCAAGATTTCAGTTGTGGCCCGTTGGCCTCATGTGTGGTTGTGTTGGGGGGTAGGGCTGTTTCTGCCTGCCCAGCACGGTCTGACCTTTGTCATTGTCATGTGTCTTGTCTACAATTTTGGTGCCACCAATGTATTATACGGAATGTGTATGTTTCGTCCTATTATTTTATGTGGTTTTCTTTACGTTGACCTGTATGTACTTATATAAAGCTGGCCATACACTATGCTTTCTGATTGTACAATTTCTTTGAGACCTGAATGTGTTTTGTATTGTATTTCTGTTTTGTTAGTTCATTGAATGAATACTGACTTGACTTTTTATGGTGATATATTGTGTTTTGTTATCTTTTGTTAAAATGAATAAAAATAATTTAAACACAAAATTAACATTGGAAAATAATTCTATTTATGACGAAAACTTGAAATTCTGCCAGAAAAGTTTAAACTTAGCTGAACCATTTAATACATCTTTGAATATCTGGAATGGTTAAGGCTTGCATATGTATTTGTGGGATAGAGAATAATGGAATATTGTTTCCATGGTGTTTTATGAATACTTTGAAGTAATAAAGATCTAAACAAAGCTCAATGAATATTATTGCTTTTGGTATATAGAACACATTGGATAACACATGTTTATAGTCATTGCAGTGCTTGAAACAGGTCTTTCTACTGTATACTGTATCCCCATGCTAAAGTAGCAGAATGATTTGCAATTTTTCCGCAGGTAGGAATGTTTGCATCATACTAACATGAGATGTACGCTTGTGTTTTTAGTTTAGCGTGATTTAAATAATTAAAGCCCTTTGCTATAAATACCTTGAAATCACTATGAAAAGAGAAATAGGTATGCTAAATTATGCAAATCTGCTACTGTAAGTTCACAGAAAACCTTGCATCGTTAAAGCTCAACTCCAGGCAAGCCTTAAAATACATAGCTGAAATGCAAATAGGGGAGCTGTTTTACCGTCCAAAAAGATTTGTATTTAACCATCTAGTCCTAAAACGGTTGTTTTTTGTGATGAAATAAAACAACGTTTTAAAAAACGTCATTTAAAATGATCGTGTGTGGGCAAAACGTTGTTTCATGTCTTCTAAAAAAAACAAAAAAAAAAAATTCGAACATGCTTCAATTTTTTATGTCATTTTTCAGAATGTAGTTTGTGTCGTAAAAAATGATCGTGTGTGGGCAAAACGACGTTTAAAACTACGTTTTTAAACACGCGCATGCTCAGAAGCAAGTTATGACGTGAGCTTGAATGGAACAGAGTGCCGTCGTACGTGTTGTACGTAACCACGCTTTGCAAGAGCATTTTCAGAAAACTTTGTTTTTTTACAAGACAAAAAACCTCCGTGTGTGCCTTCATGGACAGCCAGTTTGGGGACCTACATTTCTCCAAAGTTTGGAAATCAATAAATATATATATTGTGACAGGGTACACAATTTTATGTACGCCAGTGAGAGACTGGAAGGGTCAGCTTTCCCTGCCCTGGAAGGGGTTAAGCCTGGCCAACAGGTAAACCTCCTCTCTTCCCCTATTAACAGTCACCTGGTAGGGAAGTAGGAAGGGAGAGCTTAGTGTGAGAGGTATGCTGAGCCGGACAGACAGGTTGGAAACTGTCTGCAGTGGAGGAACAAGGTCTGTCACAGATAATTGTTTATTTGGACTGTTATTTTGTTTGTTTTATACTGGAGGCCGGAATAGCCCCTCCAGTACAGTGTAGTGAGGGACACTACTGTGAGTTAGACTCCTAAATTGGAGTAGGCCATTTTGTGTTGTATTATTTATTTTGTGTGCAATAAAGCCGTATTTATTTCTTAAGATCAGCGACTTTGCTGCATTACATTACCGCTATTTCTACGACCTTGTCACAATATATATATATATATATATATATATATATATATATATATATATATATATATATATAAAATCTCTATCCACTTAAATCAGATAAGTTACTCCTCTCGTTCCTCTGTCATTCCTGGAGCAGTGTCAAGGTGGGCTCCCAATGATCCACCAATAAAAGAAACACCCTGTGGTTTTCGTATATAGGTAGAATGCTTGTTGTGAGTCATTACACAGAGCTTGACGAAGAGCATGGTACGCGTGAAACTGCACAGAGATGTTGTTATTTTACATGTTATGGAGATACTTCAGTAAAACGTTTTGCATTTTCTTCTATATGTGTGTGTGTGTATATATATATATATATATATATATATATATATATATATATATATATATATATATGTCTGTTTGGGGTGCTGTCAGGACGCTGTTCTAACAGCAGAGATCAGATGAGTCTTTCAGTACTGGAGTACACTGGCCTGGTTGCTCAGTTTTTCGGAGGGATTTCGAATTTAATGCTCGTTGGCCGAGGTCCCCCCTCCCCCGGTGTCCAGAAATTTGCGCTCATCGCTGCAGCACCCCAAGGTGGTTGCACCCCAAACTGCGGAAGGAAGTGGTGCTGTGTCGCATGGGTTGTCCATTTCAGTCCCCCCCTTGGAGGATTTGGTGGTCTCCCCTTTGGGGGTGGTTCCAAAGAAAGAGCCCAATAAGTTCAGGCTTATTCATCATCTGTCTTTCCCGAAAGGGGTGTCGGTCAACGACATCATCAGTCCGGTGGACTGTACGACGAGCTACACCTCTTTCGATGCAGTGGTTAGCTGGGTTCGGCAGTATGGAAAAGGGGCGTTGATGGCTAAGGTGGACATTGATTTGGCTTTCCGCCTGCTTCCGGTACATCTGGACAGCTTTCGACTTGGGTTGCCGCTGGGACGTGGAGTTCTATGTCAATCGGTGCCTGCCAATGGGCAGCTCCGTTTCGTGTGCGCTGTTCGAACAGTTTAGTTCCTTCCTAGAATGGGTGGTCCGCGATGTGTCGGGAGTGAACTCCGTGATACACTACTTGGATGACTTTCTTTGCGTTGGCCAGGCATCTGCGCGTATCTGCGCGGTGCTCTTAGCCATGCTGGAGCATATTGCGGATCGGTTTGGTGTTCCGTTGGTGCCTGAGAAGACGGAGGGCCCGGGAACGGTCATCACATTCTTGGGCGTTGTCCTTGACTCGAGCGCTATGGAGTGTAGATTGCCACTGGATAAACTTGAGGGCCTTAAGGCTGTGATTAAGGATATGCTGGGTTTGCGTAAGGTGCAACTTAGAGTTCTGCAGTCGCTCTCGGGTGAGCTGAATTTCGCATGCCGCATCCTTCCGATGGGGAGGGTGTTTTGCCGTCGACTAGCACGACGGGAGTTCAGTCGCCAAGACATTACGTGCATCTGGTGAGGGACCACAGGGATGATCTGCTGGTGTGGCACTCGTTCTTGGAGTCCTTCAATGGCAGGGCATTGTGGATGTCGTGTCCGGTCAGCAATTTTGACATGGAGCTGTACACGGATGCGGCCAGGGGGGGGGGGGGTCGGGTTTTGGGGCTTTCTTTCAGGGCAGATGGAGCGCGGGCCTCTGGCCCCAGTCCTGGCTGATGGCAGGGCTCACAAGGAATTTGGTGCTTCTGGAGCTTTTTCCGGTGGTGCTAGCGGTGGAGTTGTGGGGTGCGTCTTTCCGGGATCGGAAAGTTTGGTTTCACGGTGATAATTTTGGGATGGTGCATGTAATCTACAGGGTTTCAGCGTCTTCTCCTCCCGTTATTCTGCCGGGGGTGGAAAATGTTGTATCTGACGCGTTGTCTCGCTTTCAGTGGGACAGGTTTCGGGAGTTGGCACTGGAGGCGTTACAGCACAGGGTTCCTTGTCCAGACTGGCTGTGGAGGATTCCGTTGGAATCGTCTCCCACTGGATCAGAAGGTGGATGAGTGTGGGGACAAGAGCAGCTTATAAGAAGGTATGGCTGGAATGGCAGATGCTGGATGAGAAAGCAGAGGTGGATTCCTTTGGTATGTGAGTGAGTAACTTGTATAGCGCAACAAATACGAAGTTTATCACCTCAAGGCGCTTTGCTTCCAGTGTCGTCCTGGTCCTTCAGAAGAGATGAGTCTTTAGTTTTTTTTCTAAAAACCCGGTGGTTTTCTTCTAGTCGGATGGTCATGGGTAGAGCATTCCAGAGCCGAGTTCCTTGGACTGCAAATCTGCGTTCTCCCTTTGATTTGTAGCGGAATTTAGGGATTTGGAGAAGGTTTTGGTTGGTTGACTGGAGCACGCGTTTGGTGACGTAGGGATTGATTCCCTCGTTTTTTTTTCTGTTACCAGTCTGGCTGCCGTGTTCTGGACGAATTGTAGACATGAAATCTGGTATTTCGGTAGTCCTAAGTAGAGGGAGTTTGCGTAGTCGAGTCGTGAGTTGATAATTGTTCCCACCAATACTGCTGTGTCTTCTTCATGGATAAAGGGGATGAGTCTACGTAGCATGCGGAGCAGATGATGAGCACCGCTGACGACTGATCCTATTTGTGCATCCATCGTCATGTCTGAGTCAAAGATGACTCCGAGACTTTTGACTTTGTTGCTTGGCACGATGGTTTGACCGAGGATGGTGGGTGGTGTCCATGTGGTCCTAGAATTGGATTTCCGATTTGCGTGAAGGATGAGTAGTTCTGTTTTGGATCCGTTGAGTTTGAGGGAACTTTTGGTCATCCAATTGTCGATCAGTGTGAGGCATTTTCCTAGTTCATGATATTGGTCTTTTTTGTTGGCGATTCGAAGGTAAAGCTGTGTGTCGTCGGCATAGGAGTGGTAGCGCAGGTCCTGTTTGCTGATGATTTTGAGGAGCGGGCGGATGTAGATGTTGAAGAGTACATATAAAAAGGGTGATTTTCACGGTCTGAGTGCGATTTTCTAAGAAAAATGCGAACCATGGCAGGGCCGAGTCTGAGACTCTGGCTACTTCTTTGAGTCGGGTAAGCAATGTGTTGTGGTCTACCGTGTCGAAGGCTGCGCTGAGGTCCAGCAGCACTAGGAGACAGGATTATCCGTCATCTGTTGCTTCGAGGGCGTCATCCCATATCTTGAGGAGAGCCGTTTGTGTCGTGTCCTGGGCGAAAACCTGATTGAAGGGGATCTAGGAGTTTGTGGGTCTGTACTACAGCTTTCTCCATAATCGTGTGCTGGTTTTGTATTTTTTGGCACGGAACATGGAGGCTGGGGTGCCGTGATCGGTGTGGAATAAAAAAACTGGCGAGTTTAGCTTTTCTGTTCAAATGGCAAGGGTGTCCGGATTTTACAAAAAAGATTTTTGGGTGCGTCAGGCGCTCAAGGGTTATCAGAAGCAGGGACGGCCTACGGATTCAAGGCACCCAGTTTCGTTTGACATTTTGATGGGCATTATGGAGGAGTTGGGGAAATTATGTACTTCACAGTATGAGGTGTCCTTGTTTCGGGCAGCCTTTTCGTTGGCGTTTTTTGGAGCATTTCGAATTACCAAGCTAGTTAGCCCTTCTAAAAAAGTACAAGGGGGCATGCTGGCTGCTGACGTGTTGTGGGCGCAGGAGGGGTGTCTGTTTTTGCGGAGATCCAAAACAGATCAAACGGGGAGGGGTAAGTCGGTGCAAGTTTTCCCTATTCCTGGTTCGGCACTGTGCACTCCGGTCGGGGCGGTGCAGGAGTTTTTGGAGTTGCGCCCGAGGGTGGATGGTTCCTTTTTGTTGCATGCGGATGGGGCTCCTTTATAAGGTCATGTTATCAGTTTGTAGCAGTGTTTAGAAAGAGTTTGGGGGCGTTGAGCCTGGTGAAAAAGGAATTTTCGTCGCATTCCTTTAGAATTGGTGCGGCGACGGAGGCCACGCGAAAAGTGGCTGGATGTGGAAACAGTCAAGCGCATAGGTAGGTGGGAGTCGAGATAGTTTTGGCTGTATGTTCGACCACAGTTGCTGGTGGGTTAATCGTAAAACGGTTTTCGGCTTATAATAAAAAAAAAATTAAAATAGAAGAGGCGAACAAAGGGTAGTGTTATTGGTTTAAAATGAGGGTCTTGGGGTTGGCTCTGTGTGGAAGGTTTTTGTTGGGGGGGGGGGGCTGGTAACGGTTCCCTGTAGATCATGGTTGGTGATACACATGTTTATTATTTTTCAGGTACGAGACAGGGTTTGGTCTGCATACTGGGCCATTCCTTCGTGCATTGGGGGCTAAGAGAGCTGATGTGCGACCGAACGGTTGGCAGCTAGGGGTCCCAAGACAGGAGGCCTGCGTCAGCTGGCTAGGGTTCCCGGGAATGCTGTGGAGCAGGATGGTTCCGGAGGTGCACCGGTTTGCACGTTTGGATCAACCACCTGATGTTCTGATTGTACATGTGGGGGGGGGGGTAGTGACTAGGGGGTTCGGTCAATGTTAGACGTCACGCGGGACATCAAATTTTATTTCCTGCGTCTTTGCATGGTGTTCCCTGACATGATAATGGTATGGTCGGACATGGTGGCGGGGACATCATGGAGGATGGCAAGGTCAGTGGAGAGCATTAACAGAGCACATAGGAAGATCAATAGAGAGGTGGGTAGGTTCGTGATTAGGAACGGGGGCTTGGTGGTCAGGCATCCGGAGTTGGAGGTGGACACGTGGAAATACCTGCGGGGTGATGGAGTTCACCTTACCGACGTGGGTATTGTAAGGGGTTAGCTCGGTAGCGGGGGTGTGTGACCCCCTGGATGGGTTCACTACACACTGAACTATACAGAGAGGCAGCCGAAGACGGTTGAAAACAAAGATTATGGTTTATTCTTCCATATTGCTAAAAACAAGTGCAAGCATCCAAACACCATAAACAAAACATAAAATAAACCCTAGCCACTTGGGGCGTCTACCTTTACCACACAGGAACCTATCTATGGAGTCTGGCACAGCCTACTGCTGGTCATACAGCAGAAAAACAATAGTCTTTTTGATTTTTATCACACAGAAAAATCAACAACCCCCTCACCTCTTCAGAAGTCTTTCTCAGCTCACTGCTCTCCTTAACTCAAAAAGGCTCAGGATGCAGCAATCAGTAGTCATCCTTTGGATGACTTATAGAGGCCTTAATTGCTTCATTCTGAACAGAAGTTTTCCAACGCCCTAAACCTTTCTGGCTCTTTCTGCAGCCGACAACTGGTAGTAATTGGTGTATTGTCTAAACAAGGCAGAAATGTATCTCCCGTCTGTGACAACACCCACAGATTTACCTGACTTCCTGTCACAGTATAGACATGTGGGCTTTAGATCTGCAGGATGGGGTACATCGAGCTTTGAGGGTGGAGGTGCGCCCAAGGGTAAGGTGTTACCCTTGTGTGCTGGTGGCCGGTGTTGGACTTTGCAGGGGAAGGAAGATACCTCGAAGAAGGATTTCAGAACCTATCGGTAGTATGGGTTCTGAGGGGGGTATTTTTTAGTTAACCAAAGTTTTGCTGGAATATTATGTTAATGGGGCACTGCGGTCAGTGGTCATCTCTGAGCCAGCTTGTCGGCTTGAGGCCTATGACCATAGGGTGAGTTACTGCAGTGCCAGATGTTATAAGATGGAATTATAGTGGTTCCTGCAAAGTCCAGCACTAGGATACTGATAGGATTGTTTTCTGAGAAAATGTTGTTTATGTGTTAAAGTTTAATATTTAAAGTTAATTTAAAATAAAGGAGGCTGCTACGGCCAATGTTTTACACCAAGGTATGGTGGTGGTCTCGTCATTCATTTAGAGTATAAGGTGGAGTATAGGTTGGGGGTCTTAGCAGCGAAAGGGGGAACATCTGGTATACCATAGTCATGTATGTGTCCCTGAATGCATGTATCCGCAAGAACATAATGTACATTTTTTTACACAGGTGCCTCTGTCAGCAAGATTCTGTGTATAAACATCAGTAAATTATTACATATGTGTGCAAGAAACCTTAACCATTCCCTACTCTATCCAAAAAAATAAAAATAAACTTTTGGCTTTAGAAATACTTTAATGGTGACCTCACCAGCAGCACAACATTACAGTTCCTTTACTCCTGTTATGTTTGGCTGCAGGGAGTTAAGTGACTTCCTGGTATGAGGACATGACTCACTCATGTGACTAACCCCCCCCCCCTCCTCCCACACTATAGTGCCGATGCTTGGCGTTTGTCAACTCAGGCACCAATATCTGTTACACGGTGGTGGAAAAGAGTCCTCAACCCTTTGTAAACTCCAGGTGCCAACTTGCAAATGGTTCCCTGCCTCTCCTCACTCACAGCAGCCAAATGGTGCATTGGGAAGCACACAGAAGGCACTGTAAATTCATGCAACTGGTAAGGTTGACGTTTAAAGTAAAACTGTTGCTTTGTGCTTCATGGGCAATGTACAGGTTCACTTTAAAATGTTGCTAGTTTCCAGCTCACGGCTTTTGTGAGGTTCTGTGGGGTGACAATTGAGGGGAGCAAAGGACGGTGGTGATAAATGCATTATGAAATGTAAAACATTTTTTTAGGGCATAAAGGCTTTTAGTGGTTAAAGCGGAATTTTGGGTTTAATCCTAACTATTAAAACCGTCCCCTACCCCTCCTAACACCTATGCTTACTAGGCTGGGCTCTGAGGGAGAAGGTCTCTGGAGTTCATCTGTCTTAGACCAATTGCTGCGATTGGAGACTATTTACACTGCGAGTTATCTACCTATGTTTGTGAGAAGTTTTCCTTTTACCTACTTTTAATAAAATATATCCAAAGGATAATGCACAAGGCTGGTGCGCCTTTTTTTCTTTTACCTATGTTTACTAACCTGTGGAAGAAAGAGCTGTGTACTTATCTATTTATTTTCAGGCCTCTCTGGTCCAGCAACTTGTTCCGGCTCCCCTGTGTCAGCCACTGCCACTGCAGTTGCAGGGGAAAAAAGAGGGTGCAGACAATGTATGGGCAATTGAAGCCTATGGGTGAGGTTACCACTACAAGCTTTACTAACCATTGTTGGAGTGCTCTCTCCTTTCCCCTGCAGTGCCGCTGGCAAACACAGGGTAGCTCAGGTGACCGGACAGGAGCAGGCTAAAAATAGGTAAGTATACAGATCTTTCTTACACAGGTTAGCAAGCATGGGTGTGAGGAGAGGGGAGTGGACAGTTTTAGTAGTTAGGATTAGGCCCAGAATTCCACTTTAAGGGCCAGTTCACAGCAGACGCAGTTCCGTTCCGTGTGCTTTTGTTCTGCACAAAATGCATGCACAGTGTTTTCCTTGTATTCCAATGGCTCTAGTTTATACCATGCAGTCAGTTTCTGCACCGGAAACTGACCCAAAACTGACTGCATGGTGTGAACTAGAGCCAACTAGAGCCATTGGAATACAAGGAAAACACTGTGCATGCATTTTAAGTGCAGAAAAAATGCACAGGAAACTGTACGAAAATGCGCCTGGTGTGAACTGGCCCTAAACAACTAATTTATTTGAAAAGATCCAACATGTAATCTATATTTAAGATTCTAAATTGAAAATGTTCATGAAATATTACTGATACACACTTTAATGCCCATTTTACAATTATAAAACCTTCTGGAATTATTATCAGTTTCCTCTATGCGTAAAAAAAAAAGAAAGTCCCAAATTGACTTGATTATTCGAAGTACAAAGCAAAGCAATGTCTCTAGGTGGCTTCCCATTTCTAGCAAAAGGGTAGTAAAATACTGCTATAGATCCATTAATTTAGCGTGCTGCTTACTAGCACATTATTTACTACCTGCTGCTAGCTAATTTCATTTGTCCGTCTGTCCTTTCATCGTACAATGCAGTCTTGGGCAATTAGTGTCTCTCCAGCTGTGGTGAGCAAGGTATGCTGGAAACTGTAGTTCTACATATCAGCAGGCAATCCACAGGCTATCTACCTCTGATGTTTGAAATTTCATCTTATAGAACAGTCTGATCACTGCTACATTGTCTGCCTTTTCATAGACTGCCGTCTACCTCAGTCATTTAATGATTACAGCTGAGTGCGGCTACATAATTGTCTTATAATTCTAGCTTCTTGATTGCTGCAGCTTGATAAGTACAGCTGCATGCTGCTCAATACACACTGTTTTTCTAATTCCACAGCTTGCCGAACATAGCTGCTGTGCATACTGTTTATTGCTGTACAGCTTCAGCACACTGAGCTGTGGCCCGCTGTCTGATTGGCTCCTCCTTTCCGAAATGAAATGAGCACTTAAAACTGGTAATCTCAATATAATGCATAATAACAGGGAATCATCTATTCTCCAGGACCGAGGATACAACTGCAGAAGAATTTAAATATTTAATCAATTAGCATGAAAAGGTGTGTTTAAATTTTAAACTTTCAAAGGAGCGTCTGCAGAGCAAGACAATAAGCATGGTGGCCAACAGAGTATACGCCATCTGTGAGCAGGAAACAGACCAAAAGGGGATGTACTGGAAAGCTGCCATTGCCAAGTTCAGTTTTCTGTCTGGCATCTGGGTATAGTTGAGACTGGGGCATAACTATACATATTATTGGCGGTTTTAACTTTCAATTTCTGCTGAAACTCTCACATGGCTAAATATCAGTGGGTTATCTAAGGGAAGCAATGCACAAAAAGACAACCAGTAGTGTGCAACTTAGGATGAAAAAAATTAACCAAATATAAAAAAAAAAGGAATCCTGGAACACAATAAATGATACACTATATTGTCAAAAGTATTGGTACACCCGCGTGCAGGCCAATTAGGTTCCTTGTATAACAGTGTAAATTTGCTGTCCCCTCATGTCATGTCATGTGACTCGTTAGTCTTACAAAGTCTCAGGTGTGAATGGGAAGCAGGTGTGTTAAATTTGGTGTTATCGCTCTCACTCTCTCACACTGGTCACTGGAAGTTCAACATGGCACCTCATGGCAAAGAACTCTCTGAGGATCTAAAAAAAAAAAAATGTTGCTCTACATGAAGATGGCCTAGGCTATAAGAAGATTGGGAAGACCTTGCAACTGAGCTGCAGCACAGTGGCCAAGACCATACACCGGTTTAAGTTCCACGCAGAACAGGTGTCGCCATGGTCAACCAAAGAAGTTGAGCGCACGTGCGTCATATCCAGACGAGTGCTGCCAGCATTGCAGACCATATGCCGTACACTGCATCAAATTAGTCTGCATGGCTGTCGTCTCAGAGGGAAGCTTCTTCTAAAGATGATGCACAAGAAAGCCTACAAACAGTTTGCTGAAGACAAGAAGACTAAGGACAAGTATTACTGGAACCATGTCCTGTGGTCTGATGAGACCAAGATAAACTTATTTGGTTAAGATTGTGTCAAGCATGTGTGGCGGCAACCAGGTGAGGAGTACAAAGACAAGTGTGTCTTGCCCACAGTCAAGCATGATGGTGGGAGTGTCATGGTCTGGGGCTGCACAAGTATAGAAATGATTTGCAATACAAACAATTTGTTCATTTCATTGGAAAATGAGAGAAATTCTACTAATCAAACCTCCACTTAACATGCAAACCTTTATATCTGTTATATTTCAGAAGGAGAAATAAAGATTTTTGGGGAACTTTTGCTCTAGAATGAGCTACAGCTCAATGTTATTTCAAGGGATTGACTGTCTTTTTGGATAGTCTGCATCTTAATTATAAAGGCACTTCTTGGGTTGCAGGCTTAAGAACGGATGGGACTGCAGGCATGCTTGTGATTCACATGCCTGACGAAGGGGCCCTAAGTGGCTCCGAAAGGTTGCACTTTCTTTGTGTTGTGATCATTAGTGTTGCTCACGAATATTCGCATTGCGAATATTCGCTACGAATATTGCATATTCGAGTATTCGCGAATAACTTGAATATTGCGGCGAATATTCGATATGGCGAATATTCGTATTTTTTCAAATGTATTTTTAAAACAGATCACATCCTAGTGATCTCCATCGACGTCTAAAAGCATTGCTGGTATGATTAGAGAGAGACCCTGGGCCGAGTAGTTGATGCGATTCTTTTATGTTGCCGAAAATTCGCATTGCAAATTTTCGGCAACATAAAAGAATTGCATCAGCTACTCGGCCCTTCTTTTGCATCAGAGCTAATCAGAATAACTCGAATATTCGACAAACGGAATATTGCGCGATTATCTTCTCCGCCCTTCTTTTGCATCAGAGCCAATCAGAATAACTCGAATATTCGGCAAAAGGAATATTGCGCGATATTCATTTTGCCGAATATTCGAGTTATTCTGATTGGCTCTGATGCAAAAGAAGGGCGGAGAAGATAATCGCGCAATATTCCTTTTGCCGAATATTCGAGTTATTCTGATTGGCTCTGATGCAAAAGAAGGGCGGAGAAGATAATCGCGCAATATTCCTTTTGCCGAATATTCAAGTTATTCTGATTGGCTCTGATGCGCCCTTCTTTTGCATCAGAGCCAATCAGAATAACTCGAATATTCGGCAAAAGGAATATTGCGCGATATTCCTTTTGCCGAATATTCGAGTTATTCTGATTGGCTCTGATGCAAAAGAAGGGCGGAGAAGATAATCGCGCAATATTCCTTTTGCCGAATATTCGAGTTATTCTGATTGGCTCTGATGCAAAAGAAGGGCGGAGAAGATAATCGCGCAATATTCCTTTTGCCGAATATTCGAGTTATTCTGATTGGCTCTGATGCGCCCTTCTTTTGCATCAGAGCCAATCAGAATAACTCGAATATTCGACAAACGGAATATTGCGCGATTATCTTCTCCGCCCTTCTTTTGCATCAGAGCCAATCAGAATAACTCGAATAATCGGCAAAAGGAATATTGCGCGATATTCCTTTTGCCGAATATTCGAGTTATTCTGATTGGCTCTGATGCAAAAGAAGGGCGGAGAAGATAATCGCGCAATAGAAATATTGCGCGATTATCTTCTCCGCCCTTCTTTTGCCCCCTTATTTTCCTTTCTTTTAAGTAGAGTTAGTGTAGAGTTAGTGTTTAGTGCATATTAGTTTAGTAATACAGGAAATGATCTCCGTTTATGAGAATTTCGCAATCATTTTCGCATTAGCGAAATTTCGCAAAAATTTTTTTGGATAAAATATCGCGAATATTCTTCTATATATTCGCGCAATATCGCGAAATCGAATATGGCGTATTCCGCTCAACACTAGTGATCATGCAATAAAACATCTATTTGGGCGCTATTTATGTCGTTCCATGGTGTGCTGGCAAATATTTGTATTGTAACGTGTACCAGTATCCAGCTGGTTGTTGCTACAAGCACCCAAACCCAAGAGCGGATCCAGGAAAGTGTGCGATGGGAATATGAAGTATGCGAGCATGCTTGGGCACAAGTCTGGTTTGGCAGTCCAGATGAAAGACATTTGCCCACAGATGATCCGTATACATTGTGTGGCTCATCGCTTGCAACTTGCGGTCTTGGATGTTTGCAAGGAAGTGCCATGCCTACAAACAATTGATGATGTGGTGCAGCGTTTTTAAATATTACCATGGCCCTGCCAAATGCCTACAGTAAGGGTCCTTTCACACTAGCGGACCGTTCGTCCGCTCATTACAAGTCCGTTTACGGACTTGTAATGGGCCCCTATGGGAGCGGATCCGCTAACGTCCGCTAAATCCGCATCCGTTTTTGCGGACGGAAGAATGTCCTATTTTTCTTCCGTCCGGCCAAACGGATCGGATGCAAACGGACAGACGGTCCGTTTCCATCCGACTCCCCATAGGGGAGAGCGGAGGAGAGACAGGGCGGTCCCTGCACAGTGTGCGGGGACCGCCCTGTCCGCCGACAGCTGAGCGGAGACCCCCCGCTGAGCTGACGGGCACACGGAGCGGACCGAAAAACTGTCCACTCCGTGTGAAAGGACCCTTACTGAAAGAAACTGCAATTTTTTTAAGTGAGGAAATCTTGAAAACTAAAAGATATACACACAATGCGTTGATTATGCAGCAAAGTTGATGCTTTTCTTCAAAACTGGAATACAGTGGTGAGGCATTTTGAGCAGATATCAACTGAAGGATCAGCTGATGCTGCTAAGGTTAAAAGGTATCCTGAAAGACCTAAAAGATGTGAAGTTTGTGAAACTTTGGTATTTCCTACAGGATTGTTATGGCAAGCTGAAACCATTGTCAGAGGGTCTTTAAAACAAAGTACTTATGATCTGTCATGTAAAAACCAAAATAGAACATGGAGTTAAAATTCTTCAGGATCTTTGTAAAGGGAGAGGAAAAAACAAACTCGAATTTCTAGATAAGTTTACCGGTGATGAAACACTTTATGGGCAACAGCTGACCAACCTTGAAGTCATGAAAGAGAATTTCAGTCTATACGCCAAATTGTATTGGATAGAGCTGAAAGATATTTAATTTTGAGTCTTTCTTCAGATATTGTGCAATCTTTTAATATATAGTATTTGATGGCCTGTCCTGGCCAGATAAAGCACACATCCTCAACTTTGGATTGACAGAGCTGCACAGAATAGCAAAGCATGTTTTGCATGGGTTTTAGGACAATGTTGACCCTTTAGAAGCAGAGTGGGCAGACATGAAACTCTCCATTCAAAATTTACTTTCTTTCAATGAGGCTTTGAAAGGAATGAACTAGCAGAAAGAGAGATTAACCACAATACTCTCTCTGGTCAACATCTGTGTTGTACTGCCCCCAACAACAGCCTTGTATAAATGTGGCTTTAGCTACCAAAATAGACTAAAGCCTGTGTATCATTCATCACTGGTGTTAGAGACTTTGGATGACCTTTTAATGAATGCTGTTAATGAACCACCACTTACAGTTGTGACAGGAAGTCAGGTAAATCTGTGGGTGTTGTCACAGACGGGAGATACATTTCTGCCTTGTTTGGACAATTCACCAATTACTATTAGGTGTCGGCTGCAGAAATAGCCAGAAAGGTTTAAGGGCTTTGGAAAGCTTCAGCTGTTCAGAATGAGGCAATTAAGGCCTCTATAAGTTATCCAGAGGATGACTACTGATTGCTGCATCCTGAGGCTTTTTGAGTTAAGGAGAGCAGTGAGCTGAGAAAGACTTCTGAAGAGGTGAGGTGGTGTCGATTTTTCTGTGTGATAAAAATCAAAAGACTATTGTTTTTCTGCTGTATGACCAGCAGTGTCTGCCCAGCAGTAGGCTGTGCCAGACTCCATAGGTAGGTTCCTGTGTGGTGAAGGTAGACGCCCCAAGTGGCCAGGGTTTATTTTATGTTTTATTTTGTTTATGCTGTTTGGATGCTTGCACTTGTTTCCAGCAATATGGAAGAATAAAGCATAATCTTTGTTTTCAACCGTCCTCGGCTGCCTCTCTGTATAGCTCAGTGTGTAGTGAACCCACCCAGGAGGTCATACACACCTGCTACCGAGCTAACCCCTTACACAATCCAAACACCGCCATTGATAAGTGGTATTTTTCATCAGAAAGGGGACGTTACACAGGGCTTACTCCTTTTGTACGATGCACACCATAGCAAATCTCTGTCTGAAATTGTCTTCCTAGTTGTCAGGGAAAACAGGCTTTCCATGCAAGAGCCCCGCATGCACGCATGCGTACTAGCATTTTAAGACATACACCTGTCACTAATAATGGAGTCAGGCAGGCTATTTACACAAGGCTCCTACAGAGGTTCCTTGCTGTTTGGTCTGCAGCTTCTGTGTCATTTCCTGTTTCCTGTGTGACCTCTGACTCCGATCCAGCTTGTTGTTACCTGCTGCCTGTTCTGATCCCGGCTTCCCTTAGACTCTGATCCTGCCTGCTGATTTTGTCTGATGATCTTCCAGTACTACTTGGCTTGTGACCTGACCTCTCTTCTGCCTAACGTCTATGCCTGATCTGCCTGATTATTACCGACCCGGCCTGTCTGACCCTGCATCTCGCTCACCCAGCCTGCTACAGCTCCCAGCCCTGCATCTGGTACTGCTCCGTGGTTCATCCCAGCCTGCCACCAATCAAGCATTGTGTCAGCTCATCCACCTGCTGACCACCGCTACTACAGGGACCATTGACCCGTTTACAGGCACTCATACCCCACCGTGCTCCTGTGGCTACTGTATCACTGCCAGTAGTGCGCGAGCCGGAGTTGTACGAGAGGCCTTCCTCTGCACGTCAGGCTCACATCCCAGGTACGTAACACTAGTGTTATGCCATATGTGACGAGACCCTTGCTCGCCCAGGTCCTGCTCTCCCGACACTCCTCTGCTTCTATTCGATCAGATTGCAGCTTGCAATATCTGATGGTCCAGTCACCCAAATTTCCCGGGATCCAATCTACAGCTATGTGCCGATTGGATCCATGAAGAACACACACCAAGCGAGTTGTATGTATGTTCAACCAGAACTCTTTTATTGATAGTACACAGCACACTTTTATATAGAATTTGGAACATCCCGCCCCCAACAACCGCTTTCTTATTGGTCCTTTTTAAAGTCCAGGCAGTCTCCCATCAGGTCCTCTCCCATGCAAATGAGGACTTTAAAATGTCTCAGCAGAGATTGGTCCCAAAGCTTGAATAGCATGACTATGTGTGTTGAGACAGAAGCCCCCAGGGGGTAATTACTACAATGAAGCAATCAGAACAACAATTAACATGAGTCAATTATCTATTCAGGTAGCCGGACGAGGTGGCTAGGCTATTCATCTGCAGAACACAATGGAAAGGTATTTCACAAGTCACTTAGCATTCCCATAGTCCTCAATAGGCTGATTCCGTTCCAATCCACATCTAGACAGACAGAGGCATCCTGCAATGTGTCCTATCCACAATGTCTCATCTTCTGCAATACATGAATATGGATTTCACGTAGAAACACTTTAATATCTCACGATCCATGACACCATATTATTTGCCTTAATGCCACACTTTTACTTAGGACAGGCATGTCCAAAGTCTGGCCGTGGGCCAATTTCGGCCCACGTTACAGTTTAATGTTGCCCCTTGGTAATTTGGATATACATATCTTTTGTGGCCCCAAGGGCCACAAAAGATATATACTGTATTTATCAGTGCTGCCTCGGAGGGGACAGGGAGGGGGCGGGATGAGCGCCATCAGATTACATACAGGAGAATCTCCTGTTTTTGTCTGTAATTGGAAATCCAGTCTCCTGGGCTGCCATTGGATGTCTGTTCTGTCTATCATAGGAGGCGGGACTTTGTATTAAAGAGGTCGCCATGTAAACAGGAAATTCTCCTATACATAATCTGTTGGCGGTCGTCCCGCCACCCTGCCTATCCCCTGGCAGGCTACAGATGGCCATCAATCAGGCTGCACCGATGTCAATGGTGAGGCTGCAGATGGGCACTGATTAGGCTGCATTGATGGGCACTGACACTTATTTTGCTTCAGTTATTTAAAATGTACGTTTTTTTTCCTGAAACTTCCCTTAAAGCAGTGGTTCTCAACCTTCTAGTGCCGTGACCCCTTGAGAAAATTTCCCAAGTTGTGGGGACCCCCAACAGTAAAAAAAAATAATTGTAGCATGACTTGTCAGCACCCAAGGCAAGACGAGTAATTTGCACCCCTAACCCACAGACATTTAGCGCTCCCTTCCACTTGTACAGCATTAAATCCCCTTATGGTACATTTTAGGATTTACCACTCTCTTTGTTCTTCTTTTACCTCTCTCTATCCTAATTTCTTCCTTTTTTTTTTGCCATCTTTCTTGTTCTTTCTCTCCCCTTTTCTTTGTTCCTCCCTCTCTTTTCCTTTTCCTTCCATGTACTCTCTATTATTACTCCTTTTCTTACTCCTTGGTGGGGAGTTGGGTACAGTGGCAGTGCTGTGGGGAGTTCTGATCAGCCAACTTAGGTGCTCTTGATCAAGGTCATCTGCTGATCTGAGAACTGTCGTAGGGACTTTTAAGGGCATCTATAAGTGTTACTCACTGTGTCTTTGGGTTCAAGTGTCTCGTAGCAGTGACACCTATGTCGAAATAAGGAGATGGGGTCTCCTCCAGCCCCTCCCACTTCACATTCCTCACCAGTCAGCTAACCTCTAGTCTCTGCCCCCCAACCATGCTGTTAACAGAATGGGTGGCTGCAAAAAGACTGAAAAGGCTGGGAGAGCAGAGCGGGCTTCAGGAACAGTCAGGATTCGGTGACCCCTGGCAAATCGTCATTTGATCCCCGAGGGGGTTTCGACCCCCAGGTTGAGAACCACTGCCTTAAAGTGAAGGTGCATGTTATATGCCAATAAATACGGTATATCCAAATAACACACCCAAGCTCATATCTTTACCACACACAGCCACAAAGGCAAGAGAATTCTTGTTGGGCAGTGTATTAGTGCTCGAACGAACCCATTTAGACTGCATTTTAATGGTTCAAAGAATGTCAGGCAAAATGATCGGCCCTCATGCATGTTCACTTCATCAAATCTGGCCCTCTTTGAAAATGTTTGGACACCCTTGACTTAGGGAAAGCACTAGACATGTGCACAACAAAAATTTTCGTATTTTTTTGTTCCGTTTTGTCTCGTTCCGTAGATTCGTAATTTCGTAAGATTCAAGTTTTCCTATTCGGACCCGTTCATATTTTGTAAGACGCAAGTTTTCCTATTCGGATCCGTTCGTATTTTCGTAACAGTTTTATTTTCGTTTATACTGAATGATTCGTAATTCTGTCTACTTTATGTTCGTTGATTCGAAATTCGTAATTTTGTTAGATAATAATTTTCGTTTAATGGATTTGTAATTTTGTACTTTCGTAAATACATAGCAACACGCGGCTAATCCATATTAAGATATGCTTTCTCTTAAGTCCCGAACACACGGTCGGACTTTTTGCCAACAAGGTGACTCAGCACAAAAGAGATAAGCTGATTGGCTAAGATATTTAGTAAGATACATTACTAACTACACTGCCCATTTGAAAGAACGTTACAACTTACAAGTACACAAATTTACGAACAGACAAAGAAACAGATTTACAAAACACACAAATGAAAATACGAACATACGAATGAAAATACTAACAGACAAAGGATTTAAAATGCGGAATGCAAATCGTTCGTTATAGATGTAATTTTCGTTCTTTTGCTTTTTCGGTGTTTTGTATTTTAGTAAGATTGTCTATTCGTACTTTCGTATTTTCGTTTGTTCGTTCTTTTGCTTATTCGTAATTCCGTAATTTTCGTATTTTGGGTCTTTCAGCTATTCGGATGTTCGAATTGATACGAATGTACGAATACTAACAAATTCATATGAAAATCCATTCGTTACGAACGGGAACGCACATATCTAGAAAGCACTTATTTTTCTTTTATGTTTACATTACTTTGTTAATATTGTTAAAGTTGTTGTTAATTATTGTTGTAACTTAATTCTGAAAAAAGCATTTAACAGTGTAATTTCATGAGATAATTTACAAGAGTGTGATTAGGGGCGGAATTAGGGGAGGGGCAGGATAGGGTTTGAGTGGGGCAACTGATAGTGAGTAACTCTAAAGCCTCATACACACGATCGGACTTCCAACTGACTTTTCTGTGGATTTTGCTTCCGAAGGGCGTTGTCCATGAACTTGGTATGCATACACGCAGTAGTGACGTAATAGATGCACTACGTGCTTTTTCTGCTCTTTACCGCCACCCTTTGGGCAACTTCTGCCAATGTTGTCTGATCTTTAGCATTGGTTCTCAGCATGCGTGTTTGTACTTTGAGGCGGTACGTGACCACGCACAGCACCTTCCGGTCCAGCTGGTTCTCATCACAAGGGAAGTGGAGCGCACGCGAGTGTCTCCCCAGCGAGGACGCATCTTATCCATAGACCCAAGCCATCAGCCTCAGTGCCGGGACGGAGGGCACCACAAATAGTAAGGAGCCACTCGGCATTGTGTGTTTAATCCATGTCTTTTAATAAAACGGTATCACGCTATGGCGGCATTTTTTTGTGTTTCTTTGCCCTCTAACGAATTCAATCAAGGGAACCCAGGCTATCTACTGTCCGTGGAGACACAACGCTTTATTTGACCTATTTTCTAACGAGAAAGGTCAATAGTTTGCGGTAAGGAGCCATCCTGTTTTTACACTGTCGGTGTTTAGTTGGTGAAGGTGGAAACTCTTCATTTTTGATCACCCATACTCACTCTTATGAGTGAAAAAGTCACAAAGATTTTTAAGGATATTATTAATTCTTTTGCACATTTATGGACATTTTTTTCTCATATAATTTTTGAATCTGGTTTCTGCACTTATTCTTCGGACATTTATATTAATAGTATCAATTCTTATGTTCATTGCAATCTATGTACTATTTATTTATTGCACTATATTGCACTTATCTGTTAATCATCTCCTTTGACGGGGATGCACATATTTCACTATTGTATTTAAATATTTAGTTTTCAGCGCCCCCTGCTGTTTCCATTCTACTTTGGACTTTAGTCCGATGGACTTGTGTACACACGATCGGATTAGCCAACGTAGGACATCTGTTGCCGGAAAGTTTGTCTGTTTACACAGCGAACATTGACCGATGAAAAGTGAAAAAGTTTGTCCGATAGAGCGTACACACGGCCAGATTGTCTGCAAAAACAGGTCCATCTGAGGTTTGTTGTCAAAAAGTCTGATCATGTGTACGGCTTTTAAGACCTGGCTAGTAGCTCAGGACTCAGAAATGTTAAGCCCTGTAGTGTATTTAAAAGGAAACTTCTAGTCGACCTCTTAAAATTAAATAAATAACACAATAGTGCAAAAATTACCCTGAGAGTCGGTTCACACTGGGGCGACACGACTTCCAGCACGACTTTCAGAAGCAACTTCAACACGACATGAGCATGAACCACAGGGCGATCTGGGGCGATTTACAACACGACTTGAAGTCCTTTTCAGGTCAGGAGACATTCCAGTGGCCAATAAAACAACAATCAGCTCTGGGAGAGAGAAGGGGAGGGAGAGGTTTGCCTGAGAAATGTATGTTATCTTGCTGAAAAGTAGCTTCAATTAAAACAGTGATCAGACTTGGAAGCGACTTCAATTGAAATCATGGGTACAAATCGCCTAGAAGTCTGATTGAAGTAGTACAATGAACCTCTTCTGAAGTCGGAGCGACATGAGTAGTGTGTATTAACACCGCTCCCATTCACTTACATTGCTTTTCTGGACAGCGCGACTTGGGACGACTTGAGACGACTTCAAGTCGGATCCCAAGTCGCCCCAGTGTGAACCGACTCTGAGGCCTTTGTTTATACACTCAAAAATAAATATAGCAAGGCTTCCAAAAAGAGTACTTGTGATTCCTAGTGGTGGTCTTGCTATATACATTTTGTAACACGCCTCATTTTAACTCATTTCAGCTACCATTAGAGACTGAAATTGGCAAGCGTTATAGTTATTGCACAACATTATTGATCTTTTTTCACCTGTTTATTGGGACAAAGTAACAGGATAGGTGTTTGGGCACTATAAAATTGCCCCCTTTCATGACCAGACTATTTTTTGCTATACGGCACTGCGTTATTTTCACTGACAAATGCATGGCCATGCAATGCTATACATAAATTTATGGTGCTTTTTCCCCACAAATAGAGCTTTATTTTGGGGGTATTTGATCAGGACTGGGTTTTTTATTTTTTGTGCTATAAAAAAAAAAAAAAAACACTAACCATTTCGAAAAAATAAATAAATACACACATATATATATATATATATATATATATATATATATATATATATATATATATATATATATATATATATATATATATATATATATATATATATATATATATATATATTTGTAGCGCCCTTCTCCTGTTGAGTAGGCGCTATTTGTAAATTTAGTTATCTGAGCTGTAGTTTAGCTCAGAATGATTATGCCAAATTATGGGTTTCTGTCCCTTTTCAGCTGCATTGCACATTTTCCACTTGACTGTGGGTGTCGCTGTCACCGGGAGTCCTGGTTGGAAATGCAGCGAGTTGGGTGTATTGAGTTTGCGGAGGCGTAGTGTTAATGGCCCAGCGTAAGGCCGCGTAATTCAAAGGGGACGGCTTGTATTTAAATTAACCATATTATTACCATCATATTAGCAGGGGTAACCTTACGCGGACGAAAATGACGTACGCGACGACGGGGCGGCGTAAAAGCGTTCGGGAATCTGCGTAGTAGCCTCATTTTCATAGGCAAAAGAGAAAACAACGTAAAGGCCACCTAGTGGCCGGAGTTGTCATTACAACTACGATCCGCAAGTGTAATTGTATTACACTTGTCGGATCTTCAGGCGTATCTATGCCAAAGTGATTCAAGGAATCACTTGCATAGATACCCGGCAAAAAAAACGGTGATACGACGGGGTATCTGAGATACTCCGTCGTAGCGCCTCTGAGAATCTGGCCCTTAGTGTCTACAAATAATGGTATATGTAATGGATTTTTATTTTATTTTAATACTAGTAGTGGCGGCAATGAATGACTTTTAGCGGGACTGCGGCATTGCGGCAGACAATCTGACACTTTTGGCACTTTGTAGGAACCAGTTACATAAATACAGCGATCAGTGCTAAAAATATGCACTGTCACTGTACTGACACTAGCTGGGAAGGGGTTAAACATCTAGTGCGATCAAAGTGTTAAATGTTTCCCTAACCAGTGTTATTGTGTGTACTATGTGGTTCTTTCACTAAGGGTTGTGCTTTGCAGGGAAACAAAGTCCATTGTTTACATCTTTCCTCGCTGATCAGTGGATTCCGGTGGTCATCCATTTGCTGGCACCCACTGATTGGCTTCCACTGAGTAATCACAGCAGAAGTGGCACGTGCCCCCTACCTAGAAGAGCAGAGTCACGTATATATGCATGATTCTGCGCAAAGCTGCCACCCTGTAGCAGTAAAGATACAATGGGCTGGTCGCCAAGTGGTTATTATTTGTACTTCTTTCATGATTGTTTTTGAGTGTATTCACTGGGGCCCATAAAAACTGTTTGCATTGTTTTTTTTTTTTTTATATTATAAGAGGCCCATTAAAAGGTTGATTTTATACTATAATTTACTAACAGTGTTGTCAGATCTCCCCCTTTTATATCTGAGGCCTCGTACACACGATCAAATTTATGTTTCAGCAGACAAATTTGATCGTGTGTACGGGCGGACAGACAGGTTTTTCCAGCAGACAAATTTTAAAGCATGCTTTAAAATCTGTCTGCTGGGAACCAGTCCGTCTGACATGTCTGCTGGTTAGTACACTAACCAGCGGACATATCTGCCCGCGCATGCGTCGAATGGATTTGACGCATGCGTGGAAGTTTTTTACTTCCTGGTGCGGTAACGTGGCGGCGTCAACGTCACCGCGCTGTCTGCCGGCGGGGATTTTGGTTTGATCGTGTGTACACGATCAAACCAAAATAGCCCAGCAGACAAATCCGATCAAATCGGTCTGTCAGACCGATTTGATCAAATTTATTTGGTCGTGTGTACGCGGCCTCAATGTGTTTGAGTGGGTTACACATAGGTCTATTTTGACTTTGTTTTTTTGTTTTGTTTTTTTACGTATAAATATACCCAATTTTTTATTTAGATGAAAACACCTTCACTGCTGTAAACTGGAGTACAAATTACATTACAGCTCGTTGCATAAAATTCTAGCATTTGGTATAGGGCTGGCTCGAGGTTAAAACAACAGAGAAAAACGCTTTAGGGCATACATTTAACATGGATTCTTCAGCAAGCTTCTCATTCTCACTTGTTCTCATAAATACACATGTTGGTAATCTGGAGAGACCTAAACCCAAATTCTATTTTCCTCTAAGGTTCCTCATTCAAAGTTGTGATGTTTTATGTATTTTGTATATAACTTTAACACTGACTTGATCTTATGTCAAGAATATCTTAAGAGATGTCGCCACCTTGTCAACCTGGCCTGACCCAACTTTTTTTTTGTTTCATTTTTTTTTTCCCATTTCAATAAGACACTAAAAGAATAAAAACATATAATAATGTGATTTAGCTCCAATGAGACCCCAATAGACAAATCAGTCCATAGATAGCTACTTCAGCTCTCAGTGAGTTAAAGTAGAACGGCATAAGAGCAGTAAATGATTTATGCTTACAGTTATAAGAAATAACAGCTGGCATTGCATTTCACTTATATTCAGCATACAAATTTTAAAGCGGACATGCTACAGCTTTGGCGCAAAGGAAATATTGGAGCTGAAAAATATACTGTATGTAAACCCAACCTCTAAAATATCATACAAGCTTTGTCGTCACCATTAGTTAACCCACTCCGAGAACTGCCATGCGACCATTGGTGGAATGTGTGCATGTAGGCAGAACATGGCTTTTACTACTTGCAGACCGCACCATCTGCAATGCGATGCAGACTGGCGGCCCGTACATGCAAAGCAAAGTACTGGTACGTCGCTGCCCGTATCCGGGTGTGATTGTACACAGCGGAAGTCAGCAAGCCAATGATTTGTGGCTTGGACCTGCCGATTGGCTATGTCCAAACACAGCTCAGAGCCCTGTGTTAATCAACACAGGGCTCAGTACAGAGGGAATGATCTCTCTGTTTCTTATACCTGCTTGAAGGCAGGGACTAATGTGAATATACAATATGTAAAGCGATGTGTAAATTGTTGGCGCTATACAAATACCCTTAAGAATAATTAAGAAACACCCAATTATTCTTTCAGGACTGGCATTTGTTAAAATAAAATTGTTCAGTTATTCTGTAGGGCATTTACCTCCACCTCACCTCCCCTCCCTTGGCAGCTTTCTTCTGTAGCTATCGCTTTCGTTCTCTATGGTTCAACAACATTTGACAACATTTCTGATTACCTCTGAATGATGTTATGCATTATCTTCAAAAATGGCAACTGAATGTAGAAGCGAGAAATAAAATTTGTTTTTAGATATCTGCCTGAATAGATTTTTTGTGATGTGTGGCAAAATTTTGTTTTTTTCCCCCAGCTTAAGAAACATTTCCAAGATTTGGCTATTGCCACAGACCTCTCAGTACAGTGTGCTGAATATGCACAAATATGCCCCTTTCCATTACAGATCTGCATTTCAAAATTCATTTATTCCAGAACAAGACTGCAATCATATCACAGGTACTCCAGTTATGTAGTGCTCACCCCTTAAAGTGCCTCCTGATTTGGGCACAAGGTTCTCTCCAGATTAGTGCGGAGGCAGACAGGCACACAGCAACAGTCACTCCAATTGGCTCAATGAACAGTCTAGGGATATTTTATTTTTATTTTTGGGGTAACTTGAGTAGGGATAGGGAATGGTATGGGATACTCCAGAATGAATAAACAGGAGGACACTCTTACTAAAGCCAAACTTCAGAAACAGGTTTCTTCTGCCAAACTCAGACCAAAATCTGCTTGCGAGAGAGTAGTAAAGGGCAGGGGCATGTACCCCTCCAGAGAGGAACTACTCGACTTCCAGGTTAAAGAACAATTCTCCCATTAAGAGGCTGACATTATGAATCTCTTAGGAGAAAACCTATTTAGCTCAAGCTTATAAAACAGTCTTTCACATACTAGAGGGGACTGGTCGGTATATACCTCTCAGGAGAGGAACTACGTGGACCAACAATCCCAATAGTGCACAGTCACAAAAGAGGAAATCCCTGTGCAGATCAGTACTCACAGTGATCTTTGGGTAAAAACGAAAACAATTGTCCGATGGAGCATACAGTCAGATTGTCCAATGAGCCACGTCCGTCAGACCTTTATTGTCAAAAAGTCAGATCGTGTGTATGAGCCTTTACACTCACCTCTCTCCAGCCATTCCTCTGACAAAATTCTTGAGCAGAGATCAAAGTAACTCCAAAGAAAGACTCGAAAATAGGTCTCCTTTTGGCAAACATTAGCTGGGACTTTGATGAGCAGTGGCTTGAGGTGGGGAGTAGCCATCCCCAACCTGAACAGGTGAAATCCCTTGGCAGGAAGCTCCTGCTGTTCTGCAATTCAGACTATTTATACACCTTCCCAGTCATCGTCTGGGCAATCTCTCCTAGGGATTGGCTAAAACAGTATACATTTTCATGCTACCGATTTGCCTTGCTCTGCACCTATGTTTGAAAAACACCCACATGTTTCTAGAAGGCAGGGAAGAGCAATCAAACCAGCAGCCTGTGGAAACCAGAAAGCCAAAAGCAATACTAGGACTATGGAGGAGACAAAAACGAAATTTACCTTGTATAACAAACTTGTATAAGCAGTATACTCACACTGTATGTAGAAGGAAAAAACTTCAGTCTGCCAATAATACAGTGGAAAAAGACCAATTCCTGTGGTCACTTGTGAGAATAAAAATATGTAACCTGTCCATGCTACTACATAAAATTGTTGAATGTAGAAACCCTATTTGTCAAAATCATGAAAACTCAATTAAATTGAATTATAGATTTGATAAAACTGCCATATGCTATAATAAAAACAGCCATATGCTATAATAAAAACAATCATACATATTACTTTTCTGTTTGTATGATGTCATCATTTAGATAAAGCATAGGTAGGTTGAGATCAAAAGAGATGAGTCTTAATCTTTCTCCTGAAGACTAAGTAGTTCTCCTCCAGTCGAATGCTGGCTGGTAAGGCGTTCCATAGTCTGGGACCTTGGACAGCGAATCTCCTGTCTCCTTTGGACTTGTATCTGGCTTTCGGTATCTGAAGCCGATTTTGATTGTTGGATCGTAGAATACGATTGGGATTGTACATTTTTAATTTTTCGCATAGATAATGGGGAGCATTCCCACGGATACATCTATGCGTTAGACAGAGTGCTTTAAAGGTGATTCTGTCTTTGACTGGTAGCCAGTGAAGGGATCTCAACGAAGGTGAGATTGATTCCCAGGGTTTTTTCCCAGTCACAAGTCTGGCAGCCGTATTTTGAACGACTTGAAGACGAGCGATTTGGTACTTGGGGACTCCGAGGTAAAGGGCATTTGCATAGTCCAATCTGGAGTTTACAATCGCTCCCACCACGACCGCTATGTCTTTCTTGGGAATAAAAGGCGTGAGTCTGCGTAGTAGGCGCAGCAGATAGTGAGATCCGCTGACTACTGCCCCTATTTGTGCGTTCATTGTCATGTCAGAGTCAAAAATGACCCCAAGACTTTTGACTTTGGCGCTAGGGGTGATGACTTTGCCCAGAATGGGCGGGGAGATCCAGGTTGTTATCGATTGATTCCTACGCTTGGCGTGAAACAGAAGAAGTTCTGTTTTAGCTCCGTTGAGTTTGAGATAACTCTCTGTCATCCAGTCCTCTATCAAAGAGAGGCATGTCTCTAGATTGAGGTGGTGATCCTTTTTATTGCAAATGCGGAAGTACAGTTGCGTGTCGTCTGCGTAAGAGTGATATAGCAGTTTTTGGCTGCTGATAATTTCAAAAAGAGGACGCAGATAGATGTTGAATAACATCGGCGACAGGGGAGATCCCTGAGGGACCCCGCACGATAATGTGCATTGTTCCGAAGTGAATGGTCCTAGCTTCACTATTTGCGATCGGTTTTCCAAAAAAGAGGAGAACCAAGATAGATCGCTTTCTGCGACTTTGGCTATTTTAGCCAGCCGAGTCAATAACAGCTTGTGATCAACTGTATCAAAGGCTGCGCTTAGGTCCAGCAGAACCAGAAGAGAAGATTCTCCTTCGTCTGCGGCCTCGAGAATGTCGTCCCATATCTTAAGCAATGCTGTTTCCGTCCCGTGTCCGGGCCGGAATCCTGATTGCAATGGGTCGAGTAAGTTGTGGGTATCTAGATGCTGTTGCAGCTGCTGTACCACTGCTTTCTCCATTACCTTGGAGAGAACATTTAGGCCTGTTATGGGGCGCCAGTTGAGTGGATCCTTAGGATTCAGGGTGGCTTTCTTCAAAATGGGTTGAATGAAGCCCTCCTTTAGCTGGGAGGGCATTTTGCCCTCCCTGAAGGATTGGTTAATAAGCTGTGTGACAGGAGGTGCCAGGATGTCGGCGCTTTCCTTCAGCAGTTTGGTGGGGATAATATCATTTGGCGCAGTGCTGTTGCGCAGAGTGCCGATGATATTTTTAGTGGTCTGAATGGAGATGGGTTCCAGCGTGAACTCACTAAACTGTGGTGAGTTGCTGCCAGTGCTGTGTAAATGACTACGGGGGGGGCTGGGAGAGCAATTGTTTTGCTGAATGCTTTGCCGGATTGCCATAATTTTGTTAATGAAGCAATCCGATAACTCATCGCAAAATTCTTGTGTGTCCAAGTTGGGGGCTTCAAGACATTCTGGATTCATGGTCTGAGTGACCAGCTTGAAGAGTTTACGGGGGCGATTTAGGGCACCGTTGATAGCCTCAGAAAAATAGTTTTTCTTGGCTTCGAAGATTTGCTTGTAGTATTTTCTGGTTATTGTCTTGTAGATCGAGAGGTTCACATCTGAAGAGTTTCTTTTCCAGGCTGCTTCTGCCCTTCTGCGCTCTTGCTTCAGTAACGCCAGCTGGTTGTTGAACCAGCCGGAGTTATTTTTCCTGATCTGGGTCTTTCGTTTCGGCGCTATCAAGTCAGCTGACTGCAATAGTGCTGTGTTTATGGCCTCCAGTGTTTCTTCCGCTGTTTGGTGCGGCTGAATTGTGTTTAATTTTTCCCCTAACGTGGCTTTGAAGAGTTCCGAATGGAGCTTCTTTCGACATCTGGTCCAGTGTGTTGTCACTGGATTTGATGTTTTTGTTAAGGGAGGGAATTCGGAAATAATGAATTTAATTGCATGGTGATCTGACCATGGCAATGGTTCATTTTCCAAGATTTTTATTTCCAGATCTTGTCTGAAAATAAGATCGAGCGTATGACCTGAAGCATGTGTGGGCCCACATACTAGTTGCTGAAGCCCTAATCCTTCCAGGTGGTTGATGCAGGCGTCGGCAATGGGGTCTTGCGGGGAGTTGGCCCAGAGGTTGAAGTCCCCGAGCAGCAAAAGGTGTTTGCTATTCAGGGTATAGGTGGAGACAAAGTCCATCAAAGATGGGAGCAGCTGCGACTTGGGGCCGGGTGGCCTATAGCAGAGTAGAATCCGGACGGTCTCCTGGCCGTTTACTTGCAGTTGAAGAGTAAGGGTTTCCATGAATGGAAGAGGGTTTTGGAGGCTTGGTTTTGTGATCGCAAGACGCGTCTTATGGATCACCGCCAGTCCTCCTCCTCTTTGCCCTATTCTGTTTTCCGTAATAATACGGTAGTTTTCTGGCACCAATTCTCCTAGAATGGTGTTACAGTCGGCTGTGAGCCAGCTCTCTGTAATGAAGAGGCAGTCTAGATCGTGTTGTAGAATGAAATCGTGGATTTCAAGTCGGTGTTTTACTGCCGATCTTGTGTTGATCAGAGCACATGAAATGCGCTTAGGTTGGGGTAAATGGCTAAAATTTTTGACGGTCGATTGTCGATCGATCCTCAAAAGGTGCTCAATTCTTAGGGTCTTTTTGGTGATGGCTGGCAGTATTGCGGCGAAGCGCCTCAAATTCCAAATGGTTTCTGCGGAGTACCGCAGATTAGCCATGGTCGCCATTCACCAGGGAAAAAGTCGTTCCTTTTGGTGGCGATGAAGAGAGGATTCAGTGAATCCTCCCGGCTTGGTCCAGAGGAAGGCAAAAAACCCCTAACCATGCTATGCCAATTTGCATTTGGTAGGGGAAAAAAATTCCTTCCTGATCCCTGAAAGGCGATCGGGCGAACCCCTGGATCAAGTACTATTAAGTTGTGACAGGGGGGGTGGGGGGGGGGGAAGCTGACACTGCTGACACTGCTGCTGGCTGGTTGTTGAGGCCAGGGGTGGATGAGTACCTACAGGGGCTGGGGGTGAGCTCCTGGGGGCTACTACCGGAGATTTGGCCGAGAATGCGGCGCGCCGCTAGGCCGCCGATGAAGCCGCGGCCTTTCCTAAGATGCGGCGGCCGCGAATCAGTGACGGCTGGCGCGGTTCAGGGGAAAAAACGGGGAATCGCGGGGAGGCTCCGGGGGGAAGGTTGCATTGACAGGTGGGTGGTAATGTGGGGTGAGGAGAGGGAAGGAGACCCCAGCGTTCAGCCGATTCGGCGGCTTATCCTGATAAGGACGGCCGCCAATCGGTTCCAGGGGAGGTGATAGAAAGTAGGGCCTACCTGGGGAGGATGTCTGGAGAAGGAGAGAGCTGTAAAAAGACAAGATCCTGCCTGCCTAGCTGATGCTGTCCCTGGGGAGAGCCGACTCGTTTGAGAGCGTCCTGCTCTCCCAGTCCCTAAGGTGAGCAGACTAAGGTGAGAGCGTCTGCTGCACGTCTGCTGCACACCTCACTGACACACCTACTGACTGACTGGTATGTAGACACCAGAGGGCACGCGGCCGGCTGGCGTGAGCAGCACCATGGGGGTTTGTGTGTGTAAACACACAAATCCCTGTGCTGTCTGAGGAGAGAAGACAGATCATCTGTTTCTACAAGGTAGAAACCACGATCTGTCATTTCTCCTAGTTAGTCCCATCACCCACAGTTAGAACACACAATAGGGAACAAAGTTAATCCCTTGATCGCCCCCTAGTGTTAACCTCTGCCCTGCCAGTGACATTTACATAGTAATCAGTGCATATTTATAGCTCTGATCGCTCTGTAAATGTCAATGGTCCCAAAAGTGTCCGACCTGTCTGCCGCAATGCAATACCGAAAAAAAAAAAGGAAAATCAAAGATCATCGCCATTGCTAGTAAAAAAGAAAAATGCCATAAATAGTTCCCATATTTTGTAGACGCTATAACTTTTGCGCAAACCAATCAAAATATGCTTATTGCGATTTTTATTTAACCAAAAATATGTAGAAGAATACATAATCGGCCTAAGCTGAGGATTTTTTTTTTTTTTTAAATGGGATATTTTATATAGCAAAAAGTAAAAGATTGTGTGTTTTTTTTTAAATTTACACAGCAGAGATGATCAAATGCCACCAAAATAAAGCTCTATTTGTGGGGAAAAAAAGGGTACATCGATGGCCACGCCATTGTCCGTTAAAGCAACGCAGTGGCAAAAAATGGCCCGGTCATTGAACAGCCAAATCTTCCGGGACTGAAGTGGTTAAAAAGTTCATCTGTTCTTTGATGTTTCATGTTGAAATATGCAAATTATTGTATAGCATGCATTTTCCCTGGATTACTCTCTAGCTGAACTAGATGCTCTGATCACTGATTCACAAAGGAGACTATCAAGAATTCAAAATTCAGCTAGAGGGATAACATATATTTAGTTTTGTATTATAATGATGTATAGTCCATTCTAAGCACAGTTATAGCTGTTAAGACCAAAAATCTGGGGGGAGACCTAGGCTGCTACCCCTACTGTGTCACATACATTGATATGGAGTCTCCATTGTACGTTTTGCTTGTGGTTAGGCTCCTGATAAACTCTACAGTAACTGGTTGTTAGTGCAAGATTTCTCTTGCTTAGAACATGCGCAAAAACTCCAACATTATTTCAGAATCCTACAAACTATAGCATTAGCATTGTATTTGATACTGGGTTTATCTACTTAGATATTTACAGAGAAGATCCATGTAGTTATGTAAAATGGTTTTCCAGGGATTTGCATTTACTTGAAGATGTTGCAGTTTATATTTCAACACAAACCTGGCGCCCATTACTTTGAAGAAGTAAAAGGGTTGGAGAGACTGCATGTGTTTAAGGAGATGGTTCACGGCCGGGCATACACTGTGCATGCGCGGGTCGCGCTGCGCTTCCGGGATGGACAGGCGATCTCCTGGGACCTGTCATGTGTCCCAGGAGATCGCCTAGAGGGTGGGGCCTCCTAGGGGCAGAGGAGGAGTCGCCCTAGGTGAAAGTAGGAAGTGGAACAGGAAGTCCCATTCCTACCGAAGCCCCCCCCCCTCTTTAATTACATGTAAGTGGGCGAGGAGTGCTTAAAGCGGAACTTTCACTTTTTGCAAAATAAACTGCACAGTGGAGGCAACTATGATGTTCATTATTATTTTTAAAAAGTGAGGGTTTACAACCCCTTTAAGTCTAAAGGGTTGCAGCAGAGTCGGTATTGCTTACTTGACTCTCCATCCCAGAAGGCTCCTCTTATCTGTGCAAGCAGTCCACTACAGTCTCCTCTGTATGCTTCTCTTAGCCATAGATACACTTCCTGCCTCCACCCCTTTCACTGTATGTGATGAGACAGAAGCTCTGTCCACAGAAGGGAGCTTCGAAGAGAGGAGAACAGAGCTGGAGCCTGCTGAATTTGGGAGTCAGGTAAGGCTTCATTCACACTTGGAGTGCAACTTTGGATGGGTGCAACTTGGATACGACTTTGGCTTTGACCAGTGATAATGGACAACTGTTGCACAACTGTTACATTGTATAACATTCAGGAATGACTATCATGCAACCTTTGAGGGTTAATATTGAAGTCTATGACCCTTAAGTTGCATGAAAGTCGGACCAAAGCAGTGCATGAACTATAGTTTTCAATGATAACTATATGAATAGTTATCATTGAAAAACACGGGGAACAACTTGTCATGTCATGTCCAAAGTTGCACAAGTGTCAATGGCGCCTCAGGGGTAGATTTACTAAGACTAGAGAGTGCAAAATCTGGTGCAGCTCTGCAATCAGCTTCCAAGTTTTTTTTTTTTTACTTACTTTAGTAAGCTCGAGTTAGAAGCTACTTGGCTGCCAGGTACAGCTGTACCAGATTCTGAGTGCGGCTCCATTCACACGAATGCGTTTTTTGATGCATTTTGCAGAAATGCAGGGAAATTTTTTAACATGGTTTTCTATGGAACATGTTCACATCAATGCTTTTTTGTACCTCTGAGTTTTTGGAAAGCAGTGTTTGGAAGGAATAGAATTTAATGGACCCCCATCACAATGCAAGTACCGCGGTTTGCATTTTTGTTTTCCTGTTTATAGCTGGTTGTTAAAGGAAATGTAAAAAAATAAAAATTGCCGGCTAAAAAAAACACGCAGGTCATGGTAAAAACGTGCGTCGAAAAACGCAGCAACCACCGCAAAAACGCTAAAAAGCAACATGCAAGGCTGGATTCACACCTATGCATTTTCAGTGCTTTTTTGTATTTTTCAGATTTGCACTACAGAACATGTTCCATAGGAAACCATGCTAAATGGACTGTAGTGCAAACCTGCAAAATGCAAAAAAGCACTAAAAATGAAATGAATCCAGCCTCACAATTGTGCATATTGCAGATACATTTTGCATGTTATATGGACTGTAGTGTGTTTCTGCAAAACTGAAAATGCACAAAAAAAATGCATAGCTGTGAACCAGGTCTTAGTAAATCTTCCCCACATCCTTTTCCACAAATCCTTTGACTAAGGTCTGGTTCACACCTATGCAGGTGGCAGTTTGCATATTCTAGGTGCATTTTTGCTTTTTTCAATACACGTTTTTGAACTATTGAAATCTATGGAAGCAAAAAAAAGTCCCTGACCCATTCCATAAAATGCATTCAGAACGTGACCCATAGGAAATCATATTAAATGGATTGCAGTGTGTTTCTGCAAAACTGAAAATGCACTAAAAAACGCATAGGTGTGAACCAGGCCTTAACAAGCATTTAACACTTGCAGTGCACGCGGGGGGGCGGGGTCATGACAATTGCAAGGCTGTTTTTTTTTTCACTGTGCCCAGAGTTGGGCTTTAACCTCCCTGGCGGTATGATTCTTTAAGATTTTAGGTGCTAAAAGCGGTACCATTATTTGCAAGGGAATTTGGCGTTTTATACTGTAGGCTTGTAATTCTTAGGAATAACTCACTTAAATCTATTCAAACAAGAGTCTAATAGGCATCCCGGGTATGATTTTTTTTTTTTTTTTTAATTAAAAATTATAATATAATAAATAATTATAAAAAATGATCACAAATGATAATATAATTATAGTAAAAATTATTCAATAATGTAATCAAATCAAAATCACTGAAATTTGCTCAGTTGCAGAATTTTTGCTGTCATTTTTTTTTTTTTTTTATGACGAATTTCCCCATAAATCGCTATCGCTAAATTCTGCAAGTGATTCTGATTTATTATCGCTGTTTTTTAGCTGCTCTAAAACAATTTTTGCCATAAAGGGACACTTTTGGTTGCTATGGGCAATCTACAGTTTGCAGGGAGAAAGAAAAGTTTTTATTATACAAAATGACATGTAGTGTACAGGGCAGACCACTAGGGACATGGGGGGTGTGTATTTTTTACATACAGTACTGTAATCTATAAGATTACAGTGTACTGTATGTATAGTGTTTGTTTACTTTTTTAAATTTGGCGCCGTTCCCCCCCCTACGTCGCGACGCTCGCAGGGAAGGGAATCGGCGGAACACACAGCATCAGGCGGACATCCGCCCGCCGTGTACTGCGGGGATTCATCGCTGGATCGCAGAGAAAAGGTAAGTAAACTTTTTCTGCATCCAGCGAGGTAAGCGCGTGTGTGGCACGGGGTTACCGATATTAGCTTAAAAATCTCACCCCGTGCCACACACGTGAAGACCGCCAGGGAGGCTAGTCTGACCGGCGATCCAGCGGGAAACCCCCGCCGGATCGCCAGGAATTTTTGGGGGAAAAAAAAATGCACCCCGAGCGTGACTCGGGGTTACCGCTTCTGGCACTGAATGTTAACCCCGAGTCACGCTCGGGAATACCGCCAGGGAGGTTAACTAACTGACATGATTTCAGATTTTTTTTCCCATTTTTTATTATGCAGCTTTCTAAAAGAATATCTACTAATCTTGCCATGAGGGTCTTTGCTTAAGCACTTCCACTGAAGTCCTGCATTGTCACTCTAAGAATTAATAGAGGCTATGACGCACAATAACCCAATGTCTAGAAATTAAAATGAGGGTGCCTAGCAGCAGAGGCACTGCAAGTTCACTGTGAACAATGCAGAAACGAACACATCAGAGTAAAATTGATGTGAATAGCCTTTATTTACTTCACTCTAAGGACATCCTACCCTGCAGTGTTTTGGGGCCACACAGTGGTCCCTTTACAAAGGTGACAAGTAAATGCCAGTACATAAAGAGAGACAAATACCGATTAATGTCACAGCACAACAGTGATGACTCCATGGTACTGCACATGTGTGTAAATAATGCATGTTATCTTCCGGTTATTATTGATTTGCCCTTATAAACAAGTTCCTGAGAAGCCCGGAAACATTGGTGTCATGCCCTACAATTAAATCAAGGTCGTTAGGGACAATGATATAGCTAGACGTGGTTAGTCACATTCAACCTACCTTGATTGCAACTTGTAAGGCATTTCACAGCTTATCCAAATATCTTCCACATTACAGTCCATTTGATCTGTTACACATATGCCGAAAGTATGGCTAATAATTCCAATGTGCAAAGGGAATGGGCCGGGTGAAACCAGAAGTGTTTTTATTAAAAAGTTTCTGCAATGACACAAACACATGACCTTCAGACTGATAGACTGGGTAGCAACTGCTATTGTGTTTATACAAAATAATACACATCTATATCTATAATAATAACATTCACATATACGGGAATAATGTCCTCCAAAAAAATAATAAACAATTTCACATATGTTAATATGTTAATTAATCACACAGTAGCCTTTACTGATGACAGGGATGTACATTAAATCACTTTCTTCCTGTTTGTAACCTGAAATATGCTCCCTCTTACCTGCAATAACACAAGCATATGACCTTCAGACTAATAGACTGGGTAGCAACTGCTATTGTGTTCCCACTAGAAACAAAGGTGAGTATTTTGGTTCCCCTTGCTTATTAGCAGAGCTTTTTTTCTCAGAAAATAGGTGCAGGAACTCAACCACGACCCGTTCAGATTTCACAAACAGTAGAAGGGTCTTAAAGGGGCATTAAATACCAGAATTGCATTACATACAGTGTGCAGAGTTCAGGGGGTTACAAAGCAGTCACTTGTAAACACAGAAACCAGACTTCTGTGTTCACAAGTGATTGTGGTAAGCGGGCACCAAAGGGTCTGAGCCAAAGGTGGTGGAACTGAGTTCCACCAAGTTCCCCCAGAAAAAAAGCCCTGCTTATTAGCATTGAACCTATTAGAATGGTCTTTCTGTCATTCATGCTTTTTACTCTATGCTGCCATCTACTGGTGATTTAATAGAAATGCCATGAGTTTAACTTTCTCCATTAGCAGACCTTAAAGTGGTAGTAAACTCTTTACTTCCACTTTTACCTACAGGTAAGCCTATAATAAGGCTTACCTGTAGGTATAAGGAATATCTCCTAAACCTTTACGGTTGAGGAGATATTCCCCTTGCAATGCGCTGCTAATTGCAGCCATCAGACCTTGCTGGAATGAAGTCTCCCGCGCATGTGCGGGAGTGACGACATCGCCGCTCCAGCCAATCACAGCGCTGGAGCGGCGATACCGGTGCATACTAGCTCATTATGACTTTTGCCTTTCAGGTGTAAAAAAAAAGAATAATTTACGACTGTTTTTAATGGTTCAGAAAAAACAATTTTTTTTCGACCTGATTCTTGTCAAGCCTGCCTTGCCTACACACGTTCGTGAAAAAAAAAAATGCTCGAGCAAAGCACGGTAACGTACAACACGTACGACGGGACTATAAAGGGTAAGTTCCATTCGAATGGTGCCACCCTTTGGGCTGCTTTTGCTGATTTTGTGTTAGTAAAAGTTTGGTGAGAGACGATTCGCGCTTTTCAGTCTTCATGCTTTTCAATCTGTTACAGCGTGACAAATGTGCTATCTCCATTACGAATGCTAGTTTTACCAGAACGAGCGCTCCTGTCTCATAACTTGCTTCTGAGCATGCACGTTTTTTTCACGTCGTTAAAGCCTACACACGACCAATTTTCACGACGTGAAAAACGACAACGTGAAAAACGAAAAAAATAGAGCATGTTCTAAATTTTTAATGCCCATTTTTCACGTCATGAAAAATGCTCTGGAGCCTACACACAAGGCATTTTTCACGTCATGAAAAATGGTCGTGTGTACGCAGCTTTACAGATGCAGCTAACTGGTAAAAGCTTTATTGTGATCTGAATGAATATGAATCTTCAATGAATGAATGAGTGACTTATATAGCGCTACACATGCAAACTAAATCGCCTCTAGGCACTTTCCGCAGCCAGTGTCTTCCTGGCTGGTGCGGTCACTTACCCAGTAGGATCTTGACACGCTTGGGACACACAGCAGTACACACATATATACATATATACTGGGCCAATTTGGACAGGATCTAATTAACCTGTGAGCATGTCTTTTGGAGTGTGGAAGGAAACCGGAGTACCCGGAGGAAACCCATGCAGACACAGGGAGAACATACAAACTCCAGGCAGATGGTGTCGGGATTCGAACCAGCGACACAGAGACATTGGAGGTTAAAGCAGCATTTAACCACTTAAGACCCGGACACTTACGCTGCTAAATGACCCAAGGTGTTTTTACAATTCGGCGCTGCGTCGCTTTAACAGACAATTGCGCGGTCGTGCGACGTGGCTCCCAAACAAAATTTGCGTCCTTTTCTTCCCACAAATAGAGCTTTCTTTCGGTGGTATTTGATCGCCTCTGCGATTTTTATTTTTTGCGCTATAAACTAAAATAGAGCGACAATTTTGAAAAAAATCACTATTTTTTTACTATTTGTTATAAAAAAAATCAAATAAACTAAATTTTAGTAAAACATTTAGGCCAAAATTTATTTAGCCACATGTCTTTAGTAAAAAAAAAAATCGTAATAAAAAAAATAGCTACCTAGCGGGAACAGCGACACTAATACAGCGATCAGAAAAATGATCGCTTAGTGACGCTGGCAATAGGGAGTGAAAGGGTTAACTAGGGCGGTGATCAGGGGGTTAAAACTTTATTAGGGGGGGTGGGGGGGCTATCCTGAACCTAACACTAACTGTTTTTTACAGTGCCTGTCACACTGACACTAAATGCAGTGATTAAATCACTGCATTCAGTGACACTGACAGGGGGGTGGGGGGGGGCGATCACAAGGGGTTAATATGCCTATGTGAGTGTGTGTCAGTGTTGTGTTGGTGCACACTTACTTGGCATGTCTTCTCTCATCAGCAGCGCTGGGAAACAGCGCTGCGATGAGAGATTACATCATTTCCTCCTTCCTGTGTAAACACAGGAGGAGGAAGTGACAGGCTGGGAGCGCGCTCCCATTGGCTGGGAGCGATCGCGGGGGGGCGGAAAACACGGACATCCGCCCGCTCGTCGGCGATCGCTCCCAGAGCCAGGGGGACCGCCGCACGCCGCGGAGGGGGTCCCGATGGGACCCCCGAACCGCACTAAGGCGAGGACGTAAATTTACGCCCTTGTGCCTGTACGAGCCATGTTGTGGACGTACATAGGCGTGCGGGGGTCCTTAACTGGTTAAGCTTGCACATGATTGGATGATAAAATCAGCAGAGCTTCCCCTAATTTCAGATCTCCTCCTCAGATCTACAGCGACTGCACTTCCAAGTGCACTTGTAGTGTAGAGTGGATTTTCCTTTATTAGATCAACCACATTTTTACTATACTGTATGTAGCACCCTGACGTTTAGGCAGGGTTTCTAGTAAATTTACCTGCCAAGTGATAGTTGCCCTGGCCATCTGATAAGAGGTCAATTGATTTCCTTGTCAAAATATCTTTATTTATGTGATAAAGAATGTACAAGTGCATAACAACAATGAGAGAAGAAAAAAGGGTACAATAGAGGGTATACATCATAAGAGAAACTTCTTGACTTGTAAACCTAAATATCTTTGGTTACAAGAGAGACAATTTACAGGTAATTAAACAATGCATACAAAGTCATTGGTGGCAAAGTGAATAAGCAAATATAGTAACTGACTAACTAAATGACTAGCTGACTAGCTATGTGACTAACTAACTATCGACCCTGGATCGCTTAAGGGATAAGCCATGTAACCAGTCTGATCTGGGCTAAATCCAGGGTTATGTCCTGTTCTAGGGTTCTGCTATATAGGTTCAAGAAATTTCAACGATATACAACTTTGTATCAACAAACATGAACATAGGAATTGTTAATTTGAGAACAAGGAAGCTTCCCACTGATAGAGCAAGCTGTTAATTGGGAGTATAAGGAGGATATTATTCCTCTAGCGTGGGGGTCATTCTTACAGAAATTCTCAAAGGTGGATATACATGTTGGCGTGGGTGAAGCATCAACAAATGGCTTAAAGAAATTTTTAATTTGTAGATGCCTAAATATTTCGGTCTGTGGTATGTCGTGCGCTGCACTGATGGTGGTGAAGGATAAAAAGGAAGAAGAGTCTATAAAGTCATGTAAGCATGTAAATCCTTTTGACACACACTCTTTAAAGGTATTGGGATAGATCCAAGCAGGGTAGAACGCAGGGTTTTTATGAAACGATAAAAGAGGAACATGGGGGGATTGGAGAAGATATTTAGTCTTTACTGTGTCCCAGAGGGAGAGTGAGTGTTTGGTGATGGGGTTCAGTAAGTGTTTACGAGCTTTAGGGGGTATCCATAGTACATTAGAAATTGCGATGGGGTCAGACTCTACCGCTTCAATTGATACCCAAAGAGGGGGCTCACATTTGTCGTGGTATTTTACTAGGTTTGCAAGTTGTGCCGCTTTATAGTAGTTTATAAAGTTGGGCAGCCCCATTCCACCATTATCCTTAGATAGATGCAGGATTGGAGGTTTTATTCTAGGCCTAGTGGATCCCCACGTAAAGGCGGAAACTCTTCTTTGTAATATCCTGAAGTAATATGATGGGTTTGGGATGGGGAGCACTCTAAATAAATATAATTAGCATAAGGTTGGGTCCTGTTACCTGGGGCGATGCAAGGAAAAGGAGGATGTCATCAGCGAACATGCATAGTTTATGCTTGTGTCCGCCTATTTCTATGCCCAGTATTGTCGGGTCTGACCTGATCTTTTGTGCAAGCGGTTCTATGAGGAGGGCAAATAATAAGGGGGAGAGAGGACATCCCTGTCTCGTGCCCCTGTTAATGGAGAAGGTGTCCGATCTATATCCTGCATACTTTACATATGCCTTCGGGCTATTGTATAATTCTAGGATCCATTTCATGAAGTTGGGGCCAAAGCCCCATTTTTGAAGGGTATACTCCGAGTAGGACCAGGATACAGAGTCAAACGCCTGTTTTATGTCGAGAGAGAGGAAGCAAGCAGGGATTCCTCTCTTCTTGGCAATGTGAGCCAATAGGCTCGCCCTTCTGATATTATCTCCTGCCTGCCGGTTGGGGATGAAACCTACCTGATCGCGATGGATCAGGGTTCCAATTATGTTGTTTAAGCGATTCGCCAGAATTTTACCTAGAAGTTTGATATCCGTATTTAGCATAGATATGGGCCGGTAATTTTCACTGAGGGTATTGTCTGTCTGTGGCTTGGGAATCATGCAGATTGTGGCCAAAAGTGATTCCTGTCTAAATGATTTCAGTTTTAAAAGGTCGTTGAAGGCCTCCGTGAGCCTCGGGGAGATTAGTTCAGAGAGTGCTTTATAGTATCGGGCTGTGAATCCATCAGGTGCGGGCCGCTTGTTTAATTTGAGTTCCTTGATTGCTCTAGTTACGTCTTCTTGCGAAATAGGCGCATCTAGTTGTGTCTTTTGGGAATCAGACATTCGGGGCAATTGGAATTGTGAGAAAAAGGTGTCGGCTACCGATTCGTCAAATGTATTTGTTTCCGCATATAGTTTTTTCAGATGAGTACTGAATTTCTGCACAATTTTAAGTGGGTTGCTGGAGATAACGTTGTAAGCTAGTTTCAGTTTTATTGGTGTATAAGATTTGTTGATTGAATTAAGTGTCCTAGCTAGGTTTGCACCAGTTTTATTAGCTGTTTTGTAGAATGTGTGCTTGGATCTGTCTAAAGCTTTATTTGCCGAGTCCGTGAGAAAAGGTCAAATTCGAGGCGTGCTTTATCTAGGCGATTTTTAGCATGGGGGGAGTGGTTATTTTGAAAGGCTAGGTGGGCAAGGTTGAATTCCGTTTCCAATTTCAGTGCTAATTGTCTACGTGCCTTTTTGAGGATCCCAAGTTGTCTTTGAATTACCCCTCTCAGTACCGGTTTATGGGCTTCCCAAAGCGTGAGAGCAGATATTTCTGGGGACATATTGAGATCTAAGTAATCTTTTAGGGACTGCTCGATTTCCAGACAGTAGGAGGGATGTTTGAGCAAAATATCAGGCATATACCAGGTCGGGTCGGTCTTTTTAGGAATAGTTGATGCTATTGTTGTGTATACAGCATCGTGATCTGACCAGGGAATGGGTATTATAACAGAATTGAGAACTTCTGGCAGCATTCCAATTGACAATAATATGTGGTCTATCATATTAGGAGAGAGCCCATTTTATGGGCATTGATAGTTTGAAGAAGGTGTGATAAGAACGGCATGGGGTTAAGGTTAGGGGCATAGTATGATACTACCGTTACCGGTGTGTCTAGGATGTATCCTGTTAGGATCAGGTATCGACCTTCAGGGTCTCTGAGTACCATGTTCAAGGTAAATGGGGTAGATCGGTGGAAGGCAATCAGGGTACCTCTCTTCTTAACTGGGGCTGAAGCCGTATATACTTGTGGGTATGCAGCGTTGAAGTATTTAGGAGTGGTGTTAGGGGTAAAATGTGTCTCCTGTAGGCAGACAATGTGAGCCTTTTTGGATTGAAAGAGCCTAAAGGCCTTTGTACGTTTTTGCGGTATGTTCAACCCTTGTACATTAAGTGAAATCAAGTTTGAGGGTGCCATGGCAGCCAAACCAAAAGTTTTATCTTACCTTGCCTCCTCGGACGGGGATGGCCCAGGTCGCTCCATGCGGATGGGGTGAGGGAAAGGAAAGATGAGGATCCAGGATAGGTAGACTCAAATGAAAGAGAGAAAACATTGTAGATTAATGCATATTTGAACAACAAATCACTGAATAAGCATTCGGGGTGTGCCCGTAGTGAGGGAAAAGATCCCTCACCAAGGGATAGAGGGTCCCTCCCAAATCCCCACATATTAGTTTGGGGATCTGAGGTGGACTGGTTGAGACGCGTGTTTTTTCCACGAGTCAGAAAGCCGCATTCAATAATATAGAAGTGTATTTTAAATGCAGAGGGATTCCTATGCCTATGTAAAATCTCGGAATTTGGCAGGGCCTTTTTTAGTGTCTTGCAGGGTATGCAATTCAGAGGGGAAGATGTCAAGGCCATAGGGTCACTCCAGGTGATAGCCAACAGATTAGTACATATGATCAGGGGTTTAAATAAGGGCCTCAAATAGTGTTTTAGACGGAAGTATGCGAGAGTGACAATAGGGCACCTGGGCATTTGTGAGGAAGAGTTTATAGTGGTCCATGCGGAAAGGAGAGGCAATACCAGGTTATCATCATAGGCAATCGCCTGTGACATGTAATATGCGACAACTAGGAGTAAACATTTCATACTAAGGGCAAGACATAAGCACTCATTTCTGCCAAGGTTATAACAAATGATTGATCAGGAAGGTGTTTATATCACCTTTACTGGTGTCAAGACCTAATATAATCAGAAAAGGAAAAAGAGGTGGGATTGTCTACAGGGGAATAGGACCAACACAGTACCTGTTGACAGACAATTACTTAGCCTAAATTGAGAGGAAGAGTTAAGTGGCAGTGTGAGAAGTTCAGTCCATTGTGTCTTCTTTATCCTGGGTCTGTGGTGCGAATCTGCCGCGCTTGGTGGATTGGTGGGGTCCGCCATTCGGTTCTTGTTGGATGGAGTGGTTGTTAGAAGAGGTTGGTGCTGATCTTCTGCGTGAGGTGGAAGCCGAGGAGGGTTGATCAATGATTTTAAAGTCTACTAGGGCCTGGTGTAGTTGGTCGGGTGTTCTGCAGACTATCTTGGTCCCTTGAATCGTGAAACGGAGGGAGAAAGGGAAGCCCCATTGATATTTTATGTTACGCTGCTGTAATTCGATCAAGAGAGGTTTCATTGCTCTTCTCTTGGCAATGGTTAGTTGTGATATGTCTGCAAAAATGTGATAATTGTAGCCTTGGAAAGACAGGATCCCTTTCTCCCTTGCTGTCGCCAAAATTTGCTCCTTGGTTTTGTAGAAATGGAACTTCGCTATTATGTCTCTGGGGGGGCCATCTACCTTTTTAGGGGAGAGTGCCCTATGTATTCTGTCCATCTCCAAACGTTCCACTGCAATGCCTGGAAGTAGTTCCTGACATAGAGCCATTATGGTGGACTGAAGGTCCACCACAGACTCTGGGATGCCCCTAAATCTTAAGTTAGATCTCCTGGCACGGTTTTCAAATTCTTCTAATCTGCTCTGGAGCATTAGGTTCTCTTCTTTTAGGGAGTCTATTTCTGTTAGGCATTCATGGGTGTAGGTTTCAATGTCCTCCACTTTAGTTTCCAGTGCTTCTGTACGAGTACCCAATTCCCTAATCTCCTTGGTGAGATTTGAGGTAATCTGGTCAGATGTCTGCTTTAATGCTTTGCGGAGCATTTTTTCAAATTGATTAATTAATCCCGCAGAAACTGTGTTGTCTTGTGGTACAGTTTGTGAAATAGCAGCCGTGTCTTCATCCTCACTATCTGAGGTGAGGTTAGTCAGCGAAGCCATGGGTTTGGCTGTTTTAGCTGTTTGTTTCTTCCCCTTACCTGAGGGGAGCCTCTCTGAGGTGACTGGCGCCTTAACTGAGCCTTTGGTCTGCTGCACGCTGCTGACAAGTGTTGTTTTAGCTCTATTTCTTGAGCCACCCAGCACCATTATACATTAAAATGTTCCCCTCACCTTCCTGTAGTTAATGACCGGGTTTTTGTCCAGTTGTGACCGGTTAGGAAGCGAGTTATCCGTGGCTTTCTTTCCTCATGAAGCGGAGCACTAGGCTGACATGACTGTCCTGCTAGAGCCCGCACACGCCCCTCGAGGTCAATTGATTTCAACCTATTTCTTGAATTGCTGGGCTTCTCTCTTCTGTTACTAGATAGCCAGGTATCTGGTGGCAAAAAAACAAAACAATGGGAAAGGAGCTTCTGAGTGTAGATGTTTTAAAACAATTTAATACAGTAGTTTTAGTACAGGCAACTCACATTTAGTGAGGTAAAAGTAGGCATAAAAAGAGTTCCAAACATGGAAGGGATCATCAGGTCAGTCATAACAATCCTGGTCCTGGTGGGGAGCTGTGCTGCTGGAAATCATTACACACACCGCTGATGCTAGCTATGAATAAGCACTGTATGATAGTGTGAAACGCGTCAGCTTTTCTCCTGATTTTTTGCTGTGATATGTTCATGTTGTGACCAGTTTTATTAAAAGGAACGATTTTTTTGGAGTCCGGCCGTCCCGGTTTTTCTCTATACATTTTTGCATACTATTGCAGTGCCTGCACCCAGGCGTTTGGACTCCACCTTGCAGTTCCCTGGGACCTCTGAGCGGTAAACTTTCTTTCACACACACCGCTGATGGATGGAAGGAAGCCGGCCGCGGTAGGGGAACTTCAGAGCGAGGCCTGGATGGCTGTTCGTCTGAGCAGGCAAGGAGCAGTGACGTCACTGGCAAGTGACGCGTTTTTGTGAGCTAGCCTACTGCGCGTGATGTGGCAGCCGCGCTCCTTTGTCAAACTAGTGGCATTGGATAAGTGGCATATGGTGGCATTGGATAAGACAAGGGCATTGTAAGGACAGATTAGGAATAGATGGGGTGTCTCATACAATGGGCAGGGATTTTCTTAGGTCCCTCCGGCCTCCCTTTGGTTGAGGTCAGGTGATCGGGGTTCTGTGCTACCTGGAGGGCTGTCTGGGTGGACGTGTTTTATGCTTCCCTGGGCTGCTAGGCCAGAGCCTAAAGCCTATCCTGGGGACGACTGGCTGCTAGGCTGTCTGAGGGCCTATCCAGAAGCAAGAGAGCAGCGTAGGGTTGGGATTGTGGCTTACAGTCCAACCAGAAGTGACGGTTCTGCTGGCCGGAGAATCTGTCGTGGTCGAAGCTGATGTCACTAAGGGACCATCCACCTTATTACCAGTGACCATTGTGAGTAGCTGAAGCAAGTACCTGAGCAGTATTCTCACCAACCGGGGACGGTGAAGAATTGGCAAACTTCAGCAGAGGTCAAGCCAGGGACCCAGCCAGTGGAGGTGATGCTTGCAGAGCATTATTGTGTGTCAAGACAGGGACCAAGCAGGCCAGTGAGGTGACTCTTGAGGAGTATCAGTGAGTGCCAAGCTAGGGACCCAGCAGGGACATGGGGGTGACACATGAGGAAGATAATCAGGGGGAAGATTGGAAGAGCTCGGATGATCCAGTGGCAGTGGATCAGTGGGTATAAGATTAGACTGGGAGCTCAGTTGAGTGAAGATCTAAAAAGGAGATTGTGGAGGTGGAGATTGTGGAGGAAGTGAAAGAGTTCATTACAGAGTTCATTACAGCCTTTGTTGGAAACTGTTCAAGATTGTTGCCATAGAAGACAGCGTGTCTACACATGCAGATGTGGTGTCCGGGTGAGTGCCTTGCCCTGCATGCCTGTCTACCTATAGAAGTCTTGGAGTCTGCTAATTAACATTGAGTGTCCTGGCCCTAACCCTCTCTCCCACAGTTCTGTTTAAGAGAAAATAAATCTCTTTGCATTCAAGGCATGTCTGGCACCATCAATCTACTTTACATTACACCCACTATGCCTCATAACCCATTCTACACAGAATGATGTCAGCTGTCCCTAACTCTGGAGGTCACCATTAGGCCTGGAGTGACCCGGGACTTTGCTACATGTATATAATATACCATTTCAGAACGGAATACTTATCCAAAAATATTTATTATTAGGGTAATTATGTTACGTATATAATTATGTATTCAGTTTAGCTGATTTAAGATTTATCTGCTTACAACCGCTCTTTGTAGCATTAAAATAAAACTGCCACCTGAATTTCCCATGTAAAATAGACTTGTGCCTATTGGGCAGAGGCAGCTTTTATCCTGTATACTTATTGGCCAAACATTTTTTTTTAAATATCAGTAAAATACAGTTGTCTCATATAATCTTTTTTTTTTTTTACACTGTCATACATTTTAAACCGGGTTATGACCACTAATAAAGGGTGCCATTGTCTCTAGGAAATATAACTGGCATTATATTAATTTTTTAATTTTTTTTTGCAATGAAGCTGACAAGGGGCAGCCTTGAAGGGGAGGTGGGTTGTTGGTCAGGGAGGAAGCTTGTAGAGTAGAGTAAGCAATGTACTTATTTTGCGACCCCTAGCAGTATATCCTATATATGGGGGGAAGGGGGGGGGGGGTTGTCTTTTATTTTTGTGGCTAGCCTGGAGTTCTACTCTAAACCAGTTCCCTTGCTGTTTTACTTGAAACCTGAATAGCAAATGTACTGTTAGATCCAACCATAAAAATATATGTGGTGGTCATAAAGCTCTGCACTGGTTTTACATTTTAACAACTAAGGTTATACAAATGACAGAATCTGATATAAAATATTGTATTAAAACTTTTTTATTAATGTAGTTTTAAACCCTTGTTTAAAAACTAGCTATTTAAATGCATCTATTATCATCAATAATTTCTTTATTTTTCTGCTACTTGTTTTGTAAACTTTTATTTACCTACTATATGTGAAAGTTGCTCCCCCAGAGCTTCCTTGTGCAATGCTTCCTCCTCACTTCCTGTTGATGAGCATGCATATTATCTCTCCCTGATGCCCGACAGTGGAACTACATGTCCCATGAGTACTTGGAGCAGAATTGGTAATGCACATGTGCTGAATATCAAAGAATGAGCACTGAATATCAAAGAGTGTGCGTGTATATCACAGAGATCCTGTAATGCTGTATATTACAGGGTTTCTACTGGCCTTGGCTGTCCCAAGAGAAGGGTCGTGTATGTTGTGATGGCTCCATAGAGATATGAGCTACTGCAAAAACAATAATAATATTGTCCAAAAAAAAGTATCTTATGCTGAAATTAAGAGCATGTCAACAAAATGAATCATCAGACAAGAAAACGAGTAATGTGGCTATATGATAAGCACTTTAAACCGTTGTGTTAGGTTTGAGATTAAATTCCTTCCAGCAAGATAAAGCACCCTGTTATTATGTATTGAATGTGTGACAGTTTTTGAATAATGCCATCTCAAACAAATTAATCTGTAGAGGCAGATCAATTGCTTGGCCACCTTGTTTCTTTTCTATATAGGGCCAAATCAAAACACCCATCTACTCATCAAAACCTTGTTCTTTGGATGTATTCTGCAACTTAAAATAACAAACACAGTTCAAGTAGTATTAGTACATCAATTATGCAGTGTATTCCCGGCGTTCAAGCAGCAGCTTAAAAGGCACATGGTGGCCATACAGAAAATTGATAATTAAAAACTGCCTTCAGAAAAAATGTTTAAGACTTGAGCTTACATATGATTTTAAGTAAATAGTTTCATTATCCATCTTTAGTAAAAAAAATGTAAACTGGTGTAAGATTCTCTGAATACTCTTTTTTGAAACTCTGCCTGACCTACCTGCTGGGTACGGGGACCTTGAAGCTGATCTTCTGTTTTTAGTGAAGTTTAAAATTGACCCAAATTAACTATTACCTTCATTACTACTGTAGATGTGTCTGCTGCGAGCACGGTATACAGCACTGTGTTCCAGTGGCAGGATGGGAACTTTCTGTCCTGCCCCAGGAACAAAATTGAGTCGGTCTAAGTAGTGCTCAGCCATTTACAGGGAGCTTTGCATTCTATGAATGAATACAAAGTTTTTTTATATATATATATATATATTGTAAACGTTGGGGGTTTAACTCAATGGTAAATGCGTTTTTTTAGCGAGTCCACAGCAGTCAGACGTTATGTTTGAGGGCATGGCAGCCCATTTTTATTGAAGGAAACAAAAAGAACAGTTCACATACAGGATTTCCCACGCAGGGGGTTCTTCTCCAGAAATGTTCACAGAACTCAAAAATACCAAGCCTCCTGGCTCCTAGGCTTACTTAGCCTTGCTGTACCTGCTCACCTGGCCCACTCCTGGCCTCAACAGGTTCTCCAGCCTACTGTCTCCCAGACTTCCGGACTTCCTTCAGCCCCTCTTGGACTCGCTAGTCACCTCAGTTCCACCAGCCTCCCAGTCCCTCAGGCACGAAGTCCCCCCACACCAGGGATGTAGTCTCCAGGGCAGACAGACAGACAGATCCCCACATACAGGTCTGTCCTGCAGCAACAGCCAGCTGCACACCTTCCACCTCTCTCTCTGTTCTGACCAGTCCCTGATTATATTGTCAGTGTTCAGCTGGGAACCCAACCTGCTGGCTGTCTGTAAGATCTGGACACAGAGTTGGAGACCCCATCCCGCCCAAGTCTCTGCAGGATCTCCAACTACACAGCCCCATTCAGAACTATCAAAACCTGGAGAAAACTGACAGAGCACTTTTTTCCATTTAAACGCTACGCTCTGTAGTTCTGCGGTCCGCAGACACGCAAACCCTGTGTCCATTTTACCTCCCATTTCATAGGGACCGGGACTCTGACTATTACATATCCCCCCCCTTTGTTTCGATCCCGAAGGGGGCGGAACACCAGCACACGTCATTAGGGTTGGGACACCTCTGTGCCGGCTGTCAGCCGCGTAGGCCCAACCCTTTTTTCGGGTGCGCTTCCAGGTCAGTCCTACCCTGACTCTCCATGGGATCCCACTTTTTTCTATCCTACGCTTTCTCCCTCTTCTGGGGTTCCTGGGCTTATTTTCTTTTCTCAGGGGAACACTGCCTTTCCTGAAACCCTCACATTCTTCATATAGAGAACCTGTTCCTTTAGCACTTTCTCCCACAGTGTCTCCGGGTACTTTAATTTGTACCTTTGTGCGATTGACAGGTAAAATCTCTGCTACTGCCACGTCCATTTCGCTCCCTTCCTTCCTGTAAAGTCTAGTGGGTGAAGCAGTGTCCGTGCCCTCTACTGACCACCGCTCAGCCGCACTCTGGACTGCATCAGCAGAAATTTTCCTAGTCACCGCATCAGGCGGAGAGACTTCTGATGTTGTCAAACGTTCTCCTGAGCAACTTCCATCCAAACCGGTAACTGGAAGTACCCTCTCAGAGAACTTTGAGACCATCTGCCACACTGCCAATAAACATGGTACCAACCAGTTCCTCTTGTAATCACCATAAAGAATAGCCTGTACTACTTGGCTCCACCTACTGGTACTACGCAGTACCACCTTGTCCGACCACAATGGAGGCACCCAAGTGTACAGCAAATTGCCTTTCTGGACTTTAAGCATTTTTAACAATACATTAGTCACCTTAATGCGACCCACGTCTACATACAAGACCTTTCTAGGGACTTTTCCCTTATCAATGACTTGGAGGGGCTCATCCACTGAAGCTGGAAAGGTAGAGACATTTTCAGCGACCCCCACCTCACTGGCGGTATCAGTCTTCACAGCCTGGTGCTCAACTGGAGCGCCGTCAGACATACATCTCACATTTATCTCTTCCGTCACAGCATCAGTGAGCCGCTGCAGGTCATAAGTCACATTGGCATTTTTTCGCTCACTATTTTCCAGCGGTTGGGCTGCGGATAACACATCTGCCATGCATGCGCCCTTAACCGGTCCTTCTGACTGGAGGAAACCAATCTCTGCAGGGGCCAACACGCCCTTGGCCACTGGCCACCCTGCACTCCCTCCATTGGGCATAGCAGGTGTTATGTCCAAATCTGTGTTACCCAACCTAGCCTTATCCAGCATGGCTAGCAATTGTTTAGCCCAGCTGTCCCAGTCAGTGGTACTTCCCTGACAGGCCTTCTGCAGCACTGCATCACCTGTTCCAAGAGGCACCAAAGGAACTTGGGTCTCATTACCCGATACAGTACATTTGTCATCGCTAGACGCATCACATTGTACAAGCACAGTTTCACTTATGTCACATTGGGACGATGCTTCGTCACAAACCACAGGATGCAATACCCCATTTTGACCAGATTGTTCTGGTGGCGCTACCATCCCATCCTGCTTTACACTACTAGCTTTTACAGTATGAATACATTTTTCACCAAACTGATCACATACCAGGCGGGTGGTCGGCACCCACACACTCTCATTGTGTGGAGCAGTTCCTCCTTGTTCCCCCAGAGTAGTGCCAGAGCGATCCTGAACAACCTCCAGTTCCAACACAGGGAGATCCCGGGAGGTTTCCATGGACAACCCTGCAGCTCTGCCTCTGGTGGTCAAGGAAGACATCCTTCTCCCATCCTTTTTAGTAAACATATTACCAACAACATTCTCAAATATGACATTTCCAGAAATACATTTCTCAACCTTTAGAGGATCATCATGACACTTAAACATAGCTGTAGCTATTGTGGGTGGCCCCTTACCCACTAGAGAAGCTCTACAGCTGACCTGGGAAACCCTCCGCTCCAACACCGTGGGCTCATGGGAGGTTTCTCTGGGCAACCCCACAGCACCTATATCTGTCACTAGGGAACATGGTATACTTATTTCTTTGGTCACCCCTAGTACAGCTCTTCCAGCACTCCGCTGGATTCCACCAGGTACATACAGAGTCCCCATGTCCTTTTCAGTCTTTAGTCCTGCTGACAGTTGGGCTTTACCCTGTGCCTTCCCCCTACTCTGGGTAGCACACTGTAGCAAGTCCACCTGTCCTGCGGATCTCCCCGCTGAACACACTTCTACTTCATTGGGTTCTGTCCCATAAACTGCAACAGTCTTACCACTTCCTGTAGCCGTTGTCATAGCCTTCATTTGAGTGCGTTGTCTCTCATCTGTGGTGTCTCCATAGGCTGAATTTTTCAAGTGGTCATGGAGAAACACTGCAGCCTTTCCAGACCCACCAACACCCCCTGCATGTAACACAGTATCCCTGTTGCTAGGGGTAACAGCAGACCAGCACTCCAAAGATGGTTGGCTACACCTCATGGTGGTTACAGACTGTTGTGTCCTTTCTGGACTGACCACTTCACATAAGCGGTCATAATCCGCATTTTTACTTTCTTCATCGGTACCCCCTGCAGGCCACACAAACTTCTCACCACTGTTGCCAGGGGCGACAACCGATATGTTTGCAGAAAACGCACGGCTGGTACGCTGATGCACACTTATGCTCTCCTGAGCCATTGCTTGATTGTTGCTTTGTTGTCGCAGTGATGCCTCTCCCGTTGCTATGGGTGACGACCTTGCTTTGCTGGAGCGTTGCTGGTGGCCCATGATGCGACTGATCTCTCCTCTAAGAAGAATTTCCTCTTTAAACTTGCGATAGTTATCCTGGTCCCCATCCATCAAATGGTAAACCGACCGGTACTCTACCAGCAGTAAGGTTTGCAGCAATTTTGGCCACCGGTCTCTAGGCCATCTCCTCCTTACAGCGACTTTTTCAAACTCTTCCAGGAAGTCTCCAACCTCCTCTGTAGGTAGCATGGGTTGCATGTAATCAGATGCCACTATCTCAGTCCTTTGTACCGCATCCGATTCTTTAGTCTGGTTCCACTTGAACCACTCATTCACAGTCTCATAGGCATGTGCAAAAGTGAAAAATTCGTTTCGTTTCGTTTCGTTTCAATTCGTCATTTAATAAATTTCGTTAAGTTAGGTTCGTTACATGTGTTGAATTCGTTTTCGGAATTCGTTCGTTTTCGACCGAATTTCGAAAAATACGGTCGAAATCGAAAATATTTAGGCCGTTTTTCGAATTCGTTCGTTTTCGACCGAATTTCGAAAAAATCGGTCGAAATCGAAAATATTTCAACCAGATTAGAAAACAAATAGTCTCTTTTCTAATAGAATTTTTTTCGAATTAAATTCGAATTTTTTTTTTTTTTTTTTTCGAATTCCGATCGAATTTAGTCCGCGGGTATTCGATTCGGAATTCGAAAAAAAAAATCGATTTTTTTTTTTTTTTTTCGAAATTCGGTCGAAAATGAACGAATTCGGAAAACGGTCGAAATTTTTCGTTATTATAGCAATTCGGAAATTCGTATGCATCCGAATGTCCGAATAATGGAAAATTCGTCCGAATTTCGATTCGGAATGAAACGAAATGCACATGCCTACAGTCTCATACACCACTGGCCCCTTTTGACTGGCCCTCCTAGGTGGAGACATCTTCTCAGGCCACACTGAGCTCACTTCCCCTTTAACTTGCTTTAACATGAACTTCTTATGTATTGACTGTCGCATCCTTGCAGTCGCATGCACAGCAGCTTGTTACACAGTTCACAGCAGTAAAAAGGGGGAAAAAAAATCTCACAGGTGCACCACCTGTATGCAACACAGTCCAAAATAAACTTCTGCACAATGCAGTTTGCCTGGCTGCCACACACAGCTAGCAGTAACTCCTGCTGCGACTCACCACGGAGCAAGGACCCGGATTTCACGTTCTAGATGCCCGCTGAATCCACCACTGTAAACGTTGGGGGTTTAACTCAATGGTAAATGCGTTTTTTTAGCGAGTCCACAGCAGTCAGACGTTATGTTTGAGGGCATGGCAGCCCATTTTTATTGAAGGAAACAAAAAGAACAGTTCACATACAGGATTTCCCACACAGGGGGTTCTTCTCCAGAAATGTTCACAGAACTCAAAAATACCAAGCCTCCTGGCTCCTAGGCTTACTTAGCCTTGCTGTACCTGCTCACCTGGCCCACTCCTGGCCTCAACAGGTTCTCCAGCCCACTGTCTCCCAGACTTCCGGACTTCCTTCAGCCCCTCTTGGACTCGCTAGTCACCTCAGTTCCACCAGCCTCCCAGTCCCTCAGGCACGAAGTCCCCCCACACCAGGGATGTAGTCTCCAGGGCAGACAGACAGACAGATCCCCACATACAGGTCTGTCCTGCAGCAACAGCCAGCTGCACACCTTCCACCTCTCTCTCTGTTCTGACCAGTCCCTGATTATATTGTCAGTGTTCAGCTGGGAACCCAACCTGCTGGCTGTCTGTAAGATCTGGACACAGAGTTGGAGACCCCATCCCGCCCAAGTCTCTGCAGGATCTCCAACTACACAGCCCCATTCAGAACTATCAAAACCTGGAGAAAACTGACAGAGCACTTTTCTCCATTTAAACGCTACGCTCTGTAGTTCTGCGGTCCGCAGACACGCAAACCCTGTGTCCATTTTACCTCCCATTTCATAGGGACCGGGACTCTGACTATTACAATATATATATATATATATATATATATATATATATACTGTGACATACTGTCACCAGTTATATGATGACACTACTGCACTGGTGACAGTATGTAAAAAAAGGGAAAAGATTATTATTATTTTTCATTTCTTCATTTCCCTAAAAATGTTGACAAAAAAATTACAACTTCTAAAAACTCATTACCTCTTACTAAATACCTTGGACTATCTACTTTACAAAAAGGGGGATATTTGTACCGATTTAAATAAAAACAGATATTGCACTTGCAGATCTTAAGCTAGCAGCTGGAAAAAACAATTATAAATATTACAAACAAATGTATATAGCAAATTTTGACACGCTCAGAAAGAACTACAATAGATCAACACAAATGTGACGTAATAAAAAAAAAAAAAATATATATATATATATATATATATAATAAGTATAATAATAATCGCAAATGAGCCAACATATGTGAAAGAATCAGATGTGACAAAGTCACTCCAATCCAGAATTTACAACACCCAAGTGTACCCCACCGTTAGACAAAATGGTCTCTATATGGACCCTTTACTAGGAAAGAGTCAAGAAGGCTATATGATTGAATGTACCATCTGTAGAAGAAACCGGTTTCTCTATCGTGTTATCACCAATGGTCACCAGTGGACTGAACACAGAAAATCCAAGATGGTGACTAGATCTTATCCTTCTGTATTGACACAACTCAAAATAGTAACAATGTCAACAATCTGGCGTATCAATAGCTGTAAACAGGTAGATAAACAACTATATATGGTAAACGTAATATAACTGGCATAAAATGAACCAGCTAACTTGACTCAGCATAGTTTTTTTTTTCTTTTTTAACAGAAGGACTCAGCATAGTTGGAGCAAAAGCTCTGAAGTGGAACCATGGCAGCTGGAATATGAAAATACAGTATCAGGAGGCTATGCTGCCACAGAGCACTGAGGGATACTCTAGGCCTAACACTCTAGGCCTAAGACTGAGGATAGCAATTCTGAGGAAAAACAATATAATATGAATGTCCTGCAGGGGATTCTAGATTTCTGCCAGCATAGCCAGGGCCTTATTATTGTCTTGGAGGTACTTTACGTTAATTCTGATGGTTCTGCTAGCAGAGAGGTATTTATGGAGGATAGATAGTATTCGATTAGGCGGAGTTCTGCTCTCAGAATATTAAAGGTATAACTTGGTTTTCTCTCAGAATGATGTGATATAACTGGACCTACTCTAATGCCGCGTACACACGATCACTTTTTGTGATAAAAAAAACCGACGTTTTAAAAAACGTCATTTAAAATGATCGTGTGGGGGCAAAATGTCGTTTTATGTCTTCTGAAAAACGAAAAAAAAAAAAGATTCGAACATGCTTGAATTTTTTGTGTCGTTTTTCAAAATGTCGTTTTTTGTGTCATAAAAAGTGATCGTGTGTGGGCAAAACGACTTTTAAAACAACGTTTTTAAACCCGCGCATGCTCAGAAGCAAGTTATGAGACGGAGCTTCAATGGAACAGAGTGCCGTCGAACGTGGTGTACGTCACCACGCTTTGCTAGAGCTTTTTGGAAAAACTATGGTGTGTATGCAACTTCGCTTTTTAAAATGAAGTTTGAAAAACGTTGTTTTGTTTTGTGAGATAAAATGAAGTTTTTTTTTCATCAAAAAAAGTGATCGTGTGTACGCGGCATTAGAGTGGTGTGATATACCTGGGTGCACAACCCTCTTACCTATCCTCAGATGTGATGGTAGCCCTGCTGAGACTCCTATGTTGGTGTTGATGGTCGCTGTGTAACCGAAGACATATTGGTGTGATGATCGGAAGATCTTCGTATCGTGACTCCAACTTTCACCAAAACCTCCCCTACTTTAGGGACTGCACCTTCGGTGGTCTGTTTATCGTCACGTTATGTGCATTGTTCTTAAACATTATTGATGTTTGTTGTTTTTTTATTTCCTGCTTTTGTATTATGTTAATAAATTATGTTAAACTTGTTGGAAATGATAGCTCTGTTTTGAGTCTACCTGTTTCACTGTGTACTGCAACAGTCCTCCCAGCCCACCATACTCTGTTGGTGCTTCAGGGTCTTTAGGTCATAATTAAGTTGGTCAAATTTATATATATATATATATATATATATATATATATATATATATATATATATATTGTATATATATATAGATATATTCAGTATACTCTATATACAAAAGGTTGTCACTGCGGATAGCCAATCATTACTTGCGGAGGCATTCCCCATCCTACAGCTAAACATTTAAATGGGCTCTGTATATATGCATATGCAGGGTGTGCCATGTCTCTGTGGCTTATGATTGGCTGCCCACAGTAATGCCTTCCTGGCTGGATAACTCAAATTAGTTTAGACTTGTGTCCAAACATGCCCGGGTTCATCCCTATTGTTGACTTGGGGCTTCATGGCACTCTTCCCACAATGTGCCAAACATTGGCACCCTCTGGTGTTTAATTTTTCACTGTGCCACCCCATTTGTTCTGCTGTCCTCTCAAAATTAGAAAAGCGTCCACATTGCTTGTATGTGCCAGGTTTTGTAAAAAATAACTTGCTTTATTGGTTGACTGGTTGCCAGAGACAACAATTGGCTCACAACTTTCAGGGAGTGATTTTACTACCTCAGTCATAGTCTTTATTTGTGTTGCTGTTCTTTTTTTTTATGGTGGTAATTTGTGCTTTGTTTTCCTTTGCTGAGCTTCTATATTTCTCTGGAGTGTTACATTAGGCAGTTGTTGCTCTTCATTATAGTCTGCTGTTGTGCAACGTTGGCCTTCAATATTTTCTTCCATTTCTAAGTCAACAGGAAGGTATTGTACCTTTAAATGCCAGTTTCTGTCTATGCCAGTCCTACCACCAAATATGATGTTTTAGGGATTAGCAGGATAACAGGACAAAGGCTTCTTGAAAGAAGATAGTCTTTTATTAAACTAAACAGGCTTGTCAGCAGCAAAACAAGCACCCTAATCAAGAAAAGTGCAATGGCTCCTTGTCAGTTTAGCATAATCCCAGTAAAATCAGTGTACTTCTACCACAAAAACACAATCCAAATCATAGAGGCACCACAGAGCCCAGGCAACAGTGGAGCTTCCTAGTAGTTTTCCAAAATTCCAACAGGAGCAGCACACAGCCACACTGTCATCACATTTGGAATGACAGGCAGAATTGCAGCGATTCTGCTCATGATTTCAAAATCTGCTGCAATTGCTGCAAAACATGTGATGTGTGTGTAGCGGGCAGCTGTTCTCTGCTGGCCCTGCTTTAAATTTAGAGGGTAGTCAGAGGATAAGTCACCACTGATCTATTTGTTTTCAAATTTGGGCCTCTGTTCCAGCCATGGCTGTACTGCAGATGACCACTATTTTTGTCTGGGGTGTCAGTTTCACCCCACACCGAGGGTGGCAGCAGTCAGATCAAGGTGTGTTGGGTATTCTTTCTCAGCGGCCAATCAGTGGGGGGTTGATTACCTCGTGCATGCTGGGGGAGAGTATTTAAGGGACAGACGTCACGGGTGCTGGGTCGTCGTTGTCCACCCTGGGCAGTCGTCCCACCACCCCTGTGTGTGGCCCTCCTGGGTGGGTGTGCGCGTTCAGAGTTCCTGGCTCCTGGACCACGTTGGTCTGGAGTCATGATTTGCCGGGTAGGCCCAGTAGTCAGACTAGGTCTGCATTGACAAAACGGTCCTGTGCTGTCCGTCCTAGAGGAAGGAAGCCACTGAATGATTTACCTGCTCTGGAGAGCACCGAGCACGAGGCTGGTACACTCAGGGAGGACTGAACTTCATTGAAGGACAGACTGATACTGAAAGGCTGAGCAGTTGTCGCCCGTCAGTTTCCTGAATTCACAAGTAATTACTTTAGGAAGAGGTGCTTAATCTTAAAGTGAGAGGATTCTAGACCGAACGTATCTCCACCTTTGGGAAGGTCAGTGGCAGAGACTGTACCAAAGTTCTGTGTGACGCCCTGGCTGCTAGGACTAGTGAGAGAGGCCTATCTAGAGTGGCGACGAGAGTTTATGTCTGGAAGCAGGAGTGCTTCTGATCAAGTTCTACACCTGAAACCACTACCTGTACCCTATTTCACCTCTTCAATCAATTGTTTGTTATTTGACCACGTTTGGTAATTAAAGCAAAGAAAAAGGAACGCAACGACTGGGGACATTGACTTTGTTTCAGCTCTCATCCAGTACCCTAGACAGGGGAGAAGTATAACCGATCCCGCCCCCTGCCTCATGACTTCCAAACGCAGATTCTTCTTACTAGAAATCACAGCATGCGTACGTTTCTCTGCGAATGGACCCTTATGGACTCATGAATTTCAATACTACTAAACAGGAAGATTGCAATATGGTCAAGTACATAATAAAAGTTCCTAACAAGCTTACTTCTTTGAAAGAACTTAAGGCAAGTAAGAAATATCAAAACCTTACAACAGACATACAGTAAATATACAAAACACCTAGATCAGATTAAATCAGGAGGAAGTGTAACTTAAAGGAGTTGTAAAGTCTCAAGTTTTTTCACCTTAATGCATTCTATGCATTAAGGTTAAAACCTTCTGTGCTGCAGCTGCCCCCCAGAGCCTCCCTTTTTCTTAACTGAACCCGATCATTCCAGCGATGGGGGCGAGCACAGCAGCTTCAGACTCTGTCTTGGGTCCTCATTGAATGGACTTATAGCAGCAGGGACCATTGGCTCCCGCTGCTGTTATCAGTCAAATCCAGGGGGAGTCTTGCTGTCTGTGTAAATGGAATGTTGCTCTTCGTGGGGGCACTTGCTGAAGAGCAGGAGCCAGGAGCACCGCCGGGGGACCCCAGAAGCACTCCAGAAGATGCGGATCTGGGGGGCGCTCTGTGCAAAACCTTTGCACAAAGGAGGCAAGTATATGAAAAAATTAAATAAAAAAATAAAAAAGAGAAAAAGGGACCTTTACATTCACTTTAAGGCGTTTTTCATGCTGCCTGCACACTAAACCACAACAGTGTGTGGGCAGCTCTCCATTCGGCTGCACTGAGCTAGCGATTGAATGCACATTTTACACCTTCCTTTTTTTCTTTTTCTTTCTACCACCTATATTTGAAGTGCCCAAAAGTGGCACTTCATTTATATAACTGTACAGCACTATGGCACTTTGCCCTGCTGTACAGTGACATGGAATCTCTTCCAGTGATTTGCGATAAAATACAGCATGTCTTAATTTTAGTGCAGCTTAGGTAGGACTCCACAGATGTCAGGACAGATGGCCATGATATACAAACTGCTCAGTAGCCTATTATTCCTTTTGCGTACTGCATTTGGGTTGATGGCCCATGTCATTTATATCAGCAATTAAGGTGCTGCCTCTCTGTTCCCTCTAAGGGTGTCCAAAGTGTGGCTTCTTGTAAGCCCTCCTGGGCTGTTGTCTTTTCTGGGGAGGCGAGGATAGATCATGGAGTCTTCCGGATTACTCAATGAAGTTTTACATGTCTGGTTATGAGATTTTTTTTACTCAATTTTTCAATGAGCAAATTATCCCCCTGAAGAGGACATGACTGTACAGGTCGAAACTCGTTGGGGTTTTATTATGGCTGACAATTTGTAATGTAACAATTAATTTTGTACTTTGTCTATTACTACACTTGTAAAATGTTCTGTTTCGGTAGCCTAAATTATGATTTTTAATGGAACATTTTTTTTGATAATAAAATATTTATTGATCAAATAGTTTTATGCTTTCTACTATATTGCTGCTAAAAAAAACCTTGGGGAAACACTTTCATAGCATATTTTACATCTTCCTTTTTTTCTTTTTCTTTCTACCACCTTTATTTGAAGCGCACAAAAGTGACACTTTATTCATATAACTGTACAGCAGCATGGCACCTTACCCTGCTATACACTGACTTCCTGTACAGTGGATCTCTTCCTGTGTCGTGCGATAAAATGCAGCATGTCTTTATTTTGGTGCAGCTCACTGCACCACACCTCTGGGCTGCACTACAGTGTGATTAGGACACATAAAACAATTGCATTTATAAAAATTGTATACAAATTTTACATGACTACAAGGCCTCTTAAGATTTTGTCTTTGCAAAATCTACTTAAATGAAAGCTCCATGAGGCCTGGAATCCTGAGCACAAGATCCCAATGCAGGACTTTACAGTTTTAAGAATATATATATATATATATAAAAATATATATATATATATTAGGGCTGTGCAAATGAACTTTTAATTCATCGATTAATCTTTAATTTTTTTGATCAATTAAAATATTTTTGATCGATTAAAATTATTTTCAGTGGTACTCACCTCTCCGCCGGCTTATGAGCCTTCAGGGAGTTTCGTCGGAGATCCGGTAACATCACGGACACCGGTGGGGCTTGCCGTGTCCATCTGAAGGGATCCTTTGCTGTGCCTTCATATCTGCATGCCGGGGGGACCTTACTATCTGCCACACGCAAGGGTTGTTACACTTCCCTCTATCACTTCCCTCTATCACTTCAGGGAGTTTCGTCGGAGATCCGGTAACATCACGGACACCGGTGGGGCTTGCCGTGTCCATCTGAAGGGCTCCTTTGCTGTGCCTTCATATCTGCATGCCGGGGGGACCTTACTATCTGCCACACGCAAGGGTTGTTACACTTCCCTCTATCACTTCCCTCTATCACCCTGGGATTCTACAGCCATCCACTGGGAGTTGTGATAGTTCCCTTCACGGGACATCTACATTCCTCATGTGGATTCAGCAGTGGTATCATCGTACACATTTTTATACCAGTATCATACTTAGCTACATGTTTTTATGACTGCTTTTGATACCGTTTGGTATTACTCGCACCATTTTTACAGTTTATGTAGCTAAATCGATTTTATCTCCAGTGCAAGATTTATTTGGTTACCGACTTGAAGACTATAAAAGTTTTAATGCTATTCCCATCAAGCGCTACCTTTGTGTGTTTTTTGTATCCTGCTATCCATTTTTCCAGTGATTGGTAGCTGCACTGGGAATCAGCCTGCAAGGAGATCCGCTAAAAGTAGTTGGATCTGTATGTGCGTTATAATTAATCGAAATTAGTCGATTAATCGATTAAAAAAAATAACGATTAATCAAACACAAAAATTTTGATCAGTAACAGCCCTAATATATATATATATATATATATATATATATATATATATATATACACACACACACTATACCAAAAGTATTGAGATGTCAGCCTTTAAACACACATGAACTTTAATGGCATCCTCGTCTTAGTCCGTAGGGTTCAATATTGAGTTGGCCCACCCTTTGCAGCCATAACAGCTTTAACTCTTCTGGGAAGGCTGTCCACAAGGTTTAGGAGTGTGTCTATGGGAATGTTTGACCGTTTTTCAAGAAGCGCATTTACGAGGCACTGATGTTGGACAAGAAGGCCTGGCTCAAGTCTCCTCTTTAATTTATCCCAAAGGTGTTCTATCGGGTTGAGGTCAAGACTCTGTGCAGGCTATTCAAGTTCCTACACCCCAAACTTGCTCACCCATGTCTTTATGGACCTTGCTTTGGGCACTGGTCCAAATCATTTGGTGGAGGGGGGTTATGATGTGGCATGGTTTTTCAGGGGTTGGGCTTGACCCCTTAGTTCGAATAAAGGGAACTCTTAAGGCAGCAGCATACAAAGACATTTTGGCCAATTTAATGCTTCCAACCTTGTGGTTACAGTTTTTGGGATGGCTTCTTCCTGTTCCAACATGACTGTGCAGCAGTGCATAAAGCAAGGTCTATAAAGCGTGGATGGGTAAGTTTGGGGTGTAATGCCATGTACACACGGTCGGAATTTTCGACAACAAATGTTCGATGTGAGCTTTTGGATGGCTATTCCTACCCTGTGTAGGCTCCCTCGGACATTTGCTGTAGGAATTTGCAACAACAAATGTTTGAGAGCTGGTTCTCAATTTTTCCGACAACAAAAGTTCTTGTCGAAAATTCAATTCAGATACAATTCTGACACACAAAAATTATACGCATTCTCTGAATCAATTTGACGCATGCTCGGAATCATTAAACTTAATTTTTCTTGGCTCATCGTAGTGTTGTACATGAACATGTTCTTGACGTTCAGAATTTCCAACAACATTTGTGTGACCATGTGTATGCAAGGCAAGTTTAAACGGACAATCCGTTGGAAAAAAATCCACGGTTTTGTTGTCGGAATATCCGATCGTGTGTACGTGGCATTAGGAATTGATTGGCCTGCACAGAGCCAACCCAATAGAACACCTTTGGGATGAATTAGAGCGGACACTGCGAGCCAGGCCTTTTTGTCCAACATCAGTGCCTGGCCTCACAAATGTGCTTCTGCAAGAATGGTCAAACATTCCCATATACACGCTCCTAAACCTTCCCAGAAGAGTCAAAGCTGTTATAGCTGCATAGGGTGAACCAACTCAATATTGAACCCTACGGAATAAGACTGGGATGCCATTAAACTTCATGTGCGTGTAAAGGCAGACATTCCAATAATCCCAATACTTTTGGTAATATAGGGTATACAGTGTATGTGTGTGTGTGTATATATATATATGTATATATATATATATATATATATATATATATATATATATATATATATATATTGTGAGGATGGGACCCTGTCCGGGGTGAGAAATGGCTACTTTATGTCAGATTCTGTAAAGAAACCCATGTTAATGGGTCAGCTGTGTCTTGGGCTTTTTTAAGGCTCACCTGAACAGTAATCAGGGCCCCACCCACAGACAGGAAGTCTGGTCCCTGGGAGCCAGGTGAGCTCCCAACTCTCTGAAAGGAGTCAGAGAGAGGCTGCATGGATTGCAGCTAGTGTGTGCAGATCTGCAGGTTGCAGATGCCGCTTTATGTTTGAGCAGCAAGTCGCTGACTAGGAGAAAAGCAAGGATTGAGCTTATCTCTGGGAAACGCTGTGTGTTCTGAGGAACAGAACTTGGGCTTAGGCTAGAGGCCTGAAGCCATCGGATGCCAGGATTGAAAGCCAGGAGGCTAAGCTCTTTAGTTTGTACAATGCAGTAATGGTGGAAACCCCCTGCGAGGGATGCTATTGCATATGTGAACCTTTTGTGAGTTTTTAAATAAAAGTGGGCTACCAAGCCCTTAAAACGCACCTGCCACTGGAGTCTGATTCCCCAAATCCTACATATGATGGAGGTATTGCTACGGGCAGTTTGGAAGAGTTCCAGATCCACGCAGACCAACAAACAGTGAGTAGAAAGCAACCGTGCGTTTTTTGCAGCAATGCTATGATGAACAGCCAATATGAACTGGAAGTTAAAAGTTTTCTGCTGTGAACTTCTGTTAGCTGTGTGTGGCAGTCAGGAGAACTGCATTACACAGGAGTTCAATTAATGAACTGTGTTGTATACAGGTGACATACCTGTGGAAGTAAGCTCAGCGGGGCCTGAGAAGACCTATCCATTTGGGAATGCCCAGTGAATGGATCATTCAAGTGGAATCGCAGAGAGTGAAGTCTGCGTGTGAAAGTGTGCTGTTTGCAAGTCTTGGAGACAATACACCAAAATTTTCCTGTGTTAAGGAACTGTGTTAAAACCCATTGCCCTGTTTGCAGCGATGGGAAGGTCAAATCGCAAACAGAAAGCAATATTTGCTGAAATGAGAGACAGGACTTTGTGGCTGGAGGGTTTGTTGCTGACAGAACAAGCCCCAGACTCGTGCAAAAAGCACATGGCTGCGCTGAACCAAGCCAAAGGGAAAGTTTATGCTGTTGCCCCTAGCAACGCTGGTGCAGGCCGGCCAGCTGTTTATGTGCAAAGTGTTAAACAAGTGCACTGTTTGCGATGCAGTGAGTGGGGGCATGAAGTTTCCAAATGCCCTTTGTCGCAAGCTACAGCAAAGCAAAAATATGAGAAGCCTGCTCTGAATGTAAAGAGTAAGCAGATGGGTGCAGTTGCCCATAGCAACGTCTATGATATCAGGTCAGTGGACCGCAAGACAAAGATATGGCCTACAGAGAGTTGTGGCAAGTTTAAAGCAACGTCGCTTCAGGGAGAGAGACGTCTACATGTGTCGGAGAGCCAGCAACGTGCAGCTAGGAGAGCACCGTTTCCATTAGCAACCGGAGAAAATGTGCCAATGGGAAGGAGGAGCTACAGGGAAGAGGTGTATCGCCATCCCCATAGAGATGCAAGTGAAGTTCTGCCCGTTGGGAGAGTGTCATCTCCCTTAGCAACAGGAGAAAGTCGCCAAACGCCATGCCTGGAATGTGGTCAGCTCGGGCACGGCATATTTTCTTGCCCTAGATTTTGGGGTGCAGCTGGAGGTAATGTTGCCGAGCAGGACTCTTTATCGGTGGGCCAAGGTTCCTTTGCAGATATGTTTGCAGTCACCCCTGGCAACAAGGAGATTTCTGTTGTGTCTGCAGGGGGTGCTAAACCTTGGGAGTTGCCTACTGTGATTTCATCCTGTGGCCACCAGGGGGAGTTGGCCAGTAAAAATGCAGCTGAAAGACAACGCCCTCAAATGAAGACAGAGTTACCTGCTTCAAGATATGGTAAGACTGTTGCAATTTGTGATTCAAGTGAAGTAGCAATGTATCCGGTGAGGAGATCTGCAGAAAGTGTAAAGATGGACTTGCTGCAGTGTGGAAATCAAAGATCAAAGACTGAAAGTGATATGTGGACTTTGTGTGCACCTAAGGTAGTCCAGCAGAGTGCTGAGAGAGATGTATTAGGGGTGACCAAAACAGTTGGTGTGTCATGTTCCCTAGCGATAGAGACAGGTGCTGCAGAGTTGCCAAGGGAAACCGCTAAGGAGCCTGTAATGGTAAGGCAAATGGTTTCCCCGGACAACTGTAAAGCCGCCCTAGTGGGCAAAATAATTCCTTTAGAGAGGAAGGTTAATGTGCTGAGTCGCATGCAGGGTGCCATGCGTTCTGACAAAGGATGTAGAACTGCTATGTTTATGAATGATGATACATGTACTTATGGTGATGTGTTCACTAGTATTGAGGTAGGGGTGATCGCTAAGCAGGATATGCGATTTCCCTTAGCGACAGTAGGTAAGGTTGCAGAGGTGTCCTTTGAAACCTCCAGGGAGCTCGGTGTGTTGGAGCCAGAGGTTGCCGGGGACAACTGTGGTGCCGCTCTGATGGATAAGAGGGTACTTCACCTTTGTGATGAGAAAAATGGTAAAACTGAAATGTCTGAATTTGCTTGTAATGATAATGTGTTACTACATGCGGAGGAGATATCCAATAGCCGTCGGAGGACTTCATATGGACGTGATGTACGCGGAGTAGCCACGCCCTCCGTTGAAGTCGGATGTGCCGAAACGCGTCAGGGCGTGGCTACGACGGCGTATCCAGGAAATACTAGGAGTGCGTTCCACCGCTGCATCATCGCCACTAAGATAGGAGTCTTTAGCAGCGTGCATTGTGGCACAAGCGCGACCCCCTGTGTGCGGAGGAGAGCGGTGAATTACACTCTTTATGTTTATTGTTCATTTTCAATGTTTTAAATGTACGTAGATAGGAAGTGGGGTGTTGTTATACGGGAATATCTTTTAATAAAAGCAATATTACACTATTTTGGTGCTTTTTGCTTTTTTCTATGATCCATATATTGGAGTTTGACTCATTAACCCTTGCTGCTTCTGGAATGATGTTGGAGGTTTGATCAGGACGTTTTATACTTAAGGCCTGTTTCTTTGAGTTTCTGGTGAGTTTGAACCCCTGCGGGGAAGTGTGCCTCACGTTTGGTGGAGATTGGAAACCGGTGGAGGGTGTGCTAGTATTCCATGAAGTTTTCTTCAAGTCACTTTGAACTTTGCCTAAATACACTGATCTATGGACTTTCTTCCAACATCTTTATCTATATTGGACTTTTCATGTTATGCGCTGTTTTATCATTTTTAACCAGAAAACTGTTTTGGCTAATTTCTTTGATACTTTGTTTTATACCTTGAATAGATGAATTTATTTCTTTTATTTTTAAACAGCTGCTCATATATATATATATATTGCTTAATTGCTCTCAGTGGGATTAATATTTAATTTAATTTAATTCTGAGATTTTAAATATATATATTATTTTAATTAATTTATCTATTCCTCTGATTAAGTAATCTTTGTCCTTGGCGCCGAGAAGTGCACTACCTATCCCCTCTGACTGTGGCCCCCCCCTTTTTTGTGCACTCTTCTCTACACAGTCTGTCACTGCTGACAGAAAAAGTCCTAATGAGTTTAATGAAGCACCACACAGTGGTCAAGTTATGTTATTGCAGCCTGCTGTGTTTAAAAATGTGTTTGCGGTGGACACAAATTCTGCTATGCAAAATGGAGAGACTGCAGAGCCGGTAGACACGGGTGCGTTGGCTTTTGCAGAAGTTAACCCTCTCCAGTTGGAAAGATCTGAAAAGGGCGCATACATAGCAGAAGTTTTGTCCTCAACAAAAGAGATGAGGAATGTTGAGCTTCAGAAGGATATGGTAATGGATAGCGATTTGGAATCGCTCAGTGTTGCTAAAAGTGAGAGGATGAGTGTCGCACATGCGATTTGCAGTGCTCAAGGGGAGTCGCTAGTTTTGTCAGTTACCTCTGAGGTAGAGGTCTCTTTAAGTAACTCAGCCTCTCACGCCTTGGCAAATGAGCCCCTCCACATCGTTGGTAAAGGAAAAGTTCCTAAAGTTCTGTGTTTAGATGTGGCTTGTCTAGAAATAACTGAGATGTTGTTGGAATTGGTGAGAATATTTCCAATGTACACCTGCGTGTATCCTCAGCAGAGGGGTGACATGGTACTGCGTAGTACCAATCGGGGGACACAGGTGGTACCGGCGCTGTTAAGCAATATTGATGAAATTTGGTTGCTGTACTGGTGGTTAATTTTGTGGAAAGTTGTCTCACAGTTCTCTTTGAGAGTGCTTCCAGCGGCGGTTGTGTGCAGAAGGCGCTCACGAGAATTGTTGGAAATAGACATAGGGATAGTCTCTCCGCATGCGGATGTGATGGAATGCGTTCCTACTGGTGTGGTTCGAGGTACGGCTGAGCAGTGGTTGGTACATGGCGCGCGCACTGTCTCACCCTCTAGACCTCGTGAAAAGGAAGGGCCCGGAATGAACGTGACAGTAGTGGGGATTCAGTCCATCACTCGCAGAGAGGTGCAGTTTGAGGTACCCGGAGACACTTTGATAGGAAATAACAGTAATGGCAACTCTAACGAAAACGTGTATGAGAAGCACTGTAGAGCACTGTCAGACAGCTCAGAGATCCTGGTTGAGGTACCAATGGATACAGAAATGGTCAAAGAGATTGGTATGGAAAAATGTGCGTTGGTAGGACAATTGCTATTGGAGTGTTGGACAACAGGGGGCGATGTGAACCCACGGGACTGTCCCATAGGGAGTAACGGCCTGCTTGTAGGTGGTCCCTCCATAGACTATGTCCTAACAAACAAGGGGACCAGAGGTCCCAATGATTATGCTGAGTTGAGTAACCCTTTGTGGAACAGTGCTGTTGTGGTTAAACAGAAGGGTGTGGTGTCGATCTCAGATGGATTGTTTGCCAAAGGTAGCAACATAGGGGTTGGTGAACCTAAGAAACAAATGTTGTTGGTTAATGTAGAGTCGGGTAGTGAGAGAGGTCAGTCCCTGACAGACCCCCTGGAAGTAGGTCCCCAACAGTCCCAGGAGAGTAGGTCCGTGGGAGGAAAGAGAAGGATCTTGACGCCAGCAGATAGAAGGGGTAGAGACATTAGGGGGAGCCCACGGTTCAGGAAGAAGTCCTGGTGGAAGCACACCCGGAAGAAGATGTGGGTGGAGTGCCCCTTTAGAGAAAAGGTTGGGCAGCTTAGGACTTCTGCTGCTGATATTTGGCACAGGGGCGCCACGGTGAAGTCTTGGCAACATACCCGAAAAACATGGGCCTATGCAGCCTATGGCTGGCCTGGAGGTGTCCCATTGGTGGTGGGAGGTCTATGTGTTCCTCCCTCCGGTGTGAGAAATGGCTACTTTATGTCAGATTCTGTAAAGAAACCCATGTTAATGGGTCAGCTGTGTCTTGGGCTTTTTAAGGCTCACCTGAACAGTAATCAGGGCCCCACCCACAGACAGGAAGTCTGGTCCCTGGGAGCCAGGGGAGCTCCCAACTCTCTGAAAGGAGTCAGAGAGAGGCTGCATGGATTGCAGCTAGTGTGTGCAGATCTGCAGGTTGCAGATGCCGCTTTATGTTTGAGCAGCAAGTCGCTGACTAGGAGAAAAGCAAGGATTGAGCTTATCTCTGGGAAACGCTGTGTGTTCTGAGGAACAGAACTTGAGCTTAGGCTAGAGGCCTGAAGCCATCGGATGCCAGGATTGAAAGCCAGGAGGCTAAGCTCTTTAGTTTGTACAATGCAGTAATGGTGGAAACCCCCTGCGAGGGATGCTATTGCATATGTGAACCTTTTGTGAGTTTTTAAATAAAAGTGGGCTACCAAGCCCTTAAAACGCACCTGTCACTGGAGTCTGATTCCCCAAATCCTACAATATCTATAAAAAAAAAAATTACACAAACACCTGCCTCACGTTAATCGACTGAGCATATAAATCAAACATATAAATAATATATTGAAAGAAACAAAAAAGAGGATTCTAAGCAGACTATGCTACCTCAAGCGCAAATCCAATGCACCTAATGCCCTTGTCTATACACCTTAATGCAGAACTCAATATTTGTTATCCTAGTTAATTGAACAGGTCGACAAGCACCGCAGCTTATTTTAAATAAACACCTAACAATTATTTGCATTCCAAACATGTTTCAAGATTCCTAAATTGTATCTTTGACATATGTTCCTCTAAATAATTAATGTACATGAACCCTTTGATAACATCTATAACAAATGTTCTATTGAGGTTAGCCACAGTGCAGTATCTGTCAAGATTTACTTGTTAGACATGGGAAAAATCAGCCGTGTGTCCTTGTGTAGTCTTTTGTGGCAATCACTGTCACTCTCACTGCACCATCTGTTGCTAAAATCAGCACACTATTTTCAGCCCTATCATTGCTGTCCTTTTTTTGAAAATGCTAGTTGGGCCCTTTAAACAACGCGACTTTGCCGCAATTTTGTCTATAGACCCCAACTCGCATCAAAGTCAGACCAAAGTAGTACAGGGACTAATTTGAAGTCAGTGCGACTTGAATTCGCACCAATATGAACAGTACTCACTGGAAATTATGGGGTATGACTTGTCATGCAACTTTGCAGTCCCAAGTTGCAGGACAAGTCGCACAAGTGTGAAAGGGGCCTTACTTGACCTTAATACTTTCTTAGTCACTGACCAAGAACAAGTGTGCAGCCAGTGAAATCAGAGGAAAACGTAGAACTCCTGAACTGAGTTATTTTACTGGGCCAGTAAATCTTATAGTACTGAAGAAAAATGTGTTGGGGAAGACTCACACAATCACACAATCTGCAAATATTGTCAATGCAGAGTGTGCCTCCCCTTGTGGTATCAGAGCCTGAGAAAATAAGAATTTGCTGGCACACTGAAGTCTCTGATGCTTCCATTTTGTCGATGATTAAAAAAAAAAAAAAAAAGTTCTGTTTGTACGTCAGAAAAAAAGGGCTGGTTGAGCGTATGCAGAATGCATTGCCTCTGCAAACTCCATTGTGTCTAGCATTAGGCATTCCCCAACCAGTCTACACTCACAAATACATTAAAAATACAGTTCATCAACTGTGACAGACATGGCTAGACAGCCAGCAGCGTGATCTCTGAGACTTACACCACCTGTTAACTTTTTCTGCTATAGTGCTTTTATCTATGTTACATTAGAAACAAATTCTGCTCTATCGGTGAATACAACTGCTACTAGATTACTAACCACTTTTTTCTCATCTGAAAGTAATTATTAAACTGCAATAAATCATTATGTCAACTTTTAGTTTCCTGTAAAATTGCCTTTCTACACATATAGTACAGTATGTACGAGGCGTCAGCAATTGTGTGTTTCCCTATACATTTATCTATGCTTGTTTTATGTTCTTTTTATTATTCTGCTTATACTTGCATTCCTTTTTATGTTTCTTTTATTGATCAATAAAACATAACATCTTCCACTGTATATATTTTATACAAGAGAAGCAGGCCGTAACCCGATTTTATTTTACTGGATACACGCATTTGTTATATAATGTGTGTATCCAATATTATATAATAAAACCAAAGACCATATTGATTTTTTTCATCAAAATCAAACTTCCACCAGTCCATTCAAAATATCCATACTGATCCCTTTTATGCACAGCTAAGTTCCTTAATCCACCGTGTACTGTCACCTCAAATCAGAAGCTTACTCACCATAGGATATACCATTAGGTTATAGAAAAAAGACATATACAGTACGCTCCAATGATCTCCAGTGGTATTGTGTGAATTTCATCCATGTCTCTACTGTTTTCCAGGTTCATTTTCATCTATACTACCTCAATGGTTCTATTAAATATGGCACACACCAGAAATGCACATAGCACAAACCTGCTTTTATTGAAACAACCATTAAAAAAATCAAGTAACAGGTACACTCACATATTCAACCCTGTGCTGACCGGGCCCTTTTTCTGATATTTATTGCTTACAATTTAAAAATCAGTAGTTTTTGCTAGACAATTACTTAGAAGCCCCAAACATTACATATTTTTTTTTTTAGCAGAGAATCCAGAGCAGTGGTTCTCAACCTGGGGGTCGAATGATTTGCCAGGGGTCACCAAATCCTGGGCCGTTCCTGAAGCCTGCGCTGCTCTCCCAGCCTTTTTTACAGCCACACAGCAGGGGTGTTCCTGAAGCCCGCAGTTGCCCATTTAGTTCACGGCATGGCTGGGGGGCAGAAACTAGAGGTCAGATGACTTGTGAGGAATGTGAAGTGGGAGGGGCTTGACGAGACCCTATCTCCTGATTTCAGCATAGGTGTCACTGCTTCGAGACACAACAAAGCGGGAGACACAGCGAGTAACACTACCTGTGATTATAGTTGATAAAAGGGAAAGAAAGGAGAACAAAGAGAAAGAGTGGTACATCCTAAAACATACCATAAGGGGTTTTAATATTTTAGGAGTGGAAGGGACTCAGGGAGAGCTAAATGTTTGTGGGTTAGGGGCGCAAATTACTTGCCTTGACTTGGGTGCTGACAACCCATGCTACGAAAATAATTTTACTTTTAGGGGTCCCCACAACTTGGGAAATTTTATCAAGGGGTCAAGCCACTAGTATGGTTGAGAACCACTGATCTAGAGAATAAAATGGCAGCTGTTTAAATTTTTTATGACGTACGGTTTTTGCGCAGCAGTTTTTTAAACGTAATTTTTTGGGAAAAAATACACTTTAATGAATAGTAATAATAATAAAAAAACATAATATATACCCCAATTTTTTTGGATAATATAAAATATAATGTTACATCGGGTAAATAGATACCTAACATGTCATACTTTAACCACTTTCCACCCGCAGTACGCCATATGATGTCCTTGACTTTCAGGGGGGATATCTGAAAGATGGCTGCAGCTACAGGCATCATTCAGATATCATTCTTTTCTGCGACCGATTCTGTGCATGTAAGAGCAATCATAGCGGCAGTTCTGCTTTTTTGTTCTTACACGTGAGTCCCACCCACAAATATAATATAGCTGTTGAAACCACACATGTGAGGTATCTCAGCGTGCATTAGAGCGTGAACAACAAGTCTAGCACTAGACCTTCTCTGTAACTCTAAGCTGGTAACCTGTAAAATTATTTAAAGTGTCGCCTATGGAGATTTTTAAGTACAGAAGTTTGGCGCCATTCCATGAGTTTGCGCAATTTTAAAGCGTGACATGTTGGGTATCTATTTACTCGGCCTAACATCATCTTTCACATTATACAAAAAAATTAGGCTAACTTATTAAAAGTCGTTTGAAAAATGATTGCGCAAATACTGTGTGAGATAAAAAGTTGCACTGACCGCAATTTTATTCCCACATGTGTGGTACAAACCCCATTTACATATGTGGGCATGACCTGCGTATGCGTTAACTATGCAATAACATTTTTGCACCTGTTTTGAATTTCCTGCATATAGACTTTCATAGTGTGCTTATGGGGACATTTCTATTTACATTGTTCGCTATCAATATTTGAGCACTTTATCTATCAAGTTTTTACATATTTATTCATTTATATTATTTGATTAGCGCTACACTTTTTTTTCCACATTGTTGCAATTTGTCTACTTGGTGTGTCGGCAGCTTACCCTTAAGGCAGCACGACATTATTCTGTATACCATTTTTGTGATAACAATACACCATGACAGGTCCTCCTTATGAAGAGATTTGGGGTCTAAAAGACCCTAAATCTCTTCTCTATCCTTATGTAGCACTGGTATTTTTGCCATATAATGCTAAAGATGGCATACCACTAGAGGGAGCCAAATACCAATGTGAGCGAGATATGTTTTAACTTACATATGCAGAGCAGAAAAATGTTTATCTTGTGAAAAGACTCACTTACCTATGAACACTAGGTGACTGAACTGCATGCTGGGTGGATATAATAGGCAGACAGGAGCCATTTTTCTGTCTCTTTCTGGGCGCATGGCCTGCCTGCAAGGATCTGTGAAGGAGTGTTCAGAAGAGGGCCTACATCGTGCAGAGCAGAACAACATCCATTGACTCTGCCTTACCACAGTGTACTGGAGAAGCAGTGTGATCGGGTCTGAGGATCCAGGACCCTTGACGGAGCCAAGTGGATGTCCAGTTTGCTTGAGGAGCGGGGCAGCGTGGCAGTGCTGACTGGCAGCAGGATTGAGATGACTGGAGCGGAGGTTCACAACTTTCCAGGCCTGGTGTGGTGAGAGGGCTGTCGCCCAGAAGTTCTTTAACACCCTTAACACACTTCGACTCATTTCACAAAGTTGCTGGGACCTGTAGTCCTACAGGGAGGTCTCATTCAAATAGACTGAGTTTAATCAGGCCTAAAAGCCTATGTTCCATTGAGGGCTGACTGACAGTTAAGGTATACCTACACCGAAGGCATCTGCAAGTGTGTTTTACAGCAGGAACTGTATTAACTCTTCAGTTATGTTACTTCATTACTTGTTAAACCATTGGATTACAAACACTGCAGTATAATAGCTAGCTGAAGAAAGAAGACCAGAGACTACACTTCTTCACAGGGAGGGTTTGTGCTTTGGATGCAGTAAGACAAAAGGCTGCCTTATACCTCAGGGGAAGCTCTTGAGAAATTGTATTGTGCTGTGTTGATATCTTTGCATTGGTATGTTTGGTGCGGCCGTACTGGAAGTGGGAAGGTGGTCAGTGTCAAGGCATTGTCACTCTGAGCACTAGTCCCACTTGGAGACGCGCCGCAGTAGAGGCTCAAGTGACCTTTAAGTGTTATTAGTTTGTGTACACTCATTGCACTATTATAGTAAGTTTGTACATTGATACAGTTATTATAAATACTGTCTTTATACCAGTTCCAGTAAACTTACATCCTGGTTGATCACAATTGGTGTGAAGCTTGTTCATTATTCTAACAGGTGGAACAACGGATGCCCAGATAACGGTAAAGGTACACTATATACACATTGTTATGGTGGGATTGTTCCGTTTAGTGAAAGTTTCATATCAGCACTGCACCACAGCTGTGTCAAGGGGAGCGAGACCAAATCATTGGGGGGTTGTTAAAGCAGAGTACAGGCCCAATCAATTACCAGCAGCTCCTCCGGGGGTAAGTGCTACACTTAAAAGCAAAAGATCCCCAATTTTCATTTATTTTTTATCTTTTGCTTTAAGAAAAAAAAAAAAAAAGCATGTTTACAAGCTCGGGAACCGGAAGCGATGTTGACATTGCCCAGGTCCTTCAAGGGCATAGAGATGAGCGGGGCCATCTAGCCATCACTCATCTCTATGCAAAAATACAGCTGACGCTGGATGGTTCCCAGGCTCAGCGAATGGTAATGTTAGCTGGGGGGCACCTCGTCTGATGCTTATAAAAGTGATCTTGCGGCGAATGCGCCACTGGAATCACTTTTATTAGAAAGTCAGCCACCTAATTAAAAAAAAGATGCCAGGGTTACGTCATCTAGCTGCAGCCATAAGCCCGATATTTAACATCAAAATCAAGACGTACATTTACAGTGCGGCCCAAAAAGCTGCTCAACTGGTATGGCATATGGTCACCTGCTAAACTATGCAATGTTGCAAGAAACCTAGTTAAACTCCTAGACCAGAAGCCGATCTATGAATTTTGGAATAATAAAAAAAAAAAGGTTTTCCCAGTATGCCCTTTCAACAGAAGCCGGTTGGTGTATACACGGGCCAAATGTCTGGTGGTTTCTGTTGAACCATCGGATATTCAGCCTGTGTGTAACAGGTTTAACTTACAAAGGCTTTTGTATTGTTAAGCGATAAGGTTACATCATGTTTTAACTGGAAGAAACAAAAAAAAAAACTCCTGTGAAAAAGTCAGTTGAAAGAAAGAAAGAACACTACATGTGTAATGCCGCATACACACAATTGGAAATTTCGACAAGAAAACCGTGGACAAAATTTTGGCTCAAACTTGTGTTGCATATACATGGTCACACACAATTCCGACCGTCAAAAACGCCGTGACGTGCAACACTTCATCGAGCCGAGAAAAGTGAAGTTCAATGATTCTGAGCATGCATCAAATTGATTCCGAGCATACGTTTTTTTTTGCGTGTCGGAATTGAATACAGTCGATCGGAATTTCCCGACAAGAACTTTTCCCGTCGGAAAACTTGAGAACCAGCTCTCAAATTTTTGCTGTTGGACATTCCCACAGAAAAAAGTCACACTGTCTGAATTTCCGACCAATAGCTCACATCAAACTTTTCTTGTCGGAAATTCAGATTGCGTGTACGCGGCATAACACATATAAAGTGAAGTCTCTAAAACATAACTCTTGCTCACATATATAGTAACACTGTATTCAGTTACATTGTAAAGATTACTACCTGTAAATGCAATGCAAACTTAAAGTTTTAGCTCTTCTTGGATACTAAAATATGTATAAAAAAAGTTTGATTCTGTACAGTGAGGTAAAGATGTGTGTTTAGGTACACCCCATCAAATATATTCCTTTTGCACACCATACTGGAATCAACCATATGGTTCAAAGGGTGCTGTAACAACTCTGATTGGTCATGGTGTACAACATGAATAAGAAATGTCGCCAGCATGCCAAAAAACTTGTTCCAAAGTGCAAAGCTGTTTACTTTTGTATAATTATATAAAAAAAGCAACCTTCCTCAGGCATGTGTTATTCATGATGAGTAAGGGGTCTGTTCTAATTTGAGAACCAGTTGTAAAGTTTTTTTACATTTTATTTTAAAAGCTAAGGGGAAAATATATATATATTCTCTTACTGGTCAGTGGATGTGGTTGCGTCATTAGTTTTCTTTTTCAGGCCAAGTATATTATCTGCAGGCACATAAATATACCTGTTGATGCTGATAGAAATTCAGGACTCTTATCATTTACTGTGCACTGAATTCAAATCTCAGACAAAATTATCAGCTTTCCAAGCTATCTTTTTGAGCTGTACAACCTTTCATATAAAATATAATGGGAAGAGGGGGAGGTGTTTGTCATCTAAATCAGGTATGCTGCTGTATACTCAGACAATATGTGCAGAAACTCCCCTTTCTGAATCACTCCTTGTCTCCACCCCTACCCACCTCCAAGCACTGTTCCTTGGTTTCACTCTTTACCGACCTCCCAGTACCACCCCCTTTAGAGAACACAGAACCTAATAAAATTTGTGGTACTAAGTAATTTGTATGGAATTTGTTAATGATACCCCCTCTCCAGCAACAATAGACCCCCAGCAGCAACAACAGATCTCTCTGCAGCCAGCATCAATAGACTCTCCAGCAGCCAGCAAAAATATACCCTTCCCTCAACAGTAGATCCCCTAGCAACAACTGACCCTCCAGCAACATAATACTAACCCCTAGCAAAAATAGACCCTCCACCTGCAACAATAGATTTCCCAACAGCTAGCATTAATAGACCCTGCGCCAGTGGCGGCTGGTGCTCAACATTTTGGATGAGGTGCAAACAAACTGAAAATTTCCTTACAAAAAAAACAGCCTCATTGTGCCAACAATTGCAGACACTGTGCCCATTATATGCAGCCACTGTGACCATCATATGCAGCCACTGTGCCCATCAAATGCAGCCACTGTGCCCATCAAATGCAGCCACTGTGCCCATCAAATGCAGCCACTGTGCCCATCATATGCAGCCACTGTGCCGATCATATGCAGCCTCTGTGCTTATCATATGCAGCCACTGTGACCCCCCCTCCTGCCTGCTCGCTATCTGACTGGCACTTACCCCATCCTGGTGGCGGGTCAGGTAGCAGGTGACCGCAGCGAGCTGTGAGACATTGAGACATGCAGCGGGTCAGGCGAGGGCTCCTGTGTCCTCCATGGTTCCCGTGCTGCTCTTCTTCCGCTCCACTAGGGAGCCAATCAGCCAATCAGGTGACAAGTATTAGACCCACGCTTCCTGAGCAAAGAGGCGGTTCAGTGTTAGAAAAGCAAATATTAATTTGCTTTTCTAACATTCTTGGTTGGGCTCTAAATGCAATGCCCACCAACAACACCCCCACCACTGTAATTCAGGCATCCATCGTCCGAAAAGTGTTCGGACGCCTGAATAGGGGGTGGCTACAGCAGCCATGGATAGATTCATGCAATACATAAATCTATCAATTTTACATATAGGGGGGTGGTGTGATAGAGGGGGCAGCACCGTGCACCCTTAATGGACACACCGCCACTGCCCTAAACTTGAGTTTAGGAGCTTTTGGCATTTTTTTTCCAAAGCTTGTAAACTCAACTTCATAAAGGCCTATGTGTCAATGTATACATAGGCTTTTAGGATCGTTTAGAAGCTGCTGCAGTTTTTCCAGCGGCAGGTGGTCATATTAGGCCAGTGATGGTGAACCTTGGCACCCCAGATGTTTTGGAACTACATTTCTCATAATGCTCTACTACACTGCAGAGTTCATGAGTTCATGAGCATCATGGAAAATTTAGTTCCAAAACATCTGGGGTGCCATGGTTCACCATCACTGTATTAGGCTATGTGTACATGAAGCCTAATGCTGGCCACCACAAGATGTCTTTAACCACCTCAATACCGGGCACTTTCAACCCCTTCCTGCCCAGGCCATTTTTCAGCTTTCAGCGCTGTCACACTTTGACAATTGCACGGTCATGCTGAACTGTACCCAAATTAAATTTGTGAAATTTTCTTCACACAAATAGAGCTTTCTTTTGGTGATACTGTATTTAATCACAAAAAATATTCTCCTTCACTGATGTCCACTGATCGGGCCTCCCCTCGCCACACACTCTGCCAGTGTGAGGCGATGAGAGTCGATTACCGGCACTTCCATGTTTATATGTGACCAGCTGTGATTGGACACAGCCAATCACATGGTTAAAGAGCCTCGTGTTGCTAGGACATGGCGCGGCTGTTATATGAACGAGAGCCGCACCATCCTTCTGTCATTTCACGTTGGGCAGGTGGCAAGTGGTTAACCACTTCAGCCCTGGAAGATTTTACCCCCTTTCTGACAAGAGCACTTTTTACAATTTGGCACTGCGTCGCTTTAACTGACAATTGCACAGTCATGCGATGCTGTACCCAAACAAATTTGAGATTTCTTTTGGTGGTATTTGAACACCTCTGCGGTTTTAATAAATATCCCCATTTAAAAAATAAAATAAAAATCTTCATCCAGTTTAGGCCAATTTATATTCACAATAAGTGTATATTGATGTATATTTGCGCAAAAGTTATAGCATCTACAAACTATGGGAAAGATTTATGGCATTTTTATGGGATTTTTTTTTTTACTAGTAATGGCGGTGATCTACGATTTTTAGCATTACTGTGCGACATTGCGAGGGACAGATCGGACACTTTTGACACTTTTTTGGGACCAATGACAATGACAGTGCTATAGAAATGCACTGATTACTGTGTAAATGTCACTGGCAGGGAAGGGATTAACACTAGGGGGCGATCAAGGAGTTAACTGTGTGTTCCCTTGTGTGCTTTCTAACTGTGCGGGGATTGTAGTGACTAGGAGAGGAGACATATCACATCATAGTAGGAACAAACAATATGTTTCCTCTTCCCTAACAACACAGGGATTTGTGTGTTTACACACACAAATCCCCATGCTGGCGCTCGTGCATGCGATCACGCGTGGCAGGCGGCGATCATGCCTGCTGGCCACGTGCATCGGGTCCCCTGCCGTGCGTCCTCTGGTGGCCAAAACAGGGAAGGACGTACCCCTATGGGATTTTGCCCAGGGGAGCCATTCTGCCGCAGTATATCTGTGTGAGCCGGTCGGGAACCGGTAAAAGTGGTTGTAAACACTAAAGTTTTTTTTTTTTTTTTTTACCTTAATGCAATGCATTCTCTGCATTAGAGAGAAAAACCTTCCAATGTCTGTTACCCCCCCCCCCCCCAACACTTACCTGAGACTTCTATCGATCCAGTGCTGTGCCCTGCTGCAGGTCTGTTCTCCCCTCTTCTTGGTCTCCCAGGCTTTGCTGATGGCAGTGGGAGAAATTGGCTCCTGGCGCTGTCAATAAATCCTGTTCGCAGAGAGCGGTGGGTAGAGCTGAGCCACATTGTGTGAGTCTATAGGCACACAGCCCAGCTTGGGAGTGTACATGTATGTGCTCCCATAGCAAGCAGCCTGCTATGTTGGCAGACACAGTAGAGGAGGAGTGAAGCATGCCGGAAGGGGACCCCAGAACAGCAGGTAAGTATAAACCTGTTTATTATTTATATAGACAGAGACAGAGCAGATAACTATGACATGCTTGGCATTTTAATAAAAAAACAAAAAACAAAGCTTTAATATAACTTCAATGTTTTAATAACTTCTGTGTGTACAGTGGGTATAGAAAAGTATCACCTCCCTTGAAAATAATCACATTTTGTGGCTTTGCAACATACAGTAGGTGACCGCGATATTGCGTCAATCTCGCTCCCTTTCTCGGCGAGATTGACCACCTACGAGCCCTATCACGGGAGCCAGTGCCGAGCTGGCTTGCCGCGATGGAGACAAAGCCGTCATAGAAGCGATGGGGATCCGACTTGGATTCCCGCCAAATCTACACACGGCGTTTGGTATGTATCATGAGGGGGAACTCCAGGCCAAAATTTTAAATAAAAATCCGGCATGGGTTCCCCCCCAGGGGACATACCTGGCCCTTAGGTCTGCTATGGATTGTAAGAAGAACCCCCCCTACGCCGAAAAAAAATGGCGTGGGGGTTCCCCCACAATCCATACCAGACCCGTATCCAAAGCACGCCACCCGGCCGGTCAGGAAAGGAGTGGGGACGAGCGAGCGCCCCCCAACCCCAGAGCCCCCTGTCCCCATGTTGATAAGGACATGCGGGCGGGGGCTTATCGGAGTCAACAGCGGAGAGCGGGAGAAGACCCCTGGAGAGCGGAAGAAGAACCCTAGAGAGCGGAGAAGACCCCCGGAGAGCAGAAGAAGACCCCCAGAGAGCGAAAGAAGACCCACGGAGAGCGGAGAAGACCCCCTGAGAGCGGAAGAAGAAGTCCCCCCTCAGGGCCGATCCTAGGGTCACAAGCGCCTGGGTGCAGAAATATTTCTGGCGCCCACACATGGGCGTCATCATTTTACTAACCCCTCCCCTTTACACATGTTTCTATGGCAATGACTCAACCACAGAGATGCTCCTCCACAGAGTCTTCATTACCCTGGGATCTTTACATGATCTCTTAACAATAAACAAAATACAGGAAGAGAAGCAAAGTACTTTATTGGGACCTGGAGGGGGGCCTCTCTGATGGACACAGAGAGGGCTTCTGTCAGAGAGTCTGTTAGATGTTCGGTGCCCCCACCTCTGCAGGCGCCTGGGTGCAATGTGCCCTGTGCATCCTGCCTAGGATCGCCCCCCCCCTGGTAAAAGAGTTAAAGAAGAGGGGGGGCTCGCCGGAGCTGACTAATAAAAATACTTTAAAAACCCTGTGTTGTTTATTTGTTTTTACACTTTGTCTCCAGGTGAATGGGTAGGGGTACGATGTACCCCATATTCATTCATCTAGGGTGGGGGGCCGGTATCTGGGGGCCCCCTTATTAAAGGGGGCTCCCAGATTCCGATAAGCCCCCCGCCCGCAGACCCCGACAACCAACGGCCAGGGTTGTCGGGAAGAGGCCCTGTCCTTATCAACATGGGGACAGGGTGCTCTGGGGTGGGGGGGCCGCAGTGCGCCCCCTGCCCCAGAGCACCTGGTCCCCCCATGTTGAGGGCATGCTGCCTGGTACGGCTCAGGAGGGGGGGCGCTCCCTCGTTCCCACTCCTTTCCTGACTGGCCGGGCGGCGTGCTTTGGATACGGGTCTGGTATGGATTGTGGGGGAACCCCCACGCCCTTTTTTTTCCAGCGTAGGGGGTGTTCTCCTTACAATCCATAGCAGACCTTAGGGCCTGGTATGTCCCCTGGGGGGGAACCAATGCCGGATTTGTATTTAAAATTTTGGCGTGGAGTTCCCCTTCATGATACATACCAAACGGCGCGTGTAGATTTGGCAGGAATCCAAGTCGGATCCCCGTCGCTTCTATGAAGCGCTCGCTGGAATGTGCTTTGTCTATTCCAGCAAGTGCGAGATGTCGGCACCCTGTCGCCGAGAATCAGCGCGATGCTGTCGTGCTGGAAACACATTCTCGGTGACAGGTACTGTAAAATGAAGACAGACAGTTATTATTTTATCCAGCTGTGCTTACACAGTGCAACTTATAACATCTAAGTGAAAGATATAACACCAACATGTCAGAAAAGAAATTTAAAAAATAAAAAAACGGAATCACTGGATGGAAAAAGTGATCACCACCTCCTAAAAAATGACTTGTAAACTCAATCAGTTGTAGCTAATCACTTTCTCAATGGTACACAAAGCCATTTAACATCTCCTGATTTGTGCCTGTCCACAACTTCCCAGAGACAGTGCCTTACCACCCGTTGCGTCAGAGGGGGGCGGGGTTACCCATACATGTTACTGGGTTACCCTGCAGCGTTTCTCTGTTGCGTCAGAGAGGACAGGGTCACCCACACAGGTGATAAGTGGCCCCGCCCTCCGCTATTTAAGAGCTGTCACGGCATGCGTAGTGTCATTTGGCGGGCACTTCCCATTTTTTTAAAAATAAAGGACTTGTCCCAAGCTGTCTACTGTGTTTTTTAAAAAATTTTCACACTTTTTTTGTGAAATGGCAAGGGGTACAATGTACCCCGTTACCAATTCACATAGCGGGCGGGATCTGGGGGTCCCCTTTGTTAAAGGGGGCTTCCAGATTCCGATAAGCCCCCTGCTCACAGACCCCCACAACCACCGGGTAAGGGTTGTGTGGATGAGGCCCCATCAACATGGGGGCATGGTGCTTTGGACCCGAAAGCATCCTTCTCATTTTGAGGGCATGTGGCTTGATATGGTTCTGGAGGGGGAGCGCTCTATTGTCCCCTCTCTTTTCCTGTGGCCTGCCAGGTTGCATGCTCAGATAAGGGTCAGGTATGGATTTTTGGGGAGAACCCCACGCCATTTATTTTATTTTGATGCAGGGTTCTCCTTAAAATCAATACCAGACTTGAAGAGCCTGGTATGGAATTTGGGGGGACCACCACACAATTTTTTTTCCTTTAGAAATGTCATTTTGTAAAGGGACTGTTCTAAACATGGGAAAAATGCGCCACTTTACAGGCATACTATAGATACCCCCAGGTACGAAATTTAAAGGAATATTTCACTTTTATTGTTTCACTTTAAGCATTATTAAAATCACTGCTCCCGAAAAAACTGCAGTTTTTAAGAACTTTTTTTGCATTGATACATGTCTCCTTTATAACAATACCATGCATATAAGCCTTAAAATTAGCACTTTTGATTTCTCCCATAGGCTTTTAAAGGGCGTTCCTTGACTTTCGAATTTGCCATGAACACCCCAAATTGTTCGAAGTTCGAGTCGAACTTACGTTTGACTTGAACACCGGGCTCATCCCTACTGCGAAGCAACAACATTTTATTATTTTAAAGGGTGGTGATTCTTTCTATACCCACTGTATATGTAATGTATTGCAGATATACAGTATATAAAGTGATTGTAAAGGCATTTCTTTAAAACATTACAATAAAAAATGGGTTTATACCTGCCTATTCTGTGGAATGGTTTTGCTTGTGGGGTGGTCCTTTACCTCCTTTTCTAGGGTCCCCTGTGTGTGCTCCACTTCTTCTGTGTGTGCCACAATAGCAAGTTGCTTGGTCTGGGGACACACATGCAGGCACACTCCCAAGCCGGGCTGTGTACGTCCATGCACATAAACAACACTGCTCGACCCCGCCCCTCCTCCCTGTATTTGGGTTGACAACATCAGGAGCCAATGACTCCCACTGCTCTCAGAAAAGCCTGTGAGAGCAGAGAGAGGGGAGAGAAGACCTACAAGATGTGGATCAATAGAGGACTTAAGTCAGTGTTAGAGAGGAGGAGGGGGAAAACAGGCATTTTTTTTTACCTTACTTTAACCACTATATATGTCACTGTAAAAACTTTAAAAGCTGAGCTATGATTTCTAATTTTCATTCTGTCTTCATGTCTGAGAATTGCCTCTTCTCCCTTTCATTTTGTAACTAACCACAGCTAATCCTTATGATTAAGGGTTTGTATGCCTGATAAGTGTAAGTGTTTTTCTTCCTGTTTATTTGATACATAAATACAGACAACTTTTGAAGAGCGCTCAAGAGTGTTGGCTTACATTTACTGAAACTGGTAGTGCGGCTCTGGAAGAAATAGCGACCTTATTCTTATTCTGAATGTTTTAAAAACTCAACTACCACAGCTTTTGGAGAGCATTTTTGATTCCACAACCCACATAGAATGTATTTAAAATACAAGTGCACTTTAATTAAATGTTATACATTGATCCTTACTTTTGGCCAAAAAATATGCTGCTTATCCACAGAAAGTCACACATTTTTAAGCAGGACCCATTTTGATCTCATGGGTAAAACATCTTTCGGATCTTTAAAAGCAATTGCATACATCTTTGGATCAACATTCTACAATGCCATTCTTCAGAAAAATAAGTAACCTTTTTATATTTTTTACACTAGAAACAAATCTAGCCCTCTTTAAAGCAATCTCATAAAAAAAAAAAGAATGAGCTTAGGTGTCTTTCAGACAGACATGAGTGCAAACCTGTATGAGCTATCCAACCAGGAAGCTGTCATAGCTGACCGCTATTCATAAGTGGCAAAAGCATTACAAGGGGCATTGATGTGTAATTTGTGGGGTGGCTAATGTCTTTGCCATTATCAATAGATATCTGCAGTGACAGCTTATTAAAGGGATACCTCATGCACATTCAGACTCGTTTCTGAGCTCATCCCTGCTCATGTGTTAGGTATAACTAGGTCTCATGGATGACAACACCACATTCTTATGGGAACTTTTGTGCCTACCCCTGCATTACAAGGGATTACCTTTTAAAGCTGAAGTTTAGATATTCTAGCAATTTTTATAGCTTGGACCATGTAAGTATGTATGCATTATACCTGTGATATCCCTGTGGAAACTGGAACTACAGTGATCTTCACTAGCTTCCAGTTTTTGTGCTCAGCAATTGCCTGGCCGCATTGTGATCTCAGGAAGGGGGGTTTCATTACTCAGTTTGACATAGTTAGAAATTGCCTGGTTGATTGATCATGCTGCATACATGAACTACCCTTTCTTCTGTGGCTAGGATTTCACAGCTGATCCTCTGGTTGCTGCGTTGCCACTATGACTGCGCATTCTACTCCAGCACCATGAGGAAGTGAGCCATTCACTTCTTTTCCACTCTGAAAGTCGACCCATGGGACTATTTTCATCATCTTGAGGGGCTCCATCAGCATGTGGTGTGAGAGCTCCTCCCCTCTCCTCCTGCTGAAGTGTGACAAGATCCATCTTGTTCTATACCCCGCCTACAAAATGCCAACAACAATTATTATTCCATTAATAATATTAGTTATTTATGATGTCACAAAATTGTTTATTTATAGTTTTTTTTTGTTGCAAATCATGTGACTAGCATTATTGGACTTTGTACTGTTTAGGGAAATCAAATCTATAGGGAAGGGAAGCCTTTCGAGACTGACATAAGCAGTTACATCTGCTGCAGTCTCTTCTGCTCATTCCGCCCTGAATCTTTCTGTGCATTGGAGAAATAACTTCTAATATCACGTGACCACAGCGCAAGGTATTTGGAAGCATGATGTTGAACTGTGCTGTAATGCATTGTTTTTATTGTTCAGGTTGCTGGTGATCTATATAAAGTACTCTTATTGGGTTTAATGAAGCCATTTATTTTCAGCTGTATTTAGGAATGTGTGTACTGTATGTTTTAGGCACCTAGGCAATGCTTTCTGGAGTCAGTTTAAAGGAAAGTTGATTGGCCTTCTTCCCGTCCTTACTCAAAAAAGCCCAAGGAGAGGTAGGCAACACATACTGTAAGTCAATGCAAGTTGGCAGCTTTTCAGTGATGAAGACACTAGAATTATCTGGCTATGAATAGTACAAGGAACAGAGTTCAGTAACGTAACCAATCAGCAATCACTGTCATGAATCAGATGTGATCAGAACTGTGTGGACTGCAAAAGTGAACCAGATGTATATAGGTGAAGAAAGTAATAATAATAATAATACGTAACGCAACCACCTCCAATAACACACAGTGCACAACAAACCAATATTAGACAAGACCCCAAAATAACAATAATCAGACGATTAAAGATAGCCAAAAGGAAATACCAGAATCATAGTCTAGCTAAGCCATGGTCATAACGGGAGATCAGCAAATGGGGGACAAGAAGCAATGGACAGAGAGAGGTTGAAAGGGATCAGACAGCAGGGCAGGGATCCAGGGATACATGACTGATGGGAACAGGTACAAATAGGTTTGGGATCAGGATCAGGTTCAGGTTCAGATAACAGGTTCAGGCAACAGGTTCAGGATCAAAGTTCCGATCAGGGCTCAAGACGAAGGTAACCTGTGTTGAACTTGCCAGGTTTTTATACCATTACCTGCTATCAGGTTCAGGCGATTCCTAATTGCAGGAGGAGATGTCTGCTCCATCCTGCCAGGATCCACCCGCTGGTGGACATCAGTACTGCACTCCAAATATCAGATGGTATTATCAGCGAGTGGAACCTTTCCTGACAATCACCTTCCTGAAGCAAGATTTGACTACATTGGATTCTGATTACTGTAGAAACTCCAGTTTATATTTTGTTCCTATAAATGATTTACCTAATAAGCCCATAGGAACATAATGTAGCATTTCACGGTATACCATATAATAATTAATGTACCTGAGTACTGAAAGAAAAAAAGTTTTCCATACGGCTGTTCCATGGGAAGCTACTTATCCACCCATGAGAAATGAAGCATCCAGAAAATGATATCTTATAAAATACTTTGGCAGGTGAACAATAGCCTGTCAATCATGTCCAACATTTATGAATATTTAAATTCTCAAAAATACCTTGGAAATTCATAGGACTTTGGAGAATGCAGGTTGCCAGCAGATACATCAACTCTTAAAACTCTGTCTGTGATTGACGGCTCTGAAGTTCTTATGTGGATTTGAGTCTCAGCATCAACTACTTTGCAGTGTTAATTGCCAGATCTCTATGATAATGCAAGTCGCTCTCCTTAACCCATGATTCAACACCAGCTTCACAAATGCTAAAAGACGCTAAATATAGCTGTATAAATAATTTGCCTGCTTCTTTTGTGGGTCTATTCTGAGTATGAATAATTAGCAAGCTCTGACTTTGGTGTGAAAAGTAGACTTTTTTTCTTCTGCAGGGAAACTTTGTGAAATGTTGCATTTTTATAGTTGAAGTAAATAAGCAAGTGATTCCCAGAGGCACGCCAGAACAACCATTAAGCAAACTCTAAATTATACACTAATTTAAATGTTGCCATTTAATGAGAATAAATTTGTGTTTTTGTAAATCGACTCACTGGAAATATTTCTGATGGGAATTTTCCACAATGGCATTTAAATCCACTTATATTTAAAGTGCCCGGTTAAGCTGCTAGGGCAGACAATGTGCGGTGAAAAGTGTTCTCATGTATAAATAGACTTTGCTCTGGGGGACTTTCTTAAGTTGTACTAGAAGCCTAGTTTGGCTATGCAGAAAATCCAGGCATGAACAAGATTATATATAGTTGATCTGTGAGGGCATAGAGACTGATATATATTTATTTCATTTTTGTTAAGATACGAAACAGGGAGAGAATCTGAGGACCATGCTGCACTTGCTGATGTCCTCTGAGATGTCATTAAAAGAGCAGTACAAAGCCACGAGCAACCGAATGACTGATGTAGCTGGTGGTTGTGTTGTAATGCTTTGTTGTCAGGTGATGTTGTGTCAAGCAGAAATTAAATAATAGAAAAAATAAGTTTTAAGCTTTTAAAGTTGAACAAAAGCAAAGCAAGTTTTAAATCATGCTAGTAGTGGGATTTCTGAAGTGTTTATGAGCCAGTGATACCAATTCAAATCAGCATATTCTAAGCGTTATACAACAGCTGTGGCAATCTCGTATCTCTGGCACTGGGGAAGAGTGCAGAACTGAACAGATTTCAGTCATGTATTAAGAGAAGGGGTTGCAACATACATATTAATCCACAAAGTTCCTCCTCTGCTAATAACTGTTCTGATGCATCATCCTGTGATTTTTCCCTTTCCCATTTCAAAATTTGCAAAGCCCCACAGCGTCAAATTTGATGTAAACCAACATTTAAAGTGTTTGTAAATACTTACATACACCCAATGAAGTAACTAGACCCGCATGGTACACAGAGATGAAACATATTCTCCTACAAAAGTTGTACCTGCTTGTCTGCAGCCCTTTGTTGTGTAGAGCCTTCTAAAACACAGAGTTAAAAAGGATTTTCCACCTGCTCAGGACTTCCCTATTCAGGATGATTTTGCAGGCTTCTCTTCTGGGGTTTTTCTTCTTTATTCTGTCTCTCTGTCTTTGTGGTCTGGTTTTCCGACTCTTGCTCTCCTTTTTGTCCTGTTTTTTTCTCCCCTTATCTTCCTCTCTACTTTTGGGTAATATGCTTGTATGGTTGGGGCTTGACCCCTTTTTATGTTTGCATAGGGTCATCAGGTTTGGATGACCCCCCTTAATTCGTCACTCAGAATATCTGGGTATCTACTTGTTTATTCGCTCATCAAGTGTCTATGTACTGTATATGTTATTTGTTCATTATACTCAAGTTTCTGTGACATTACATATTAGACATTCGTTTTCATCCAAATTTCGGATATTTTCGTTATCGTTTTAACAAATGAAAATGAACATGCAGAATCCGAAATCCGAAAGATCTGACATAAAAAAATGCTTTATTTTCGTTTTCGTTGCTACAACAGTTCGATATAGATTGGAGATTCGACATGATGCTGACAATAGCAATCTGTGTCTATTGAACCTGCGGTCGAATGTGCCTAATGTTAACGCTAGTAGTTCAAGATTATTCTACATAGAGAAAAAAGATTCAACATAGAGAGAAAAGATTCAACATTATAGAGACAGTGTTGGGGTAGACCATTCGACATGAAGGACGAAGATTCGACAAAGCAGCGAAAAACATACAAATGATGAATCGGTAATTAAAGGCTTCTGGTGTCTGTCGAAAGTTCTAAGAAGATTCGACAAGCAGCTAAACTGTACAACACCGCAATTGTACATTTCCAGTCAAATGCTCTGCCCATAGGCTATAGAAGAATTTAAAAGTTGGTTGACTAGTAATAATAATTTATACATATAATTATTACTAGTGTCATACAACATTAGAATTCTTCTATAGCTTGTAGACGGAACATTTGATCGGAAATGTATGATTGTGGCGTCGTACAGTTTAGCTGCTCCGTCGAATCTTCTAAGAACATTTAACAGACACCATGAGCCTTCAATGACAGATTCAACCTTATTTAATTCAGATTTTTGGACGAATGCATTTTTTATTAAAACAAAGTAAATAAAAACGAATTTCGGGTGTAACTGAATAAATGTATTTTTCGGACAAAAACGTGTGCACATGTCTATTACATTTATGGTCATGGCTCTCTGACTGAGAGTGATGTGGATCACATAAACACGCGACAAGACTTACAACATAAATAGACCTGAAGTGTGCCTTGGTGGTCTGGTCAGTATGCCAAGAAAAGGGGGCAAAAGACTCAGATAGGGAAATAGCTTATATTGATTTCTTGTATTTATTGAGCCAGCTTGGTAAAGGCTTGTGCCATTCCTTCCTGAGGATTTGGGATGTATGTGGCAAAACAAGGAGACTTCCCAGCAGCCTGGTATCTCGATTACGTGGTCTGATACTCCCTGTTGGGAGGCAGTTGAGGCTGCTCTAATTCGGAAAGAATGTCCTGAGAACAGACTGGGATTTGAAGCCCAAGTTGCTTAGGATTCTGACATGCTTGACAAACTGGCTGCCACTCAGGGAGCTGGTTTAGAAAGGGTAGCAACAAGCTACCATCAGATTGGCTGGGTAGATGCAGTAGTCGGTCGAGCACCGTCACTGGGCGTCAGGCATTGTTAGTCTGAAACAGGTTGATGTCAACCCCCGGGGCTGGTTTGTTGCGTTTGCAGACTGAGAGTGTAGGGGGTTCGAAAGCGAGTCGAGTGGCGTCGGAGCAGTGTCTGACTGCCGGAGCCACTGACTGTACATTCACTAGGTTGTAGGGAACCGTAGAAGGCCTGGTAGATGGCTGCTTGGATGACTATGCTGGGCAAGGCCCTAAATGGGGAACGAGTAAGGATTTCAGACATGTCCCTAAAGAGGGCACTCTTGAAAGGTAGGCGCTCGCCATTGACTACAGGTTGGTGCTTCTGTATGCTCTGTAGAAGGGACTTGACTGCATGGGCTCGAGAATACTGACAGTTTACTGGGGTCCTGCAGGGACAGGAAATGCTGGACGCCATCTAGATATGGCGTGATAGTATTGTGAGAAAGGGTCAGCTGTGTGTGGCAATACGATATGAAGGCTAGGACGTGTCTAACGTTGCCTATTGCTGCTCCAAAGGCAAGTGGCCAAAAATTAGCAGTTAGTGTTCCAAGCAGTGCGATAGGCCTTCAGTGTGTTGCGTGCCAAGGAGTGGTTAATAAGCTGGGTGGAGTTGGTGAGATGCTACTTCAATCCATCGTCAGCAATGACCAGGGTGGGACAGGGATGGTTATTGGGTCAGCTCCAGGCTCTTGCTGGAAAAACAAAGTAAGGTTGGAATGGGACAGAGCATCAGCTGCGATTTTGCATTTGCCTGGAACATGTCTACAGAAGATATTAAACTGGTGACAAAGTGACAGCTGCGCGAGCCTGCGCAGGAAGGACGTGACGGGGAGAGGCTTGATCTACCTTAATTGATTAAGTCGGCTGTGGCTTGATTGTCTGTGGTGAAGAACACTGTCTGTCCAGTTCAAGTGTGGCCCCAGACATGGCAGCTGCCACAATGGGGTACAGCACGAGGCGTGATGAAGACTGGGTGAAGCAGAAATTTAAGAGAATTTCTGGGGGCCAAGGTTTGGAGAACCAGCGGCGGACGAAAAAATGCAGGCAAAAGCCTGTGGTGGCTCGGCTGACACTGACGGGATGAAGATTGAAATGCTGTTCCATCAGGTGGGGAAGTTATCCCGCATAGCTAAGTCTGCTACTGATGCTTTAGAAAGAAAGGAGTCATCGCTCCAGGTGGGATCACTAAATGGTTACAGGTGGTGCAGGATACCGAGGGTGCTGGCGGTGCACTAAGCAAAATGAAGACAAAGAAAAATGGATAGCCGCACTCCAAAACCTGATGGGTGGTCTTTTATTCAATAGACAGCATGTACAAAAATAGGGTCACAGCAGTGGAAACAAGGAACAGCCGACGCGTTTCGCACTGGATCAGTGCTTATTCATGGCTTTGTCAGGTTTTGGAGTGCGGCTATCCATTTTTCTTTGTCTTCATTTTGCTACTGATGCTTGGTCTAGTTTGCGAACTTGGACTGGATCTTGCATTGGTGTGAGAAAATCAAGACAATACACAGGTGCTCAACAAGACGATATACGTGCACTTGCTGACCAACGTGCACTCGCTGACCAACGTGCACTCGCTGACCAACGTGCACCCGCTGACCAACGTGCACCCGCTGACCAACGTGCACCCGCTGACCAACGTGCACCCGCTGACCAACGTGCACTCGCTGACCAACGTGCACTCGCAGACCAACGTGCACTCGCAGACCAACGTGCACTCGCAGACCAACGTGCACTCGCTGGTGCTGGTTGGAAACCTGAACTAACTGCAGGGAAAAAGACAGGGAAAAGATGAGTGGCCCGCGTGCCACTAAAGATGATGGGGCCAACTGGGTGCCACTGTGTGTTTGTTTGGCTGATTGTCACTGAGGTGTGTTTGCAAGTTTAGTTTGTATTCGGGTTTGCACGTAGGTGCGTGCTGCAAAGTGTTTTATACTGCTGCAGACAATATTGTGTGGTTGCAAGGGTCTCAGTCTGGTTTGCTGAGACGATATTGCGTGGTTGCAAAGGTCTCGATGATTATGAGGTTTGTTTTGAGATGGCCTTGTGTGGTTGCACGGGTCTCAACAAGTGAGGGGTTGCTGAGACGATGTTGCGTTTGCAATGGTCTCAAGTGAGTGTCGGGCTGCTGAGATGACTATGTATGGCTGCAAAGGTCTGAACGGGTGTCAGGTTGCTGAGACGATATTGCGTTTGCAATGGTGTCAAATGAGTGTCAGTTTGCTAAGACGACTTTGTATAGCTGCAAAGGTCTGAACGGGCGTTAGGTTGCTGAGACGAGATTGTGTGGTTGCAAAGGTGTAGACGAGTTTGAGGTAGCTGAGATGACATTTTGCAAGGGTCTTAAATGAGTGTCAAGTTGCTGAGACAATATTCCCCCCCTTTTTTTATTTTTTATTTTTATTTAATTTTTTATGAAAACGACTGTGAATGAAACGCTGGTAAACATGAGTTACCACATCTGGCAGTGTTTACAAGCTGTTACAGGCATTGGCGTTTCGAATGCCTTTGAACATCCGTCTGAACCCATTTTTTTTTTTCGAGAAGGTTTCTGAACTCAACTGCCTAGAAATGACTATAAATGATCCTTTGTACATGTACTGATAAGATAACATAGAGGAGAGATCAGGGGCGGCTGAAAAACACCCATTTTTCTGGCTGCAAGGGTCTCAATAAAAGCCATGTTGCTGGGGCAAAACTGCGTGGTCACAAAGGTCTTTGATGAGTGGGAGGTTGCTTGAGACGGTATTGCGTGGTTGCAAGGCTCTCGATGAGTGTGGGGCTGCTGAGACAGTATTGCGTTTGCAAGGGTCTCAACAATAGTGTGAGGCTGCCGAGACGGTATTGCGTGGTTGCAAGGGCCTTGATGAATGTGGGGCTGCTGAGACGGTATTGCGTTTGCAAGGGTCTCAACAATGGTGTGAGGCTGCCGAGACGGTATTGCGTGGTTGCAAGGGCCTTGATGAATGTGGGGCTGCTGAGATGGTATTGCGTTTGCAAGAGTCTCAACAAGGGTGTCAAGCTGCTGAGACAGTTTTGCGTGGTTGCAAGGGCCTTGATGAATGTAGGGCTGCTGAGACGATTTTGCGTGGTTGCAATGGTCTCAACAGGTGTCAGGTTGCTGGGCCGAGATTGCATGGTGGCAAAGTTTTTTTTTTTATATATATATATATATATATATATATATATATAAAATATATATTTTTTTTTTGCGTTTTTGTAAGGGCCTTGTATTGCAAGGGTCTTAACAAGGGTGTCAGGCTGCTGAGATGATTTTGTGTGGTTTCAAGGGTCTCGATGAGTGTGGGGCTGCTGAGACAGTATTGCGTAGTTGCAGCTGCCTCAACAGGTGTCAGGTTGCCGGGGGGCTGAGATTGCGTGGTGGCAACGTTTTTTTTTTTTTGCGTTTTTATATATATTTTTTATTTTGCGTTTTGTAAAGGTCATGTGTTGCAAGGGTTTTAACAAGGGTGTCAGGCTGCTGGGATGATTTTGCGTGGTTGCAAGGATCTCAATGAGTGTGGGGCTGCTGAGACGATATTGCGTTTGCAAGGGTCTCAACAAGGGTGTCAGGCTGCTGAGACGATTTTGCATGGTTGCAATGGTCTCAACAGGTGTCAGGTTGCCGAGGGGCTGAGATTACGTGGTGGCAAAGTTTTTATTTTATTTTTTATATATTTGCGTTTTTTTTTTTTTTTTGCGTTTTTATATATATATATTTATTTTTTATTTTGTGTTTTGTAAAGGTCATGTGTTGCAAGGGTCTTAACAAGGGTGTCAGGCTGCTGGGATGATTTTGCATGGTTGCAAGGATCTCAATGAGTATAGGGCTGCTGAGACGATATTGCGTTTGCAAGGGTCTCAACAAGGGTGTCAGGCTGCTGAGACGATTTTGCATGGTTGCAATGGTCTCAACAGGTGTCAGGTTGCCGAGGGGCTGAGATTGCGTGGTGGAAACGTTTTTTTTTTCTTTTTTGCGTTTTTATATATATTTTATTTTGGTTTTGTAAAGGTCGTGTGTTGCAAGGGTCTTAACAAGGGTGTCAGGCTGCTGAGATGATTTGCATGGTTGCAAGGTCTCAATCAATAAGAATTGGGTTACTGAGAAAGGATAGAAACACCTGATTTGTTTGTACCTTAAGCAAGCAGTATAGGGTAGAAGGACAATGCCTGTATGAATCGTAGGTTCTGTAGGGGCCACCAACGATCGATATGGGAGACAACGAATAGTAGCAAATTGATAGGACATAAAGAATTTAATAGCACATTTTACTTGCGACAGTGGGCCATGCGAGTGAGTTTGCGGCGGACTGTGGCTGGAGTGAAACATGTAGGAAAGGTGTAGCGATGCCATGCATGGGGCAAAACAACAAGGTTTGGTGTAGAAAATAGAACACGAGAAGTGCGTACGAATATTTTATAAGCTCCACTGTGGGAACCGAACATGATGCGGGTGACACCATGAGTGGCCACGAATTTTGACATGACAAACAAGCTAACGAATCCTACCTGGGACAATGAACATGCAACTATGTTTACTTGGACTGGGGTGGATGTGCAACACATCCGAAGAGTGTGGCGTGGTGTGGTGTGGCGCCATGCATGACGCACAGGCAATAACTTTGGTAAATAAATGAGAGAGAAGAACCGTGTACAAACAAATCGTAAGTTCCGCTGCAGAAACTAAAAAGCACGGCATGGGGGAAACATAGAATGGCAATGGTGGAAAGTATGCAATGTATCTGATACAAAACGGTTATAAAGAGAAATGACTGATACACAAATGGTTGTAAAATGCATTAAACAAATCCGATACGAATCGGAAGTAAGGAGTGTTGAACAAATCTGCTGTGAATTGGTTGTAGAGTGTATGCTACCAGCCACCCATCCCCCCAGGCTTATCAAGTGCAGACAAGGCAGCAGGTGAGTTCAATTACCACCTCAATCTGCCAAAGAACCCATACAAAGAATATATGCTAATCTCCAAATGAATGAGACAGCAAGCATGGACACAAATATGAATATACAAATAAATAGTTTGTTTGGCAGGAGGAAGTTACAAATGTACCAAGCTTGTAACTAAGATGTTAGAGCAACAATAACTCAGAGGCAGATTTTTACAAAAGAAATGCAGGATAGGGAGCATAACGAATTGCAAGATTGCACATGATACAAAAGGTTGGAATACAACCTGCGACAGTAAGCGAGAACCGCTGTCGAAGACCATGAACGGAGAAGCCGCAATGCACTTGCGATGTCGAATGCGATTGAATGCGCAGACTCACGGACATGAGGTGAGCTGGGAAGAGTCGGCCCAGTGACGTGTAGTACTGCACACTGAACCGACAAAGAGCATGTGTGAGTGGGCTTAAATACCCTCCGGGCTCCTCCCATAAACTCAGGCCACCATACTGGCCTTCTTATATATGCTGTATTTTTGTTGGGGCTTCGGCTTTTGTGAGTTTTTTGTATTTGTGACCTACAGGCTGGAATGTGAAGTGTGCTGGGGCTCCCTCTCTCATCACCTTTTTATCTTGTGAAGTTGGGAAAACTTCTCACATAGCAGAGGAATTAGAACAACAGAGAGAAGTTACATTCTGTGGTTTATATTGGGGATAGTAAACACTATAGAAAGTTGTGCTTTTTTCATATATCTTGTCAAAGTTTTACAATCACTTTTTACCACTTGACCCCTTATTCTGGCACTTCAGACATACACGTAAAAATCTACTTTTTTTTTGCTAGAAAATTACTTACAACCCCCAAACAATATATATTTTTTTGTGATAAGCAGAGACCCTGGAAAATAAATTGGTGGTTGTTGCAAATTTTTATGTCACATAATATTTGTGCAGCCATTTTTAAAATGCAAATTCTCCGGAGAAAAAAAAAAACATTTATGAATTTTAGTGCATACAAACACAATAAAATGCCAATTTTAGGTAAAATACTAAAGATGATGTTACACTGAGTGAATAGACACCTAACAAGTCACACTTTAAAATTGCATATGCCCGTGGAATGGCAATAAACTATGGTACCTAAAAATCTCTGTAGGTAATCATTTAGAAGTCTTTACAGATTACTATTTTAGAGTTAAACAGGATGTCTGGTGATAGAATTATTGCTGACAGTTGCGATGATACCGCCTATGTGTGGTTTGATTGTCGTTTATATATCCATGCAGGACTTACGTGTGTGTTTGCATTTACGCTTTAACACATGGAAAAAGGGCGCTTTTTGTTTTTTCTGAAAAATATTTATAGCTATTACAGGTCCTCTGTAATAATGATCTCTACAGCTGCTTGGATCACTTCTACAGTAAAGCCCATTGTTGGCTGAAAATGTTGGTACCGGGATGATGGATGGGTTGCAGCTGCAGCCATCATCCTAGTATAACCACTTCAACCTTGGAATGTATTGGAATATTCTATGGGGTTGAAGTTGTTAAGATGTAACTCAAGTTTTGAGCCATTATACAAAACACACTTACAAGAAGGTAAGGAAACAAGGCTCATGTGTAACATCCTTTAGTCCTCGTCCCAGATCCATGGGCTGCTTAGAAGTGAAGATAGCAGAATGTGTGGAGTCTTCAGGCTTGTCCTGTGGCCATCAGGATGAGGCCTGGTCAAGCCTCACAGGTCACGTGACAGGTCACGTGATTACTTCCGGGGAACACTTCCGGGAGGAGGGTCAGACAGGGAGAACAAAGGCTGATTGGGCTATGCGCTCTGAGCCACTGCTCCTTCTATTGGCCTGATCACGTGACCAGGTCTCATCCTGATGGCCACAGGACAAGCCTCAAGACTCCACACATTCTGCTATTTTCACTTCTAAGCAGCCCATGGATCCGGGACGAGGACTACAGGATGTTACAGATGAGCCTTTTTTCCTTACCTTCTTGTAAGTGTGTTTTGTATAATGTGTCATTAAAAGAACTTCTTTAATACTGCACTTAGGTGGCTCTTCATTTCTCTACCACTCTTTTGTTTACCACAGAGTCAGCTCTCTGAGGACAGCAGCCACCATTGAACAGCCACATCACCTGTATTTTTAACCATTGAACTGACTGTTACTATTATTGCTAATGGACTTATCGCCATACTCCTACTTATACATGTACTTTGTATCTGCGCTGACAGTTACCTCTCCAAATGTATTGGGACAACTGCCCTTACACGCTTATGAACTTTAATGACATCCCAGTATTAGTCCGTAGGGTTAATGTTGAGTTGGCCCACCCTTTGCAGCTATAACAGCTTCAATTCTTCTGGAAAGGCTGTCCACAAGGTTAAGTGTGTCTATGGGAGTGTTTGACAATTCTTCCAGAAGCGAATTTGTGAGGTCAGGCACTGATGTTGGACGAGAACGCCTGGTTCGCTGTTTGAGCTCTAATTCCTCCCAAAGTTGTTCTTACAGTTTGACAATATAGTGTATGCTCAAAATTGCTGTCTCATAAAGTACCTCTAGCAGTCAATCAAATGCTGTTAACACTGATCAGGAATTAGAGTAACACATCAGCTACATGCTGATCATCTTTAAGTTATTGTTCAATGAAGACTCTAAAGAACTGTCGGAGCCATAGCAGAACAATTGGGCCTCGGGGCAAGTGCATGAAATTAACGGGGACACTTTAAAATAAGTACAGTGAAGGGGGTCCATATGTTGAAGATCTAAATATGTTGTGTAGCACTATACCCATAAGACCCACTGTTCTTTACCTCAACCTTCCCAAGAACCTCAACCCCTTTGACACGCCAGGTTGAGTTTACTAAGTACAATATCACAGGAATTCATTGAAAGTAACAATTAGTACCCAATATTAATGCTATATCAAAGAAACCTGGCACCAAAACTTAATATATTGTCTACCAAAATGGTAACAAGGCAGCAAGCTGCCGCCTGCTGCTGATGTCCATGCCTCCTTCACACTGCTGCCTGCTGCTGATGTCCATGCCTCCTCCACATTGCCGCCTGCTGATGATATCCATGACTCCTCCATGTTGCCGCATGCCGATGATGTCCATGACACCTTCATGCTATTGCCGTCTGCTGATGATGTCCATGACGACTCCATGATGATGCTGCCTGCTGATGGGGTTCATTCCTTCTCCATGCTGCCGTCTATTGCCAAGCCTGCCACAGTTGACCTGCCATCTGTTGCCAAACTTGCCACGGTGGGTCCCCAATCTACCGCCGCCCCTCTAAACTGTGCTGATTCCGGACAGTTGGACTTTGCTGATTCCAGGGTTGCCACCCCTCTGGACTGTACTGATTCTGGGGCTGCCGCCCGGCCGGATTGCGCTATATCCAGGGCTGCATCCCAGTTGGACTATGCCATAACCTGTGCCACTGCCCAGTCTGATGTGCCTCTGCCTGTTGCCCAGCCTGCTAATCTGGTGCCTGCTTCCCAGCCTGCCTCTGGACGTCCTGTGCCCACAACCTGTCTGCCTCTGAGGGTCTGACCAGAAGAAAACCCAGGCAGTTTTGGGACCCCGGAGGTGGGGTTCTCACCAAGCCTTCAGACGCTGGCAGTGGGGTACTCAATCGGCTTGCAGACCCCAGTGGCAGGGCCTTGTTTATCGCTCGGAGAACACTTCTAAAGGGGGATATCTGTCAGGGTTGAGTTCACCTGCTGGTGGCACTGGGGTTCACTTTGCAGATGGCTGCAGTTCCAGTGTGCACCTGCAGGTGTCTCCCAGAAGCCAGCAGGTTCTGATCAGCCACACCTGGCTTCAGCTGCCAGGTGGATATTTAAGGCTGCTCCTCCCTTCACCCAGGGCATCACTATCCTGTCTGATTTCCTCCTTGCTGCCAGATTGTGCCTCATAAACATTCCCTTGTCTTGATCCATCCTGCACCCTTCTGCCTTGTTCCATGCTCTTGTTCCCAGTCGTGTTTGGCTGTTTGCCCTTCTTGCACCCCTGATACCTTGCCCCTTATGTTGTAGATATTGTATATAGATAGCAGATAGGTTCATTAGTTATTCTTGTTCTTGTTTACTGGAGTGGTTTATGCTTTCACTGGTTGCTGTGTATGTTTATTGGTGTGTGTTCACTGTAAATAAATATCACTTTAATAATACAAAAAATTGTCTCAGTTTCTCTCGTGTAGCTACATGTCTGGTGGTCTTAGCCGCTAATCCTCACAATAGGGCTGGTATAGGTGCAGTCTAGGCTTAGAAAATGTGTGAAATAGAGTGCAGTATGGGTATGGATTGGGTACACTTTGTGCCTGCTCTCACTGGCTCAGTCCCTGTTAGCAGTAACAGCAAGGAGTGAATTGCCCTCTCACTAGTCCTGGGGATGCTGTGGTGATCTCTCGCTGTAGAAAGGAGACTCCCTTGGTCTCTCCTCCAGTGATCAGCAGAGGGTGAGCGAATTCTCCAGTTTCCCTGTGGCCTATTGGGATCTGTACTGTAGGGAGTCTATTAGTCCCATTATATAACTGCCACCTCAAACTAAAACTCCTGGGAGTTTCAGTGCTCTGCATCGAAGTATGGACATGCTTTGCTTTGGCTCTTCCCCTGCCAGTGTTGCCAATGTACCATATTGAAATTTACTGACACAACACTCAAAATGTACTGGCACAACCAAGTTTTTACTGCCATTTCAAAAAGTTACAAAATTACAGTTTTAAGTGCAAATTTCAGTATTTGGGCCACAAACAAGTACACCATGCAATTAGCCATGTGATTTAATGTAGATATTAAGGAAAAAAATATATATCTTATTTTTTTTTTCAAAATAGTAAGTAGCTCAGGGACAGGACTCAGCAGGGCAAGAAATTAGAATGGACAGGCACACACACATGAAATTGACTCTCATAGTGACACTAACAGCAGTGTGCAGCAGCACAGATGATGACACCTCACCAACATGTCCCCTTCTGAGTCACACTCTCTATCTAGGCCAGGTGGTCCCTTCAGTCCACTCCAATCCAAACAGCACTGACAGTCCCATTACCGGCTTATCTTGCTCCCATCCCGCAGACCCGTGCACGAGGCCCCACTCTTTCCGCTCGGCTCCCTTGCACCATGACATCACACAACATGCTCAGGCACCTCCTCCACCAGATCCGCCCCCCCGCTGGCACAGCCCCAACACACTGTAGCGGGCACTTAGATGGTCTCGACCGGCTTCAGACCAGAATTGCTGTATTTTTTACTGGCAACCTTTTCCTGTCAAGTGCCCATTTTTTTATTGGCTGCTAGTAAAAAAATTGACGGTTGGCAACACTGTCCCCTGCTGGCTGGAGGAGAATGGTGCAGTATCAGTATCTCAGTAGGGATAGAAAAATAAAATCAGTGTCTCCTTCTCCATGTTGCTGTAGCCCATTAACCAGCTCCAGTTGGTAAGAAGGCTTTGGAGACTGCTGCTAAACAGGCAGTTCTACAGAAACATCTGTATATAGCTTGTATATGGAGAAAGAGCCAGTAAACTGCACTGTATACTGAAAATCTAAAGCTATATAATTTAAGGATTTTGAAAGAGTTAAATTAAAAATAAAATCATACATCGACCATATATTATATGAGTCATGGTGTAAATAAATAACGATTAAACAATCCAGTACTCCCCCAAGGATTCCATGCTCTGTAATAAGGAACTCAAGGGCTAGTGATACATGTCTAGTTAATTGTGAATGCAGCTTTAAAATTCCCCAGTGCTTTCGATTTGCAATTGATTTCTCCTGTCTAGTTACAAAATGAAGTAATAACTCATAGTCAACTGAAATTTTTTATTTTTAATAAATACGAAAAAAATATCAAATCCCTCTGTGATTGGTTGGAAGTCCTATTTTTAGCCTCAACTACATTATCTTGTCTATACCCCAATCCGCGGTTCTACAGTGTAATGAATATACTTGAGCCTTAAATCTGCTTGTCCTGCACTATTCCTAAGTGGCCTGGATAAGTGTGTATAAGAAAGCCATCTATGAATACTTTGCCTTGATGTCTTGACTGTCAAATATGAGCAGCTTAAGAAATTCAATAGAAAACTTGACACATGGAAATAGTAAGGTAATTACAGTTAAGTCACAAATGTAAACATTAACAGATTATTTTTTCAAATCAATTAACAGATGTCAGACTATTTATTTGCAGACTAATTAAAAACTGAATGAAGTATGCTTGTATGAGTATAAACACAAATATGACAATGTTTGTTAGGTGCTAAAGTCGCATTGGGGAACCTATATACTATTGCTTGTGTGGGTTAGCCACATCCCATGGCCAGAGGCCATATTACTTCCTAGGGCCCCACACACAGAAGAATCACATTTTTTTTCACCAGCAAGTGACACATGTCACCGCAACGACTTCAGAGCCATTTTATGGAAATAGCAATGAACACTGTCTCCACCAGCTCTTCTCAACACACTGGGTATTTACTTGTGACCAGCCTTAAAGGCAACAATTTAAGCTGACACACTTAGTTTGCAGGGCCCTGCATACATGTGGTTCCTGGCCCAGTCCTGAGGGGGTTCCATTCTGCTGTGGGCCCTAAATCAAGGACCCTTACGCCCAGTGAAGAGCACTGAGTGCCAGACTAACGCTCATCTAAGGAACCTCCATAATTGGCCAATGCCGGTCCATCTCCCAAGCTGGCTATGCCTCCTTTTGACACTCCACATAATCTCAAGGGTTGCCCCTAATATACACTTTGTTCCAGTGGCATCTAACAGGTGCGCTGCTCCACGATCCATGTGCCCAGCCCCTAATCTATATGCAAGGCGCCGGATGCATGGATTTCAATTTTTTTTTTAGAAGCACTTGATTAGAGACTGAGGCTCTAATTGGCTTAAACAAAGAGTGGGCTCAGGGTGCAGAGCCCACCCACTTATGTGTGCGGTGGTGGTTGGAGCAGAGAGGAGGAGTAGAGGAGGAGGAGGTGGGGGGGGGCAGCAGTCAATGAGACGGGGATGTGCAGCGGCAGAGTAGTATTTAGTCAACTAAATCTCCAGTACATTTTAGTTGACTAAAATCAAATGGGCATAATTAAATTGTAATGCATTATTTAAGCATTTCTCTACAATTTCCAAAGTCATTATATAATGCTGAAGTGAATAATCTTACATGTTATTGTAGAACTACTCCAGTGGGAGCCACTTAATATTTGTTTGGTTCTGCACTCTGCCGCTCAACCCCAAGAACTGTCTCAACCCCTCTGGCACACCTGCTTAACAATATTAGTGTAGAACCCAGAAACAGAAAGTGACACAATAATGAAAGAGCATATAGTATATTTACCCAGACCCTGGGTTCCGTCACTTCATCATTTGTGACAGTTAATAGAGACTTACACAAGATATCAATAAACAACTTGTAAAAGTTTACTATAATTAAAAATTGTGAAGAATAACATAAAGAAATGGTATGAATAACACAAGTATTGATTGGCAGAGATATTTGTTCAAAGTAGGGTTGTCCCGATACCACTTTTTTAGGACCGAGTACAAGTACCGATACTTTTTTTCATGTACTCGCCGATACCGATTACCAATACTTTTTTTTAAATGTGTCTATGTGTCCCCAAATGCAGCCTTGTCCCCCCCAAACACGGCCATGTCCCCCAAACGCAGCCATGTCCCCCAAACGCAGGCTTTTGTCCCCCAAATGCAGCAATTTTGTCCCCCAAATGCAGCAATTTTGTCCCCCAAACGCAGCCTTTTGTCCCCCAAATGCAGCAATTGTGTCCCCCAAACGCAGCCTTGTCCCCCCAAAGGCAGCCTTTTGTCCCACAAATGCAGCCTTGTCCAACAAACGCAACCTTGTCCCACAAATGCAGCCTTGTCCCACAAACGTAACCTTGTCCCACAAATGCAGCCTTGTCCCACAAACGCAACCTTGTCCCACAAACGCAACCTTGTCCCACAAATGCAGCCTTGTCCCCCAAATGCAGCCTTGTCCCCCAAACGCAGCCATGTCCCCCAAACGCAGCCTTGTCCCCCAAACGCAGCCATGTCCCCCAAATGCAGCCTTGTCCCCCAAACACAGCCATGTCCCGCAAACGCAGCAATGTCCCTCAAATGGAGCCATGTCCCCCAAACGCAGCCTTGTCCCCCAAATGCAGCCATGTCCCCCAAACGCAGCCATCTCCACCAAATGCAGCCTTGTCCCCAAAGAGCCAAGCCTCCTAGTTGTTCGGCGCTCGGGAGAACATTACAGCTGTCATTTGAATAGCTCTGTTCCCCGCCACTGCCGCCTAGTTGTTCGGCGCTTGGGGGAACATTACAGCTGTCATTTGAATGTGTGTTCCCTGCCGCGCCTCGTCATATATAGCCCCTCCCTCTTGTCTGGGCACTTTGATAGACAGATCACCCATCCAATCCTGGGATGGGTGATCTGTCTATCAAAGTGCCCAGACAAGGGGGAGGGGCTACATATGATGAGCACGGCGGGGAACAGAGCTATTCAAATGAAAGCTGTAATGTTCCCCTGAACACCAAACAACTAGGCGGCAGCGGCTGTGGCGGCGGGGGGAGGTCTTAGCTTTCTCTTTGGGGACAAGACAGCGTACTCAGCTCTCTCAGCCCACTCCCTGCCCCCTGTCCACTCTCTCTCCGAAAATAAAGTATCGGCGAAGCATCGGGAGCATTTGAGCCAGTACAAGTACTCGCGCAAATGCTCAGTATCGGTCCCGATACCGATACTAGTATCGGTATCGGGTCAACCCTAGTTCAAAGCAATAACATCACACCGCTGGATCCAACAGCAACATGATAAGGGTATATGTGAACAGGTGTACAGTGGAATTGATCCTCAATACTTTAATACCTGTATTGAAGCACCTCCCCACTGAGGCCTCAGCACACAGGCCACTGCACACAGAATAGACAACAGTGAACACAATAATAAAAGTACAAGTTCCAACTGTATGTTGCTAAATGGCTCCCCCTAGCGTGCAGTTCAAAGTGATACACAATTGTATAGCAGTAAAGCCTTGTGACAGAATAGTATTGAAAGATCCTCCAGTTCCAGTTTTCTTGTCTTCAGCTAGCTTAATTATATTGCAGTGTGAGTCGGTGCGCATATTTGTAATCCAAAATAGCAAAGGAAACAGTAACTGTAGAATATGTTGAGATTGATTACTTAGCTGCCAACTATGCCCACTTTTAATTCCTTCTGTGAGTGAACAGTACAGTACATTACGGACCTTGCAGCATTGGGAAAAGGAAACAGAAAACCCCAGGATCCAGCTATAGAATACTCAGGTGCATTAAATCCACAGCCGTTGAACTACAGGTCTCACCGGCAGTCTGGAAAGCAGGCAATCACTTAGCAATAGTACAGTCACTACATGGATAAGCAAATGCCTTCTCACCACTCTGGATCCCAGCTGGCTGTGGACTCCATCTGTGTAGATGGCACCTCCGCACCGTGCTGCTCCTCCTGGTATGCTGGAAGGCAAGTGGCTTCAAAAACTCAGAAGCGCCGGCTGATTCCTACTCGATCAGCAGAGCTGCTCACAAGGATCCTTCTGAGGCAGGCAATTTGCTCTCTGCTATTGGCTGCAGGCTCTCCCAGCCCTGGGCACACACACAGGCCTCTTGCTGGTTATTGAATGGCGTCTAGAGAGAGAGAAAGCAGGTCATGCCTGTCCTTTTACCTGCTTACCCAGCAGGCTGTGCTGCGACTTGGCATTGTGAGTTTGTAGCTTGGCATTGTGGGTTTGTAGTTCCTAGCCTGATTTAACAACAAGAGTACTTCCTCATCGTCCTAAATATCCCACAATGCATCACTGTTTTTCTTAACCAGAAAGAAATATCCTGATAAAGTTTCAATGGCCACTAGAGGGAGCCAATCCCTTTCTAAAGAACAATACATTTCTTAAATGATAACTTTGGTAGTAGACCTGTACTACATTATTATTTATGGTATTTAAGTTTGAAAATAGACTACAGACAGTGTGAATTTTGACATCAAATTTCAATTTAGTTTTAGTCATACTCTTTTGACTAAAATTACACTTTAGTTTTAGTCGTATTTTAGTCAACTAAGATAGTATTAAAGCAGAGGTCCACACAAAAAGTGAACCTCCACTTTTCGGGAACCCTTCCCTCCTCCGGTGTCACATTTGGCACCTTTCAGGGGGGTGCAGATACCTGTATAATACAGGTATTTGCACCCACTTCCGGGCACAGACTCCTGTGGGAGTCACACGCCTTCCCATCCCCCGTCTCACGCTGTCTTCTGGGAAACACACTGGTCCCAGGAGACAGCAGGGACCAGTAAGGTCGCGCAGTAGGGAACAGGGCAGTGAAGCCGCAATGGTTAACTTCCTGATTCCCTCACAGAGGATGGCGGCAGGGGCAGCCGGAAGACAAGCGATTTCTCGGCTTCGGCTGCCGACATTGTGGGCACCCTGGACAAGTAAGTGTCCATTTATTAAAAGTCAGCAGCTGCAGTATTTGTAGCTGCTGGCTTTTAATATTTTTTTTTCAGGTGGACCTGCGCTTTAATTTAGTAGACCGAAATGTTTTAGTTGACTAAATGAATACTGCTTTGAACTTTAACTCACAAGCTGACACGCTTGTCCTCACTGTTTTTATCCCATGCATTGACAGCCATGAGGTCTGGTCTCCTCTTGCATATATCACCTCAGGACTAGGAAGTGAGTTATACAGGGGAAGACAAATCACAGCACAGAATGTTTAACCCTCACAGCACCAAGCAATATTCCATTATTGGCAATGCATAGCATCTGCCTACGTGTGTGTGTGTACATACACATAGAAATTTATGGAGGTTCATTCATACATGTCAAGATCTATATGTAAGGCCTTACAATTCACAAAGTATCCCAGAATAACACAAATTGATCTCCTTTATTGTATCTTTTTTTGTTGGCTACTGCATTTCACCAATCTTATTTCTAGCACTAAGGACAGAATAATCTGCCAGATTGCCTTTGCTGCTCACACTTATGCACAATAGGCACCATGTCATAATAGAAAATGGGCTTACTCAAAATAGTTGCCGAGCCCACAGGTACAGACAATTTTGGTCTATGCTGTTCCTACACTTTCCATAGTGCTACACTCTAGACGACAAGTCACCATGACCACCACCTTATCAGATCCTTATATTTTAATTCTTCTACATATTTTTGTTAAAAAAATCGCAATAAGCGCATATTGATTGGTTTGCGCAAAAGTTATAGTGTCTACAAAATAGGCAATAGATTTATGGCATTTTTATTATTATTATTATTTTACTAGTAATGGCGGCAACTTGTGATTTTTAGCGGGACTGTGACATTAAGGCAGACAGATCAGTCATTTTTGATACTTTTTTGGGACCATTGATATTTATACAGTGACCAGTGCTATAAAAATGCACTGATTACTGTGTAAATGACACTGGTAGGGAAGTTGTTAACACTAGGTGGCGATCAAAGGGTTAAATGTGTGCCCTAGGTGTGTTTATAACTGTGAGGGGATAGGACTGACTAGAGGTGGAGCCAGATCATTGTTCCTACTTGGTAGAAACCGATGATGTGTGTCTCCTCCCCTGTTACACACACAAATCCCCGTTATGGCTCTCGTTTCTGCGATTGCGGGTGGTCGGTGGCGATCACGCCTGTCGGCTTCGCGCATCGGACATTTCTCCTATAAATTTTTTTAAATGTATTCATCAATTTAGACCAATTTGATTTCTGCCACATATTTTTGGTGTAGGGGGAAGGGCTTACTGGGACAACACACAGATCCATCTACCTGCATAGCAGATCCCCGTTCTGTCACTGCGGGGAACGATTACATTTGGCTGGCGGACATTGGCTCCCCCGTTAGCCAATGGGGGAGCAAAGATAAACGTACCTTCCCCAATAATGTAAAAATGTAGTGATAAATGTAGTAACTGCTCAACCATCTGTTCCAAACTCTAACCTTCCTTACCCAAAATGCACAGAACACATGTACTAAAAAGTACTGTTATGCCTCTTACACATGGTCAGACTTTTGAGCCAGTCGGAAGTCCGACAGACAAAAAGAGAACAGCATCTCTATCTAAGGTCCATCGGACTTCCGACCAAAAAAGTCCGATGGAGGCTACACACGGTCAGACTTTCTGAGAAAAAAAGCCTGACTTTTTTTCTCTAGAAGTCTGGCCGTGTGTACGAGTCATTACAAATGCACACAATTTTACTTTTGTCTAAACTCAACAGTAAGCCCTGTTCTCCAGCTAAATGTTCCCCTTGGTCACTAATGTAATGCAGAGATCACACACACATCTAATAATGATCTCAAGAACGGCAGAAGTGTCTGAATTGTGGGATGTGATTGACTTCATCTTTCCTGTGTTTTTTAGAAAGCTACAAGATGGCACCGGATAAGTACCTTAGGGGACAGACTGAAGCAGCGTATTTGTTTGCCCGTTATGAACCAGTGAGTTGTGTATAAGCCAAATAGTCATATTTGGAAGCAATGTTGCAAACATTTAACCAAAAGTGGAACTTCCGCTTAAACCACTCCTTGCCCCATTACATGCCACATTTGGTATGTACTTTTTTTTTGGGGGGGGCTTCAGTAGGAGTGGGAATTCCTGTCCCACTTCCTCCTTCCACCCAGGGACCGCTTAAGGTGATACGTCAGAACGCCTACAGTAGCCCCTCCCTGTAGGTGATCGCCTGGGACACATGACAGGTCCCGGGCGATCGTCTGACCAATCACAGTGCACAGTGCCGCTCGCGAATGCGCAATGAGTGCCCGGCCGTGAAGCCGAAAGCTGTCACAGCCGGGTGCCCACACTAAGAATGAAGACACCGGCCGGAGAGGGGGGTCCGGCATCGCATCACTGGACCATGAAGCAGGTGAGTGTCTGTCTGTTTATTAGAAGCCAGCAGCTACGTACACTTTTTGTAGCTGCTGACTTTTAATAAACATAAAAAAAGCCTGGAACTCCCCTTTAAAAAGGACAGGGCAGCATCAGACGCAGATTTTGTGCTACACCACAAAGCTAAATTTTAGCATAACAATAATTAATAAGCCTAAAAACTAGTTGAGTTTAAGGGATATTGCTTCTTTAGATCAATGGATATTGACAGCAAATAGATAATGAAATGTAAGAGGAGACACGTATTATAGAATGACTTGTTTCTTCTCATGACTTTGAAGAAGTTTTGCCCTCTGTTTCAGTTTCATCCCTAAACTGGATAGTATAGGTTTTAAAGATTTTTCAAAAGCTCTTCTAGAATGATTTCAGAAACATTGGTGACAGGTCTGTACTAGCAGTCCATGTATATACAATAGTTTGTAGAGTTTGACAAACTCATTCCAGCATCTCTTATTGCTTAAAGTCACTTGGTATGCATTCGGCATTCTCGGCTCTGCTGTGGTTATCTCTTTCATATTTCTGCTGAACCTTTAATACAGAAAAGATAATCCCCTCAGTTCCAGAGCATTAAATGTCCCTCTGACGCTAATGGTTTAATTCCATGCTTGTAGTTTATTGTTCATTGCATCTTATCCCTTCCTAACAGCATAATCAGAAAGCACAATTATGCACACTGTAATATGTTTTACATTTTGATCCTATAATTCTTTTTTTAGCGACTGGAACTCTGAGGATTTTTGGTTTTCTTTTTATTAATCTTGTATACTTTGTTCAGGTCTGATTGAAAGGCTGTCTGTGTATCTCTGTAATGTAATTGTTGAACAAATTAATTTTATACAGAAAAGACTCATGCCATTTATCAAACAGAGATAATACCCCAAAAAGAAGGATCTTTTTAACCATATTTTGTCATCTTGCATTTTAAAAGGTTTACAGTATATGATTTAAAAACCATATTATACATACTGTAATATAAACATATATATGTATATATATATATATATATATATATATATAAAGGGCCGGCCTTAGGCCTTTAGGCGCCCTGTGCGAGAAAGCTTTACAGCGCCCCTCGGTAGCCACACCCCTCAGTAACCACACCCTTTCAGTGTCCACACCCATTTCTCCATTACCGCCTCCATTTAAAGCCTTTCATTCTGTTAAGTTCCCAAAAAACTGATTATAAGCTATGATAAAAATACAACTTTTATTCACATGGTATAATAACGCCACCTACGCTGTATATCACATGCTCTAATAACGCCACCTACACTGTATATCACATGCTCTAATAACGCCACCTACACTGCATATCACATGCTCTAATAACGCCACCTACACTGTATATCACACGCTATAATAACACCACCTACACTGTATATCACACGCTATAATAACGCCACCTACACTGTATATCACACACTATAATAACGCCACTTATACTGTATATCACACGCTATAATAACGCCACATATACTGTATATCACACGCTATATTAACACCACCTACACTGTATATCACACGCTATAACACCACCTATACTGTATATCACACGCTATAATAACGCCACATATACTATGAATCACATGGTATAATACCGCTACCTGTAAATTTACAATCAACTATCAAACATAATTACAATAAAGTATTTTTTAACTTTTGTATTTACTGTTCCTTTAAGAAACACCCTATTTAAATAAGAAAATACAAAACAGACATTAAGCAGTACACTGCACTTATAAAAAAAGAATTTACTTACAGAAAAAAGTTTTTACATCTGCTGCCTGCTTCTGTGGATTCTTGCCCTCCTGTGTCTTCTCAGTGCGCATGGCATATGAGCCCCTCATCCCTGCTCCTCATAGCAAGGCAAGGACAGCTACCCACGCTGTCTTTCTGGCAGAATCCACCTGTGGCCTGCCAGGCGTACCTAGAGCATTTGGCACCCGGGGCGGATCCTATATCTGCCCCGCCCCCCGACAGGAAAAATGTAAAAACACCCACTGTGCCCCCTGCATCCTTCCTTCTCTGTCACTACTGTGTACCCCTTCGCCACAACTGCACCATTGGACCCCTTTACATTACGCAGCACCCTGCACCTCTGGGCCCCTTTACATTACACAGCATCCTGCACCTCTGGGCCACCTTTACATTACACAGCTCCGCACCTCTGGAACCCTTTACATTTCACAGCACCCTGCACCCCTTTACATTACACAGCCCCTATAGCTCTAGACACCTGTATGTTACACAGACACCCCCCTACAGTGCAGACCCCTCCCCCTACAGTGCAGACCTCCCTTACAATACAGACCCACCCCTACAGTGCAGACCCCCCTCACCTACAATACAGACCCCTCCTTACAATACAGAACCCCCTCTACAATACAGATTCACCCCTAAAGAGCAGACCCCCCTACAATGCAAACCCCCCTACAGTGCCAGCCCCCCTACAATACAGAACCCCCTCTACAATACAGAACTCCCCCCTACAATACAGACCCCCCTACAATACAGACCCCCCTACAGTGCCGACCCCCCTCACCTACAATACAGACCCCTCCTTACAATACAGAACCCCCTCTACAATACAGATTCACCCCTAAAGAGCAGACCCCCCCTACAATACAGAACCTACCCTCCTACAATACAGACCCCCCACAATACAGAACCCCCCTCCTACAATACAGACCCCCCTACAATGCAAACCCCCCCTACAATACAGACCCCCCCTACAGGGCCAACCCCTCTACAATACAGAACTCCCCTCTACAATACAGAACTCCCCTCTACAATACAGAACCCCCCTACAATACAGAACCCCCCCTACAGTGCCGACCCCCTACAATACAGAACCCCCCTACAATACAGACACCCCCCAACAAAACAGAACCCCCCTACAGTGCCGACCCCCCTACAATATAGAACCCCCCTACAATACAGACACCCCCCAACAAAACAGAACCCCCCTACAGTGCCGACCCCCCCTACAATACAGAACCCCCCCCCCCTACAGTGCCGACCCCCCCTACAATACAGAACCCCCCCCAGACCCGTAAAGCAGTTTCAGATAGTGTACTTGCCGCGTGCTGCACACACACAGCACAGTGCAGAAAGGGGGAGGCGGCTTCACTGCTCGGCTGCGTGACTGAGACAGTCACAGGCAGCCAAGACTCATCAGACCTACGGCGCTGTCACAGAGAAGGGGGATCATTGCGGGTGTGCCGACGGCTCGCTCGGGTGCTGTTTGCACACCCCCCTAGCAAAGCCAGGCGCCTGTCACCACGCCATGCCGCCCAAGGTCCTCTTCAGTCGCGGGGGCCCGCACGACCCCCCCTCCGCCCACTAATAGTACGCGGCGATATTGAAGAATTTGTGCCGGTCGCCAGGCGCCCATGTTGCTATGGCGCCCTGTGCGATCACACATCCCGCACACCGCAAAGGCCGGCCCTGTATATATATATCCACACACACATTCTGTAAATACAGTGCATCTGGAAAGTATTCACATTTTTCACTTTTTCAACATTTTGTTATGTTGCAACCTTATTCCAAAATAAATTAAATTAATTACTTTCCTCAAAACTCTATAAACAATACCCTATAATGACAATGTGAAAGAAGTTTGTTTGACATCTTTGTAAATTTATAAAAAATAAAAAAATCACATACATAAGTTTTCACAGCCTTTGCCATAACACTCAAAATTTAGCTCAGGTGCATCCTGTTTCCACTGATCATCCTTGAGATGTTTCATCTTGATTGGAGTCCACCTTTGGTAAATTCCATGATGATTTGGAAAGGCACACACCTTATACAGATAAGGCCCCACAGTTAACAGTGCATGTCAGAGCACAAACCAAGCCATGAAGTCCAAGGAATTGTCTGAAGACCCCGGAGACAGGATTGTATAAAGGCACAGATTTTGGGAACAGTACAGAAAAATGTCTGCAGCCTTAAATGTCCCAATGCGCACAGTGGCCTCCATTGTCCATAAATGGAAAAGTTTGGAAACACCAGGAGTTTCCCTAAAGTGGTCCGTCCAGCCAAACTGAGTGATCGTGGGCGAAGGGCCTTAGTTAGGGAGGTGACCAAGAACCCGATGGTCACTCTGACAGAGCTCCAGCATTTCTTTGTGGAGAGAGGAGAACCTTCCAGAAAAACAACCATCTCTGCAGTACTCCACCAATCAGGCTAGTATGGTAGAGTGGCCGAATAGAAGCCACTCCTCAGTAAAAGGCACATGATAGCCTGCCTCGAGTTTGCCAAAATGCACCCGAAGGACTCTTAGACCATGAGAAACAAAATTCTCTGGTTTGATTAAACAAAGATTAAACTTTTTGGCCTGAATGGCAAGTGTCATGTCTGGAGGAAACCAGGCACGCTCATCGCCTGGCCAATACCATCCCTACAGTGAAGCATGGTGGTGGCAGCATCATGCTGTGGGGATGTTTTTCCATGGTAGAAACTGGGAGACTATTCAGGATCGAGGGAAAGATGAATGCAGCAATGTATGGAGGCATCCTTGATGAAAACCTATTTCAGAGCACTCTGGACCTAGACTGGGATAAAGGTTCATCTTCCAACAGGTAACAACAAAACCTGGGGAATGCCCAGGAAAAAAACAGGCCTCCTTACCGACCAGCCGGCCTTCCAACAGGACAACAACCCTAAGCACACAGCCAAGATAACAAAGGAGTGGATATGGAAAAACTCTGTTAATGTTCTTGAGTAGCCCATCCAGAGCCCAGACTTGAACCCAATTGAACATCTCTGGAGAAATCTAAAAATGGCTGTGCATCAGCGCTCCCCATCCAACCCGATGAAGCTTGAGAGGTCCTGCAAAGAAGAATGGGAGAAACTGACCAAAAATAGGTGTGCCAAGTTAATAGCATTATACTCAAAAAGATTTGAGGCTATAATTGATGCCATGGGTATACAACTATACAACTATATACAAACAAACTTTTTCATGTTGTCATTCTGGGGTATTGTTTGTAGAATTTTGAGGAAAATAATTTACTTAATCCATATTGGAATAAGGCTGTAACATAACAAAATGTGGAAAAAGTGAAGCACTGTATATTTATATGTGTGTATGTACGTATATATATATATATATATATATATATATATATATATATATATATATATATATATATATATATATATGAGCAGGGTGCATGTAAAACAGGTCAAAATGACAGGAAAAGTGATTGATGGGATATATGTTCCTCCACAGATTCTTATGCCGCATACACATGATTGTTTTTCATCATGGAATAAAACGTTGTTTTTCGGCATGAAGAAAAACAAAGTTTTTCCAACTTCATCATTAAAAAAGATGTTTTCCCACACACCATCGTTTTTTAAAAATGATGAGCAAAGCGCGGTGACGTACGACGGCACTCTAAAGGGGAAGTTCCATTCAAGCTCCCATCTCTAACTTGCTTCTGAGCATGCGCGGGTTTAAAAACGTGGGCCCAGATTCAGAGAGCCATTACGCCTGTCTAACTGGTGTTAGACTGGAGTAATTTCAAATTACGCGCGTTTTCTAGCTAGTCGAAAACCTCAAACCATGAATAGACGGCTGCGGGCTTCAATTCGACTGGATTACGTGTTTGTACGCCTTGGGATCTACGCTGCAATAAAATTGCGGCCACTGGGTGGACTTCCCGTCGTTTTCGGCATCGGGGTATGCAAATGAGCTTTTGCCGGCGATCCCCGAAATTACGATCTTCAATCGCAATCTCTTAAGGCACCTTTAGTCATCTTTTATTTGCGTAACACTATACCAGCTTTTTGCTGCTCTAATATTAGACAGCCCATGTTAAGTATGGCCGTCGTTCCCGCGTCGAATTTCTACGTTTTTCGACGTCTTTTATTACTTTTAACTTAAGTCGTCCGGGAATAGGAATGTTCGTAAACGCCGCTACTCAAACAACGAATGACGTAACGACGTGATTTCGCGCAATGCACGGCGGGAAATTTCTGAACGGAGCATGCGCAGTTCGATCGCCGTGGGGACGCGCTTAATTTAAATGCTTCACGCCCCCCAAACGCATATTTTGATTACGTGGCGAGAAATAGACTACGCCGCCGTAGCGTATGGGCAAAAATCTACCAGGATTCGGTGTAGAGCCTGGTAAAATACGGCAGCGTAGAGTATTTCGATTACGCAGCGGAATATTAAGTGTAAGTGAATCTACCCCGTGGTTTTTAACGTTGTTTTAGCCCACACATGATTATTTTTTACAACCAGAAAAATGACATTTAAAAAAACAACGTTTAAAAATGAAGCATGCTCGAATTTTTTTTGTCGTTTTTCAGAAGATGAAAAACGATGTGAAGCCCACACACAATCATTTTAAATGACGTTTTTAAAAACGTTGTTTTAAATCATGCCAAAAACGATTGTGTGTACGCGGCATTAGACTTGCAATCTAAGATAATACCAGCAAAGACTTCAGGGTAAAGAAGGATAGTTCTTTACGATGTGTTGGTAAAGTTTGTTTTGGGGCTGGTTTTATTAGGAATCTGATAGAGCTCTGAATGGGACAGACTACCAAGTCCGTGGACCGCAGTTTAGAGTTTTCTTTTCAGGTCTCGATAAAGGCAGCTGGTCCTAGCTCTCAGAGAGAGAGAGTGTGGGTCTCCATGTGAGGAGGCATATTGGAGCATGGCTGCTCATCCCTGACGTTGGATACAAAGGATTTTCATTTGTTAGGACACCTACTACAAGACCAAGGACTGGTCAGTCTATGGACACAGTAAGGCTTGGTAGAGCAGAAGTTTATTGTTGTTTGATTGATGGCAAGATGTTTTTTTTCTTCTGTTTGGGAATAAAACTGTGAGTTTGTCCCTGCATTGAGTCTAATCCCCCAATATATATATATATATATATATATATATATATATATATATATATATATTCAATGAGTGAGGTGCACTGAACGGTCTCCACGCGAGTGCTGTGCCAGCAATCTAGTCATTCCCAGGGAACATAATATAGAAAAAAGAGAGAGGATTGCTGCACAAAAAGTACCAGGTAATGGTATATCACCCAGCACTCAACTTCTTTGGTCGACCATGGCAAGGCTTGTTCTGAGTGGAACCTGTCCTGTTAAACCTCTGTATGGTCTTGGCCACCGTGCTGCCACTCAGTTTTAGAGTCTTGGCAATCTTCTTATAGCCTGGGACAGTGATGGCGAACCTTGGCACCCCAGATGTTTTGGAACTACATTTCCCATAATGCTCAGCTACATTGCAGAGTGCATGAGCATCAAAGGAAATGTAGTTCCAAAACATCTGGGGTGCCAAGGTTCGCCATCACTGGCCTAGGACATCTTTATGTAGAGCAACAATTAATTTTTTTGAGATCCCACAGAGTTCTTTGCCATGAGGTGCCATGTTGAACTTTCAGTGACAATTCATGTTTTTAATGTTGTCATTTTGTATAAAGTGCTAATAAAAATTACTATTTATATACATTATGTTGTTGCCCTTAAAGTCCCAATTGGGGGGGGGGGGGTTCTTCTTCTTTCAACTTTCAGTGACCAGTATGAGAGAGTGAGAGCGATAACACCAATTTTAACATGCCTGCATCCCATTTTTTTATTTATTTATATTTTATTTTATTTAGGAAGTATTTCCACATACAATGAATGAATGAATGAATGAATGAATGAATGAATGACTTGTATAGCACAACGCATGCGAACTGAATCACCTCTGGGCGCTTTTTCCAGCCAGTGTCTGCTTGGCTGATGTGGTCATTTTTACCCCGTAGGATCATGACATGCTAGGGACATACAGTCATACACAACATAGATACATATATACTGGGCCAATTTGGACAAGATCCAATTTACCTACCAGCATGTCTTTTAAAATTTAAAATTCTTACATACATCCTATATTTATTAAACCTAACCCACCTTTGTCCCCTCTCCCTCCTCCCCCCAGATCTGCTATATTCGTCATCTTAACTAATCCCGGGCCCACCCGATTCTGCATCCCATTTACACCTGAGACCTTGTAACACCAACGAGTCACATGACACCCTGGAGGGGAAATGGGTAATTGGGCCCAATTTGGACATTTTCACTTAGGGGTGTACTTACTTTTGTTGCTTACGGTTTAGACATTAATGGCTGCGTGATAAGTCATTTTGAGGGGACATCAAATTTGCACTGTTATACAAGCTGTACGCTGCTTTACATTGTGACAAAGTGTCATTTCAGTGTTGTCACATGAAAAGATTTAATAATATATTTTCAAAAACAAAAATGTGAGGAGTGTACTCACTTTTGTGAGTTACTGTATGTATGTATGTGTGTGTGTGTGTATATATATATATATATATATATATATATATATATATATATATATATATATACTGTGTATATATATTGTAGCAGAGCGTCCCAGAGAGAGCCTGGGAAAGTCCAGTTCGGGGTTTATACCTCTCCCAGGCTCCTCTCTTACACGTTCAGGGATCTCTGATCCCTGATCCAGGTCAGGTGTTGGCCCTCTCCCCCAGGCCAATTTAAGCTCACCTGAGCTAACAGCCATTGCTCTGTCCTGGGAAACAGTGTGAATCTGTGAGAGCAAGGAGGCTGCTGGAAAAACTGGTGAGAAGTTTGTGTTTGAGCTAACAAGCGGTAGGCTTGTTTAGCTTAGTAGTTAGGACCTGCATATCGTGTAGTTAGAGCCGAGACACGGCTAGGTGTTTGTTTGGCTATTTTTTGTTTTGTTTTCTGCACACTGTACAGCACCTGTAAATAGACTTTGTATAGCACCAATAAAACATCCCACTGTTGTTCACTTATCCTATGGACTTTGGTATCTGTGCTGGCTCATCCCAGGGAGTTTTTGTACCCGCTACCTATCCCCAGCTTACAATATATATATATATATATATATATATATATATATATATATATATATATATATATATATATATATATATATATATATATATATATATAGTGCTGTGGATTCCTAAATGCACATTGTTTTATCTGCAAAAAATCTGAGGTGCCCACCACAGCTGCCAATTATTGCCAATCAGATGCCAGTCAATGCCCATCAAAGTGCCAGTTAGTGCCCATCAGTAATGACTGTCAGTTTCTTCTCATCAGTGCTGCCTATCCGTGCCTAAATCTATTGGTGCCCATTATTGCCATCTATTAGTGACCAGCAGCGCCCAGTGCCGCTTATTAATGCCTATCCGTGCTGCCTATCAGTGCCCATCAGTGCTGCATATCAGTGCCACCTATACAAATGTAGTTTGAGTACAGTATTGAATGTCATTCAAAATATGACAGCACTGAAATTTAAAAATTGTCCTGGGCAGCAAGTACTGAAATTTGCCTGTAGAAAAAGAACAGACAAGTTTCAACCTACAATATATATGCAGGTGGTGCTACTGATGCAATATCAGACCAGCTTAATTAGTACTTGGTAAAAGTCAGATTTAGGACTTACCACATTGAGTTGAAATGTTTCAATTATGGGGGGTATATTTCTGGAAATCCTCTTTGGAGGAAATGCACAGAGGGTTACAATTTCATGATCTATGGGACATTTCCTCCATTGTGCCTTAAATAAATTATGTACAGGAATAACATAATTAACTAGATCAGAACAACTTTTAAATTATTTATGTTTCAAAAATGTGCTTTCCCTAAATTAAAGAATAAATCTTTATCCAGTAGCATAACAAGTGTGAAATTGCAGCCATGCTTTTGAATATTTTATCTGATGCCATGTCAGATGTTTTGATTTCTTGACAAAATTTACCAAGAAAGAGTGGTCTATTTTTCAAAATGAACAATACAGTACAGATAGTTTGCATGCAACTCTCTGTGGGTGAAAGGAAAGCAAAATATGTTCTATTTAAAATAATTTTTTCATAGAGTGGGGAAGACTAAAGCATGGTATACATGTTCAGTTCTTTGTTCAACCGGCGGGTTGAACGAAAAAACAAGAAACTGTCTGGCAGATCCCCACATCATACAATAAACGTGAGACTCCCCCTCTATCAGAAGACACAGATCAGTGCTTGCACCAATTGGTTGAAAGTGCTGATCGAATGCTGGTTTTCTCAGCATGACCGTTGAACGAAAGCCAGTCATAAGGCTTCTGTTGAACAGACAGTGGCACACGTGCTGAAAGTCAGATGGTTTCTTTTGATCTTCGGTCTATGTATACCCTGCTTTTCGATTGTTATTTCTGTCTTCCATCTTACTGAGTATTTACTTACCGTATTCATTGGCGTATACCACGCACTTTTTTCCCCTTAAAATAAGGGGAAAATCGTGGATGCGCGATATATACGCTAATACCTGCTTCCCGCACTCAGTTTGAACTGAGCCGCCGACATATACCGGGTGCAGTACACTTGGGTACATTCGGCAAGGCTCGGCTTTGGTCGTGCTCACGCATTAACGTCACAAAGCGTGAGCACGAGCGAAGCCAAGTCTTGCCGAATGTACCCGAGTGTACTGCACTCGGTATTTGTCGGTGGAGAGGTAAAAACCGAGCGCAGGAAGCAGAAATTCGACTCGAAACAGTGCTGGAGAAGCCAGGAGGACACCGAAGACGGACGCCGGACAAGGCCGCCGATGGACGCTGCGCAAGACACCAAAACTGTAAGTACAAAATGTTTTTTTTTTACAGGAATTTCGGCTAGACATTAGGGGTGCGCGCTATACGCGGGAGCGCGCAACACCCTGATAAATACGGTATATATATGTCTAGATTCCTATTGTCAGTTATGTGTCCATACAGAATATGAGAAAAAATATCAAATAGGAATACAAACAGCAATAAAAACCCTTCCTCACTTTGCCCCAACCAAAAAAAAAAAAAAAATGAAAATATGTGGCTGGAGTTGAGCTTTAATTACCGTAGGTTACTTAGTTCATATCAGGACTGGTCTCATATTTTAGGAACCTTTGGGCAAAGATTTTCCTGTTCCTAAAGTAGAGTTGTCACTGCATCATGAACTGAAAACTGACAGGTAAAATAAGTCCATTCAAAGCAGTTACTAAGATCCAACTCCAGAGTACATTTATAGCTTCCTCTCAGCGATCCAGCTACTACTTTTATATGCAAATTTACACATTTTTAGAAAACTGAGAGCCATCTTCTACTTCTTGTGTGCTCCCTTGACCTGTGCCATTGATTAATGCACAAAATGTAGATTCCTTCCATCCCTTTTTCAGGCTCTGAAAATGCTGAGAAGATCTAAGGCATCCCGAAAACTTGCATCTTTAATAACTTAAGTTATGGAACTACATTTACCATGAGGCATTGCAAGGTTGGCAGTTACAATCACTCTCAGAGGCATGATGGGGTTGTCAGTTACAATTACTCCCAGAGGCATGATGGGTCTTGTAGTTCTGCCCCAGCTGGAGTGCCACAGGTTGCCTACCCCTGGTCTAGAGTGTTTCCTCTCTTGCACTGCCCTTTTATGTGATATAGTCTGCATAATCGTGAGTGAGTGAAAAAATCGTGTCACATATTCTATGCAGACAGAGACATGACTATTGTTTTCGTATCTTGAATAATATTCATTTTAAAACAATGCACTCCTAGCCCAGATAATCACTTAGTAGAGGTGAGGGCAATAAGACCTTGTGAGTCAGGCCGTGTACACACGATTGAATTTATCTGCTGAAACCGGTCCGACGGACCGTTTCAGCAGACAAATACGATCGTGTGTACGGGCGAGCAGACAGGTTTGTCCATCGGACAAATTTCAAAGCATGCTTTGAAATTTGTCCGCTACAAACCTGTCCGTCGGATCTGTCCGCTGGTTAGTACACTAACACTTTACAGAACTGTCCACTCATGCGTCGAATGGATTCGACGCATGCGCGGAAGCTTTTTATTTCCGGGTTTGGTGACGCGGCGGCGTCAACGTCACCGCCACGTCACCGCCCCCCCTGGCCGAGGGGATTTTCATCCGATGGTGTGCACACAACGTCGTACGAAAATCCGGAGGAGACTTGTCTGCTGGAAACGGTCCGTCGGACATGTTTCAGCGGACATGTCCCTCTGTGTGTACGCGGCCTCAGAGTAGACAAAGGGGTTATCTCTAATGGGTTCAAAAGGCAGACTTTGAAAAGTTGAGTGAATCAGGTTGAAAAATCACATGGAGACATTGGAAACTATAGTATTAATGTAAAATATAAATAGTATAGAAAATTATGCATTACAAAGATTGTAGAAAGATCAGCATCTCTCTACTGAGTATTCCCTGGGTGAAAATGTTTTGACCTTGCACCTGGCATTTATGCTTTCCATGTAAAATAGTAGACCTTGCGTGATGTGGACTTCTTAGGTTTCAGGAAAGACCATGTTAAAAGATCTCTATCTCCTAGGTACAGATAATTTTTTTCTTCGGCATATCTTGCAATAGTTACCTCTAAACAACTGTGCATGATGCTTCCCTGGCATCTAAATGAGCAATTTAAATATACAGTGCTATAACCCAAACAGTATTATATACCCAAAAAATACAGTATGTTTATATCTTATTGGTAAATACAGTCCATAAAAAATAAAAAATAAAACATTATATTACAGTACTACGTGACCCATAATAAAAATCAATTAATGGCTTAAATGCCAGCGGGGCGTAGCGTACCGTATTTACGGTACACCGCCGCAAGTTTGGACGCAAGTGCCGTATTCTCAAAGCACTTGCGTCCTAACTTAGGGCGGCGTATCGTAAATGGCCCGGCGTAAGCCCGGGTAATTCAAATGTGGATGAGGTGGGCGTGTTTTATTGAAATAAATCGTGCCCCTACGTTTTTGATGCTTTTTTTTAACTGCGCATTGAGCCGTCCGTGGACGTATCCCAGTGCGCATTCTCGAAATTACGCCGCAAATAATCATTGGTTTCGACGTGAGCGTAACTTACGCAAAGCCCTATTCGTGAACGATTTACGCAAACGATGTAAAGAACGGAAAATTTTACGCTGTCCCAACGTCCATACTTAACATTGCGTACACCTCACCTACGCAAAGTTACCCCTCATAAAGCAGGGGTAACTTTACGCAAACGACGTAAAATACAACGACCGGTCGCAAGTACGTTCGTGAATCGGCGTATCTAGCTCATTTGCATATTCGATGCGGCTAATCGACGGAAGCGCCCCATAGCGGCCAGCGTATAATTGCACACAATTATACGCCGGCATAGGCAAGTTACGTTGGCGGAAGAAGCCTATTTTTTAACGTATCTGCCTTTGAGAATCGACGTAAACATACGCCGGCGCAGATTTAAAATTACAGGGTCATAGTGCATGTTTGGCCAATCATCAGTGCGCAATGCCGCAGTGAATTATGGGCCATTGCGCGTCACTCGAATTTGGCGCGAACGACCCGTTTTGTTCAAATTTCGAATCGAACGCGGAGCTCATCCCTAGGTGGCATGTTACCTCAAGGCTCCTCCGCCGTCTTAGGGGTGTATGTTAAATGTAGCAGTAATGGAATGTCCACGCAGGTGTCTTTTTCTGTGCTCTTTATTACCCAGCCGGGTAAAAACAATAAAACTTGTGATGAAGAGAAGAGATAAAGTAGAAGGTTTTCTTGTGAAAAAAAAAAGAGATGAAGTAGAAATAGCAGACTCAGGCGTAACAATAGGGAAACAGTCCTGCTTCCAACAACACTTTGAATTCTTCGCCACTGTAGCCATAGTTGGTATAGCGTACCTGGACGGGCCTCTCTCACTGGCCGGGGAGCCAGAGTATCGCTCAGGACTTAGAGGAAAAGTCTCTGCCACAGACCCTCCTTGGTAGCACTGAGAATTTAAGGGAAAAGTCTCTGCCACAGGCCCTCCTGGAATTAACTTAGGGAAGCAGTCTCTACCACAGACCATGCCCAGAATTGAGATAGCGGAGATGGTCCTCCTTAATAGATTCTTTTGTCTTTATCTGCTTCAGGTAGTTTGTAGGTTACCGACTGATAGGTGACCAGCCTCAGTGTTACCTTGATCCCCGGTGGTTTATCGAGACCCTATTGGATCTCCAGTCTCTCATTGGCTTTCCTCAGATGGACTCCCCATTGAACATTTTCCTCGCTTGGGATGTTTCAGGATTGGGAACCCAGTCGACTACTGGGCTCCCTGCCACAGCTCAATTGTTCAGGACCAACATGGTCCCGGAACCAGGATCACTGCATTGCACGTGCACCCCTGCCTGGGAGGCCATTACGCTGGGGCGCCATGATGCAGTCACCCTAAAGTTGGGTGCCGCACTCGAAGAAGAACCCAGACCAATGGCGTCTGTCCCATAAATACCCTCCCCCAGCATGCACAGCGAGGAAACCCCTCCTGATAGGCTGCTGGGGAAGAGCACCCAAACCTTGACTCCACTGCTGCCACCTATCGCCCTGGGGTGGGAACAGCACCCCAGAAACGACAAAATGAGCCCACAGCACAGCCAAGCTGAAACAGAGACCCCATTTTGAACATATCAATTGGATCCGAGTCAGTTAAAACTCTGATCCCCCTTTTAAATTTAACTAGCACCAGTACTTGGAAGTAACCAGGCGCTACACAGGTTTAAAACATGTGGCCTGTAAGTAGGACAGGATTAACAAGAGCATCATACTCTTATTTATACAAACAGTTGTTGTGCATAACAAGGTGTTTTAATCACATATACATATATATATATATATATATATATAGGGCTTTTTTTCAGGGGGAACTTGGGGGAACTCAGTTCCACCACCTCTGGCTCAGATCCTTTGGTGCCTGCTCACCACAATCACTTGTAAACTGTGTTTACAAGTGACAGCTCTGCGCTCTGTGTGTAATCCCCTGAACTCTGCACTCTGTATGTAATGCAATCCTGGTATTTAATGCCCCTTTAAGACCCTTCTACTGTTTTTGAAATCTGAACAGGGTAGTGGTTAAGTTCCTGCACCTATTTTCTGAGAAAATATATATATATATATTATGTGTGTGTTTATAAATCATATCATACTGTATATATAAGAATGATGTTATCATTTATAGATGGTTAATAACAGCATTCGTTGAGTATTCATATCACTTCATATAAGTATCTTTCTTTGTCTCGTTGTTTCAAATATCCAAAATCCTGACCATAAAATAAGAGTATTTATTAGAAATGAAAGATGATGGATTGTGCATGGATATAAAATCTATTTCGAGGTTTGACAGGTGTAAAATTCTATTCCGAGACTTTGCTGCTTTATAGACCAACTTGGCTTCTCAATGTTACTAAAATAATATTTACCATAAAGTTTCACTTCACGTTTACCCATTCATGTAGAAATAAAGAAAAGAACAGTACTTGGCTGTAAGGAATGGGTGGGTAATTAATTTTACTAGGTGACTGGGCATGAAGGAAATACCTAACACAAGAACCTCAAATCAGAAATAAACATAATTTTGATTATCTTTGGTAGTATAGTACCTAAATACTAACCCAGTAAAAAAGCTATAGTCATGTTAAATATTGTTTCTAGCTTGTCACGGCAGGAAAAAGCTATGATGCCCTTTTTTGGGCTGTTTATGTCATTGACATGATTCACCTCTCCTCTTCTGTTTTTCTGGGCACTTTTTTTGCCAGATTACAGTCTGACATTTTGAAAATTCCTTTTAATTCACAATAACCACCTTTAGCTCTTTAAGCTCCTTGATGTTCTTTGATATAAACTGGAGTACTGGAGGAACTGTTTCATGTGTAAATAGACAAAAAAGGTGAACCATCAACTAAATCCATATCAATAGGTGCTAATTTATTTATTGTTTGAATATTATTGCTGTGGCAAATTCCATGTCCATAAAGTTCCCTCCAGTCCCGGAGTCCAGCATAGCAAAGCAATGAATTTCATGGCCCTTGATGATTAATTTGATAGTGACAACAAAATGAGATAGTGGAGAATTAAAGGATCACTAAAGGATTTTTTTGTTAGATAGCTTCCTTTACCTTAATGCAGTGCTGTTTTCATGTTCTCATTTTCCATTTTTTTTTTTTGCTTTGAAGTTGCTGTAATTCTGCTCTGATCTCCACACTTCCTGCTTGTCTGGCTCCTTATGAAAAATCTTATGGCAGTTTTTCACTGTGGTCTAAGCTGTGTGTCTAAAACTCCTCAGAACCAATCAGATTCATTTTAAAAACAAAACACTGCCCTGGATTTGCTTGTTTTTGTTCTGTGTGTACTTCACAGAAACATGAAATCAGTTTAAAAACAAAAGTGAAACTAGAGGCACATTATATGATTGATTTTTATCTATTTTTAATCATTTTTAAAAGGAATCAGTTAACTTTTATGTCTCTATACCCTGTAAACAGTCATTTCAGCAAAAAAAAAAAAAAAAAAAAATCCTTTAGTGACCCTTAAACTTAATTTTCTTCATGGATCAGTGGGCAGAAAGACTGTGTAACAGAGTTTATTTGTTCAGGCTCAACCGAGGTGTGGGGTCTAAGTACTATTGGCATTCACCAGAGCTCCTATAGGTGGAAATGGCATATGCTACATGTTATTACCATGTCACAGCCTCAGGATCTCCCCACCAGGAGGTGAGAAAGCTATGGGCTAGTGGCAGATATAGCAGGTAGGGATCAAGCAGAAGCATATTCACTAAATAAGCCAAAGATCAGTAACAAATGGTTGCAGGTTGGGTTATAGCGGAAGAATAGTCGAGGAACAAGCCAAAAGTGAATGATAGTGGCGATAAGGACTACTGCAGGTATGCACAGTAGAAAGATATTGGTAACAGAGAGCACAATAATCTGGCAAACAAGAAGTGAAGAGACATGGCTTAAATCAGGAAGTTCACGAGAGGAGCAAAGAGTTCAAGGTTCGCCAGAAACAAGAGACAAGGCAGGATTTTACTAAGAGACAGGCAGCTGTCCAGCAGTTAATGTGGCACAGGGAGAAGAGCCACAACCAGACACCACAGAGGTTACAGGTTTGAATCTGGACCCTGACAACAGGAAAACATGATGGGAATTAAAGCAGAGCTCCAGCCCCCTCCACCCAAAAATTTAAGGGCAGCAGCTACAAATATTCCACTTTTGAGTGGAATTGCCATTAGCGCTCACTTTATCAGATGTTAAACTCTACCTCCAGTTTTCCTTTTATCAAAATATTTTCGGAAAACTTGAACATTTTGATAGCTTTGAATTATTCTCTAGAAAGAACATCTAGGTCATCAAATAATGCCACCAGTATTTCTCCCTTGGTTTCGAACTGAGGCTTTATTCTCAATTATTTTAAATCCAACTGCAATTCTTGTAATCCATCATTTTCAGGGAAGACAAATGTCTGACTAGTACTTTTTTCTGTAAAATGAGTTTGCTGTACTTAAATATCACTTTACATTACTTTGTTTTGGGCTGCTTCTTACACCAAAAGTTAAGCATTGACTGTCACTAGAGAAAGACAAAATGCTGCTGCATAAAAGAGCTATGCTAATAATATTCTATGCAATATGCTACCAACACATAACTTATGCACAGTTCTGCATATAACATATTTTTCTTTTAAAGAGAAAAGAATAAATATCCAGCAAGATCATAAATTCAACAGGAAAGGAAAATGGCCACCAGCTTTCTATCTACATGAACTATGAGTAGTAGCACTTTTGTTGCTTTGAAGAAATAGCTCTTTGAATTAAATACTCATTTTGAATGGGAGTGACTGGTTCATTATCAGCTGATGCACTTTCTGTGCGCTTATGGGGAAAGCAGCAGAGCCTGAAGTGATTAACATTGAGGAGTATCTCACCAATACTTACATTTCTATTTCAGGGGATGCCTAAATCTGCCTAAAATCTGATGCCGCGTACACACGACCGTTTTTTCGTCATGGAAAAAACATTGTTTTAAAAAAAATGTCATTTAAAACAATTGTGTGTGGGCTTCACAGCATTTTTCGGGTTCTGAAAAACGACCAAAAAAATTCCAACATGCCCCAATGTCGTTTTTCGGCTTGTAAAAAATTATCGTGTGTGGGCTTAAACGACGTGAAAAATCCACGCATGCTCAGAAGCAAGTTATGAGACAGGAGTGCTCGTTCTGGTAAAACTACCGTTCGTAATGGAGTAAGCACATTCATCACGCTGTAACAGACAGAAAAGCGCAAATTGTCTTTTACTAACACAAAATCAGCTAAAGCAGCCCAAAGGGTGGAACTTCCCCTTTATAGTGCCGTCGTACGTGTTGTACGTCACTGCGCTTTGCTAGAGCATTTTTTTTAAAGATCGTGTGTGGGCAACATCGTTTTAATGATAAAGTTTGAAAAACATTATTTTTTCTAGAGGCTGAAAAACTTTGATCTTGTGTACGCGGCATGACATATATCCTATTACAGACTCCTGAGAAAATTAGTGAACCAATCAGGAAATTACATTTTTGGAACCATTCTGTGTACCAACAATGTACAGAAAACCTCCAGGTTGCCATATTGCATTGAATTTTACAGAAGGTTACAGCACTGCAGATTGAAAACGAGGAAGTGTATAGTAAGTAAAATATGTGTGTACATATGTACTAAAATAAATTAATCTATGAATATACAAAATGGAAATAAAAGGGGAATATTTGCACTATACTGTGTATTCTAGAATAATATTCACAGTAACACATGGAAAAGTATATGAAAATTTATACTAAAGGCTAATAGATGGTCATATAACATTGGATAACATAAATATATTGGGCCAGATTCACAGAGCCCTTACGCCTGTCTAACTGGTGTTAGACTGGAGTAATTTCAAATTACGCGCGTTTTTTAGCTAGTCGAAAACCTCAAACCATGAATAGATGGCTGCGGGCTTCAATTCGACTGGATTACGTGTTCGTATGCCTTCGGATCTACGCTGCAATAAAATTGCGGCCACTGGGTGGACTTCCCGTCGTTTTCCGCGTCGGGGTATGCAAATGAGCTTTTGCCGGCGATCCCCGAAATTGCGATCTTCAATCGCAATCTCTTATGGCACCTTTAGTCATCTTTTTTTTGCGTAACACTATACCAGCCTTTTGCTGCTCTAATATTAGACAGCCCATGTTAAGTATGGCCATCGTTCCCGCGTCGAATTTCTACGTTTTCCGACGTCTTTTATTATTTTTTACGTAAGTCGTCCGGGAATAGGAATGTTCGTAAACGATGCTACTCAAACAACGAATGACGTAACGACGTGATTTTGCGCAATGCAATGCGGGAAATTTCTGAAAGGAGCATGCGCAGTTCGATCGCCGCGGGGACGCGCTTAATTTAAATGCTTCACGCCCCCTAATCGCGTATTTCGATTACGCGGCGAGAAATGGACTACGCCACCGTAGCGTACGGGCAAAAATCTACCAGAATTCGGTGTAGAGCCTGGTAAAATACAGAAGCGTAGATTATTTCGATTACGCAGCGCAATATTAAGTGTATGTGAATCTGGCCCATTGTACCTTATTCAATCCTGCATGGCCTTTTCAATGTTTTATAATAGGAGATTTGTAGCTGTGAGTTTCTAATATCCTTGTGTTCCCCAGTACACGTTCTCTTTAAACTTGTATGTTGATTTTATGTTTCTCACAATCATAATGTACCGTATATACTCCAGTATAAGCCGAGTGTTTCAGCACATTTTTGTGTGTGCTGAAAATGCCCCCCTGGGCTTATACTCGAGTCTGTGTACCTGGTCAGCCCGTGACATGCGGGCATCCAGTGTAAAAAGGCAGCACCGCCTCCTCATCCTGTTCTGTGATAGGCAGAACACTCAGCTTCCCAGCAGAGACTGTTTTCAGTGTTCGACCTATCGCGGACATCCTCTCATCCTCGTCCATCGCTGCCATTACTAGTAAAAAAATAAAAATAATAAAAATGCCATAAATCTTTCGCCTATTTTGTAGACCCTATAACTTTTGCGCAAACCAAATCAATATACGCTTATTGTGATTTTTTTTTAACCAACAATATGTAGCAGATTACATATTGGCCTAAACTGAGCAAAAAAAAAATGTTAAAAATTAAATGGAATATTATAGCAAAAAGTTAAAAATATTGGCCCAGATTCACGTACATCTGCGCATTATTGGACCGGCGTAGCGCACCGCCTTTACGTTAGACTTGCGCAATGTAGCCGCGTAATCACCCTATTCCCGTAGCTTTTGCGCAGGAAATTGCGCAAGCGTAACGTTTTTTCCGAGGCGTAAGGAGGAGTAATGCAAATTGGGAAGGACGTGGGCGTGTTACATTGAAATGAGCCGTGACCCCATGCAAATGAAGGGCCGGCCGGCTCGCGCATGCGCGCTTGAAGGAGACCATGGTCAGCTCCGCTGTGCGCATGCTCACAACTCGGGAGCGGCGCAATCATTGAAATTGGAAATGGACTAGGGCAACTTTGTGAACTACGCAGACAGCATAAATAGACAGACACAAATGCACTTACTTTGCAAAAGTACATCCCTTTGTATCCCTCCCTCTACAGCAAGGTGCTTTTGTTTGTTTGTGACGTGTCTTTGAGATATTTGGGGACTGTTTTGCAGAGTGATTTTTGTCTTTTATGGGTTTTCTTTGTTGTTATTTTGTTTAAATTATATTTTTGCTGGGCATTTTTTTTTTTGCTCGTCATTTATTTAATTTTTTTGGTTCTGTTTGTGTATGATTTTGGAATGTGGGGGTGATATTCCTGCTGGAAAAGGGGTGTCACCCTCATTTGTGGTGGAGAAGTGATCCCCAGGTCTGTGTGAATGGTGTATGAATGTACAGTGACATAATTGGAGCCATGGCATGGCGTTGCAGCTCACAAGTCCTGCATGGTGGACTGGTGCCAATCCAATGTGATGTTGATGTGGTGTGTGTGTGCTAGGGACCACAGTGGTGTGCATGCATGCATTCTCATTGTGCCATGATTAATGTGTGTGTTTAACGTGCAAAGATGCATAATGTGAGCTGGCATGAGATGGGGTCATGAGATGGGGTACCAGTGCATATGCAGAGTCACCTTGAAGGGAAAAGACAGGAGGATGTTAGTAATGCATGTGCCACTTGTGAGGTGTGCATCACGGGAGGGGATAGTCATGCCTGCCACCCATGTCACTCACCAACCAGCCAGCTGTCCCCATACATGTTCTGTTCGAAATCTGTGGGGATGGGGCTCTGATTGTATATGTAGCTGTCATGGGTGGTGCCATGTGTTGGGCTGCTGATGTCCTCCTGCAAGGTTGTGGTAATTCCAGGATGGCATGAGGGGTGAATCTGAAGATGCGAGACACCTCAGAATCACTCATGCCAAAGATGTCTATGCGTGTGTGATATATCAAGTGAAGAGTGAGGGGCTTGTATCAGATAAGAATATTGTATTAGATTAGATTAAATTGTACATTTTATATAAGCAAATAAAAAAAAAAAAAAAAACATCTCCCGTGCCCTCCTTAGTGCCATCCTCCGTGCCCTCCTCCTTCTTTGTTCATCTAAAGTCAGTAGTATAGCTATGCGCGACGATGCCCCTGGCATGTTGGCATACAGATTGTTGAGCAACACGTGTGACTGCTGAACTCCTCACTAACAGTGTTGCTTTATCTGACAATTAGACTTTTTTTCTTTTTTTAGACCAGCTTTTATCAGCTCTAATTTTAGACAGGACATTTTGCTGTTGCGCACACTGCGTCGCCTGCGCTGCCCCAACGTTGTTTTGTGGATCCCCGTAAGTCCCTCATTAGCATATTTGACTAGCAAATCAATGGTGTGTCTATCGCACTTTTGCGCGGACGGATGCGCCAGTCTAACGAAATTACGCGGGACAAAAAAAAGACGATTTTTTGCGTATCTCGTTCTGGGGATGCCGCGCAACGAAACGCACGCGCACATTTAGACTTACGCACGCGCATCTCCTGTTGCGCAGGCGTAATCGCTCTGTGAATCTGGGCCATTGTGTTTTTTTTCAAAATTGGCGCTATTTTTTGGTTTATAGCGCAAAAAATAAAACCGCAAAGGTGATCAAATACCACCAAAAGAAAACTGTGAGGAGAAAAAATTATAAAAATATCATATGGGTACAGCGTAGCATGACCGAGCAATTGTCATTCAAAATGTTACAGAGCTGAAAGCTGAAAATTGGCCTGGGAAGGAAGGGGTTGAAAATGCCTTGTATTGAAGTGGTAATATATATATATATATATATATATATATATATATATATATATATACACAATTATGCATTATACTAAATTTCTTTAGTAATTTGACTTTATCTGGGTATACATCTTGATGAACTGGTCAAAACGCACTCAGTGGGTGGTCCTGTCCACAGCCTCCTGCCTAACATCCCTCAGCTTAAAAATTGGAGGAGCTGAAGATGGAGATGAGCAGAACATTTTTGACCAAGCAGCAGGGCCGGACTTACCATTGGGACTTACCCCCAATAGGGGGCCCCTCTAAAAAAAAAAGGGGTCCGAAGGGTCCCCAGGGGCCCGGAGGCCCAGATGGCCCTTGACAGCAACCCCTACTTTTTTTATTTATTTTTTATAAAACATTATATATATATATATATATATATATATATATATATATATATATATATATATATATATATATATATAATTATTATTATTAATAAAGGGCCTAGAGGTCTCCAGGGCTCCCAGGTGGGCAATCCCCCTTTTTTTTATACAAAAAATGTACATTCATATTTTATATATATATATATATATATATATATATATATATATATATATATATATATATATATATATTTTTTTTTTTTTTTTTATTATTGAAGGGCTCAGAGGTCCCCAGGGCCCCATGTGGCAACCCCCCCTTTTTTTATTTTTTTTATAAATGTTTATTTTTTTATTTTTGTTTATATTTTTTTATTTTTTATTATAAGGCCCAGAGGTCCCCAGGGCCCCCGGATGGCAACCCCCTTTTTTTATATTTATATTAATATTTTCTTTATATTTTTTAAATTTTTTATTTTTTTATTTTATTTTTATTAAAGGGCCCAGAGGTTTATTTTTTGTTTTTATTAAAGGGCCCAGAGATCCCCAGGGCCCCGGATGGCTACCCCCCTTTATATATATATATATATATATATATATATATATATATATATATATATATTTCTCTTTTTTGTAAAGGCCCCCCCTGCTTCTCAATTTGCGGCAGGAGGAACCGGAGCGGTGTGGGGATGTCTGCTGAAGGGAAGAGAGCCGACACATTCCGTGCACAGATGAGAGTCACCCCCTGCTCAACAACTTTAATGCGCACCCCCCCGCTCAACAACTTTAATGCTTAATGCCCCCCGCTCAACAACTATGATCCCCCCCTCGCTCCAGGGGGCCCCTTCAACACTCAAGCCCAGGGGCCCCCACCACCCTAATGGCCCATACACACGATCCGAATATCGGACGAAAACGATCGTCTGATGATGGATCGTACGATTTTCGGTTCGTGTGTACACTACTTTCGACAGCCGATCACGACCGTTCATCCGATTAAATTCGATCGGACAAGCGTGAAAAATTTTCTCGTCCGATGTCCGATCGTCCGATTTTTGTTTAGTCAGTACAGCCGTCGTCCGACAATACAATACATTACAACACGTGACATCACTTCCGATCGTTTTTTTCTATCGTACGAGAATTTTCGTGAGTTTAAAAACCTATTTTATTTTACTCGCGATTATTAAGCAAAAAAAGTCGTACGATCCGTCGGCCGATATTCGGATCGTGTGTATGGGCCATTAGTCCTGCCCTGCCAAGCAGCACCTGCATCCAATCAGATGCAGGCTGTGTTCAGGTATTTTGACAGCTGACAGGGATGGCTGTCAAAATATAATAGCTGAAGCAGGACATTCGTCCGTCCGTTCTGTGAAGCATCAGTGGAGGAATCTGTTAGCTTTTTCCGGTTAGCCTTCAGGGTCATGTGTCTATGGCTAGCCTTTGCTGTTCTGCCATTTACTGATATATCACATTTTAGGCTTACACACCTTTTCAAAAAAAAAAGAGAAGTATCTGTGTTCAATATAAAGATGAATAGTCTATTTTATTTGATAAACAATAATGCGTTGCAGAATCATTCGCTACGCGTCCTTAAAAGAAAAGGCTATGAGATGTTGTATTAGGATAAACTGGTCTGCACTGCAGTGAAGATTGTGAGGTGACAGTATAGAGAAAGATGAGTCCTTAAACTACAACAAAGCAGGAAAACAAAGAGAGGCTAATCACAAAAACATCATCAATATCAATTATGGGATTACCAGCTGAGAACATGCACAGGACTTCTTATCCATACAAGTGGCAGCTGATTAAAACAAATGGACACTTTAAATTAAATACTAAAGTGGAAAGCCCTGGATATAAGAGAGCGGCACATATTTAAAGATGACTGTATTTTAAATGATTAATATAAAATGATAGCTCTATAGAATAGGTTAGTGTTACATTACAAGAGAAAAGGCCCCCCGGGAAATCTTATAAAGAGTCCTGTTGCAATCAATGGATTATATAACATATAGCACATGTTCCTGCTCTTGAGCACTAAAATATACATGTCAAACTAAGCTTGTTTCCAGATGATTAGGTAAAGCGTAAAGCCCCCCCTGCAGGTCCCCATACAATGGCAATAACTTGCATATAATGCTGCGTACACACGACCGTTTTTCAGGCTGTAGAAAATTATCATTAAAAACAATCATGTGTGGGCTTCAGAGCAATTTTCGGGTTCTGTAAGACGGGCAAAAAAAATTCGAACATGCTCTATTTTTTAACATTGTTTTTAACGTTTTTCGTGTTGTAAAAAATGGTTGTTTGTGGGCTTTAACGACGTGAAAAAATCCATGCATGCTCAGAAGCAAGTTATGAGATGGGAGCGCTCGTTCTGGTAAAACTATTATTCGTGATAGAGTGAGCACATTCATCACGCTGTAACAGACAGAAAAGCGTGAATCGTCTTTTACTAACACAAAATCTGTGCCGTCGTATGTGTTGTACGTCACCGCACTTTGCTAGAGCATTTTTTTTTCACGCCCCCTAATCGCGTATTTTGATTCCGCAGCGAGAAATACACTACGCCGCCGTACCTTACGGGCCAAAATCTACATGAATTCGTCGTTGCCAGGTAAAATACGGCGGCGTAGTGTATCTCTGATACTCTGCGCCAATGTAATTGTACCTGAATCTGGCCCTGATCGTGTGTACGCGGCATAAGCCTTTAAAATTAGCACTTTTGATTTCTCATGTTCGTGTCCCCTAGACTTTAATAGGGTTTGCATGTTCGCACCAATTTTTTGCCTGTTCACCTGTTCTGGTCTAAACTGAACTGGGGGGTGTTCGGCCCATTCCTAATTGGGTTATATATTGTTTTTTATTGCATTTACATTTTTTTAAGTGTATTTTTCCAAAACGATTGAGATTGAAAAACTGCTGTGTAAATACCATGTGACATATAACGTCGACCATTTTATTCTCTAGGACCTCTGCTAAAAATAGATATATAGGGCCAGATTCAGGTAGAGTTAGGCTGGAGTATCAGTGATACTCCAGCCTAACTGTCACTTTAAGCCGGCGTTTTTGTTTTCTGTAACCAGAAAATAAGAAACGCCGGGTTGGAGTTCCGATGCGAGCGGCGTAATTGAATTTCGCCATCGCATCGCAACTTTAATTTAAAAATGGCGCTGATTAACGCCGAAAAAATATGTTAATCAGCGGGAATCGGCAATTCACGATCGTATTCGGGCGCGACGCAGTGACTTTCCGACGTTTCCGTAAGCGATACGCGGCGTAAAGATAAAGCAGCCCCCTAGTGGAGTATCCTATGTTAAGTATAGCCGTCGTTATATACCAAGTATATATTTATAATCAAATATAGCAATAACTAAACGTGTCAAGTAATGACACTAACTGGCTGTTATGGTATAAGTAGCCAATTAAGGGGGCGAGAAAGGGGTTAAGTGTGTCCTAGGAAATCATTCTAACTGTGAGGGGTTGGGCTATGAGTGACACAACTCCTGATGACAGGGAGCAGTAGATCACTTTCCTGTCACTAGGCAGAACAGGGAAATGCCTTGTTTACATAGGCATCTCCCGGTTCTGCATCAAGTCACGTCACGGAGCTTGCGGCAGGGACGTGTGCATGAATGACAGCAAATTTAGATACGTTGCTTTGCGCAGCCATGCCATTCTGCCGACATATATCTACAGGCGGCGGTCAGCAAGTGGTTAAAGCATGTCCACTGGCATGAGGTATCACTGTAGTATTGATACTATAGTTACATCCTATGGCATAATGGGAAGCATTGTACACACAGACCTGAATTTATTAAAAGGAATGAGTTATAACCTCTGTGTGTGAAAAAAAAAATGACGGTTCCTGCGAGAAACTACAGGTGTTTGCGACTGCTAGTGGTAGTAATTGTAAATCTTTGTTTTTCACCTATGTGGTGATCATACACACACTAAACAGATGTCCTCTTTGGTCACTGGTTCCCACTTTCTGCTCCTTAAAAGCCTCTGATGTGTAGCAGCTTGTTGCTTCTGGTACCGATTTGTCTCCGTAACAATTTTTTCAATTGGTCAAAAAGAGTTGGAGGTATGCCAAGGGGTTGTCATCCTCCACTTTGATACCAGGTGCTCCAGTAAACAGGAATCTTGGGGGCGCTAGGTGCTCCGTACCACAGTCAATCGAGCACCAAGTCTGCACATTACTGGGCACAATCACAGGATCATCGCTGAAATCACTTTCTGTGTCTGATGATGGTCGCCCCCATGAATCACTATCACTCAATTCTGCAAGCGATTCTGTTTCACTGTTGCTGTTTTCCAGCAGGTCATATACCGCTTTTGAGGTAGAGGCACGCTTTTTGGATGCTATGGTCGTGCTTCAGTTTCCAGACAGGAAGTACAGTAAAACTGCAGACAAGGGTACTGGAGGGGGCAAACTTGGGGGGCAAACTAAGGTCAATTTTATTTATTTAGTAATGTAATCCAATAGGATTACAATGTATCGGTGTGTTTTGCTTTATACATTTTGAATTTGCTGCCGGTTCTACCCCCTGCATCACGATGCTCGCAGGGAACAGAAACCATACAGTGCATCGGGCGGAAGATCTGGCCGCCGTACACAGCGGGAGTACATCGCGGGATCCCGGGGACAAGGTAAGTAACCTCTTCCAGGTTCCAGAAATGCAATCCCGAGTGTGGCTCAGGGTTACTGTAATGGTGCTGAATTTTCACCCCCAAGCCACACCCAGGAATACCGCCAGGGAGGTTAAGGTGGTTCGGATCAATTTGAAAGGAATTTTGACTGTCATATTTGCTGGATCAAAAAAAACAAAACTCTTAAAATGCAACCAGTACCAACAAAGAGGAAACTAAAATCTGTTCAGGTTAAATCGCCCATATAAATCCGCAAGTTTATTATTTTAGCTGTGATATCCCTATAAATATATCCCTTCCTATAAATATACAAGCAAGTTATTGGTATGTCACTGTCCTAGGTCCCAAAGGCTTAGGCACTGTAAGTGTTTCTAAAACGATCAATAAGGTCAACTGGATTGTCTCTGTGAAAAAATTTTCTTTTCAGCTGTAAGAAATTCAATAGATCACTAATTGATGCAAACTCAAGATAGAGCGATAGATACTGTAGATATAGAATCCATGAAGATCTACGTTTATAGGTGTCTCATTGTAATTTAAGATCATATAAACAGATGTGTCATTGCTCACAAATCCTTTGGCATGTAGCACCTTTTCGGTTATTAGAATAAAGATATTGTTTACATGGGCTGGCATGCATGTCTAAAGAAACAAACAAGGCCTGGAGCTGGTGAAGGTTAAAATGTCTGGGGCTTGCAGAAGTGGAGTGATCAATTTTAATTATGTTTAGTTTTAAATGAAGAAAAAAGGCACTTACCTCATTGGAGGGGTAGGAGTCGGGGGGCAGGCCCTGATGGCAATGTTTGGGATCTCCTGTCCTATATAAGTGATGATCTTCTAAGTACCTAGACTCAAGTGACCACCAGCACACTTTGGATGCCTTGTGCCTTGACATCTGCTGAACCTTGAACTCTTTGCTCCTCCTATGAACTTGCTGATTTAAAGGGGTTGTAAAGGTTTGTTTTTTATTTTCTAAATAGGTTTCTTTTAAAGGAGTTCTCCAAGCTAAAACTTTTAACCCCCGCTGTGCCCGGGCTGTAAAACTATACAAAATAAACTTTCACTTACCTGCCTACGATCTCCCGTTATTCCGGTATCGCCGCCCGTGCACCGGTCCCTGTCAGCTTCCTCTTCCTGCGGGTTGGTGACTCATCCTGCGCTCAGCCTATCAGCGGCCGCGGCGGGACATTGCTGCTGCCGCTGATAGGCTGAGCGCAGGATTTAGAAAAAAAAACTAACCTTTACAACCCCTTTAAGGCATGTCTCTGTACTTCCTGTTTGCCAAATAATTGTGCAGTCTCCAGCAAATATCTTCATCCATATTTTTGCTACACTCATTACTGACCTTTGGATTGTTCTTTGACTATGCTTCTGCCTGATCCCAACCTGCAACCACTTGTTCACCTTCAAGCAGGACAACGATCCTAAGCATACTGCCAGAGCTACAATGAAATTGTTTACTTTAGATGAAAGCATATTTATGTGTTAGTATGACCCAATCAAAGCTTAGACCTAAATTCAATTGAGAATCTGTGGCAAGACTTGATAATTGCTGTTCACAGACGCTCTCCATCCAATCTGACAGAGCTTGAGCTATTTGGCAAAGAAAAATTGGCAAAAATGTCACTCTCTAGAAGTGGAAAGCTGGCAGAGACATACAACCCAAAAAGATTTGCAGCTGCAATTGCAGTAAAGGTGGTTCTACAAAGTATTGACTCTGGGGGGGATCTGAATATAAATGCACGCCACTTTCAGATATTTATTTGTAAAAAAAATTGAACGCCATTTATCATATTCCTTCCACTTCACAATTATGTGCCACTTTGTGTTGGTCTATCACATAAAATCCCATATACATATATATATAACTGTCCATCATGTCATGATTTGATGATTATTTACATCCTTGCACATTTTGAGACCTCTATAGAGACTAGAGACATACTTTTTGTGTTTTTCGAATCATTTGTTGCAAAGAAATTTTTTATGCTATATTTGCCATAAGCACATACTCACATACATTTGTGACAACGTTATGAATATTCACTGTTAAGACAGAGTTCTTATGTTTTGGCATTGTATGCTGCTAAGACATGGTAAAAATGTAAATAAAACATAAAACAAACACTCACTCATCTACTTTGGTGTTATTTTTATGTCTATTCACTATTTACCTTTTATATTGCATTCAGCTTGCTTTATATTAGGTTAGTTTACTATTAGCGCTGCACTTGTTCCTTTTTCTATACCTTGTCACAAGTTTTCACTTTGTTGGTGCTGGCAGCTTTTCTAGTTTCACCATTTTCGGCAGTGTAGTACTATACCCCTTTTGTTCCTATATATATATATATATATATATATATATATATATGTAGCGGGGGTAGTTTTGCCTTTAAATCTTGTGCTAATATTGTGTAATGATAATTCAGCATTGTTATAGACTAATATTTGGAGCTATCTAGTGGCCAAATACTGGTAATGCAGATATTTTTTAATTTTTCCTGAAAGAAGCATAGAGAGGAAGTGACTGTTGTTTTGGAGGAGGAGGCTGACCTTTTTCAGCAGGAAGTTTGATCAGCTACCAAGGAACACCTTCTTGAGCAGTGCATGCTGGGTAGGAGATAAATGGAGCCGGAGCAGCCATTTTAGTTCTCTTGGAGTCGTGTGGTCTGCCTGAGAGGACCTGAGGGGAGACGGTGGCCAGATTGGAGAGACCCAGAGACATTCATCTGAGCATCGGAGGACGGGGTTCACCCAGCGGAGCTGAACAGAGCGATTGGCCCAGCTGACGGAGAAGCAAGTTGCAGTCCCTGGACTAAAGTTACCACACGGAGCCTCTATCCAGTGGGTGAGCGGGTCACGGCCCACAGTTTGTTAAATCGCACATGCAGTTAGACTCATATACAGGCCTCACTGGAAATTATAGTTCCATAAGGGAGCAGAGCAACTGACACTGAGAAGTGTATACTGTTTGTTTAAATTGTTTATATTGAAATCTATTGTGCTGCTGTCTTATGTTGGGATGACAGCACAATTACTGTAATCACTCTTTTGCATATTCTACAGTAAAATATATCTCTGGTTAAATATCCAGTTGTTGTGGCATATTGTTTTCTCCCACCAGGTGCAGTCAGTGGATCCTGGGGTTACAATACAGGTATTTTGTACTGTCTTACATTGTATTGTATTGCATTGCATCACAGCTGTGCCAAGGGGATTGAGCCAAGTTAGTGGGGTTTATTGGTAGAGTGCAGGCTCAAAATCAAACTAGCAGCTCCTTCGGGGGTCAGTGCTACATATATATATATATATATATATATATATATATATATATATATATATATATATATATATATATATATATATATATATATGTACATTTATTATAGATAGAATACCATTGTATCCAAAAATGGATTTCCATAATAAGTTTAGATAAGGCAATGTAAGAATTGTTATTAACCTTCAAAAAACACTCTTTGCTTGCCTTGTAACCAAAGAGGTATAACGTAGGCTACAATTTAAAGTGTTTAAGACAGTACTTTAGGATGCAATTAAATAAATATGATGTTCTTAAAAATACGTATACCAAGCAGCAGTACCACAAAAAAATACACAAATTTGCCTAGATACTAAAACTTCTAAAATGATAACAGTAATTCAGTCTTCAGAGTTCACCTGCACGCACAGGCCTGTCAACCTGAGTATTTTGTCTCTCAGTGTGATATACAGAACAAACCTGACACACTTGTAGGCACTTCTAGGCACATTTAAATGGCATCCTACAGAAAGGAGGATATATTTAGTAAAACAAAAGGTGCCTCTCATGCATGCTGTGTTAAAAGCAATATGTTTAGCGTAAAGCACATTAATACTTTCTGTGTGCAGGTGGATAATTTTAATGGGAATGGGGGTGGTGATAACTAAAATATCCTACAGTGCTCTTGCAATGCTTTCCTCTGCAGCAGGTCTGTACCAGTTTCTTTGGTAATTCTAGTGTTCAAGTTGTATTGTAGTGCCCTTGGTCCCTTCTGTAATGCTAGGGGACCCTGGCCTCACATGGCAAGTCCTTTAGATTAGACCCATAGATTTGACAGACACACGTCTATTGGTGGGAACAAACAATCATGAAGACAGGGAAAGTTACTTTCTAATGCTTTACTAATTAAACTTTTCCCAATAAAAGAAAGTCCACCAATATCCAACACTCTTGGTTACAAGTTCTTTTCCACAGCAATCTATTTGCATCTTAACATAGAAAACTAACATTTTGCACATCAATATGTGCCTCACTGGCATGACTGATAGGCATGGGCACTTATAATTAGACATGTGCACAACAAAAATTTTCGTTTTCTTTTGTTCCGTTTTGTATCGTTCCGTAGGTTCGTACCAATTCGTAATTTCGTAAGACGCACGTTTTCCTATTCGGACCCGTTCGTATTTCTTAAGACGCGATTTTTTTCGTAATCCGATCATTTCGTATTTTGGTTACCGTTTTATTTTCATATAAGCGGGATGATTCGTAATTCTGTTTAATTTATTTTCGTTATTTGTTAGACAATAATTTTCATAATTTTCGTAATTTTGTACTTTCGGAAATACATTGCGGGATTTGCGGCACTTTCAACGCGTGGCTCATCCATATTAACTATTGTTAAGCCCCGTACACGCGGTCGGACTTTTTTGCCAACAAACATAAAAACGATTGTTTTCCGTTCGTTTTCATTTTCGGGTTCAAAAGTCTGGCCAACTGAACTCCCTTCAGACGAAAATCCACGGAAAAGTTTATTTGAAGTCCGATTGTGTGTACGAGGCTTTACACTATACTCGGCATAAAAGAAAAAAGCTGATTTACTAACTACACTCACTGCCCAATGCCCATTCAAAAAAACGATACAAGTACAAGAACAGACAAAAAAAAATGGATTTACAAAACACACAAATGAAAATATGAACATATGACTGAAAATACGAACAGACAAAGGATTTAAAATACGGAATGCAAATAATTTGTTATAGATGTCATTTTCGTTCTTTTGCCGTTTCCGTTTTGTCGTATTTTTGTAAGATTGTCGAATCGTTCGTTCGTATTTTCACTTGTTCGTTATTAGTAATCCTGTCGTTTTTGTATTTTGGTTCTTTCAGTTTTTCGTATGTTCACATTTTTCCGCGGGTACGAATATTAACAAATTCCTACGAAAATACATTTGTTACGAACGGGAACGCACATATCTACTTATAATTGGAGTGGGAAGAGCACATGATTCTTTGGTCAGTTCGCTCAGAGCTAATCTGCTCCCCTGACAGCCAGAAAAAAAGTCTGCACTCTCCACAATACCTTTTAGTAGGCCCCATACACACTGTTAGATTTTGTGCAGCTTTTTGTCTTCAGATTTACCAAAACCCTACAATATGAGGTCAAATCTTAAGAGTTTCAATTTGTATGCAATCAGGCAGGCCCTTGCACTACATGGTTTTGGTAAATCTGAAGACAAAAATCTGCAGACAATCTAATTGTGTGTATGGGGTCTATGAGACACTGGCATAGGGTCCTACTTTTAGTGTTTCCCCATCAGTTATCAACAATCAACAGTATAAACATAAATTAGGTTTGCCATAGAAGTAGACCAATAATTTGTGGAACTTTATGGGCACTTTCACCTTGTGGCATAGTGGTTGGTCTACTAAAGGCAAATAGGCTGTTCACTTTGCAAAGTTTACCCTTAGCTTTGCAAATGTAAAGAAATGTCACTTTGCGAAGAAAAGTACACAACCACAAAAAAACTTTTACATTTTAAAAGTGTTTACATAAAAAAAGGTTATACCTCATATCTTCCAGTCACAAACAGTGTATGTTGTATTAAACCAAGTGACATTTTTGGAGTAAATTTACTAAGTGAACCATTGATGTGTTCATGCAAGGTAATTATATCCATCATAAACGCAGTTCTCCATTTACCCCAATTAAAGATGGAGGCTGCCATTGTTGACCTAGACTACTGAAAATGCTGGTTGCCAGGCTGATATGCTGATTTAGTAGATTCACTTATTTCTGAAGAACAGACCTGAAACAAGAAAACAGTTCAGGAGTTTCAACTTCATTCTGATTTTACTGCATGCTTCTGTTCTAGACATTTCTGAAAGCAGATAAGTAGCAATTTCAGAAGGCCAACACATGTTTCCTTTAAGAGCTGGTCATCTGATCAATTCACCCATAGCACCAACTCCGCTCCATTCGCTTGAATGTGACAAGGGGTTTAATTCCTGCTGCAACCACAAAGCAAGAGCATTACGGCCAGACATGTGAACACCCCCAGCTGCTGCCTTTGTAGATTAAGGAGGGAACGGATGGGTTGGTTATTAACACCTCCAAAAGTAGAGTATAAACAAGACGTTAGTACAAGGGGTCTCCATAAACAAAGAGCTAGTTTACTATCCTTCAGATTTTAGGGTGGGGGCTGGACTGTGGTCAGCAGGAGTAAAAAAATGCCCCAGGGTCAGTGGGAGAAGACAATGTCTCAGGCTTGGTGGTAATTGGGAATTATAAAAATGACATAGTGCCTGTGGTCAGTAGGAGAAATAATAGTGCCCGATCATTGGCATTAGTAGGAGGAATAGTGCTCCGCCAAAGTTCCAGATAAAGGCAAGCAAAAAAATGCATCTGGCCTTTGGGCCACAGTATAGAAACCACTGCCTTGGTGCTTTGGTAAAGCATCCAGAACATAGTTTTCTCACCCTTTATTTGCTGGCATCCCAGTAGTAAGTGGCAAGAAACCAATGGGGAACGAACACTGAAACTTGCTGCCCACTGTTATGTAACTGGACAAAAAACAATATATTGTACAGAACCCCTCCCAAATATGTAATGCTTTCCTTCATCCACCAGGAAAGCTGACAAGCAGAAAGAGCTCAAAAGACTTGATGGTAGGTGGCACTGAATCATAGGAGATGTAGTCTTGGAAAGAAACGTTATTATGGTAATATATGGACCATTGGACTCCAATTCCCAATGTGAGCCGGATATAAGGAGAGACAGAGTTGTATTTTTCTTAGGCTGAAGGAACAACAACTAATGGTAATGCTACCATTAACCAGTTTCTGCTAGCAGAAAGTTGGCACATAGGGACTAGTCATCTAAGTAGCAGCATTATTTACTGCATTCAGACTTTACTGGGATTGTACTCATGTGCACTATTGTAAAGACCTTGCTCCAACGCAAGGCAGCTGAGGAACTCTCGCTTAAGACTGCTCACTCAGAAATCTGCTTCACAAGAACTTTGCCCATTGTCCATAGTAATAGGTACCACTTTGGGGAGTCTTAAATTCCATTTCTACCATTCATATAGACTGTGTACTCTAAATTGGATATAGCCATTTGTTTGCAGAGGAGTTATTGCATCAGTGGTGGAACTTTCTTGGTCGCTGCAGTCGCAGTTGCGACTGGGCCCTGTCGTTCTGCCGCTGTGGGGGGGGGGCCCAAGACCCGACATCTCTCCCTGCATCTCCGGCTTTTAGTTTGTAATGCAGTGGGGGGGAGGGCAGGAGGCGACGAACGACAGCTGTATGATGCTCGCGGCATCTCCTTGGGGCTTGTATTTCTCTTTCAGCGTGTATACAGTGGAGGGGGAGGAGCCTCTGACCCGGGCAGCTACAAGTTTCACTCTTCAGTGTACAAGTAAGTTGCTCGGGTCAGAGGCCCCTCCCCCTCCACTGTACAGACCCAGGAAGAAAATGACAAGCCCCAGGAAGATCCCCCTGCAAATAGACAGCATAGAGCTGCCGATCTCCGCCTCCCACCTCCCCCTGTGCTGGGGGTTGGAGGTGCACAGCCAGTCAGGTACAGGGGAAGCTCTGGGGGTGTTTAAGTCTGGGAACCCTGATGTATGGGGGGGCTCTCTGGGGACCCTGATGTTTGGAACTTGCTCTGCGAACCCTAATGGGGGGCTCTCTGGGGGCCCTGATGTATGGGGGGCTCTCTGGGGACCCTGATGTATGGGGGAGGCTGTTTGGGGACCCTGATGTATGGGGGGCACTCTGGGAACCCTGATGTAAGGGGGGCTCTCTGGGAACCCTGATGTATGGGGGGGCTCTCTGGGGACCCTGATGTTTGGAACTGGCTCTGCGAACCCTAATGGGGGGCTCTCTGGGGGCCCTGATGTATGGGGGGCTCTCTGGGAACCCTGATGTAAAGGGGGGGCTCTCTGGGAACCCTGATGTAAAAGGGGGGCTCTCTGGGAACCATGATGTATGGGGGACTCTCTGGGAACCATGATGTATGGGGGGCTCTCTGGGGACCCTGATGTATATGGGGGGCTCTTTGGGGACCCTGATGTATGGGGGGCTCTTTGGGGACCCTGATGTATGGGGAGGCTCTTTGGGGACCCTGATGTATGGGGAGGCTCTCTGGGGACCCTGCTGTATGGGGGGCTCTCTGGGGACCCTGATGTATGGGGGAGGCTCTCTGGGGACCCTGATGTAAGGAGGGGCTCTCTGGGGACCCTGATGTATGGGGAGGCTCTTTGGGGACCCTGATGTAACGAGGGGCTTTCTGGGGACTCTGATGTATGAAGAGCTCTCTGGGGACCATGATGTATTGGGAGAGGCTCTTTGGGGACCTTGATGTATGGAGGGAGGCTCTCTGGGGACCTTGATGTAAGGGGGGCTCTCTGGGGACCCTGGTGTAAGTGGGGTGGGCTCTTTGGGGGACCCTTATGTATGGAAGAGGCTCTGGGAATCATGATGTATGGGGGGCTCTTTGGGAACCCTGATGTAAGGGGGGGCTCTCTGGGAACCATGATGTATAGGGGAGCTCTCTGGGAACCCTAAAGTAAGGGGGACTCTCTGTATGGGGGGGGCTCTCTGGGGACCTTGCTGTATGTGGAGGCTCTCTGGAGACCCTGATGTATGGAGGGGCTCTCTGGAGACCCTGATGTATGCGGGGGCTCTCTGGAGACCCTGATGTACGGGGGGCTCTCTGGAGACCCTGATGTATGGGAAGCTCTCTGGGGACCCTGATGTATGGGGGGGCTCCCTGGGGACCCTGATGTATGGGGGGCTCCCTGGGGACCCTGATGTATGGGGGAAGGCTCTCTGGGGAACCTGATGTATGGGGGAAGGCTCTCTGGGGACCTTGATGTATGGGGGAGGCTCTCTGGGGACCTTGATGTATGGGGGAGGCTCTCTGGGGACCTTAATGTATGGAGGGAGACTCTCTGGGGACCCTAATGTAAGTGGGGGGCTCTTTGGGGACCCTGATGTATGGGGGAGGCTCTTTGGGCACCCTTATGTAAGGAATTGGCTCTCTGGGGACCCTGATGCAAGAAGGATCTGCACTCAGATATGTAATGATATATATATATATATATATATATATATATATATATATATAAAACACACACACATATATTGTATACATGTGTATGCCTGCCCAAGCGTATGACTTTCTTTACTTGCTACACTGCTATGGGCCCTAGCACAAGATCTTTTGTAGACCTAGCAATGCCCATGGGGGGGGGGGGCCTTCATGGTTTCTTGCACCGGGGCCCTGAAGATTCTAGTTACGCCTCTGTATTGCATGACAGATTATTATTGCTGTTACTGTTTTAAAATGCCATCACTTATTGCTGATTTTTGGATTACCAGGTGTACTCTAATTTAGCTGCATAGAACTTTATTCTATGCTGCTATAGCCTAGTGCAGTGGTTCTCAACCCTGTCCTCAAGTACCCACAACAGGCCATGTTTTGGGAATTTCTCTTAGATAAAATAGCTGTCCAAAATACCAGGCCATTGACGCTGATTTAAAGCATCTGGGCCAGATAAAGGAAAACCTGCAAACATGGCCTGTTAGGGGTACTTGAGGACAGGGTAGAGAACCACTGGCCTAGTGAACATATTGTCTAGTGAACTGTGATTGAACTAACCATTTACCTACTCATTTATGTGCATCCCTGCCCACTGAAGATTTAGTGTTTTAGTGGCACATCTAAGTGGGTCATCCCAATATCGGCAGCTTATGGACAAGGCAATCGTGCTTCTTCTAACAAATGGTGTGGAGATGCCTTCAATGAGAATAATCTGGGTTTGTGTTACGTTGGGTTGACACTGGAAACGGATGCGGCTGATGGCAGGAGTCCAGTGCGTCCCTGTTCTCTGTTTCAGGGATGAATCAGTCCCAAATTTTTGCCTGAATTTGGACCTGAAACTGAGTCAAAGATGCACAGGACCCCTGTGAAATTTGCTCCACAGCCACTGCAGAGATGTGTCAACCGGCTCAATGAATTCAGCCTAAATGTTGACTTTAGTTTGTTTTAGTTGTTTATACAGGTTATTCTAAGTTAAGGACATTATATGAGACTATGCACTTTCTTTGGGGACCAAAGTTTTCTGGCAGAGGGGATGTGTAGCTAGGTGCTTGGCTAGAGACAGAGAGCGATTTAGGACCCTGTGCTGCAGTGGCTTCTGTGCTTCCAAAAGACTTCAGCTGTATGGGTTAAAAAGTGGTTGAAAGCCTAAAAAAATCTCCTGTTCCTTTAAAGCATGATCAATGCCACAGTGCTTTTACAGTGTAATTTTTCCAATTCTATGCTCTAAAATACCTAGTTCATCCTGCCTTTTCCTGTGTTACCATTTGACACAGCGGAGGGATGAATGCTTGCACAACAAATGTGTTACTAGCAACAGGTTAACATCTTGGGAAAAAAGCTTTGCAAATGAACTGCAAAGGGGTCGGAAGGATCTCTTTAGGACCCATTTACATATTTGTGTTGGTAATACCATGTGTAACTGACCCATGCATTTTGAGTGGCACCCCAAAGCACATAGGCAACGCACAGCATCAAACCATTGTGTGTTACAGTGCATTACACATTTTGTGACACGTTCAATTCCAGGGATGATTTGATGTATTTGCAGCGCATTATTTTCAATGCGCTGCCATAACGCAACACATCACGAATATGTATGATCCCTCACTATTTTACCATACATGCCAGGTCAATTGTAAATGTCCATCCTGCAGAACAAATCTTAGCCCAGCTTTTTCTGAGATTTGCTTGTTATGAATTGTAAGCAATATAAACTCTGATAGTGGCTTAAATCCGATAATACTATTATGTGCAATACATACTTATCACTGGAACCAATTGCATCTGTAAGACTGCTTCATATTAACCTCAGCACCTGTCAGCGTAATTATTATTCTCTGTGAGCTGAACTCGCTGTGTAATGAGCTTCTCTCACAGGGTGGCCACATGACAAAGCCCCCAGCTGTGTGTCAAACTGTGGGGTCAGATAACTTGACAGGATAACAAATACGTGCTATTAAATATATCTGTAACATACACACTTGCAATACTTTCAGAGGGAGAGAGACATGCACCTCGCTGCAAATACTGCAGATACTGTATCTACTTAGAAGCAATTTGAAAGTTATGTATAAACACAAGAAACAAATGTAAATGAACCATGACCCATATTTTTACATATCGCTACTCTTTAAAAATATATTTGTTTAATAACTTCACATTTATTTAAAATGTTGTGAATCAGTTCTGTATGTAGGGAGGGGATGCAGTGTTGGCAGAGGTTTGGGTTAGTAGAGGAAGTGCAGTGGTGGCAGAGATATGCAGGAAGGGGGGGTGCAATGATTGAGAATGCATTTGTAGCAGCCCTCTGTGGGAGGTGTAGTGGTGGCAGAGGAATGCAGGAGTGCTTAAGTGAGGAGTAGTGGAGATGTAAGCAGTGGACAGGATGGTGCAAAATTGGCTGAGGGTAATGGTTTTATAGTCTGTGCTCCCCAATTGATGGAGGGATTGTGAATGGAAAACCAAGGAATACCCAGGATGACAGGAAACTTGGGTGAGATAATCAGCTGGAATGGTCAGCCTCTACCAGAGGAACTGTTTCATGGGTAACAGGTTCTGACGATAAAGGTGAACCATCAAGAGTCTCCATTTCAATAGGGGCAGTGTTATTTCTTGTTTTAATATTATTGTTTCGGGCTACCTCTATGTCCATAAAGTTCCCCCCAGCCCCAAAGTCCAACATAGCAGAGCAAAGGAATTTCATGGCCCTCAGTGATAACTATAACATTAGTCACAGCAACTGTTCATTTAACTTTGATTGGATCAAATATACCTGCTTAATGCCCTAAGTCCCCACAATATAGACACAAGCTCTCAGAGTGTATTCTCGCTTTTTTCTGGGTGACAATGGATCTCCTAATGGCATCAACCTGCCTGGGTTTGGAAGTGGGTTTAGGAAATTTTAGAAAAACTATTGGATTCCTCTAAACAAACTGTCTAGCAGAGAAATGCATGCCACCATTACATCCAGACATTTCCAGTCCCTCCTTCCTCCTGTCTGTAAGTCTCTAAACAATTCAGTTACATAATTGGATGAAAGCCTCAAGATCATTAGAAGTCTCGACTCTGGCAAGCTCATCTTTTACCTATTCAGAGAGCCCTTGGTGGGACTGACTCTTTTGCCCTGCTGGGTTCCCAGTGGTATCTGCAATCCAACATCTGAATTATGCTGTGTACTCAACAGAGCGCCTACCCTGTCGCAAACTATGCACCTTTGCTTCAGCAGTAGTGCAGCGGTTGGGCTATTCAAAAACCTGGTTCATAGCAGACACAAAAGTCTCAAAACTATTCCTAGTGACACTGTATTTTTCTATATATGGGAGGTCCAAGCTGGAGCTTCCTCAGTTAGAAGGTTGATAACGAACATTTTATCTAGTCAGGGCCCTTTATTCAGAGGTAATGGAATAACAGCTCACAGAGATGGGATGAAATGAGGCATAAACTGTATGGCAGACAACCAGGGAGACTCGATCGTCAGACAATCGGGAATGTATGTCAAACTGCCCATAGCCATCCAACTTCCCGGACTCTTGAGAATCCACAGCAGCCCTGTCTTAGGAGCCCGGGAAGTTGGACAGCTGTGGGCAGTTTGACGTACATTCCTGATTGTCTGATGATCAAGTCTCCCTGGTTGTCTGCCATATGGTTTATGCCTCATTTCATCCTATCTCTGTGAGCTGTTATTAAATTACCTCTGAATAAAGGCCCTGACTGGATAAAATAGTTGCAGGCTTATGAAAGCTTGACTTCTGGTAAGCGCACATTTTGTGGTGGAGGTGCACATTTGTTGGTGGTGTTTTTGTTAAAGAAGATACACTTCTACGTGTGTTTTATGGGCTATTTTCCTTAACCTCCCTGGCGGTATGATTATGTCTGGAATTTTGTACCAAAAGCGGTACAATTATTTTGCATGGAAATTCTGCGTTTTATACTGTAGGCCTGCAATTCTTGGGAATAACTCACTTAAATCTGTCCAAACAAGAGTCTAGTAGACATCCCGGGTATGATAAAGTTTGAAACACAAAATCATAAAATTATAATATATTAAATAACTATAAAAAATTATAAGAAATCATAATGTAAGTATAATAAAAATTATTCAATAATGTAATCAAATCAAAAACACTGAAATTTGCTCAGTTGCAGAATTGTCGCTGTCATTACTTTTATTTTTTTATGATGAATTTCCCCACAAATCACTATCGCTCAATTCTGCAAGTGATTATAATTAATTATCGCCGTTTTCTAGCTGCTCTAAAATCACTTTTGACATAAAGGGACACTTTTGGTTGCTATGGACAATCTACAGTTTACAGGCACAAAAAAACAGTTTTTATTATATAAAAGTACATGCAGGACACAGGGCAGACCACTAGGGACAAGGGGGGTGTGTATTTTTTACATACATTACTGTAATCTGTAAGATTACAGTATACTGTATGTAATGTGTTTGTTTACTTTTTTGAATTTGGTGCCGTTCTCTGACCCCGTGCGCCGTAACGTCGCAGGGAACGGAGATCGGCGGCACACAGGCACTGTGTGAATCGAGCGAGGACGCCTCTTGCTCACATAGCGGGGATGCATCGCTGGATCCAGGGACAAGGTAAGTACAGTAACTTGCCTGGAGAAGGTAAGCCGGCGCGCGCTGCAGGCTCTGCACAGCTACCCCGAGCGTGATTCGGGGTTACCGATAACAGCATAGAAAAACCACCCCGGGTTACGCTCGGGATCACCAGCAGGTTAATACACCAAATACACTTGTATTTCCAAGAACACTTATGAATTTTTATTGTGATATATGAATTTCAGTATTTTTTATCACCTCACTTTGCATTGCTATTGTTATTAGTATTTTATTTTTAGCGCAGCTCTCCTCCTGTTTTTTCAGTTTGTATATGTGTATATGTCACGTTTTGATCTGCTGCTATATGTATATGGTCTTGTTTTTTTCTTATTTTTTAATGTACCGTATTTATCGGCGTATACCGCACACTTTTTTGCCCTGAAAATCAGGGCAAAATCGTGGGTGCGCGATATATGCCGATACCCGCTTTCCCAGTTTGAATACTGCGCCTGCATATACCGAGTGCAGTACACTTGTGTATAGTCGGGCAGGCTCGGCTCCTCTCGCGCTCACATCATGGACGTACAGGACGTGAGCGCGAGAGTAGCCGAGCCTGCCCGACTATACACGAGTGTACTGTGCTCGGTATATGCTGGCGAAGTACACTTGTGTATAGTCGGGCAGGCTCGGCTCCTCTCGCACTCACGTCCTGGACGTACAGGATGTGAGCGCGAGAGTAGCCGAGCCCGCCCGACTATATACGTGTTTACTGCGCTCGGTATATGCAGGCGCAGTATTCAAACTCGGCGTGGGAAAGCGGGGATCGAACGGGGAGGACGCCGCAGAAGGACGCCGGACTCGACGAAAAGGACACCCGAAGCCGCAGACGGACACCGGACCCGACGAGGCCGCCGATGGACGCCGCGCAAGACACCAAAACTGTAAGTACAAAACATATTTTTTCCACAGGAATGTGGGTCCACTTTAGGGGTGCGCTCTATACGCCGGAGCGCGCAATACCCCGATAAATACGGTAATTAGCGTGGTATTTCCTTATATATAATTTCTGATAACAAACATTACTTTCATTTTCTCAGAAGGAAATGCAACAGGTTGTATTTGGAAATAAATGCAACATTGGTTAAGGAAACCTCTGTAATGGCGGCAGTCTCCATTGAACTTGAGTGGTAGAGGCATACGTGTGTCAGCATCATCTCGGGAATTAATGTCCAGCAACTGTCTCTGCAGAGCATACATTTTCTCCTGTTGCACTTTTACCACACTTTGCAGTTTGGATTTTTTTTATTGGTTATCACTGAACTCTTGAAGCTCTGCAATTTTCTGCCTAAAAGGATTCACAGCATTTGCTATAGTGGCCTCCGTGTTTGGGACTGTCATGGTCAGGGGTCAGGCTCAGAGACCAGTAGGTATAGCCGTAAATGGACTCCCACCAACCAGCAAGATTGGTGTACAAGCAAGTTACCCTGGCAAATGATGCAGGCTCATCTGAGGTGAGGAATCAGTACTAATCGGTGTTCACCAGAGCTCCTGTTGGTGGAGATGGGTTTAGCTGCATGTTAGTACCAGGTCGCGGTCCTCATGATCACCCCATCAGGAAGGGAGAAACCCAGATTCCAGTAGCAGATAGAGCAGGTAAGGATCAAACAGAAACATAGTCAGTAAACAAGCCAAAGGTCTGTAACAAGTAGTTGCAGGTTGGGCTAAAGCTGAAGCATAGTTGAGGAACAAGCCAATGGTCAGTAACGATTGTTGGGAAACATACAAATGGCAGCAGGAAAGACAAAAGCAAGGTACTGGCTTGAGAGAGCACAATAATCTGGCAAACAGGAAGTGCAGAGACATGAATTAAATCAGGAAGTTCATAGGAGAAGCAAAGAGTTCAAGGTTCAGCAGAATTCAAGGCACAAGGCAGGGTTGTCCAATGGATCAGACAGGGTGCTGTCAGGCATCTCTGATAGCTTAGCGAGAAGAGTCATTGCCAGACACAGCAGAGGTCTCAGGTTTAAGTCCAGGCCCTGACAGTTATATCAATGTGTAACGGTCAGGGGTTAACACCGTTTACGATATTCCATTCCACCAACCCAAGACAGCTTATCTGACTCTCCGACAATCCAGCAGACACGATTCATACCAATTCCCCAGAAAACGAGACACAAGCTCTGTTTTCTGGTTCCAAACGAATGAATACTTTAATGGTAACTCAGCCTTGTTATATACAGTAAGAAACCAAGAGTGAACAATGAATCAACTCCACCCCCAACATGACACAAGGAGCTTCAATACACATTCTTTTAGATAATGACATTCCACATCTATCATCAATAGAATTCACACCAAATAGTATTGGCATCACACAATGAGTTCCTAACGAGTCCCCCTCAATCCACATCTTAGACAGACGTTCTGACTCCGCGATAAACTATTTACCTGCTACATAATGCACATTTCTTTGTAGACATATTTGACATGCTAATCCACTACACCTGAGAAGTCAGACATCTGATCTTTCAGACTTCCAACACATATCTATCATGAATAGAACTTCCACACAATACAGTGTAATTAGCATCACACAATAGACAATGAAATATCTTAGGAGCCTGACTCAATTAACACCTCAAAAGTATGTGGCCCCACATGAATGAATACTGTCTTATTGACCTGTTGGAGTCAGAATAAATCAACTTTACATTTCAAGATATCCTGCAATACATGAATTATTGTTACTGTCCCATCTCATGTAATCCGAGATATCATTTCTCAGTCATCCTATGCCCCTATCAGACATAGGATGACCCTAGACCCAAGAGTCATTGGTGAAGCTGGCACAGGAGTACCCCACATTCTTCAAAAGTCTCTGGGTATCATGGGTCATTCCGTTACACAATGTATAAGAAGATTCAGCTCAGCAAAAAAACAGAAAGCTAATTAGACACATTAGACTTTCTAGGAAGAATATAAATCAGATGCATATCAAGTCTGGCCTCAGCCATTTCATATACAGTAGTAAATGATGCTGGTTTGTGGAGTGTGAAGCCGAATACTATGGAAATATAAACTTACCCAGGATAATTCAGCAAAGCTGCAACACATCCCTTAGACATTTGGATATGGTTGGGACAAGAAAAAGATAGCTATCCTAACTGCTCTGGTTTTACTATTAAAGCCTACTGAGAGTCACATTAAGAGGTCCAGTGACTCTTGCAACATCAGACTACACTGAGGTTTCAAGTGATTTTAACTTTGCACTGTATTGGGACTAAGTAGATGCCACTTTTGATATTTTTACCTTTTAAACCCATTTAATTTCACCTAAACTCACTTAGGAAAAAGGGCACACCATTTGGTTAGATAAATGATATGGGGTCTCCAGACAAGGTTATTGGTTTTTGATAGGCTTTTAACTGCTACATGCGCTTACTTGCCGACCTTATTACCAGCTATGGCCTAGGCTGCCAGATCTATGCGGATGACACACATATCTTGGCAGACCTTGCAAGTGGTCCTAATATGCCTGAGCAGCTGAATAAGGGACTAACTAACATCCAACAATGGATGGACACAAACAGACTAGGCCTTAATGCCGACAGGACTGAGCTTTTGCTGATTGGCCCACAGGCCAACTCTACCTTTTTACCTGCCTGGCCATCCTCGTTTGGCCCTGCCCCAACTCCAGCTAAGCAGGATAAAAATATGGGTATAATTTTTGATGCTGAACTAAGCTTCGTACCTCACGTAAAATATTGCATAAAATCAGCCAACTATCATCTGCAATTATTACGGAAAATTAAGAATCTCTTCACCCAGCACAACCGAATGATCTTAGTTCATGGACTTATACACTCTAGGTTAGATTGTTCTAAAGTTTTCTTTCTAGGGCTCCCACAGAAGTGGTTAAAACTATTGCAGATTACACAGAATCATGCTGCAAGACTAGTCACAAACTGCCCAAGGCGGAATCACATTTCCCCGGTGCTTAAGAATCTACACTGGCTCCCGATAGTAAAACGGGTTGAGTTCAAGGCACTCTGTCTGGTGTTTTGGGCCTATTGGCAACTAGGTCCGTTGTACTTATCGCACTTGACACAACACTACTGTCCACCCAGAGAGCTCCGTTCGAGTGACGCCTTGTTAGCTATTATTCAATCTAGCCGATCAGCTTCAAAAGGTGGCCGCCGGCTCCAAACACTGGGGAATTCCCTCTGGAACAAGCTCCCTCATCAGCTCCGAGCATCCTCCTCCTTGATGGCCTTCCGTAAGGGCTTGAAAGCACTTATTTTTTCACAAGCCTACAGATAGTGACACGGCCTTCCAAGCCCTTAGCAGGACGCTGCCTTAATTCCCACTTTTACTTAAGATGTCCTAGTTTCTTCCTTTTGCTCCTGGGAACTGGATACCCCCAGCTTGTTGGTAAGCGCTTAGATGCGAGTTTCACAATATAAGTATTTATTCCAATCCAATCCAATCCAAAAGGGTTTTTGCTACGCTGTTACTGATCAACATTTTTGTGTTCGATTAATGTTTTTTTTTAATCGATTAATCGACTAATTTGGATTAATTATAAAGCACATACAGATCCAACTACTTTTAGCTGATGTCCTTGCAGGCTGATTCCCAGTGCAGCTACCAACCACTGGAAAAATGGATAGCAGGATACAAAAAACACACAAAGGCAGCGCTCGATGGGAATAGCATTAAAACTTTCATAGTCTTCAAGTAGGTAATCAAATAAATATTGCACTGGAGATAAAATCGATGTAGCTACATAAACTGTAAAAATGGTGCGAGTAATACCAAACGGCAGCAAAACCAGTCATAAAAACATGTAGCTAAGTATGATACTGGTATAAAAATGTGTACAACAGTACCACTGCTGAATCCAGATGAGGAGAGGTTAACATCAGTCCATCGGCATGTAGATGTCCCTTGAAGGGAACTATCACAACTCCCAGTAGATGGTTGTAGAATCCCAGGTTGATAGAGGGAAATGATAGAGGGAAGTGTAACAGCCCTTGCGTGTGGCAGATAGTAAGGTCCCGCCGGCATGCAGATATCAAGGCACAGCAAAGGAGCCCTTCAGATGGACACGGAAAGCCCCGCCAGTGTCCGTGACGTTACCGGATCTCCGACGGAACTCCCTGAAGACCCAGAAGCCGGCGGAGAGGTGAGTACCAATCAAAAGAATTTTAAAAGATCAAAAAGATTTTGATCGATCAAAAAAATTTAAGATTAATCCATAAAAGTTAATTTCCTAGTTTTTGCATATGTTAACCCCGATCATATCACTATAAATGTGGGTGAAAGTGATTATTGCCCTATCCTAAAAAAGAAAGAAAAGGAAAGCAGCTACAGCTGTACACAAGAATGTGACAAAAATTCAAGTATAAGTGGAAGTAAGTATGTAAGTGAAATATATATGTAAATCACTAACAATATGAACCCAACAGGGTAAAATGAATCATGAAGAAACAAACAGATAAATAATTAAAATTGGAAAATAAAGTCTACAACAAAGAACTGATGTCATAACAGTGTCCGTCACAAATGGATGAAGAATCTCACTGTGAAGAAATCACTGGAGTTGTATAAACCGTCACAGGGAATATGCCTTCAAACAAATGGTGTACCTTGTCCGACGCATGCAGAATCAGATCGTAGATGCCCCAGGTAGAAGTCAGATTTTGGACCAGATACATCGTTGCCCATATTGCTTTTATATTATAGTGATTACTTTTATCTGTATGTTGGTCTCTATCAATAAAAGCCTAAGTTTTTTGACCTGCACCATTGGAACCCCCCCATTTTTTTTCCTTTCATGTTCTGTAGACGTGAGTTTTTTTTTTTTCGGTCCTTCCATTTGGCCATTGTCACCCCAGTTGGGGTTATTAGCATCAAGAATTTACCAAACACTTTTGGACTATCCTGAAACTATTGGGTTTTTTGGTATCCCACATATGTCTGACTGAGGACTGGTCGTGAACTACTGGGTCCACCGGTTCCATTCGTGGTTTCTTCCATCCAGATTCCTATAAGAAGTACTACAAGTTCCTTTGGATCCCTAGGTTATCCGGTTCACCTACCGATTGGGAACACAACCATGTCTGATTGGGTCCGTTGTCACTGACAGTTGGGTCCAACAGTTCTGGTAAGAGTGTTTAAGACATATAATTAGTTTGAAGGCATATTCCCTGTGACGGTTTATATAACTCCAGTGATTTCTTCACAGTGAGATTCTACATCCATTTGTGATGGACACTGTTAAAACATCAGTTCTTTGTTGTAGACTTTAATTTTTTATTATTTATCTGTTTGTGTCTTCACGATTCGTTTTACCCTGTTGGGTTCATATTGTTAGTTTTTTATATATATTTCACAGTTTTTTCACTTTTAGCGCTACATACTTACTTCCACATCACTATAAAGACCACACCTTGTGTGTGCATCCTCCAGGGGGAAGAGTCACATGACAAGTTACAGAGAAGCAGTCAGTGGTAGGAGCCACTTCCCCGGAAAGGATAGTGGTGGTAGATAACATAATAGAGCATATGTACACACAAGCTACAGTCTTCATGTTGATGTGATGTGATCGAAGTTAGCATATGCAAAAACAATATATATGAGTTCAGCGCTGAATCATAAAATATAAACAAATATCAAAAATTATTGAATTAAACAACATATAAAGTGCATAATTAAATGTCCATGCAATAAAGTTCAATAAAGTCCATATTAAATCAGGCGAAAATTCCACAAATGGATGTTGATTGATGAACAAATAAAAATATTTAAGACCTATGTAAAGATTCCAGACCCAAGATCTCCCCTCAGGATGTCAGCAGCAGAATATACGCAGAGAAAAAGACTCCAATAGTGCTTGAATTGTTTAAAACACTTAACATGGGTTTATATTGTGAAATCTTTTATATGAAGTTTCCAGACCACCAATGAATCGCCTCACTTGTGTTCCCCCAATAGGTATAGGCTCACCTCTGGGAATACGACCCCCCCCCCCAACTAAGCAGGGTCAGAAAACACCTGTGAGCCACCCCAGGATTCAGTGAGATATCCAAAACAGCTGGCTCCTAAACTTCTCCCAAGATCTCCTCCTCAGTATGTCGGCAGAAGATCATATGCAGAAAAAAATTACTCCAATAGTGCTGGAATTGTTTAAAACACTTTACTGTGCGTTTATTAAAATGTACTCACAATATGCTGGTGCTTCCAGCACACCACACTAATACGGATATGGGTTTAAAATGCAACATAGAGCCACACATCCAAAGTCTTGATCAGCTCCTCAAATCGCTATGGAACCCGAATACCTTCACCATCCTAGCCCCTCCCCTACGCGTGTTCGACAGAGGGTTGAAAGTAAATAGTAGGGATTCTGGACGAACTATCCTTCTTATAGGTCCACCAACAGTGCCCTTCAGATATCTGGAGACACTGAATGAGCGAGACAAGAGATGTGGTTGTGCATTTGTAAGATGTCTGATTTTACTGAGACGTCATATAGTATTTATGGGATAAAGATGAATACAAAATAAAGAAGGGGGTGTTTCTGGTTATGAAAATATGGAGCAAACAGGTTTTGTTATCAATTAGACAATTAGATGGACACCTGGTCATTTAGTGTTGCCTGAGGGTTAAAACAAGATGTCCAGGCTTG